>JBBGZY010001111.1:2975000-3575000 GCA_037952925.1 Lithobates clamitans | reverse complement strand
TGGCAAAGGCAATACCAACAGGGCAATGCCAATATTCACCAAAGAGGTCCAAGTAGAAAAAGAATGGAGTAAAACTATGCCAAACAGTGGCAACTTTACACACAAATAAAAAAGGCCATACCAACAGGGCATGGCCAAACATATGACCAACGGGGTCAAACTTTATAAAACTACCTCTCTTCTATGGTGTGCTCGACTTTCCATGAAGTACCTATTGAGGGCTTAAAATTCAACATTCCCATTCAATTACATGTATAAACCATTAAGAAATTTTTATAACTGCATGGAGGTTAAACAGTGACAAAATGTTGGGAAAACATAACCATAAAATGATATCTTTGTATATATCTTATGCAGATATCACTTGTACCTGAATAGTGATCATCATGTTATCCTTCGGTACTTCTGCAGCATCACTTTTGACAGAAGGTCTCTGTTGAGCGGTATTAGAACTGCTGTGTCCTTTTGGCATCTTCATAGATTGATCATCACCTTCCTTGTCCTCATTTTTTGTCAGGAAAGGCTTTAGGTGGTCAACATTATATTTGGTTTTTAGAGGAACTCCAGCATCATTCAATAATGTGACAAGCTTCCCTGATATTGCCTCTATTGTGAAAGGGCCGTTGAAGTCTGGTAATATCCTTCCACCTTTCCTGCCTTTTTTCCTCATGTTAAACACCATCACCTTTTGCCCAACAGTATAAATTATGCTTTAATACTTTTTCTGTATTTTTTTTTTTTTTTTTTTTTTTTTTATCATGGGCTTCCTTCTGTCTGTTCTGGGACTTGGCAATATTTTCCTTTGTGGCTGCTTTCACTATCTCCATTGCAGCTTTCTTCTCCTCCATGAAAGAAACATAACTAGTCTCATCTGGGAGAATGATCTGTAAAAGCTAAACCAAAAAGAAATTTCTATATATTTTAATTAAGCGATTTACCAAAAAAAAAGAGCTATATTGACTTTGTAAGTCTAGAAAGAGAACAGCCTATAAAATTATACATAAGCCATGCAGCCTTAAATCACCTCTACCCCACAGAAATTGATAAGTTTGCATATGTGAGCACAGAATTGCACAGTTGTACAATAACTAACCGGCATTTCAACAGGAACTTCGGCGGGGAATACTGCCTCCCTTCCATACATCAATTGAAATGGCGAAAATTTCGTGGTGGTTTGTATTTTTGAATGCAAAGAAAATAATGTAGGTTCCAAATACATATCCCAATCATCCTGCTTATCGTTGACCACTTTCATTAGAGTTCTAGAGTGAAACAAAAAAGATTAAAAAAAAAAAAAAAAAAAAAGTTTACTTAACACCACATTTACAGCTCTCTAGTAAACATTCATTCATGCAACGAGCCCCATACTCAAGAGAAGTATGTTCTATGCTTAACCACTTGCAATAGCAGTGGAATGCAAACAACAAATTGATTGGAAGAAAAAGAATGCAGTAATAAAACGTAAATCCAAATACTAATTAAACTTGCCGCTTTATGTTGTCGTTAGTTTTCTCATCAAGCCCATTTGTTTGGGGATGGTATGCTGCTGCTCCTTTTCTATTCCCAGAAGCGTACAAAGCTCATTGTTGAGCTGTAAAAAGAAGCATGTTTAAAACAAAATGAAGGTAGCAACATAACTCTTATATCGTTTCTACTACTATGCTATTTTTGAAGTACACCTACTTGATTCACAAACTCTCTGCCTTGGTCAGACAGGATTCTTTTGGGACATCCGTGTCTATATATCATAGAGCAAAGGTGTTGTCCCACTTCAGCAGCACTTTTCGTTTTTAGTGGGAACGCCTCCACCCACTTAGAAAAATAATCAGTCGCCGTGAGTATATATATATTTCCATTAACAGTTTTGGGTAAAGGTCCCATTAGGTCGATGCCAACGAGTTCCCACATATTTGACACCTAATGGGATGGAATAATTTCTTTGTAAATGAATGATACATGTTGACGCTCATCATATCTATTATGTTTAAAAAATAACACAGCTTTAACAATTACCTTAATAAACTGCAATGGTTGGCTTGCTTTCAATGGTTTTCCCACCTTCTGACACTGCTCACATTCCTGTACCTTCAAGAAAAACAAATTGTAAAAATGTGTACAGCTTTTGTGTATGTGTATATAAATACAACAAATTTAGTAGATTGCATACCCATTTCTCAATGTGTACAGTCATTGCGTTCCAGTAAAATCTGGAGCACACTGCAGAGCGCGTTTTTAGAATGCCAGTATGACCGCCAATAGGGGAAGCGTGAAATTGATGAAATATGCTCTTTGCCTCATCTTTACTTTGAATGGCTATTTTATTGCCATACAAGAGCTTTCCTTCTATAAAACAAAATTGACATTAAAAGATGCATTTATGAAAGGGCGATCCTACAATCTGTTGTCGTGCATTATCGTTTATGACACTCACCTTTTATTGAAAATTTGGAGGCATACCTCCGAAGAACGCGTTGTTCATTTTTTGAATACGCTGATGGGTACGTTCCCTGAGCGAGGTAATTGTATACTTCTTGCCACTTGTTCTCCATACCTGAAAATATAGCAGAGCACTATTACATAACGTTAAACGTTACAACCTGTGCACACATTTTGGTAAGATCTTAATAAAAAACAAATGCCAAGTATGTTTTCCAGCCACTAAATTGGAAATATACAGAACATTTAACAGCTGGTAAATAAACTAAGTTTATAATAAATTATCATTATTAAAAATGGTCTTTATAAAAAAAATGATACACGCCTCAGAAATTAAACTAATTCTGATATTACTCACTAGTTGCTGGAGTCTGATATATTGGGACTGCAATGCAACTGACCGAAACCAAATGCAAAGCCTGTAAATAAAAAAAAAAAATAACAAAAAAGGGAAGATGCATAGATAAAGGTATATTAAATGCTATATGGACCATCCACGTTGCAAAGAGCATGACAGTAATCAAATGATACTCACTAGTCGGGGAGTCTGATCGATCGGGACTGCAATGCAACTGACCGAAACCATATGCAAAGCCTGTGAAGGAAATAATTTTAGAAAGCTTAAAAGGATACATAGATAAAATGTATATTATATGCTATATGGACCCGCAACGTTTCAAACAGCAGTACAGTCTTAAATAATACTCACTAGTCGGGGAGTCTGATAGAGTGGGTCTGCAATGCAAGTGACCGAAACCAAATGCAAAGCCTGTGAAGGGAAAAAAATTAAAAATATTATATGCTTTAAACTGTAGATTAATGGCACACCACACTGATTAAAACACAACAATCAGATCATAGTAATAAGAGCACATATCAGTGTGTGTATATTATTTAGGGCCCCAATAGGCCTACACCTATAGGGGCTATATATATATATATATATATATATATATATATATATATATATATATATATATATATATATATATATATATATATATATATATATATATATATATATATATACTGATATGTGCTCTCATTACTATGATCTGTGTATAAAAAAAAAAACATGTAAGATATACTCTGTTAATACCTATTGAAATAAAGGAAAGAAAAAAAAAATTCTGCATATCTTCTATTTGTCTTCCTCTGGGGGCCCATACAGAGCTGTGTGTTTTATGTGTACTGTGCGCGTGAGAACATGGATGCAATTTTAAACATCCTGGCCAAGAAATGTCCATATCCACCCTAGACATCTGCCATTGTGTTCATCACTCATCCATCCAAAACATATCAGTCATTGTAAGTTGTATCCATCCACATGTCAGCTGTATCCATCAATAATACACGCGTGCTGTATATGTGGTGGGGGGAGAGGAGGACACAATGCCAAAGACGTGTGGGGGAGAGAAAGTGTATTGCACAAATTGACTGCCATGGGGGGAGGGAAGATGTGTATGGCACAAAATGGCTGCCATGGGGGGAGGGGGGAAAGATGGGACGATGTGTGGTGAAGAGGATGTGTATGGCACAAAATGGCTGCAATAGGGGTGGGGGAGGGGGAAAGATGGGAAGATGTGTATGACACAAAATGGCTGCCGTGGGGGGAGGGTGTCAAGGATGGGAAAATGTGTACGGTAAAAAATGGATGCCATAGGGGGGGATGGGAAGATGTGTATGGTACAAAATGGCTGCCATCAGGGAGGGGGGGAGATGTGTGTTGCCATGGGGGGGGTGGAAAGATGTGTGTTGGCATGGTGGGGGGGATGGGAAGATGTGTGTTGCCATGTGGGGGGGGTGTTGAGAAGATGTGATCTATCCATATAATACATGCCCTGTACACAGACAGCCCTACATGGGAATAAAATAGAAGCACAGAACTTAGCAAAACTATTCAACTGTAAATACGTGTCCATGCTTTATCATCCATCCCCCCCCCCATGCCAACACACATCTTCCCATCCCCCCATGCCAATACACATCCTCCCATCCCCCCCCTCCTCCCATGGCTGCCATTTTGTATGTACGGTAAGTTCTGTGGTGGCTATCTGTCTACAGGGCTTGTATTCTATGGATGGATGATAAAGCATGGACATGTATTTACAGTTGAATAGTTTTGCCAAGTTCTGTGGTGGAGAACATGTATATTGCACAAAGTGTCTGCCATGTGGGGGGGGGGGGGGTGAGAAGATGTGATCTATCCATAATACATGCCCTGTACACAGACAGCCCTACATGGGAATAAAATAGAAGCATAATGGGCAATTACCGCAATACACATCATACATCTTTGCCATTGTATCACATTTTCTCACCCCCCCCCCCCCCCCCCACATGGCAGACACTTTGTGCAATATACATGTTCTCCACCACAGAACTTAGCAAAACTATTCAACTGTAAATACATGTCCATGCTTTATCATCCATCCATAGAATACAAGCCCTGTACACAGATGGCCACCACAGAACTTACCATACATTTTCAATGGTTAATATAATCATCCATAGAACACATGCCCTGTAGACAGACAGCCCTGAAGGGGAATAACATATAACCATAACAGTGTACTTACAAAAGTGTTGAAATAGGAGGGTTCTGCTATAATTCTGCAACAAAACATCCAAATTCCGCACTGATACTCTGCCTAATTGTATGTGTTCGCTCCTTAAATATGTACAGCAAACACGCCCATAAACATTGATAAACCCACCCTTCAATTCACTAAACACACCCCGCAAACATATTAACATTTTGTAAACCCTCCCCTCGAGCATCGGGAGCGTGAGGGAGCCTGTGACTGAATGCAACAGGCATTGCGCAGGCGCCGTTTATATTTCTTCCTCAGCTGTTCTTCTTCGGAGACTTTCGGCGTCTCCTTTGTCCTCCTTACTGCGCAAGCGTGGCGCCTGCGCAGTACGGAGCGGACACTATCTAATGGGGGGACAGTTTTTGTCAGAACACCGGAACTGACTTGCAAACCTTCGGCTCATGAGCCTGATGTCTGTGGGGAAGAGTTTCTTGTGTAGTCCTGCTCTTGATGCTCAGACGAGTGGACGATTCAGTGGATGTGCTAGGGTATGAAAAAGAGGGAGTAATGGATAAGCTGAGGAAAATATTAATGCAAATACAATAAATGTTCATACATCAGAAATACGAGTACAAGAGATGCATTACAACATTGATTTTTACCGTGGTTGGTTACATTTTTATTTTATTTTACATTAATGTATTCTTTGCAGATCCCCTCCAAGTCATTACAGTTTTGAGGCTGATGTTTGGTAACTCGAACCTTCAGCTCCGTCTACATATATTCTATAGGATTGTTTTTTTGTGTTTTTTTTTTTTTTTGGTGACTATGGTCCCAGCTGCCTTGAGATCATGGACGAGATTCACCTGTGTAGTTCTGGGCTGATTCCTTACAGTACTCATGATCATTGAAACACCACAAGGTGAGATCTTGCATGGAGCCCCAGACCAAGGGTGATTGAGAGTTATTTTGTTTCTACCATTTGCACATATTCGCACCAACTGTTGTCACCCTCTCACCAACCTGCTTGGCGATGGTCTTGTAGCCCATTCCAGCCTTGTGTAGGTCCACAATCTTGTCCCTGACATCCTTGGACAGCTCTTTGGTCTTGGCCATGGTGGAGAGATTGGAATCTGATTTGCTTCTGTGGATAGGTGTCTTTTATACACGTAACAAGCTGAGATGAGGAGTACTCCTTTTGGCTGCTTTCACACTGGGGCGGTAGGGGGCATCGGCGGTAAAACAGCGCTGTTTTACCGCGGTATTCGGCCGCTAGCGGTGCCGTTTTAACCCCCCGCTGGCGGCTGAAAGGGTTAAACCCCTCGTATAGCGCAGCTATAGCCACGCTGTCCCATTGATTTTCAATGGGCAGGAGCGGTGAATTCACCGCTCCAAAGATGCGGCTTGCAGGAGATTTTTTCTTCTCCTGCCAGCGCACCGCTTCAGTGTGAAAGCCCTCGGGCTTTCACACTGAACAGCGGAGGCTGTTTTGGGGCAGTTTGCAGGTGGTATTTTTAGCGCAATAACGCCTGCAAACCGCCCCAGTGTAAAAGGGGCCTTTAAGAGTGCTCCTCAACTCATGACCTGGGAGCCAGGAGTCTAACACACACACACACACACACACACACACACACACACACACACACACACACACACACACACACACATACTCATACATACACACACACACACACACTCTCATACTCATACATACACACACACACACACACACACACACAATTATACATACACACACACACACACACACACACAATCACACACACCCCCTCTCTCACACACACATCCACACCCCCTCTCTCACACATCCACACCCCCTCTCTCACACCCATTCTCTCCCACACACACACACATTCTCTCCCACACACACACACACACACACATTCTCTCCCACACACACACACATTCTCTCCCACACACACACACACACACACACATTCTCTCCCACACACACACAAACACACACACATTCTCTCCCACACACACACAAACACACCCATTCTCTCCCACACACACACAAACCCATACCCATTCTCTCCCACACACAAACCCATACCCATTCTCTCCCACACACAAACCCATACCCATTCTCTCCCACACACACCCATTCTCTCCCACACACACCCATTCTCTCCCACACACACCCATTCTCTCCCACACACACCCATTCTCTCCCACACACACCCATTCTCTCCCACACACACCCATTCTCTCCCACACACACCCATTCTCTCCCACACACACCCATTCTCTCCCACACACACCCATTCTCTCCCACACACACCCACACACACACCCATTCTCTCCCACACACACACACACACACCCATTCTCTCCCACACACACACACACACACACACACACACACACACACACACACACACACACACACACCCATTCTCTCACACACACACACACACACACACACACACACACACACACCCATTCTCTCCCACACACACACACACACACACACCCATTCTCTCCCACACACACACACACCCATTCTCTCCCACACACACACACACCCATTCTCTCCCACACACACACACACACACACACACCCATTCTCTCCCACACACACACACACACACACACACCCATTCTCTCCCACACACACACACACACACCCATTCTCTCCCACACACACACACACACACACCCATTCTCTCCCACACACACACACCCACCCATTCTCTCCCACACACACCCACCCATTCTCTCCCACACACACCCACCCATTCTCTCCCACACACCCACCCATTCTCTCTCACACACATTCCCTCACACACACACACATTCCCACACACACACACACATTCCCTCACACACACACATTCCCACACACACACACACATTCCCTCACACACACACATTCCCACACACACACACACATTCCCTCACACACACACACACACACACACACACACACCCATTCTCTCTCTCACACACACACACACACACCCATTCTCTCTCACACACACACATTCTCTCACACACACACACACACACATTCTCTCTCACACACTCACACACACATTCTCTCTCACACACTCACACACACACATTCTCTCACACACATTCTTACACACACACACCCATTCTCTCACACCCATTCTCTCACACCCATTCTCTCACACCCATTCTCTCACACCCATTCATTCTCTCACACCCATTCTCTCACACCCATTCTCTCACACCCATTCTCTCACACCCATTCTCTCACACCCATTCTCTCACACCCATTCTCTCTCACACACACACATTCTCTCACACACATTCTTACACACACACCCATTCTCTCACACCCATTCTCTCACACCCATTCTCTCACACCCATTCTCTCACACCCATTCTCTCACACCCATTCTCTCACACCCATTCTCTCACACCCATTCTCTCACACCCATTCTCTCACACCCATTCTCTCACACCCATTCTCTCACACCCATTCTCTCACACCCATTCTCTCACACCCATTCTCTCACACCCATTCTCTCACACCCACACATTCTCTCACACCCACACACACACACATTCTCTCACACACACACACACACACACATTCTCTCACACACACACACACACACACATTCTCTCACACTCACACACACACACATTCTCTCACACTCACACACACACACACACATTCTCTCACACTCACACACACACACACACATTCTCTCACACTCACACACACACACACACATTCTCTCACACTCACACACACACACACACATTCTCTCACACTCACACACACACACACACATTCTCTCACACTCACACACACACACACACACATTCTCTCACACTCACACACACACACACACATTCTCTCACACTCACATTCTCTCACACTCACACACACACACACATATATATATACAGAAGGCCTCATGCCTTTTTGTAAGAGGATGGAGGTTCTATCTGACTTGAGGAACAGGAGGGATCGGGCTAATAGCTCCCGGAGAGGGGAGTTCCGTGAAGCCCATCGAGCTTCTGAAGGCCAAATGTGCTGAGCAGTGGGATCTGATTGATGGCCTCTGTGAGAGGGTGATCGGTTAGAGAGGATGCCTGCTGGAGGTGAGGAGAGAGCTGTGGAGGGCAAGCAAGGAGGGGACCCAGGCAGCAAGGCGAGGTGGACAGCCTTCCCCACAGAGAGGAGTATGGCAGAGCCGGTGGATGGAGAGATGGAGGCCAGTGGTGGTGATATGGCTCCCCAACCTGGCACAACTCCTGTGAAAGGGGCTGAGGAGGGTCCCTGGAACCCTGTTTTAGCCCAGCCTGTGATTGAGGCTGGGGCACAGGTTGATCCGGGTAGGGCACCCAATGAACCAGTCCATCAGGAGGTAGGTGTAGTTGGAGGGAGTAGGGCGGCTTTAAAATCACTTGTGCGGATGTGGATCCCAACAGCACGCTGAAAACCCGGGAGAAGGAGCAGGAAACAATGGCTGACAAGACTGAGGTCTGGGACTGCTGATTCTCCGTGAGCCCTGCGTGTGGCCAGGTGATGCAGAGCGGATCAGCCAAGATGGCGGCCGCTGCATCGACGCATACTGTGGAGGGGCAGGCACTTGCCGGACAGTCCACAGAGACTCTGAATGTGAACTCTGGATTAGTGGCGGCTATGGGGGAGGTTGGTGCAGAAGAAGGTATTGGGATGAGTGAGGTGGATGGATCATCTTCCCCTCAAGGTGAAGTGGAGTCAGGTGATCCACAAGCTTCTGGTGTTCCGGCACTGCCAGATGACGCCGGAGCTGGGGTGGGCGTCGCCCACGGGTTGGGGGAGGGGCGGGTTTGCTGGTGGAGCCTGTGACGGAGGTTCAGGGGCACTTCCAGTCCGTGTCTCCTGGGACTTCCGGTCCTGCCCAACCAGGAAGTGATGGGCATTGGGGAAGCTGACTCCATGGACGGGATTGCTGCAGCCCAGCAATCTGCTGGATGGGGTGAGAGTCAGATGGGGAGGGGAATGCCTGGCGCTATCCTTTATTAGGCTGCTGGAAGGTTCCCAGGAGGGTGCTGATAGCCAGCCCAGTATGGCGGAGGTGGGTACGGGATGTGCTGTGGGTGACTCTGTCCCAGCAGATTGTGACAATCTGCAGGGCAGCCAATTGGTGGCCATTTTGGGTGATGCCCCAAGTGAACCTCCTCCGCAGGTGGTGAGGAGGAAGGAGACAAGGCAGGTTGGGGGTTCCCAGCCGTGGAGTGGAGGGTGGGTCAGCGGGAAATGCTGTTCCTGCGGAGGGTCCTCCTGCCCCGGGTTGTTTGCTTGACCAGCCACAAGAGGCGGGCCTTCTGATGGCTCTGAAGGAAGGGAGGTCCTTTGCCCAAGTGGCTGATGCCAGTGTCCCTCTGGGTCCCCTGTATGGTCAGTTTGGGGCACAGAACTTTCGGGTTCCCCCGGCAGACCAGATGCAGGCAGGTGCATGGTCGAGGGGGTAAAGGGGGTCCAGAGAGGAGACTTAATGTGGTGCAGCTTAAATGGGAAGGGTCAGGGCAGTGCCCTACCAGAGGACAGATTATAGACTGGGTGTTGGCAATGAGGTTTAAGGTTTCTGATCTTTTTGCCATCATTCACCCAACAAACTCCAGGGAATTCGATGTGGGTTTTGTTTCTCTGGTTTCGATGGAACTGTTCCTGACCATCTATGAAATCTTGAAGAAATCGGATCCCTGGAAGAGTAAGGGTTGTCCCTCTGTCCCGCCAAGAGGAGGTGAAAACCCTTACAGTTCTGGTAAGGAACGAATCTCTGCCACCCGAGGACATCATGACCTGGCTCGGGCGGTATGGGCAGCAGCAACTAAAGACCTTGGACGAGCGCGGGGTCTGGACCGGGGCATGATCGGCCAGGATTCGCCTGAAGCGTCAGGGCAATAGTGTGACGCTTGTCCCAGGGAGCGCTTTTATCGGTAGGGACAGAATCCTGGTCTTTTACCCTGGCCAGCCCCGTCTCTGTTTTAAATGCGGCAGTCCAGCACATTTGAGTGCGGACTGTACCATGCCGCGATGTGTAAAGTGCAAAGTGCAGACTCATTGTCTGCAATCTGTGCAGAGAGCTGGGTCACCCCTTCAGCAGGTGCCTGAAGGCCTTCAGAGGGTATGCGTCGGGAGGTTGTGGTCCTGGTCAAGGTGAGGGGCAGGAGGAGGGGGTTGGGTACCGAATGCGGGTACTGAGGGTCCTGGGGCTCAAGCGAGTCCATCTGATCCTCTTCCTCAGAGGCAGAGGACCGGGAGGTGGAGACATGGGGATGAAGCGGCTTCGGCTGCGCCTGGTGGTCTGTTCCCCCTGTGCCAGCACCAAGGACCTCGAGGGGTTCTGGGACTAAGGTAACTCCTGGTGCCCAACCAAGATCTGTGGGTACCTCTAAAAAGACACCTGGGAGGAGTGCCCCTGTTCCTGTTTGCCCTCTCCTTCCCCGCCCCCTTCCTCTTCTGTTCCTGTTCCCCCTGCTCCTCCTCCCTTTTTCATCCCCTTCCCCTCCCTACTGCTTCTCCTTCTGTCCCTATTCCCTCTTGCCCCCCTTCTGATCCTGTTGGCCAGGAGCAGATGGATACGGGGCCTGGCAAGGGGCTCCTTAAACATTCGAAGGAAGCCTCTAGTGGGCATTCTGAGGACGAGGTTGGGAGGGAGGTTTTGGCGGACGGTTGGGAGAAGAGGAAGAAAACGAAAAAGGAAGGTTCCAGGGTTGGAGGGTGGCATGGGGCCGCAACCCGGCACTAGTTATGCTGGGGGCCACCCCCCCTCTGGTACTTAACAGGTATTGGTTCTTCTCGGATGCTGAGGAGAGCAATGATTATTAGTATGTACCAGAGAAGAACGTAACCCATTCAATAATGATGGCGGTGCCCTCTCCAATATGCCTTGCGACTATTAACGTTGCAAGTGTGCGTTCTGTGGTGACTCGTTTTGCGGCCTTTACTTAGCCATGTTGATGCTGACATTTTATTTTTACACGAGACCTGGCTGGCATCGGTGGCAAAGGTGTACTGCTATGCCTTCACATGTGGTGGAGGAAGGGCAGGTGCCTGCCAGCAATGGGCGATCGGCTGTGATTGCTGCTGGTAGGGACACTATGGACCCAGATGCTGGGGAGGATATGGGGGAGGATATGGAGGTGGGTGGTGAGGTGGATGGCGAGGTTGGGGATGTGGATGGATCACTGCCTGCTCAGGCAGTGATCCACGTTGTCTGCAGGCAGTTTGCCATTGTGAGATGGTGTGGGCGTCCTCCCGGGGTTGGGGGTGGGGGGAGGGGCTGATGGCTGTGCCTGAGCTGGGAGTGGAGGGGATGGATTCAGGACACGTCCGGGCCCCCTGACACTCCCGGTTTTCCTCCTGGTCAGGGATTGGCTGGTGGAGATGGGAGGGATGAATCAGTGTCATCTGGAGGGATTGGAGCAGCTCAGCAGCCGGCAAGCTGGGGTGAGTGTGCTATGGGGGAACTCCAGGGGGAGTGTTCAGCTATGGAGTTTATTAGGGAGCTGGAAGCATCCCAGCATGGTGATCAGCCGGCTGCTGAGCCTGCTAATGTGCAGGAGGTGGTGGAAGGTCCGGGTCCGTCTGTCCCAGATGGGTCTCAGGGGGGTTTGGAAGGTGGTTCTGTGGGTGAAGTCCGGGTGGACCCCCCCCCCTCCGCAAGTTGTTGGGAGGAAGGAGGCGGGGCAGGCAGGGGGTGTAGGGAATCGGGGATGGGGGGGCGGTGGGTGGTCCAGGGGATGCAACTGTCTCTGTGAGGGCTCCTCCCCCTGGCCCAGAAGGGGTACTAAACCAGTCGCAGCGGCGGGACTGCTGTCGGCCCTGAAGGAGGGAAGGTTCTTTGCCCAAGTGGCTGGAGCCAGTGTCCCTCTGGCCCTCCCTGTATGGTCGGTTTGGGGCGCAGAATTTGAGGGTGCCCCCTGCCGACCAGATGCAAGGTCTGGGATATGTGTTCAAGAGGTACAGGGGGTCCAGAGAATGAGACGTAATGTGGTCCAGCTCAAGTGGGAAGGGACTGGTCAGTGCCCCAGCCGGGGGCAGATAATAGACTGGGTGCTAGCATTGAGATTCAAGGTTGCGGATCTCTTTGCTGTGATCCACCCAACAAATACCAGGGAGTTTGATATCGGCTTTGTCTCCGGTCTCGATGGAGTTATTTCTTACCATCTATGAGGTCGTGAGAGGGTCAGATCCCTGGAAGAATATAAGGGTCGTTCCTCTGTCTAGGCAGGAAGACGTGAAGGCCCTCACAGTGCTGGTGAACAAGTCCCTGCCTCCTGAGGATATTATGACCTGGCTCGGGAGGTATGGGCAGTTACAGTGCCCCTTGAAGAAGAACCTGGACGAGCGCGGGGTCTGGACCGGGGGGTGGTTGGCCAGGATCCGGTTAAAGCGCCAAGGTAACACCGTGGCCCACATTCCGGGTAGTGCCTTCATTGGAAGGGACCGGATCCTGTTTTTTACCCCGGCCAGCCCCGTCGCTGCTTCAAGTGTGGCAGCCCAGCACACCTTGGTGCCGATTGCACCATGCCCAGATGCGTGAGGTGCAATGTCTTTGGCCACTCCTAGTCTTGCAGGCTTATTGTCTGCAACCTCTGGTGAGTTAGGCCACCCTTTCAGTCGTTGCCCCAAAGCCTTCAGGGGATACACGGCTGGTGGGTGTGAGCCTGACCAAATGGAGGAGGAGGTTTCGGGGTCGACGGCAGGTGCTTAGGAGACTGGAACCCGTTCAGGCACGGGGGAGCCTCTCCCATAGAGGCAGAGGGTGGGGTGGCGTAGGCAGGAGGATGTTGTGGCTCCAGCCACATCTAGGATTGGTGGTAGGGCCGGTCCCAAACCAGTACCGGTCCCCAGAAGGACAGTGGGTGGTTCTGGGGCAAAGGGTCCCTCTTGCAAGAAAGATCTAGCCCCTTCGGGGCCCCCCCTTCCGCTTGCCCCCCCTCTCCCTCCATTCCTCACCAAATAAACAGGGACATGGCAAACAGAACCAAATATATTAATAAAATAGAAAATAATCTAAATACCAAATAATAATGAAATGTATAGTATCCACTGTGAAAAACAGTAAAAATGCAGTTCAAACAATAGTTAAATTAGTCCAATGATGAAAAAAAAATGAAATTCAAGTGACTAGTGCTCCAAAACAGTGTCCAGTGCCTGATCAAAATGATGTTATATCCTTTTAAGTGATGTTATTTGTGCTGATGGTAGATTTACACTCACCAGATACCACGAAGTGAAGATCATTCACAGTACTCAATAACCGCCTATATTGTTGCATCCATTTTCACTGTACCATAGAACTTAGTCAGATTGTAGTAGTCTGAAGAAGTTTATTTAGATCTATTTTCTGATTTTCCGTGAAATTTCCATCATGTTTTAAATATTGCAGTATAATGACCTTTTTGTTATTCTGAAGAAATCCATGTGTTTGTCTGTGCCTCTGTTATTCTATTCTCTCTAGCCAACAGGCTGATATAGACAGTGCACAGCTCTAGCCAGAGCTACAGTCTGATATGGTTTTGCTCACCCCAGCAGGTATACAATCCAGCAATGGATCCTCTCACACAGCATGCTGCTGTCTCTCTCCAAGCACTCTGCTCTCTGACATTTTCGGTTCAGCTGGCAACAAGCAGGTCTGAAGGGGAAGTACTGGCCCTCTTCAATTAACCCCTTTTTAACCTTTTGCCAGGCTGACCCTCTAGTATAAAATGTATATTTAGTACACAGGTACTTTTCAGTTATTACAAGAATATAATTATAATTTGTAGGTGAATAATATTCTCACTGATATATTGATGAACATGGTGTACTGCTGTCTCCTTCATGTGTTGTAGCTGTACAACTTGTGTGCTTTGGAGGAGTGAGACTCCTTTTAAACCAGGTGTGGGTTTATCTGGTCCTTTTTTGAAATGATTAATAGAAATGCTTTGAGCTAGTGAAATTGTAAGTGTTCCTTCTGTAATGGGGACTTGTTCAGTTTTCTTTCTCAAAGCTGAGACAATGGTTAATACTGAATAACCAGGCTTGTTCATCTGTCCAGGAGTCTACCTGTACATAGAGGTGTTGTGAGATCCTTGTAAATATTGGTAAATTTCTTTTTGGTCCCAGGTGTTGAGTATATCAGAAACGTATTGTTTCTATAATTTCTGTACACACTTTATTTGCAACTACAAACTATCTCAGCTGGAAAAGATTGTCTCTTATGTAAACTAAGACCTGAAAGTAACCCTTTAATACAGCCCATCCACAAATTGGACCAGTCAATTCAGAAATCCTATAAAATTTTTAATTCACAGGTGCTGACTGTTGGTAACTGCACTGAAGATCAAATGCCAACTGAAAACTGAAGCAGCTGCTCCTTTTACCAAAGCGTAGCAGTTGTGGTGGGACATGCAGTTCCATAACCTTACCTTGCAAGGTTCTGCTGCTACGCTTTAACCACCTGTTTCATTTAGCTACATGTATGTGTACCTTTTTTTTTTTTTTTTTTAAGCTTGGCTAATTTTCTCAGGCTTTGGGAAGCAGCAACTAGTGTTAGAACCAAATTACCCAGTGTTTTTTTTTTTTTTTTTTTTTTTTTTCCAAGAATGTTCCTTGTGTCCCCTGCAATTCCTACTATATAATTGTCCTAGTGTATTTCCATTGTGTCCTTTATATCCATGGCTTCATGAGGATTTAAAGTGACTCCTTTACTCTTGGGGTGTCAAGGGGACACTGTTCTGAGACTCCTAGTGAATCTGTAGTCAGATCCATCTTGTTTCTATATTGTTGGCAATCTCTTACCTGTGATTTATTTACCCCTAATGTCTTTCAGGGTCTCTCCTGTGACTGTTCCTGCTTCATCCTGTATTTTTGTTGTCATTTGAGAATTCCAATGCTATTTTGTGCCTCTGCTTTCCTTTGTTAGCTTTCAGCCTTACACCCCTGTGTGATCTGTAAATTCCAGTTTATTTTTTTGCATCCAAAGTCTGCTCAATGTCTCCCAGTGTATTTCCAGTCTGTTTCTTGCATGATGTGACTTCTATTTGCTCCAAGTATTTCCTGTTTCTCTGTGCATTGCAACTCACTCCTAGTGACTTACTGTTCCCAGTGCCTTTTTTGTGTCTGCACCTGTTCTCAGTGTCTGTGCTACTATTGGCTGCCTGCTCTGGTGAGTCAGAGAACCGCAACCTGGGGATTGTCTGCAGCGCAACCCATCTCCACCTTCAGGAGCTCTGGAGAAGACAAGGCTGTCCCTTAGACTCTGCGCCTCGGCCCTTCCAAGGGCCCTCACCTTCGCTGTATGTACTGTCTTCCTCAGACACTTACAATACGTATTCTGCTTGTACTAAACTTCTGTGCTCCTCAGCATTTCTTAAACATATTTTTGCCTCTTTAATCCTGTAAGCTCAGCATCCCACTGCTAAGATACTCCTATCTCACTATAAGCCCAGAACCTCGGTGCAGTAAGTGTTTCATACTAGTATTCCATGTCTTGGCTGCCTGTAAGACCAGCACCACAGTGCTGATTTATACTCCTGCCATTCCCATGAATTTTGTGCTTTCCAAAATTTTCTGGCCGCCTGCATGAGTGCACTCTCCAAGCACACTGCCATTAGCATGCAGGCTGCATTGAGGTCCCATTCATGACCGCAACAGCACAAAGAACCAATTGAATGAGTGGGCCTCTGATAATCCACTCTAGATCAAATCCAATGGTAAGGTAAACCGGCATACAGGGCAAATTGCTTTATTCTCCTATCAGGACTTTGACAGCATTTAAACCAGAGTCACAGATAACTGTATAGACCCCAGATCCCTCAAAAAAAAAACTGGCGTGACTATTGCTGACACAAGGGATCTTTTACATTCCTTGTGACAGTAATAAAAGTGTTTAACTTTTATTTTTTATTTTTACACTGTCCCTTCATTTATTTTATTTTTTTTTTAAAGCACCCCATCCCTCCATGCTTGCACGAAAATGACGCATATGTAAGTCACCCCAAATGTAAACTATGTTCAAACCACACATGTAAGGTATTGCCACGATCATTGGAGCATGTGCAATAATTCTAGCACTAGACCTCCTCTAACTCTTAACTGGTAACCGTTATTTTTTTTTTTAAAGTGTCGCCTATGGAGATTAAGAACCATAGCTTGTCACCATTCCACGAGTGTGCACAATTTTAATTCATAACATGTTTGGTAGCCATTTACGCGGCTTAACTTCATTTTTCACATTATACAGAAAAATTGGGCTAACTGTACTTTTTTTAATAAAGTGTTTTTTCCCAAAAAAACTGCATTTGAAAGACTGCTGTGCAAATAGTGACATAAAATATTGCAACAACCACCATTTTATTCTCTAGGGTCTCTGCTAATATGTATGTATGGTTCTAAGTAATTTCTAGCAAAAATTATTATATTTTTAAGTTGTAAGCAACAATTGTCAGAAAAAGGCTGGCTCAGTAAGTGGTGTGTATTTCTGCTAAACTGCTCCCATCTCCCAAGACACCCTACACCAGAGATACCTTCTGATCAGCTAGCTTCCAGCTAGTTGCTTTGCTCCAGAAATTTTTTTTTTGTTTTACTTTTTACTGCAGTGGTTCTCAACTCCTGTCCTCAGGACCCACTAACAGGCCATGTTTACCTGAAATACATCACAGGTGATATCATTTGCTGCTCAGCAATTGCATTATTCTAGTCTGCATCTCTCCAAGGTATTACTTATAATCTGGCCTGTTAGTGGGTCCTGAGGACAGGAGTTGAGAACCACTGTTTTTACTGGCTCAGCCTCAACTGAAGAACTTTAGCCTGGACCACGTGTTCAAAGCTCATTCACACATTTTTGACATTTTAATCATAAAGGTCAAATATTTTGCAAGCTTGCCATTATGAGATTATATGCCTGCCTATTGTCTGAATTATGAATTTAGAATTTTCTATCAATCTTCTGAATATATGATTAATCATGTTAATGAATTGACACTTCATACAGCTTTGTGTCCAAATGATCACGTTCATAATTTTTCAGAATTGAGGCAGACAAATTCCTCTCCTAAACTCAGTTCACCTTTCTTTCCTCTTTGGCCTATTTATAAAATCATAGTCTTAATGCAGATTTTAAATATAATACATAAAGGCTGTAATCATATTTTCTCATATTTGTGCTTAAATTTTAGTTCTCTAGAAATAAATTCTTTACATTTTAAAGCTTATCATAACCTTCTATTGTCCTTTTTTAACCACCTCAATACAGTGCACCTACACCCCCTTCCTGCCCAGACCAATTTTCAGCTTTCAGCGCTCACAATTTGAATGACAATTACTCAGTCATGCAACACTGTACCCATATGAAATTTGTGATCTTTTTTTCTCACAAATAGAACTTTCTTTTGGTGGTATTTAATCACTAGTGGGTTTTTTTATTTTTTGTGCTATAAATAAAAAAGACCGTAAATTTTGTGAAAAAATGCCTTTTTCTTTGTTTCTGTCATAAAATTTTGCAAATTAGTAATTTTTCTTCATAAATTTTGGCCAAAATTTATACTGCTACATATCTTTGGTAAAAATAACCCAAATTAGTGTACATTATTTGATCTTTGTGAAAGTTAGAGTCTACAAACTATGGTGCCAATCACTGAAAATTGATCACACAGATGTACTGATGGTCTATCATTTCTTGGGACACTAACAAGTCAGAAAAGTACAAATACCCCCTAAATGACCCCTTTTTAGAAAGTAGACATTCCAAGGTATTAAGTAGCATGGTGAATTTTTTTTGTTGTGTGTGGTGTTTTTTTTTTTTTTTTACAAAATTGTCATTAACAGGTTATTTCTCCCATTCTCCCACAGAGCATATGCATACAGCAAATTACACCCCAAAATACATTCTGCTACTCTTCCTGAGTATGGCGATACCACATGTGTGAGACTTTTACACAGCCTGGCCACATACAAAGGCCGAACATTGAAGTAGCAGCTTCATGCGTTCTACGAGCCTAAATGACACATCTCATTTCTCAACCACCATTTACACTTTTGAAGGCCCTGGAGCACCAGGACAATGGAATTGCCTCCAAACTGACTCCATTTTGGAAAGCAACCACCCCAACGTATAATCTATGAGGCATAATGAGTCTTTTGAACGGTTCATTTTTTTTTCCGGAAGTTTTTGGAAAATGTGGAAAAAAAGAACTTTTTTTTTTTTTTTTTTTTTTTTTTACACAAAGCTCTCCATTTATCAGATATTTCCAACACATTGCATGTACGTAGCAAAGATGACACCCCAAAATACATTCTGCTACTCCTCCTGAGTATGGCGATACCACATGTGTGAGACTTTTACACAGCCCGGCCACATACAGAGGCCCAACATCCAAGTAGCACCATCAGGCGTTCTAGGAGCATAAATGACATATATATAATTTCCTGGCAACCTATCATTTTTGAAAACCCTTCATATTTCTAACACATAGCATGCACATACCAAGAATTACAATCCAAAATAAATTCTATTGCAGAAAGGGTAAAAAAAAAAGCATTACCTGTGCTTTTAGTAGTATCCACAGAGGAGAGCACTGGTCCAGGCAGCAGGCAGGGAGGTGCTTAGCGACAGCAATATTAACTATCCAGGCAGCAGGCAGGAATATTGTCTATAGTCGGCACAGCACAGTCCATAGAAATTGTCCAGGCAGAGACAGCCAGCACAGCCATAATATTGGTCCTGGTACACTGTTAACTGCAGACACTCATTATTGTACCGCTCTCCAGCCCTTCATAAACATACTGGCTCCTGCTACAGCTAATTATTTGCATAGTCCAGGTAGCGGTGTGGTCCATTCATGCGACAGGCATGGTGGCAGTGAGTCAGCAACAGGCTGAGGGCCACAATCGGGTAAGACCTGTGCACAGGGGAAGAGGCTTTGACCCACCCAAATCTCTATGAAGCCTCCGAACTCCAGACCCTAATTCCGAAACCCAGAGAAAACAAATTGTTTTCTCCAACTGGAAAAACAATTCTGGAGCCCCTCACATATGTGAGACCCCGGTGTACTACAGTAGCAGGGCAACAGATCAGTCCAAGCGGTAGGCAAAAGCATAGTCCATAAAACAGGCCAGGGTCAGTTCACATGAAAGCAGTCCAAAAGTAGGCAGAGGCATAGTCAAAAAACAGGCCAGGGTCAGTTCACATGGAAGGCAGTGGCATGGTTATTTGGGAAATAATGGAAAATGGTCAGCACAGATGATGAAAATGGGGAAATGGTTAAAAATATGGGCTAATATTTTATGGTTGTATGATAAAGTTGGAAGCATTCACCAATGCAAAGGCCAGGTTGGGAGGGACACTGGGGACAATGGTAGCTGGTATCTTTCCTAAATCCTCTTTTGGTGCACACGCAACTTTTTTTTTTTTTTTTTTTTTGTCTTCGGCCTGCTTCAGATGGTGGAATGCTGAAGAGCGAAGGTCTTCTGGGGGGGGTCTTTGGTGATAGATGAGGGACGTGACAACTTCTTCTATGAATTTTAGGAAGGGGGGCGGGGCTTTCAATGGATTTGGTGTAGACTACATAGGAATTGTAAATGGCCAAATGGATGAGATAAATTGCTACCTTCTTATACCAGAATCGGGACCTCCTTATTGACAAATAGGGCTGAATCATTTGATTGTTAAAATCTACCCCCCCATGTAGAGATTATAATCTTGGACACATGTTGGCTTTTCAATGGGACCTTGTCTTCTTTGTACCACAATTTCAGTGTCTTCATGGATGGTGGACATCATGTGCACGTCCCTCTTATCCTTCCACCTCAAGGCCAGCACTTCGTTGCATCTCAATGATGCTCTTTCCCCCCTTCGCAGCTTTTTGTTCGCTAAAGATTGTGGGAAGCCCTTTCTATTTTTTTCTGGAGGTTCCACAGGCCAGGGTTTTTGCAGTGTATAAGTGTTTGAAAAGGGGCAGGCTGGTGTAAAAGTTGTCACCGTAAATGTGATATCCTTTGTTTAGAAGTGGGTATGCCAGGTCCCATACAATCTTTCCAGTTGTGCCCATGTAGGCCGGGCACTCAGGGGGCTGGAGCTGGGAATCTTTTCCTTCATATATGAGGAACGCATTCAAATATCCCGTGGCTCTCTCACATAGCTTGTATAACTTTACTCCGTATCTGGCACTTTTGCTAGGAATATACTGCTTTATTCCTAGCCGGCCTGAAAAGGGTACCAGGGACTCATCGACGCAAATATTCTGATCGGGGACATAGAGTTCTGCAAACTGTTGAGAAAAGAAATTTATCAGTGGGCGAATCTTGTATAACTTGTCGTAATTTGGATGATTGTGGGGAGGGCACTGGGTGTTGTCGCTGAAGTGAAGAAAGCGCATTATCATCTTGTATCGGGACCTGGACATTAGGGCAGAATAAATGGACATATTGTGGATAGGGTTGGTGGACCAATAGGCATGTCCTTCATTTTTTTTTTTTTTTTTTTTTGTAATCCCCATGTTTAGGGTGAGGCCCATAAACATGAACTCCTCCAAATTCAGATCTCTCCACTCAAAAGGACAGGCATAGGATGATTGGGGGTTGTTGGCAATATATTGCTGGGCATACAAATTTGTCTGGTCCACAATAAATTGCAGCATAGTGTCGGGCAAAAACATATGAAAGAAATCAATGTGAGAAATTTAGGGTGTTGGTCTGCACACCTGGCAGTGCTGTGAACGGGGGAATAATTGGCGATGCCGAGTTGGAAGGCAGCCGTATTGGGTTGGCAAGACCATCTGGCATGTATGTAGAGGCCCTGGCTCTTGGGGGGTGTGACACTCCAGTAGTTGGATTGGAATTTCACTGGTACTGGGTCTGGGCATATGTTCCTGGGGCCTATCGCCGGCAGCACTGGGCCTGGTAATTTGTTCCTGGGGCCTAACGCTGGCGACAGCGCTGGTACTGGGCCTAAGAATTTGTTCCTGGGGCCTATTGGTGGTGGCAGCGCTGGTACTGGGCCTGGGAATATAATCCTGGTTTCCAGAGTGCCGTGCCCTTTTGGGAGGGACCCATTCTTCCTCCAAATCATTTGCCGATTCACTATTTGGTTCAAATGCCGAACTTGAATCAGAATCCGAATTGGAATCTGATGAGAACTCCCGCTTGCTCTCATTGGTCATGGAGAGGATCTGGAACGCCTCCTCACTGCTGTATACTCTTTTGGACGTGAGGTGGCATGTGACGGTCACTGATGGGCTGTGCGATGGGTGGCAGCTGACGTTCACTGATCGGTGATGACGGTGTGACAGGCGATGGTCACTGATGGGTGACAGGCCACGGACAGTTACTGGTGACGGTCACTAAAAGGTGACAGGTGATCGGTGATGGCTGACGGTCACTGATGGGTGACAGGTGATGGCTGGCGGTCACTGGTGGGTGATGGCTGGCGGTCACTGGTGGGTGATGGCTGGCGGTCACTGGTGGGTGATGGCTGGCGGTCACTGATGGGTGATGGCTGGCGGTCCCTGACGGGTGCTGGCTGACGGGTGATGGCTGGCTGACGGCTGGCTGACGGGTGGCTGACGGGTGACGGCTGGCGGTGGCTGACGGGTGACGGCTGGCGGTGGCTGACGGGTGACGGCTGGCGGTGGCTGACGGGTGACGGCTGGCGGTGGCTGACGGGTGACGGCTGGCGGTGGCTGACGGGTGACGGCTGGCGGTGGCTGACGGCTGGCGGTGGCTGACGGGTGACGGCTGGCTGACGGGTGACGGCTGGCGGTGGCTGACGGGTGACGGCTGGCGGTGGCTGACGGGTGACTGCTGGCGGTGGCTGACGGCTGGCGGTGGCTGACGGGTGACGGCTGGCTGACGGGTGACGGCTGGCTGACGGGTGACGGCTGGCGGTGGCTGACGGGTGACGGCTGGCGGTGGCTGACGGGTGACTGCTGGCAGGTGCACCGCTGACGGTCACTGATGGCAGTCCCTTATGTGACAGGTGCACTTTATTGGTTGACTGTGGTGACTGTTGGGTGACAGATGACAATTGGGGGGGGGGCGATGGGACAGGTGTGGTGTTGGTGCAGACACTACAGAACACAGATGGGTAACTCAATGCTTCTGGCTCTTCTCTCCTCACACTGGAAACGGTGTGTGAGGAGAGAAGAGCTGGTAACAGCTAGTTGCCACTCTGTGTTTACATTTATGATCGGCTGTGAATGGATCACAGCCGATCACGTGGGTAAACAGCCAGCCAATGGCTGTTTACCGGCGTCGGTGACGAGTGTTCCCGGGAACACTCCACCACCGTCGTGCACGCGCAGCGCGCTCGCAATCGTGCGCATGCGCTGTGCACGATGGGGTGGACCTATCTGTGATCGGCCGTGACTTCATCACGGCCGATCACATGGTAAACAGCCATGTCCAATGGCTGTTCACCTTCCTCGGTGGCGAGCGGTGTCACGATCGCGCGCATTCCCTGTTTAAATGGGAGGCCGTCATATGACGCCCTCCCGCAATGAGAGCCGCGCCGCCTGGCCGTCAATTGATAGTCTGGAAGTGTGCAGACTATCCCTGAACTGGGAGACCTGTCCAGGGAGGAGCGGCTGTTTTTGGGGACTCAGTTTGAGATCATAGACTGGACCAGGGCCCAGGCTGGAGAGGACCCCTCCAAGCTGAGGAAAAGAAGGGCCAAAGTGAAAGGCCTGATCCAGAAGGCATCCCAGGCCTTCTGCAAAAAAATGGAGGTGCTATCCGACCTTCGGAACCGGGGGGACCGGGCCAATAGCTCCAGGAGGAAGGAGTTCCGGGAAGCCATCGAGCTCCTGAAAGCTCAGTGCGCCAAGCAATGGGACCTCATCGATGGCCTCTGCGAGAGGGGGATCGGTGAAAGAGGTTTCTTGCTGGAGGTGAGAGAGTTGCGGAGGGCAAGCAAGGAGGGGACCCAGGCTGCAAGGCGAGGACAACCTTCCCCACAGACCCTGCAGGTGCAGGTGGAAAGGAGTGAGACTGAGCCAGAGCCGGTGGAGGGAGAGATGGAGGCCAGTGGTGGTGATGTGGCTCCCCAACCTGGCACAATCCCCTGTGAGTGAGGCTGAGGAGGGTCCCCGGAACTCTGTTTTAGCCCAGCCTATGACTGAGGCTGGGGCACAGGTAGATCTGGGTAGGGCACCCAGTGAGTCAGTCCTGCAGGAGACAGGTGCAGTTGGTGGGAGCAGGGCGGCTTTGAAACCAGTGGTGTTGCTAACACCACTCACTGGTGCAGGTGTAAAGGACCCAATCGGCGTGCAAAAGGCTCGTGGGAAAGAGCTGGAAGTAATGGCTGACAAGAAGCCAGGGACTGCTATGGACTCTCAGTGCAAAACCCTGGTGAGCCCTGCGTGTGACCAAGTGGTGGTGCAGAGCGGATCTGCCAAAATGGCGTTCGCTGCATCAGCACATGCTGTGGAGGAGGGGCAGGCACTTGCGGGACTACCTGCAGAGACTCCGGTGGTGGGCTCTGGTTCAGTGGCGGCTATGGGGGAGGATGGTGCAGTGGATGTAGGTATGGGGATGGAGGAGGTGGATGGATCAGCTTCCCCTCGAGGGATAGTGGAGTCAGGTGATCCACAGGCTCTGGGTGTCCCGGCACAGCCTGATGACGCCGGAGCTGAGGTGGGCGTCACCCGCGGGTTGGGGGGGAGGGGCGGGATTGCAGGAGGAGCCGCTGGCGGAAGTTCAGGGCCACTTCCGGTCTGTGTCTCCAGGGACTTCCGGTCTGCGGCCCAACCAGGAAGTGACGGGAAGTGGTGAGGTTGAGTCTGTGGAGGGATTGGCTGCAGGCCAGCAATCGGCTGGATGGGGGAAAAGCCAGATGGGGGAGCTCCATGGGGAATGCCCAGCACTGGCATTTAAGATGCTGGAGGGTTCCTAGGAGCATGGTGATGGTCAGCCCTGTATGGCGGAGGTGCAGTGGAAGATTCTGTCCCAGCGGACTGGGACAACCTGCAGGGCAGCCAGTTGGCGGCCATTTTGGGCGATGCCCCAGATGAACCTTCTCTGCAGGCAGTGAGAAGGAAGGAGACGAGGCAGGTTGGGGGTTCTCAGCCCCGGAGTGAAGTGGATGGGGTGGAGGGTGGGTCTGCGGGAAATACCGTTCCTGCAGAGGGTCCTCCTCCTGCCCCGGGTTTGTTGCTTGACCAGCCACAAGAGGCTGACCTTCTGACAGCCCTAAGGGAGGTCCTTCGCCCAGGTGGCTGGTGCCAGTGTCCCTCTGGGCCCCTGTATGGTCAGTTCGGGGCCCAGAACTTTTGGGTTCCCCCAGCTGACCAAATGCAGGAAGGTGCATGGTCAAGGGATACAGGGGGTCCAGAGAGGAGACTAAATGTGGTACAGCTGAAGTGGTAAGGGTCAGGGCAGTGCCTTACTAGAGGACAGATCATTTATTGGGTGTTGGCAATGAGGTTTAAGGTTTCTGACCTTTTTGCTGTCATGCACCCTACAAACTCCAGGGAATTTGACGTGAGCTTTGTTTCTTCGGTCTCGATGGAAATGTTTTTGACCATCTATGAGATTTTGAAGAAATCGGATCCCTGGAAAAGTATAAGGGTTGTCCCTCTGTCCCGCCAAGAGGAGGTGAAGACCCTAACAGTTCTAGTGAGGAACAAGTCTCTGCCGCCCGAGGACATCATGACCTGGCTCGGGCGGTATGGGCAGCTGCAGAGTCCACTGAGAAAGGTCTTGGACGAGCGTGGGGTATGGACCGGGGCATGGTCGGCCAAGATTCGCTTAAAGTGTTAAGGTAACAGGGTGACGCATGTCCCAGGGAGCACATTTATTGGAAGGGACAGAATCTTGGTCTTTTACCCCGGCCAGCCTCGTCGCTGTTTTAAGTGCGGCAGCCCAGCGCACCTCAGAGCAGACTGTACCATGCCGCGCTGTGTGAGGTGCAACGGCTTTGGGCACTTGCCAGAGACATGCAGGCTGATTGTCTGTAATCTGTGCGGGGAGCTGGGTCACCCCTTCAGCAGGTGCCCGAAGGCCTTCCGAGGGTATGCGTCAGGAGGATGTGGCCCTGGTCAAGCTGGGGGCAGGAGGGGGGTTCGGTACCAGCTGCGGGTACTTTGGGTCCTGGGGCTCAGACAGGCCCTCCTGATCCTCTTCCTCAGAGGCAGAGGACAGGTAGGCGGAGACAAGGGGAGGTAGCAGCTTCGGCTGCACCTGGTGATGGTAGATCTGTTCCCCCGGTGCCGGCACCAAGGACCTCAAGGGGTTCTGAGGTCAAGGCAGCTCCTAGTGCCCAACCAAGACCTATGGGTACCCCCAAAAAAAATCTGGTAGGAGTGCCCCCGGGGCCCCTTTACCTGTTCGTTTGCCCTCCCCTGCCCCGCCCCCTCCCCCCTTCTGTTCCTGTCCCCCCTCCTCCATCCCCTCCCCCCCCCCTATTGTTTCTTTTCTTGTTCCTGTTCCCTCTTGCCCCCTGTCTGATCCTACAGGCCAGGATCAGATGAATACTTAAGGGCCTGGTAGGGGTCTCCTAAAGCGTCTAAAGGAAGCCTCCAGTGGGCATTCTGAGGACGAAGGTGGGAGGGAAGTTTTGGAGGAAGGGTGGGAGAAAAAAGAAAAATAAAAAGCGGAAGAGGAAGGTTCCAGGGATGGAGGGTGGTATGGAGCCGCAGCCCGGCACTAGCTATGCCGGGAGCCATCCCCCTCTTGTCCTTAACAACCAGTACTGTTTTTTTTCGGATACCGAAGAGAGTGACTACTGTTAGTCTGTAACAGAGGAGAACGTAAACCACTCAATCATTAATGATGGTGGTACCCTCTCCAATACGCCTTGCGACCATTAATGTTGCAAGTGTGCGTTCTGTGGCGGCTCGTTTTGCGGCCTTTACTTTTCTCAGCCATGTTGAGGCTGACTTATTTTTGCAGGAGACCTGGCTGGCATTGGTGGCACTCTGGGGAGTATCTTTGCAGCTTAGGGGGTGACCTGTCTTCTGATCCTGTCTCATCGTAACTTACCTGTGTCCCCCGGAAATATGAATATTTCTGTCTTTCCATTTCCCGTTCCTCTAAGCGACTTCAGCTCATGGATTCATAGTCTAACTGGTCCGGTAACTTTTCTATCCTTCCCTCCATTGCTCTCTGCTCGGATTTGAGTCTCTCAATTTCTGCTTCACTCTTTATCTGCAGCAGCAGAGTTTGCTTCAATGGGGCCTTCTCTCTCGTTTGTAATATTATATTTCTTGTTTACATTTTTGATATTTCTCTTGAAGTTTAAGTAGGTGATGGGATTCTTCATATAAGGCCTGAGCATTTTGGATCTGGCCCACTAACACTTCCGGACCATCTCTAGATTGTCTGAGTCTACTCTCAGCCTGTTGGATTTCAATTGACACGGATTCTATCGTCTGTTTTGTTTAAGGTGGTGCATGTTTCCAGCAATTCTCTTTAAGGCTGGCATTTGTCAACTTCATTACACAAAAACCACAAGATCGGCCAAGACTCCATAATGAGCCAGTCTCTATTGTGTCTTGTGCTAGCAAAAGCCACTCGACCATCTTCAATAAAAAAATTATCACTTAACCTCTGGGCCTGTTCTTTCTCCTCTAAAATAAATTTCTCTAAATTGCCTCCTAGGTCAAATCTTTTACAAATATATTCGCTTACACCATAGTCAAGGACTCCACTTAAGTTTTCCTGAGGCCCAGTAGCCTTTTTCAGGTTTGAGGTAGCTACAGCTGGAGTGGTATTGCCATCCCTGGAATATAGGAAAGGGGTTGGGATAAAGAGATCCCAAGAAAGCAATAAGGAGAATCCACCACGGTATATCTTTGAAAATATCTAACAAGCTTTATTGATCTTTAAATAGTATGTTAACACTCACTAAAAAATGATAGAAATAACATTAATGTGGAGTAGTTTCCCAAATACCCAACAATAAAAAAAACACATGTACAAGTGGACAATGTTGTCACAAAATGGCACCAGAACTTAAAACCTCATGCACATGCACACCCAATACACAATGTTAGTCTATGGTGCTGCTTTGGTATTAAGCCAAAAATATTGTATGTATATGCTCATGGCTAGATATCCATTAAAGATTAAATAATGGGACCAGTGTCCGTTTAATTGATGGAAAACCTGGAGAGTTGATAAATTGAAGCAAAAAAATATGATAGTAGTTGTAGGTTGATCAAATGTAATGCATTAATAGTTGTAGGCTGATCGCATGTATTGCATAGATAAATTCTCCGGATCTAAGATACAGTAATGGGCTAATCGAATGTTATGCATAGATGAGCGTCCTGGATCTGAGACAGGGTGATCACAAAATGAGATTAACTTTAAGCACAGTGATTCATGCAGTACTGCAAATATAATTGGGCACAATAACACAGCCGATGGGTACACAGTATATTTCATTATTTCTGTGTTCATTTCATTGGTAAGGGTGAACTGGTATGGGAAGGGACAGCAAACACATGATACAGCCCAGAGGCTCTCACCACTCCATTGTAGTGTCTAAAGTCGTCTCCATTCAGTCCGATCGGTGCTTCCCCAGGAATCACTGAGCTTAAGATGAATGCTGCTGCATTAGTTGAAATTTTAAAAGTAGCTGTGCTGGCGTGATCCGTAGTGTCCGGATTGTGCATAGGAGTTGTCGATCAGCTGACCAGGAAGTGAACTACAGTGGCTCGTGATTTAAAAAAGACAAAGTTGCTGGGGTGTATGGCGCTACCTCCTTCGATGCATTTCGCCCACACAACCATGTGCTTTTTCAAGACCTATGACATATGTCTGTGAATCCTCTCTATGGGCCTCACATCCTTTATACCATCTGAGACAATAAGCTCATAAAACTATCATAAGCTCAGCCCAGAAGGTTTGGTTTATTCTCCATTGGTTGGCAACCTTTAATGATTTACCTGGTGAGCTCAGGTAATATCTTCAGCCACTAGGTGTGTCTGAGGGCAGAAAAATGTGTTCTGAACTATTTAAGGGGAAATATGTTCTTTCATATTGGGCATCTACCTATATATTGGGGCTTATGAATACATATCTATTATTCAGGGACTCTGGCAACTGATACAATACACTCAGTATTTGATCATTCTCACACAAAATGGTTGTTTATATGTATAAATGCATGACTCCTGCATATGCTATGAAGACCTATTTGTCTTGGGACAATACCTGCTATATGGGTATCTTTATGTAGATGTGGTCACGGTTTCTATGTCTTTATAACAATGATGGGTATCTTAACACAATTCTTAATTTGTTCTATATCATAATATTTTTACTTTAGGACAGATTACTCATTTGGTCAGTGGATACTAAAATCATTGTATCTGTGACCTGGAATCTAATAGCATTTGAATTACTTATAATCGCATATATTTAAAATACCACATGTATAAAGGATTTAAATGTTTTTCTAAAGCATTTGAAATGAACCTTGGACAGGCTCAATGAAGGTTTAGGTAAGGGTTTAGCTGTACAAACAATTCCTCCTCATAGGCATTTTTAGACAATATTAGACTGTTCAGCTATTTGTGACTGTCGTTCTGGTGTCCTTGCATTTTTTTTTAGGATCTTAAAACACTAACTTGACCATTGTCAGCTGTTTTCGTGTAAGGTGGCACCATTGTTCAGAAAACTCTGTTTCAACATAAGTTTTGTCTCTTGACTTCAGCTCTCCACTGGATAGGATAATTTAATCAGCCTTCTCAGTTGGCGGGGTGGGGGGAGAGGAGAGAAAATCTCCTGGAGTGATGACTCCTAGCTGAAGTCTACATGAAAAATATAATATTTTGATGTATCTCGGCCATGACATATAACCAATGAATGTTAAACCACATGACATGACAAGGCTCACATAAAAAAATACATCTTTCTAGCAGCATGTACACTGTGGGTGTAATGTTCCTTATTCAAATGGTTAAGTTTCCAGCTCACTGCTGTAGAATTGACTTTTGTCAATGTTGCGTTTTTCTATTGGAAAGATGTATACCAGAAGCAAATGAAGGATGCTAATCCTACATGTTGAACAAAGCTAAGGCCGGCCATATATGGTTTGATGGGCAGGCTGAATGTACCAAGTTGAGTGACCAATCAACTTGGGTACAACCAGCATGCTGGATTCTTTTGTGATTATTGCTAGCGGCTGCTATAGCCACTAGTAGTAATCACTGTTTCCTCCCATTGGGACAGCTTCCCCTGCTGGGAGAAGACAATGGCCTGGCAGGATGGATTCCTGAATCAACACTGCTGATGGGGGAATCAAGCGCGTTTCTTTCCTGCAACCCGTTCTGGCAGGAAATAAATTCACTTGGTGTATGGCTGTCCCAGCAGAGAGTAAGTTCCAGTTGTGCCTCATTTCTTTTCCTTCTGAGTTTTTAGTGACAACCTGGCTCATGGCTGTAACCACTTATGCAGCCAAAGCCACAATTCTGTCTCATCCAGGCTGTTTCCTGGCGTTATCATGACTTGTGAAAAACAATGCTCCTAATAGAAAATCATCACCTTTTTGTCTGGTGATCAATAAGCTCAGGCCACATCAATGGCTGTATAATACTTGTGCAGACATTCACTGTCCACCGTTTCTCAGCAAAAGACATGTTAAGGTCCCTTTTTATTGTGACACCGATACACGGCTCCCAGTGATGCAATAAGGGGGAAAATACAAAGATTTTTATAAATTCATGTCAATTCAAGAAGCAAAAAGACAAATGAAGGAAACTGAAAGGGGCAGAGTCAAAGTAGGCAGGATAAGATGTAAAGAGACTTTGGTAGGACAGAAATGAGCAAGGTTGAAGGAGGATGGAGGAGTAACAATAGATTGTTTTGGAGAATAGATAAAGGGCAGTTTAGGGGAGGGGGAAAAAAAATGACTTGCACCAGAGGTCATCGGGTAGCATAGAGGCAGGTGTCAGCTGGGGTCTTGTGTATTTAACCAGTCAACATCCCCCCCCCCCCCCCCCCCGAAGGAGCGCTTTGTGTCCCTGTAGTTCTAGTTCAGCTCTGTGCCAACACCAAGATCTTTGGCCACCAACAGAACGGAGATGGTGCCATCGTTCCGGTAACTCAGCTGAGGCTTCTTGAGTGGTTGATCTTTCTCCCAAAAGTTGTTGGTAGGGAGGGATGACAGGGGCTCGGGACGTTCTTGCCATCAACACACAGCTTCTGACGGTTCTTCCTGTCCTCAAAAAAGAAAAGGTAGCCTTTCTCACCTGCCAAATTAAATAAGTGCCATGCTGCTAATAGACAAAAAAAAAATATTAAAATATCCTTATACCCATAACATAAAAAATACAAATACTGTTGAATAAATTAAATATAAAAATATTCAAACATGCAGTTTTTCTGCCAAGAAGTTAAAACCTGTATCGGTGCCATAGAATAGTCTATATGACCAACTCTTGAACCCCCACTCTTATCCAAGTGCTGGTTTAATTGAATAGACTGAACTTCACTACACCTCCCATATTTATCACTTGAACCCCCTCAGGTGGTACACTGACTGGGTTTATTTGACCCCCTGAAAGTGATTGCAAAAGAGCACTTTTCTAAAAAAAAAAAAAGAAAAAAAAAAAACACACAACAGGTTATACTTTCTGGCTCTGTGCAATGTTTTTACACAGAGCAGACCCGATCCTCCTTCTCTTGGGGCCGCTTGCTAGGGAGGCACGTGTGCATGCTTGCTCCAAATAGAGAGCTATGTGTGTGCATGACTCATCCCTCCAAAACCCTGCTCCATTCTCACTGGCTGTGATTGACTTGCAGAATTGATGACTATCAGGTGATCACACATGTCAACCTGATACCATGTTTTGCCAACCTCACCATCTTACCTGCTGCTATGGCTTTCACAAGCTCTTCTCTTCCATGCGATAGGATTGGTCCAGGGTAGTCAGACCACCTTGTCTTTCTTGAAGGGTAATGTTGTGAAGACCGTCTCACCAGTGTTTCCAACGATGGCAAGCCCCTTCCAGTCTTGCGAGGTGATGCAACTTTCTAGGTCCGCTTCTTCTTGAACCTTCTCCCTGTCCATGGTGGGTTTCCAGCTTTCCAGGATGTCCTCCATTTTCGGCTGGTGGTTCGTCCGTCCCTGTGTTTGAGCAAAAGTTACCTGCTCCTGAAAGCAGAAGACCGTGTATTACAATATAATGCAAGAATAGAATATGCTTAAAGCAGAGTTCCAGCCACAATTTTTTGTGCTCACTTTTAATAAGTACACTTGCCTATCCAGGGAGCTCACGATGTCTTCCCCCCTGTGGCTGATCAATCCATGGGGTCGGGTGCAGGTGCCACCATTATAACTAAGAGAAACCGGCAGTGGAGCCTTGTGGCTTCACTGCTGGTTTCCTACTAGCAGGACACGCAGGTCCCAGAAGACTGCAGGAGGGCTCGCCGCATTAGAGAACATTACGTCCTGTGCTGCGGCCTGGCTGGAACAGAAGTACACTATGTACTTCAAAAAAGGTACTAAAGAAAAAAGCTACCTCTTTAATGCGCATCGTACTGCTGTTGCCTCCACCTCTTGTAGCAGTACGCCTCGTGTTCCATAGTAAAGATGCGGTATTCCTTCAAACCCGGCGGTTTCTCGTCGGGTCACACCGGAAACGCATCTTGGACTCTTCTGAAGGCTACCTCCTTGTCGTCAACTGGCACCCCTTCGTCATCCTGTCTTGTCGTCGTGTCTCTAGAAATAAAAATGGGTGTTTAACCATTTTAAATTGCTTGTCAATGTAAAATTGAAAAAAAAATCACAACAAAAAAACAGGTTCCCACAATCCTTACCAAACCTCCTTTTCTCGGGTACCCCACTGGTATTCCTGGCTCCTCATCCGTCCAGTGCCCGCATGGGAAGCCACTTCCCATGGGGGCACTTAGACAGCCGTGCTCGGGAGCAAGCCTTTATATAGAAAGCAGGACTCTGCCCCCCCACTCCATCTCTGGATTTTATTGACAGCAGTGGGAGCCCATGGCTTCTGGTGCCTCGGCAAAGCCTATGAGCAGAGAGTGAGGGAAAAGAGCTGTAGATGTGCACCGCACTGGATTAAATGAGTGCTCATGTTTAGGCTTGATAACTACTATAATACAAGTGTTAAAGCCCAACTCTACAGACATTTTTTGTTGGCAACTGTAACATGATCAATGTTTTTACTTGGTGACTTTCTAGATTCCGATCAGCAATATACAACCTACCCGAAGTAGGCTTCCAGTCTTTCTGAATCCTCTTGACCATCATGGCACCCTTCACGATCTTGCCCTTGACGATCCTTGCCCTTGCATCTTTACCTTCCTTCGAACTGCTGAAATATTCCTCCAAAAGCTCCCTTCACTTTGTCACCACAGTGGGATAAACCACACTGCTCGAAAGCCTTCCTTGCCTGCTGGTAGGTAACTGCAGGAAGGTTACATCTAAAGGGTGAGAGATTTTTGTTTGTGGTCTGACATGGTTGTACAACCAAAAAAAGTTTTTGGTTAGCGGCATAGCTGCATGACAAACTTTATATTTGACTTGCCTCTTATGGAACTGAGTGAGGTCATCAGAAATCAGACGTTTCCCTCGCTGGTGATGAAGTGGTCCCCTTTGAAGGTCTTCAACAAAGCTTGAATCTTTTGGAAATAGGTGTTGAACCATATTTCCTCAGATCCTTCCAAGACCACCGTAGCCATCTGTGAGGGAGCTTCCGAGCTTCTACCTTGGTTACATCCACAGCCTCTGCATCGACGTGGATGGTCTCGTGGTCGTTTGCAGCCATTCATGTACCTGTTGATGGATAACAAAACAGATGTTGTAAGTGACACTCGTTACATTTGGTGTAAAACGCTATTGACTCATATAAACACTCGGTCATGTTTTGATTGACAGCTGGTCTCTGAAGATGCTTCAACGTCAGTAGCGCTTCCAGGCAGTTAAGGACGGTCATCCGGTCTTTGTCTTCAAGCTCAAGTTCTTCATTCGCTCTCAGGGTAAGAAAATGAGGTTTTGCGAGAGAATACTTTTGGCTCACCCCTGCATCCTGAGCCGAATGTCTGGGGAAGAGAGAAATATTGCATGCATATTTAACAAAATAAAATGCATAAAAAAAATTGGCTGAAGGCAATACAATGTCTATTGCCTACCCAATTTCCTTTCTGCCCTTGGCAGCTTTCGTGTTGCTCTTTTTCCAGATGTCATTCAGAAGGTTAACAAATCTTGATGCGGCTGGTTTGGAAGAAGGATCCTCCAGGCATCTTGGTTCCGAGGAGATGTGCCTTGCGAACTTCTGAATGCTGTCCAGATAGTTGAGCACAGTGGATTTGCTGACTCCAGTTGCTTAAAGAATTTGATGGTCCTGTCTGGCTGGTCGATGCACTTCAAAAACCTTGCTGTCAACGATAATCCTTTCTCTGCATTGAAGTAAAAAATGTGTAGCTCTCCCCAGCCACTCCTAAAATTACCTGAGCCCTATCTAGATCCAGCGCTGTGTACATTGGCTCTCTCCCTTCTTTTAGGCTAAGTGACAGAAGTGGGAACCTTATGGCTCTGGCTGCAGTCAATCACAGCCATTGAGGAATGGGATGGTGCCCAGCCATGTGCTGTATCTATGGACACAGAGCTGGCTTGGAATCGAGTCTGTATGAGTGTCCCCATAGCAAGCAGCTTGCTATGGTGGGCACTCGAAGAAAGGAGGGAGCCACAAGCGTCAGGGGAACCTAAGAGGATCAAGACTGCTCTGTGCAAAACAATTGCACAGAGCAGGCAAGTATGACATGTTTGTTATTACAAATGGGGGTTACAATTGCTTAAGATCAGACTTTTTAAAATTTGGCTTTACTAATAAAGTATCAAGATTAGCTAACCTTGCAGTGTGTAACATTTCACATATTTTTACCTGCCGTCTGAATTCCTTTGATTCAGATTTTGGTTCAGTCTCCCAAGTACATTTGAAATCCTCTGACCAAAGGAGAATCCACCCAATGCTGTTTGTATAGTCCTGCCTTTTCTAGGCTCCAACAAGTGGATGTGCTAGGGGATGGGAAAGAGTAAGTACAATAAATGTTTGTACAACAGGCATATGAATAGAGAAGACGCATTACAGTATCAGATCTGTAAGAGCCATGAATGGGTCTATGTAGTTTAAAAGCATTATAAAATGTTCTTTAAATAATGCTAGGTTTAATACGTACCGCTGTCTTCCTGACCTCAAAACTTAAGCAAAACTGACAAGGCCTGACTGAACTTGGATGCTCCAGGTCTTCGTATGCGATACTAAGCCGGCTGATCACATGGCACATCTTCGACCAGTGCCTCCTTTTTTAATTTTAATGAGTGGCCACGAGTCTTGTTAAACTCCCTTCTGCGAAAAAGTTTTATCCCTATTGTGGGGTCATTGGTATGGTATTTGTATATTGAAATCATATCCCCTCTCAAGCATCTCTTCTCCAGAGAGAATAAGTTCGGTGCTCGGAACCTTTCCTCATAACTAATATCCTCCCGACCCTTTATTAGCTTTGTTGCCCTTCTTTGTACTCTCCATTTCCAGCACATCCTTCCTGAGGACTGGTGCCCAGAACTTGACAGTATACTCTAGGTGCGGCTGGACCAGAGTCTTGTAGAGCAGGAGAATTATCGTTTAATCTCTGGTGCTTCCCTTTTTAATGCATGCCAATATTCTGTTTGCTTTGTTAGCAGCAGCTTGGCATTGCATGCCATTGCTGAGCCTATCATCTACTAGTACCCCCAGGTCATTTTCTATCCTAGATTCCCCCAGAGGTTCTCCCCCCAGTGTATAGATGGCATAGAGATAAAAATGCATACTGTATCAGACCTGTAAGAACCATGAATGAGTCTATGTAGTTTTACAGCATTATAAAACATTCTGTAAATCTAGGTTTAATACGTACCACGGTCTTCCTGACTCAGTAAGGACAATGCTTCCCCTGGCCTCAAAACTTGCGCAAAACTGACAAGGCTTGGCCAAACTTGGATGCTCCAGGTCTTCGTATACGATACTAATCTTTCTGATCACATGGTGCATCTTATCTCAGCCTCGTCCGCATTCTTCCCACAAACTCTTCTCAGGTATGTCGAAAGCGTGTAATTCCTTATGATTTTGGGGATAAAACATTTTAGCAATCTATTAGGTAGATTCCTGTTTAAACAAAAAAATGTATAATGTATGGCCAGCCCTAGAAATATACCTTCACCCAGGGTTTTAAAATTAAAATCAAATTGGCTATATGTACAGTAGCTACTGTCACTTAAGAAATCACTCACCCCATGCAGTCCAGTGCTATATTTGTGGACAAAACCTCAATTAGGTTTGAGTGGAGTCCTCCTTTTGGGAGTTTTTGACATTTTCTCCACCTTTTGGAGTCTATAATATCTGTACTCGAAGGCGGATTGATATTTACTAAGATCCCAGCAAACTGGACACCACCCAAATGGACAGGTTACAAAATATAGGTAAAAAAAATACAATAACACTGGATGAGATATGACCTTGTAAATATTTTTTTTCCATTATGCTTTATAGCCAGTTACTTATCATTTACACAAAATAGTATAAACTTTATTCTACAGCTTATACATTGGGACATCTGAAAATTTTCTCCAATTTTTGACATATATCTGTTCTCCATCTGTACTCCAAGATGGGTTAAATTAAAATTACATAGGTCCAAACAAATATGTAAGACTCCACCCAAAATGGATGATATACGTTTTGCCAATGCTTGAAAATACCATTCTGTGAATCTGATAAAAATGATCAACCACATTAAAGACGCACAGTAAAAAAATGCACAACAATCTCTTGGGCTCTACCCAAAACTAACATTTACAGGGCCATATTGAAGTGGTGTGTTGGCCTACCCTGGTTGTCTTCTTTCTTCTACAGACGTTTCATCTCCTCCGGTGGGATCGTCCTCGACTACCTCCACCAGACCTTGAGCTCTGTAATCCAAGCAAAAACACAATTTAGATTTCCTCCTACTGTAGACATCTTTAACCACTTCAGCCCCGGAAGGATTTACCCCCTTCCTGACCAGAGCACTTTTTACAATTTGGCACTGCGTCGCTTTAACTGCTAATTGCGCGGTCATGCAATGCTGTACCCAAACGAAATTTGCGTCCTTTTCTTCCCACAAATAGAGCTTTCTTTTGATGGTATTTGATCACCTCTGCCATTTTTATTTTTTGCGCTATACACAGAAAAAGACCGAAAATTTTGAAAAAAAAATATTTTCTACTTTTTGTTCTAAAAAAAAATCCAATAAACTCAATTTTAGTCATACATTTAGGCCAAAATGTATTCGGCCACATGTCTTTGGTAAAAAAAAAGTCTATAAGCGTATATTTATTGGTTTGCGCAAAAGTTATAGCGCCTACAAACTAGGGTACATTTTCTGGAATTTACACAGCCTTTAATTTATGACTGCCTATGTCGTTTCTTGAGGTGCTAAAATGGCAGGGCAGTACAAAACCCCCACAAATGACACCATTTTGGAAAGTAGACACCCCAAGGAAATTGCTGAGAGGCATGTTGAGCCCATTGAATATTCATTTTTTTTTTTGTCCCAAGTGATTGAATAATGACAAAAAAAAAAAAAAAAATTACAAAAAGTTGTCACTAAATGATATATTGCTCACACAGGCCATGGGCATATGTGGAATTGCACCCCAAAATACATTCTGCTGCTTCTCTTGAGTACGGGGATACCACGTGTGGGACTTTTTAGGAGCCTAGCCGCGTATGGGGCCCCGAAAACCAATCACCGCCTTCAGGATTTCTAAGGGTGTACATTTTTGATTTCACTCTTCACTGCCTATCACAGTTTCGGAGGTCATGGAATGCCCAGGTGGCACAAACCCCCCCCCCCAAATGACCCCATTTTGGAAAGTAGACACCCCAAGCTATTTGCTGAGAGGCATGGTGAGTATTTTGCAGCTCTCATTTGTTTTTGAAAATGAAGAAAGACAAAAAAAAAAAAAATTTTTTTCTTTTTTTTAAATTTCAAAACTTTGTGACAAAGTGAGGTCTGCAAAATACTCACTATACCGCTCAGCAAATAGCTTTGGGTGTCTACTTTCCAAAATGGGGTAATTTGGGGAGTTTTGTGCCACCTGGGCATTCCATGGCCTCCGAGACTGTGATGGGCAGTGAAGAGTGAAATCAAAAATTTATGCCCTTAGAAAGCCTGAAGGCGGTGCTTGGTTTTCGGGGTCCCGTACGCGGCTAGGCTCCCAAAAAGTCTCACACATGTGGTATCCCCGTACTCAGGAGAAGCAACAGAATGTATTTTGGGGTGTAATTTCACATATTCCCATGGCATGTTTGAGCAATATATCATTTAGTGACAACTTTGTGCAAAAAAAAAAAAAAAAAATTTATTTTCCGCAACGTGTCACAATATAAAATATTCCATGGACTCGACATGCCTCTCAGCAAATAGCTTGGGGTGTCTACTTTCCAAAATGGGGTCATTTGAGGGGGTTTTGAACTGTCCTGGCATTTTATGCACAACATTTAGAAGCTTATGTCACACATCACCCACTCTTCTAACCACTTGAAGACAAAGCCCTTTCTGACACTTTTTGATTACATGAAAAAATTATTTTTTTTTTTGCAAGAAAATTACTTTGAACCCCCAAACATTATATATTTTTTTTAAAGCAAATGCCCTACAGATTAAAATGGTGGGTGTTTCATTTTTTTTTTTCACAGTATTGCGCAGCGATTTTTCAAATGCATTTTTTGGGGAAAAAACACACGTTTTTACATTTTAACACACTATATTGCCCAAATGTTTGATGAAATAAAGATGATCTTAGGACGAGTACATGGATACCAAACATGACATGCTTTACAATTGCGCACAAACGTGCAGTGGCAACAAAATAAATACATTTTTAAAAGCCTTTACAGGTTACCACTTTAGATTTACAGAGGAGGTCTACTGCTAAAATTACTGCCCTCGATCTGACCGTCGCGGTGATACCTCACATGCATGGTGCAATTGCTGTTGGCTGAAAAGAATGATACCAAGATGATACCTAAACCTGCAGGCATCATCCTCGTATTACCACTCAAAGTTGTGAATGGTGTACCTAAAGACAAAAAATGGTTAACAATAAAGCACGGTAAAGTATAAAAAATTGCATACCTGAAAAACAAACATGATAAAACATAATAACAATAAAACATTGCAGAATAGAATACAGTAAAAAAGAGCAGAACAATAGAGGGAGAATAGAGAGAGAACAATAAGACAACTTTTTTTATTTTATATTTTTGTTTGTTTTTTTTGTTTTTTACACTTTTTTTTGTAACTAACTTTTATAACTGTAACCGGTTCCAGGTTCGGGTCTCTCAAAATGCTATGGCATCTTGGAAGACCCTGTGAAAGGGTGTCCTAGTCTGTGCAATGCTGTAAGCTACGCTAATACTCAACTAGTGTATGGTAGTGTTCAAAACATTCACCAATGCAAAGACCAGGATTGTCAGGACAGGAGGGACAATAGCGGGTGTCACGCCTATATCCGCGCTTGCTGCAGACACATCTTTTTTGGGGGGGGTTCATTGGGTAGGGGTACTCGGGAGGACATAAAGAAAATGCCTCTCATGCAGCCGACTGCATTTGGTTGGGGATGTGAATGGGGGAAGTACGGGCGCTGCAGAAGTGGTGGGTTCCCAATTAGGATTGGCGAATGCAGCAGGAAGGGCACTATGGGCATGACGGCCTGTGTTTGTCTTTTTGGTGGCAGCGGGACACTACTTGTGCTTGCCACCTCACCAGCTTGAACTGCACTTATGGGACTCGCCACGTCCCCAAGTGTTACTGCAGTGCTGGTTTGACTATGACCGGGGTGTACTAGGCCGCTGGTGCTTGCCAGTTCACCAAAACGCTACCAAAAAAACTGTTAGCGATCGCAGGGATCAGGCCTGACTCTGCGAACGCTGCAGTTATGCGTTTAGTGTTTTGTAAGTGTCAGTGATCGATCGATACTGCACTTGGGTGCGCTGGGCTGGGCCGGGTGGAGGGGCAAAACGCAGGTGCTAGCAGGTATCTGGGCTGATCCCACTAACACTGCGTTTTTGGGAACCCTAAATTGCTGGGGACGCTAGTATAGATCTGATCGGATCAGATATTGATCCGTTCAGATACTATACCACTAAGGGAGGTGTATGCTGCGTGCGTGGGTGTTAGCGGTACTGGCGCTAATCTGACACTGCCTGGGGCGACGCATATCACTGCCGGGCGATCAGGGGGCTAAACCTTTATTCGGTAATAAACGGCGGGTGCCCTGACACTATAAAAAATAAACAAACTAACCAGCGTCACCCGTAACGGTTATACGGTGATCAGTGGTGAAAGGGTTAACTAGGGGGCAATCAAGGGGTTAAAACATTAGATAGTATATGGGGGTCCCTGTCTCTATAAAAGGCTGACGGCGAACCTAAATATTTACGTCCCAAACTAGCGTCACCAGCGACACTAATACAGCGATCAGAAAAATGATCGCTTAGCGACACTGGTGACGGGGTGATCAAGGGGTTAAAAACTTTATTAGGGGGGGTATCCTAGACCTAAAGGGGGCCTAACACTCACTGCCCTAACACTGTAACTGTCACAAACTGACACCAATACAGTAATCAGAAAAAAAAAAAACCTGCTTGGTGTCAGTTTGTGACGGGGGGGGGGGGGGGTGTCGGGGTGTGTGTGTGTGTGTGTGTGTTGGTGCACTCACATTAGTCTTCTCTCCTCGGCCCGGAACGGAAAATACCGAGCCGAGGAGAGATGACATCATTTCCTCTGCCTCTGTGTACAATAGAGGCAGGGAAATTATCCCATTGGCTGGGAGTGATCGGGAGGGGGGGGCCACGAATGGATGGCCTCACCACCGATCGCCGTGGGAGATTTTCCGACCGCCGCAGGCACCGGGGGGGGGTCCGATTGGACCCCCCACGGGCAGGCAAGGACGTACAGGTAAGCCCTTTTGCCTGCCCATGCCGCTCTGTCGACGTACATCGTCGTGTGGCGGTCGGCAACTGGTTAAAACGGTCAGACTCTTTGATGCGTTAAAATTCTAAATGATCAACAACTGGGGTTCCACTCAAAACAGAAAATATAGGCTGTGATTGCAACTTTTAATTTTTGTGTTTTTTATCCTTTCATTTAAAAGGCATGTTCAAATGCCTCAAATCTGACAAATTCTAGAAGTGACACAAACTACATAGACAAATTCTAAATTCTCTAAAAAGTGGAATCCACCAAACTAAACAGATAATGTAAAAATGCAAGTAGTGGCCCGTACACACGATCTGAATATCGTACGTCAGATCGTATGACCTTTTTTGCTTAAGTCACAAGTAGGAATTTAACAGGTAAATAAAGTCACAAATTCTCGTACGACAAAAAAAAAAAATTGGACGTGATGTCATGTGTTATGTATTTGTATAGTATTTTCGGACGACAACTATACTGACTAAACGACAATCGTATGATCTGGTATTTTACGAGGACAACTTTTGTGCTTGTCCGGTCAAATAATATCGGATGAACTGTCGTAATCGGCTCTCGAAAGTAGTGTACACACGATACAAAAATCGTACGATTCTTCCTCCGGATGACATTTTTCGTACGATATTCGGACCGTGTACGGGCTATAACCCTAAGCAAATATGGTTTAACCAGCTACAAAGCATAATACCAATAAAAATGTGTAAAAATTGAATTTATATTTATCTCTCCTTTAAAGTGGAATGCCACCCAAAAGGGGAAATTTTGCTTTGGAGCCCTCCTCTCCCATATTTGGCATCCTTTGTTTTTTTTTTTGGGGGGGGGGGGGGGAGAAGAAATGAGTTACCCAGTATTGACAGTAAAGAAGTCCTCCTTCCCCTCCACCCTCCCTGAAATCTTCTGGGACACGTCACAGAAGACTGCGGGACCATTCACAAAGCGCAGCTCCTACATGTGCAGTGGACAGCTGGATTTGAAGCCAAAAGCTGCATAAGTGGCTGCCCACAGTTGAGGTGCCAGGAACCTGTAGGCTAGAGAAGAATTAGCCAGGGTGAGGACGGTGCTGGATCCCTGGACAGGCAAGTGTCCTATTAAAAGTCAGCAGCTACCTTATTTGCAGCTTCTGACTTAAATTTTTATTTGCACAGATAGAACTTCCTCTTTAACCACCGTAGGCTTACTCTGGATGTTTCCTTCCTTCCAGAGCTTCACCCCCTCCAATGGGATCTTCCTGGACTTCCTCCACTGGAACTTGAGATCCTAGAATAAAGTTTAGGAGAGGTTTACATTTTTGTTTGCAAAAGTGTAAAGTTCTTTTGATGCCGCAGCTGTCCCCCTGCCATCTCTGCACTGAGAACCAACCCATCAAACATTACCAAAGGCTCGGTTCTTACAGATCCGAGGAGAGCTGCTGACTGTCATTCAGCGCCTCTTCTCTGCTCCTCCACGCTCATTGGAGTGCTGAGCTGTGGAGGGGTGGGGAGCGGTCATCTCAGAGGCTCGCTGAGACTGCCATCAGTCAAGGCAGCTGGCAGATCCAGACTTTAGAAATCAGGCTGGCGCGCTGCCTCGACTGATAGCAGCGACGAGCATACTTCAGACCGCTCTCTGCTGAAAACGGGTCACAGAAGTGCATCGAATGAACTCATGCTGGACTTCTTTAAAATTAACACCACCTCATTGTCAGTTTACACAGGCTACAGCTTTTACACAACAGTGTGAACAGCTTTTGATGAAACTCCTGTATAACATTTTCAACATTTAAACCACTCAACAAGGCACATGTAGAATACTTTCCATAACAGGGAGCCCTCATTCACTGTGTGCTGGGTGAAGAGTCATCCTAGTCACCTGGGGGAACCGCCTATAGTTCTTAGATGCATAAAAAAAGTAAACACAATTTTTAAAAATAAAGATCACATGTATTTGAGCACTGTTTGCACATTGACAATAGGATTCTTATATAACAAATGAATTTTAAACCACATGACAAGTCTTACATAAAAAAAAAAGCATCTTTCTAGCAGCATGTACACTGTGAGTGTAGTATTCCTTATTCAAATGGTTACGTTTCCAGCTGACTGCTGTAGAATTCTCTTCTGTCTTTTTGTCAAAGTTACATTTTCTATTGGAAAGATGTACACCAGAAGCAAATGAAGGATGCCAATCCTACGTGTTAAACAAAGCTAAGGCCGGCCATATATGGTTTGATGGGCAGGCTGAATGTACCAAGTTGACCGATGGATCTTTTGTGATTATCGCTAGCAGCTGCTATAGCCACTAGTAGTAATCACTGTTTTCTCCCATCAGGACAGCTTCCCCCGCTGGGAGAAGACAATGGCCCAGCAGGAGGGATTTCTGAATTAACACTGTGCTGATGGGGGAATCAAGCAAGTTTCTTTCCTGTAACACGTGGTTGCAGGAAATAAATTCACTTGGTGTATGGCTGGCCTAAGTCCCAGCAAGAGTGAGTAAGTTCTAGTTGTGTCTCATTTCTTTACATCTGAGTTGAAGTTCAAAATGTTGGGTTTTATCAAACATGACAACATAAGCAATACAAAATAGTGTTGAGCTTATCGGACCATATGGTCCCGTGACATAGCGGTAAAGCAGAAACGTATGGAGAAACATATGTACAGCTTTGCATCATGAAATGGTCGGTAACTATCACTAGTGGTGTGACCTCGGCTATCGGGCAACCCTGTTTCAAGTAGTTCCAGGTTTGAGTCCAGTCCACCTAGTTGGATGGAAGCCCGAGTCTTGCCGCTTCGTGACAAGGCCCCTGGATGCAATTAATCCCGGGGATTTCTAGAGGGTGTCAGCCACTCTACTCGGGAGGTTTCCAGCATCCCACCCCTTTGGGAACTCTGTGGAAGTGCCCAGTCCCCCCCCCCCCCAAGGTATCGAGTCCATCTGTCTCCCCCCCCCCATATCCAGCAGCTAGCCTACAGGGTAATGTAGCTAGTGTCACGGCCTGTTATTCGGGGTGTTTCCTACCCAGTAGGAGGTCAAGATTTTCAGCAGCGGAGGTAACCCTGACCTGCTAGGTTGCCTAGGTCTATTTCTGCATCATCCATATGGGTTGCAAGATGCCCTGCTTAAGGAGGCAGGAGAGTGGGAGCAGAGTGTCCCAGACAGAAGTGAAGGGGAAGTGTGAGAGAGAGTAAGGGGTAGGAGTCCATAGGGGTCTAGGTTCGTCCAGAGCCCTGGGTGAAACTCCAGGGCAAATAGAAATGTTACAGTAGGACAATATTCCCATATAGCATTGAACTTCCCTATTTTATCGAAGTTTTGCTACTGTTTTTCCTGTGCCTTTAACCAGGATACTTTCCTCTTGAACCCCCGGAAGGAAATGGTGGGGGTTTTCCATGCCCTTGCCAGCGTTGTCTTAGCTCCTAGTAAGATATAGTTAGTGCTTGGAAATGTTTGTGTAATCCAGGAACGGGGTGGTTCAGGAGTGCTACGTTGAGGTCAGGAGTGACCGTGACGTTTGTTATAATCCTAATCGTGTGGAAAACCTTTTTCCAATAAGATCTAATGCGGGGACAGGTCCACCAGATGTGGCACATCGTGCCCTCCAGCTCACATCCCCTAAAGCATAAAGGAGAGACCCCTGGGTAAATTATGGCCAGCCTAGAGGGGACATAGTACCACCTAATCAGAATTTTGAGACTGGCTTCTATCAGGGATATGTTGAGAATACCTTCTTAAATGAGCGTTTAAACGTGTGATACCAGTCTGAAATCTTCCAGGAGCAACCCGTGTTCTCCTCCCAGGCCCGAGCATAAGCTGGGTGTCAACATTCGCCAGAGCAGAGTAAATCAATGAGATCCCTCCCCTCTGATCCATAGTGTTTTGAGCACCAGTGTTCCTATAGGGTGATTGGGGGGGAGGGGGGGTCTGTTTTAAGTGCTTAATTTGATAAAGCCCCTTATTAGTCCACCAATTGAAGGTTTTAATATTCAGACCTGAGGGGAATCTTGGGTTGTGAAAAATATCTGATAATGGCTTCAGGGGTGAGATCAGTGAGTGGTGTGTATAGTGTGTGGAACACAAAGCTACGGAATGTGAGAGGGTTAGCAACATTGCTGGTCTGGATTTCAAATCGCTCCATAGAAGGTAGTCTATGGTATTGAAGGGAATGGCTTTTCTTTCCATGGACAGCCAATCGGGCTTTGGGCCCCTAGAGTAAACCGTAGATATTTGGGTCAGCTGGGCTGCTTGGTAATACCACCACAGGTTCGGCAGACATACCCCTCCCCCCCCCCCCCCCCCCCCCCCCCCCGGTGATTTTAGCCTGAGTTAATATCCCTTTCTGTAGCCTTTGCTTCCCCAGACAAACCGCACTATGGAGGACTGAAATTCCCCGAGGTATTGTTTCTTTACTGGAATCGGGAGAGAGCGAAATAAGTGTAGTAGCCGTGGGAGCAAGGTCCTCTTTACCGCATGCACTCTGCCCAGCCAGGATAGACCACACTTTGACCACATCTCTCCAGGTCCTCCCTACATTTATGTATTATAGGGGGATAATTCTCTTGCAAGTTTGTGAATGTCAGGAGTGAGTCTAATGCCCGGGTTTTGGGATTGCGTTTGACGCCCATAAAGGCAAAATTGTGTTAGCTGTTTGCGTAGATCTGGGGGGAATGATACGTTTAAAGCTATAGATTTAGTCATGTTGACCTGCAGCCCTGAGACTCGACTAAATTTCGGAAGGATTTTGTATACTGTAGGCATGGATGTCAGTGGGGAGGTAATAAAAAGGAGTAAGTCGTCTGCATATAATGCGCACTTGTGTTCTTGTTCTCCGCAAACGACCCCCTTGATGTTGGGACTAGACCAGATCGCTATGGCCAGATTTTCGATGGCTATCACGAAGTGGAGGGGGCTAGCGGGCAACCCTGTCTAGTACCCCTGCCAATGGTGAAGGTGTCCGAGTATCTGCCCATCAGGCGTACTTGAGCATTCGGGGAAGAGTATAGTGAGTGGATTAGGCTCAGGCAGTTGAGGCCAAATCCCCATCTACCCAATATTTCATACAGGTAAGCCCAGTCTACCGAATCAAAGGCCTTTATGAAGGTCTATTGAAAGCAGGAAGCCTTTTTGAGGGGGGCCTCCATTGCAATGTGATTTGAGTAAGGAGATATCTATCGCTCTCCGGATCTGATCCGGCCCTTGTCTCCCAGGGATGAAGCCCACTTGACCTCAATGTATGTGGATAAAAAAAAACCTCTCTACTGTTTGCCAGAATCTTGGTCATTATTTTTATATCGTTTTTGATGAGTGAGTTTGGATGATAATTACCAACCTCGCTCGTATCCTTACCCGGTTTAGGGATGACTGAAAAATAGGCAGAGTTGAGATCCTTCCCTAGAGGGGCTCCATCCCTGAGAGTTAAAGAACCGCATCAGATGTGGGACCAGGCAGGGGCCAAATTTTTTGTAGTAGCCATTGGAGAAGCTGTCCGGCCTGGGCGAGGATTCCAATTTAAGGGATTTAATGGTGTCCAACACCTCCTCATGAGTGAATGGGTTCTCCAACAGATCTTTGTGGTCTTTGGCTAATGATGGCAGAGGGAGGTTGTCAAGGAAAGCATTCTTGAGTGTTTGGGAAGGCGGATGGTTGGTTTTATAAAGGTCGGAGTAAAACCATTGGAAAGTGTCCATTATTTTAGTCGGGTTCTGTGTCAAGTCCCCAGATGCAGACCGGATTTTGGGGAAGGATAATGTACGTTGTTTGGGGCTCAGCTTGACTGCAAGTCTGGAGCCAATCCTATCTTTGTGGGAATAAAATTTTAGCCCCGGTCCATCTGAGGTTTCTCTGCCGCCGTTGTAAGGGTTAAATTAAGAAGGGCACGGGCAGTGTCCAACTTAGCCAGTGTTTCTGGCATAGGTTTGTGCTTGTGGGCACACCTTTTTTTTTTATTTTATCGGCAGAAGCAATTAAAAATTGAGGGTAGTGCTGATGAAGGAACGTGGGTTGATCTGTGACGGGAAAGTGGGTCTCTTGTAATGGGATAGCTGCATGCATGGAATGGTAGAGTTGGAAGAGCTTCTGACGTTTAATAGGGGAATTGAGTCCCTGAGTATTTGACCATTTTGAGAGTTGGGATTGTGTGGTGTGTTAGCCATGGATCAGAAGTGAGGGACCCGCTGAGGAGATATGTAACCTACCTCCTCCTGGAGAAGCATACGCTTGTAGAGGCCATGTCAGTGGTGCTGATGTTTTTAGGGACCTGGGTAGGTAAGCTGGATGCATCTGGAGAACCTTGAGTAGCTCACAATGGCGAAAGCGAAGTAGAGTAGAGAAAAAAAGAGAAGGGGGTTAGACAGGTAGAATCGTCATATTTCTTACTGCAGTTATTCATAAAATGAAGAGACACGGTACCAGGGGGTCCCCTGACCCCCCTCCCACCCCAGGGTAGGAATAGACCCACCATAACCCACACCTTAACCCTGAGCAGACTGGAGAGCTCTGAACAGGGACTCGAACGTCTCCTGGGGCAAAAAAGATGCCTGCTGAGACTGAAGGTGCACTGGGTCCACCACGGCCCTGCCACCTGAAATAAAACTGATCTTAAACAATAAGAAAGCATACTTAACAGAACCCCCTAACAGGTTATAACTAGGCACATAATTACACACCAGGTTCACCCTCTCAGGCCCAGCCCCCACCCAGTCTCCCCCACCCAACTAGCCGGTGAGCCAAGGTGGTACCCAGACCCAGGAGGGGAGTGAATGAACCTGTTGCGGGGTAAACCCCCACTATTTGAGTGGGTGAAAGCTCCAGCCCTGAAGGAGTGAACCAACTGGAGAGAAACAAAAAAAACTGGCTCCACCTAATGGTGGGTGCTATCTATACACTCCCTCTGGGGAACAAATACAACTTTTTGGTAGAGACTTGGGTATCAGGCAAGTCAGTAGAGGCACTGTGGAAAAGGTGCCAACGGCCGAACGTGGCCAACATGGGGGGGCCAAATGTTAAGTCTCTTCCTCCCTTATCTGGGCCCCTGTCTGGAGTCTCCTGTTGCCCTAAAATAACCCACCCTGTGAAGGAAAGGTTAAGGGACTAAAGCAGGACTAATGTGCAGGAGAGGCAAGTCCCGGAGGAAAAACCTCAAAAGGGGAGACCTGGGAGCGAGCCCCTACCATATCGGAAGTCAATGTCCCAAACCAAAGCCCCAGTTTACTTGGGAATGCATGCCAGTCATGTCGGTAGGGTTTCTTTGGACCTCTTGAAGTGCTGCTTCAGCCAAGTGGGTTGCAGGGGGCTTGCTGGTGGGGGTCTCTTTGTTGATGAGGGGGGTCCTTTGCTGGTGTGGATGTCCTGGGAGAGTAGGCCAAGGTGTAGCAGTAGACTCTCCCCCCTCCGCAAAGGAAGAGAAGCTGTAGCCTTTGTTCCAATAAGAGAAGTTCCGGCGGATTGGGAATGACCATCTGTAGGTGATTTCCTTATTGATCAGGCTCTGGAGCAGCGGTTTAAGCGGTCTCCTTTTCTGCCCAGTGTAAGGAGAGGTCAGCAAATATCTGGACTTTGTGACCATGTATGGTGAGGGTATCCGCACCTCTAGATTACTACATCACTTGCTCCTTTACTGAATAGAAATGGGGTTTTACAATGTCTCTGGGAGCCCCTCAGTGCAGGGGGGGAGGGTTGCAGGGACCTGTCCAGCTCCAGGCGGTGGTCAGCAATATCCGCAATGAGTCCTTTTTTTTTTTTTTTTTTTTTTTTTTTTTTTTTGTGATTTAACAGCTGATTGAACTTCTTTTTGGATTCGGGAAGCCCCCTGGTCCTAAAGTTGTATCATCTCGACTTGTTCTTTGCGAATGCGCTTTCTAGTTGATCTTGCACATCCTGGCAGAATTTTGATTTATCCTGACCAGATTGATCCGCTTTCCTCTCAATCACATCAATCCTCATTCCTATGTGCTGTAAATCTGCGTGAAAGGATGAGGTTATCTGTGCAGCATTCTGTGCTAGGCTCCTAGAAAGCATTTGTGAGAAGGCCTCCATCATGGAAGGTAAGTTAGTGGGGGCAGGTTTAGCTTCACATGCCTCACTCTCAGAAGTTTGCCTGTATTAGGATCCAGCATAGGGGTTGTAGGGAGTCCCGAGTTTAGTCTTCTCAGCAGGGATTCAGTAGAGGAAAACGGGGCTACCTGCAGGGGGGGGGGGTTGGGGATATGTGGTACCTGGCGGGGATGGAGGGACTGAGTCCTGGTCTGCTATGGATTCCTGTTTTCCTCCTTGTGTCCCCCTCGTGGAGCAGCCACCATCTTGGTGTAGCTGTGTGGGCTAGCCACGGCGGTCTTCTGGCGAGCGAGGCTTCTTCTCACCGGTGCTGTAGACATCTACGTGTTCCTGGGTGTTTCCCCTGCTCGATCGTCCCAGTGTGGAGTGCGTGGGGGTGCTCTGTCTGCTCCGGTGGCTGTCTAAGGGGCCGTGGTAGTGCGGAGCTCTAGACGCTCATGGCCATCTTGGGAGCTGCCATGCATGCACCTCCCCTCAAGTTTTTTAAAATGACAATGAGACTCGAGGCTTTTAAACACTTAAACTGCCAAACCCACAAGTCTGCTTCATCCAGGCTGTTGCCTGGGTCATATATTATGGCTTGTGAAAAACATTGCTCCTGATAAAAAAAAAAAAAAAAATTCAGCACCTTTTGCCTGCTGATCAGTAAGCTCAAGTCACATCAATGGCTGTATAGCACTTGCACAGATATCCACTGTTAACTGTTACCCAGCAAAAGACTTAAGGTTCCATTTTATTGTGACACCGATACACAGCTACCAGTGATGCACTAAGGGGAAAAAAATACAATGAGAGGTTTTTATAAATGCATGTCAATTCAAAAAGCAAAAAGACAAATGAGGGAGACTGAAAGAGCAAGAGTCAAAATGGTAAAAGTCAGAGTAGGCAGGGTAAGATGTAAAGAGAAGACTTTGGTAGGACAGAAATGAGCAACGTTGGAGGATGGAGGAGAAACAGTGGAAAGTTTGGAGAATAGATGAAGGGCAGTTTAGGAGGAGGGAAAAAATTACTTGCCCTAGAGGTCATCCTGCTACCGGTAGCATAGAGACAGGTGTCAGCTGGGTTCTTATGTACTTAACCAGTCAACATCTGTTCCCCCCCCCCCCGAAGGAGCTCTTTGTGACCCCCGTAGTCCTACTTCAGCTCCGTGCCAACAGCAGGATCTTCTTTGGCCACCAACAGAGGAACGGGGGTGGTGCCATCATTCCAGTAACTCAGCCGAGGCTTCAGGTTTGGTCGCTTTCTTGAGTGGTTGATCTTTCTCCCAAAAGTTGTTGGTAGAGAGGGATGACAGGAACACGGGACGTTCTTGCCATCAACACACAGCTTCTGACGGTTCTTCTTGTCCTCAAAAGAAAACGTAGCCCATCTCAACTGCCAAATAAGTTAAATCCGTGCCATACTGCTAATAAAAAAACAGACAAAAATAAATGTATCTCTCAATCAGAAAAATCAATAACTAGAAACGGACACACATATCAATATCCTTATACCTATAAAAACTAAATACAAATGCTGTTGAATAAATGAAATATAAAAATATTCAAACGTGCAGTTTTTCTGCCAAGAAGTTAAAACCTGTATCAATCAGTGCCATAGAATAGTCTATATGACCAACTCTTAAACCTCTAATATCCAAGTGCTGGTTTAATTGAATAGACTGAACTTCACTATACCTCCATATTTACCCCTTGAACCCCCTAAGTTGGTACACTGGGTTTATTTGACCCCCTGAAAGTGATTGCACTTTTCTAAAAAAAGAAAAAAAAAACACAACAGGTTATACTTTCCGGCTCTGTGCAATGTTTTTGCACAGAGCAGAACGATCCTCCTTCTCTTGGGGCCGCTTGCTATGGAGGCACTTGTTCATGCTCGCTCCCAAGATGGCTAATTGTGTGAGCGTGCACACCTACAGACAGTCCATGGCTCATTACCCAAACCCCTGCTCCATTCTCACTCGCTGTGATTGACAGCAGGGGAAGAAGTGTAGTGTGCAGAATATTTGACTATCAGGTGATCACACATGTTAATCTGATACCATGTTTTGCCAACCTCACCATCTTACCTGCTGTCATGGTGTTTACAAGCTCCTCTTCCATGCGATAAGATTGGTCCATAGTAGTCACAGACCACTTCTCTTTCTTGAAGGGTAATGTCATGAAGACAGTCTCACCAGTGTTTCCAACATGGTCTTCTACAATGGCAAGCCACTTCCAGTCTTGTGAGGTGATGCGACTTTCTAGGTCTGCTCCTTCTTGAATCTTCTCCCTGTCCATGGTGGGTTTCCAGCTTTCCAGGATGTCCTCCATCTTCGGTTGGTTCATCGTCCGTTAGAGCAATTGTTACCTGCTCCTCCGTGGGAGGATTCCTCTTGAAGATGCGTCGTGATGTTGCCTCCCTCCCCCCCCAGGCTGATCAGTCCATGAGATCGGGTGCAGGTGCCGCCATAATAACTAAGAGAAACAGGCAGTGGAGCCTTGCGGCTTCACTGCCGGTTTCCTATTAGCAGGACACGCAGGTCCCAGAAGACAGGAGGGCTTGCCGCACAAGAGGACACTATGTCCTGCGCCACGGCTGGAACAGAAGTACACTATGTACTTCAAAAAAGGTACTAAAGAAAGTGTGTAAAATATATCTATATCTATACCTCTACCTCTATCTCCCCAAAAACGATGGGTGGACTTTAGTTTAAGACCACCTCCTCTCGTGGGTGGAACTCAGCTTTAATACATAGATGCTAGGGAAAATATAAAATACTCACCGACTCCCTCATTGATGCACATCACTTACTGCTGTCGCCTCCACCTCTTGTAGCAGTACGCCTTGTGTTCCATAGTAAAGATGTGGCATTTCTTCGAAACCTGGCGATTTCTCATCGGGTCCCACCAGAAACTCATCTTGGACTCTTCTGAAGGCCACCTTGTCAACTGGCAACGTTTCATCATCCTGTCTTGTCCTCGGGTCTCTAGAAATCAAAATGGGTGTTTAACCATTAAATTGCTTGTCAATGTAAGATTGGGAAAAAAAAAACACCACAATGAAAAACCAGGTTCCCACTTTCCTTACCAAACCTCCTTTTCTTGGGTAACCCACTGGCATTCCTGGCTCATCTGTCCAGTGCCCACATGGGAAGCTGCTTCCTGTGGGGGCACTTATGCAGGCTTGATCCCGAGCACTGCTATCTATAGAATGCAGGGCTCTGCCCTGCCCCCTCTATCTCTGGATTTGATTGACAGCAGTGGGAGCCAATGGCTTCTGGTGCCTCAGCAAAGCCTATGAGCAGAGAGTGAGGGGAGAGAAGAGCTGTAGATGTGCTGTAGATGTTAAATGAGTGCTCATGTTTAGGCTTTGATAACTACTTTAATACAAGTATTAAAGCCCAGCTCTGTACAGACATTTTTGTTGGTAACAGTAACATGTTCAATATTTTTACTTGGTGACTTTCTAGATTCCGACCAGCAATATACAACCTACCCTGAGGTAGCAGGCATCCAGTCTTTCTGAATCCTCTTGACCATCACAGCACTCTTCACAATTTTTGCCCTCAACGTCTTCACCTACCTTCAAACTGCAAAAATATTCCTCCAGAAGCTCCTTCACTTTGTCATTGCAGTGGGATAAACCACACTGCTCAAAAGCCTTCCTTGCCTGCTGGTAAGTAACTGCAGGAAGGTTAAATCTAAAAGATGAGAGATTTGTGTTTGTGGTCTGACATGGTTGTACCACTACAAAAAAGTTTTTGGTTACCTCCCAATAGTGGTTTTACATTAGCGGCATAGCTGCATGACAAACTTTATATTTTACTTGCCTCTTATGGAACTGAGTGAGGTCATCAGAAATCAGACGTTTCCCTCCCTCGCTGGTGACAAAATGTTGAAGGTCTTCAACAAAAAAGGTTGAATCTTTTAGAAATGGGTGTTGAACCATATTTCCTCAGATCCTTCCAAGACCACTGTAGCCACCTGCGAGGGAGCTTCCGACATCCACCTTGATGGTTACATCCACAGCCTCTGCATCGACGTGGATGGTCTCACAGGTCCTTAGCAGCCATTCATGTACCTGTTGAAGGATAACAACTGATTTTGTAATTGACACTTGTTACAACATTTTGGTGTAAAACACTATTGACTCATATAAACACTCCACGGTCATGTTTTGAGTGACAGCTGCTCTCTGAAGATGCTGCAATGTCAGTAGCGCTTCCAGGTAGTAAAGGACAGTCATCTGGTCTGTCTTCAAGCTCAAGTCCTTCCTTTGACCTACCTATCAGGGTAAGAAAGTGAGGTTTTGCGAGAGAGATAATCCTTTGGCTCACCTCTGGGTTCTGAGCCGAATGTCTGTGGGAAAGAGAAAAAGAGAAATTATTGCATGCATATTTAGCAAAATAAAATGCGTAAAACAATTGGCTAAAGGCAATCAATGTTTGTTGCTATTAATGTTGCCTACCCCATTTCCTTTCTGCCCTTGGCAGCTTTCCTGTTGATCTTTTTCCGGATGTCATTCAGAAGGTCAACCAATCTTGATGTGGCTGGTTTGGAAGAAGGATCCTCCAGGCATCTTGGTTCCGAGGAGATGTGCCTTGCGAACTTCTGAATGCTGTCCAGATAGTTGTGCGTGGTGGATTTGCTGACTCCGGATGCTTCCAGTTGCTTAAAGAATTCGATAGTCCTGGCTGGTCAATAAACTTTAAAAAAACCTCCTTGCTGTCCATGAAGAAAAGGTATTGGGTCACAAAGTTCACCTGAAATCGGAGAAGAAACCAACATCTTAAAGTGGTTCTCAAGGCTGAATTTTGTTTTCACCAAAATGCTTTCTCTGCATTGAAGTAAAAAATGTGTAGCTCTCCCCAGCCACTCCTAAAATGACCTGAGCCCTATCTAGATCCAGCGCTGTGTACATTGGCTCTCTCCCTTCTTTTAGGCTCAGTGACAGAAGGGGAGAACTTATGGCTCTGGCTGCAGTCAATCACAGCCACTGAGGAGCGGGATGGTGCCCAGCCATGTACTGCATCTATGGACACAGAGCTGGTTTGGAATAGAGTCTGTATGAGTGTCCCCATAGCAAGCAGCTTGCTATGGTGGGCACTCGGTGAAGGAGGGAGCCACAAGCGTCAGGGGACCATGAGAAGAGAATCAAGACTGCTCTGTGCAAAACAATTGCACAGAGCAGGCAAGTATGACATGTTTATGATTACAAGTGGCTACAATTGCTTAGGATCAGAAACTTTTTAAAATTGGCTTTCATAATAAAGTATCAAGATTAACTAACCTTAGTGTGTAATATTTGACCTATTTTTACCTGCTGTCTGATGAATTCCTTTGATTCAGATGTCTCCAAGTACTCTTGAAATCCTCTAACCAAAGGAGAATCCACCGAATGCTGTTTGTATAGTACTGCCTTTTCTAGGCTCCGACAGGTGGATATGCTAGGGGATGGGAAAGGGGGAAGTACAATAAATGTTTGTACATCAGGCGTATGAATAGAGAAGATGGATTACAGTATCAGATCTGTAAGAGAGCCAGCATTATAAAACATTCTTTAAATAAAGCTGGGTTTAATGTGAACCACAGTCTTCCTGACTCAGTAAGAACAATGCTTCCCCTGGCCTCAAGAAAACCTAAGCAAAACTGACAAGGCCTGACCGAACTTGGATGCTCCAGGTCTTCGTATGCGATGATACTAAGCCGTCTGATCACATGGCGCATCTTCGACCGGGCCTCCTCAACAAGTTCCTTTTTATCTTGGCCTCGTCTGCATTTTTCCCACAAACTTAGGCGTCAAAAGCTTGTTTTGCATCTTCAAGCAGATCTTGCAGACCAAGGGAATTCCTGTGGTTCTGGGGAGAAAACCTTTTAGCAATCTATTGGGTAGATTCTTGTTTGAACGAAAGAAAACAAATGTATGGCCTGTCCTAGAACCATACCTTCACCCAGGGTTTGAAAATTTAAAATCAAATTTGGCTACATGTACAGTAGCTACCGACACTTAAGAAATCCCTCACCCCATGGAGTCCAGTGCTTATTTTTGGACAAAACCTCAATTAGATTTGAGTGGAGTCCTCCTCTTTGGGAGTTTTTGACATTTTCTCCACCTTTTTCTGGTTCAATAAGTTTTATTGCAGAAGTAGTATTAAACATACAACAATGTCAAAGGCACCTAGATCGCCCACGCTGGGGCTGGAACTGGCGCATAAGTGACAAACAAAGGGTATACAAAAACCGAGGAGGGCAGCCTCCTAATTACCAGTCATAGAAATTCTGAGTGCCACTTGCGTAATTTGGGGTGACCCCCAGAAGTGCATGAAATACCAGGGCTTTTGTTGGTAATAAAAAAGGGGGCTAGGAGCCCTGGTAAAAGAAGAGGAACAGAGATAAATGGGAAAGAAGGGGAGAATAAGAAAGGGGGGAAAAAGGGGATGCCTGGGACCATCCAGAAAACCAGTCCGAGCTGATCCATACTAGCCAGAGGAAGTTCGAGGAAGGCATACGCCAGCCAAGGCTCCCAAACTTTAAGGAACTTGGCATGTGTGTCTTTGAGTATACTAGACATTTGTTCATTGACCGTCATGGATGTCAGGCGGTTTTTCACTTCCTGAAAGGGGACTGAGGTTTTTTCTATGTTTGAGCAATCGTCCGTTTGACCGCTATGAACAGGTTGACGAGCAAACAAACCCGGTATGGGGCAGTGTAGTAGTGCAAATTTGGCCTCTTTACGGACATTTAAATGGAACAGAGAAAACTACAAACCAAATATCCTGGACCAGAACCCCACTATTTGCGAGCAGGCCCACCAGGTCCCCACAATGGCCACATCCCCAGAAGCAGCGATCCCTAGAGGTGGGGTTGGCATGTGCGATACGTGCTGGAACCCAATACCACCTCAATAGCACTTTGTATGCTGCCTCCAAGATGGCAGCATTAAAGGAACGTTTGGCTACGGAAGACCAGGCCTTGCTCCACTCCGCCGGATCGATCCCATGTCCCAGATCCCGCTCCCACTGGGACACAAGAGTGAGGGGGGAGATGATCGATTATTCAAAGCTGCGTAGAGGGTGGAGATGAGGCCTGGGGAACCCGGGGTATGTAGACAGATGTGTTCAAAAGCAGATGTCTGGAATGGGTAGGGGGAGGTACGTTGGAGCATAGCTATCCAGTGATGAATCTGAAGAAAACGGAAGAATTCTGCCAGGGGAGCATCATAGGATTTGCAGAATGCAGACCACGTCAGTGTAGTACGTGTAATCAGCAGATGGCATACCTGGGTAAGGCCCAGTGAGATCCACCACGCAAATGCATGAGGCTGGTTGAGCCCCGGCAGGAACAGTGGGTTATTTGTAATGGGCAGCAGGGGCAGGAAGGGGGACATTTTCTCCACCTTTTTAAGTCTATAATATCTGGACTTGAAATACAATAACACTCTGGATGATAGTTTTTTTGGAAAACGAGTCTGTACGAGTGTCCCCGTAACAAGCAACTTGCTATGGTGGGCACTCGGTGCAGGAGAGAGCCACAAGCGTTTTATAGCCACTTGCACTTAGCCATCAATATGTTCTAATATGATATGTTGTACTGAACTATAGAGACATCTGAGTCTCAAAGTGCTTTATAATTTGTGATTTTATAGAAGTCTAATCTGTTTACTTGGAAAAGAGGTATATGTATAGCCTTCAAGCCTCATTCTGAGTGAGGGAAGAAACATGAAGTGCACAGCTGGGACGCACATCATGAGATGGAGCCACGTATGCTTCCAGATAGACGTTGTGACGTCATGCAAGTGTGGCACGGGCCTCTTTGTGAGCGAGGCCAAAGGGAGGATGTGACGCACATCGCGACGCCAATGTCCTACACTTATGTCCGCATCCAGGTAACCATAGTGACATAATGTGGTGCAAGCCTCACTATAGCCGACAATCAGAAAACCAGAAATATAAAATAAGTGTGGCAAGTAGTAGATCAATGATGAGGAATTGCGATCCAGTGGGGTCACGGTTATGGTATTGTCTGTAATGCCTAGGGACGGTGTGTTTAGGGTCACCGCCAATAATTTTTGCAACATGCTCACCTACCCGAACAGAAAAGGCACGAGTCGTGCGGCCCACATATTGCTTGCCACATGGGCAGGTGATTAGGTAAACTACATTTCTTGTTGCACAAGTGCAAAATACAAATACTTTGATACTTTGGATACATTTTATTTGTCACATTTGATCGAAACTTCAAAGTTTTACGTCTCCTGCATGATTTGTGCTGACAAACTTCACTTTTTACACGGGAAATAGCCTACCATATCGAGAAAAAAAGTGGGACGTTTTGGAGGATCAATGATGTTGGGAGCGACTTTGCTCCGCAGAGAAGGGGCCCCCCTAAAAATAACTTTTGGTCGTTTGGGTAAGATGATACCAAGGATACGATCATTCCTAAGTATATCCCAATGGCGTTGGATAATAGCCTTAATGTCCTTATGCTGTATTGAAAATGTGGTAAGCATAGAATGTTTAAAGGATTCACTGGGTTCTCGTGAAGTCTTTGTGGTCAATAATGACCGCCTGTCAACTTGCGCAATCTCTTTACTTGCTCAACACTTCTCCTCAAATATGTAAACTGTAGAACTCATTTTAATGTAAGTAATGTTTCGTTTTCTGCCTTAGTACATGCCATGTTTCGTTTTAGAGCAACATTTTAAAGTAGAACTCTGCTGTGCAGCAACCTATAATTTATAAGCACCCTCTGTCTGCTGTTCATCTTTCTGCTAGTGTTTCTGCTCTAAAACTGTGTCCAAAAAATGTTACATAGGCTTTCTCATTTCCAGCACCAATGCAGTTATGTCCATGGGGACGTTGGCTGACTTTTTTTTTTTTTTACTTTTTTAAACATCATGCCTATTAACGTACATTTATACAAGTTGATTGTGGCATTTCCTTTAGCTTTACCAGCAACTATGAAGTGCAAGGACCTGCCTGATTTGATATTGCATGGATTTGTCATCCTACCTGAATAGTTTAGGTAAATGAAAATCGACATGCACCATCCAGATTGCTAGTATTCACTAGTCTCTCCTACCCGTCCACAATCTCTAATGCTTTGAAGTGTAATTACAGTGCACATTTAAAAATATAAGGAACACAGCAAATTTGTGTTCCTCACTGAGAAATTTATCATTCACAAATAGTTTCACATCAACTTAACGTAAACTGAAAAGAGCACAAGTGTACCTGTAACAAAGCCCCTCTATATAGCTATTGTAAAATTTTACAAGAAATACTGAAATCATATTCTTCTCCATATATTTGCTTTCCATAGAATAGACAATCTGATCACTGTAATAGGATATACATTGAATTGTTCTTCTGTCGTGACATTTTTCCAATAACTGTTGAAGCTATAATGGGGCCTTTGATTTGCAGGTACTCCTGTGCACCTTTCAGGTCACTGTTGGTGTGATGCTCGATTTGTGAATAAAGCATATCTGGGTAAAAACAATTCGGAGCTTTACTCTAAGGACTTGCACCTGACTTTGCACTTTAAGAAATTGTACCACACCCGCAAGACATAATAATCTATGGCAAAGCACAGCTAACCCACCGGAATGCCTCGGGTAAACCTCAGCCTATCATTGTGAAAGCGGCCTTATAAGGGCTTGTTTACATTTTGAAGGCGGTAAACCCCATAATTAAAATGATTTTACACCCCCCCCCGAGCCACTGGTGTAGCATCAGGGATCACAGGGCCGTGTTGCCTCCCTGCCATTTGCTATTTTACACTTGGAGAGGTGGCATATACAGGAATTTATCTTCTACGTTTTCCTCCTGCAACCTCTGAAGGCTGGCTTTTCCTTCTCTCACTCAGCCACCACTCAGCAACTGAGGGAGGAAAATGTTCATTATGCTATTAAAAATAAAAAAACTTTAAATTCTGAACCATTTCATGTAATTGTGGCCTGCGATCGGTCACCAAATCACCTAAATGGCCCTCTCTCTTCAAAAGTTTGAGCATCCCTGCAGTAGGTGTTCATTTGTTGAGACAGACCTCCTGTAATTGGTGTCCTGCTGATGCAGATCTGGGGACAGAGTCTCAAGAAGATGGTCAAAGCTATCGTGGAAGGAAAATGATTGATCAGTATGGTTCAGACACACAAACGCATTGCATGACATGAGCCAGTGATATTGCTTACTATGCAAATCTATTGCAGGCCTCATCTTACCTTTTGAACTGATATGCTGGTATATATCATGGTATAATGTCCAAATCTGACCCTTCTGTTCTGTCAATGTGGATGGACCCAAAAACACCAGCTGACAATGTAGTTTTAGGATGGCAATTACCACCAAAATTAGGCTGGTTAACGGTGATGTTGCTGCAAAACAGATGCTGCACTGTGAATATATACAATTCCAGGATGCATGAAGTGTCCTTTGTTATATTTTTTATTTAAAAAAAAATGCACCACACTTTAACACACTTGTGTTAACTTTAGCTCCTCCAGAGTCCAGTATGAATGGAGCCTTCTTGTCTACATCAGCTAAAGTTAAAATAACACTATTCCTTAGTAAGAGCCGGTTCTCCTGTGATGCATTTTCAGTGCGTTGAAATTAGAGGTTTTTAATCTAGATACTTGAGAAGAGGTGAAGGTGGGGTATCATTCTGTGTCGGTGGGATATCAAAGTAGCTGGGGGAGTAATGTATGACTTGAACTGTAAGTGCTAAGATTAAAATAAAAAAAGGCTGAAGCAGGACAGTAATATCTATCATGGATGAGAAATGGCTGAAATGCAGATATAATGGACAGTGTGAACCCGTATTTACTGGGGCAATTGCAGATTTTTTTTGGAATCCTACAATACAAATCGGTGGATATGTTGAAATTCAGAAAAATTTAACCCTTTTGTTTTTTTCCCGTCCGGCCTATCGTCGAATGATGCCGGGGCCGACCTCTGTTCGATCTGAGTGGACGTCAGATGATGTCCTACTGTATCTTTCCTTGTGCGCAGCCATGGGGCTGTGCAGAGATGCCATCTGCCAATGGCTGCGTTCACTGGACTCAGCCAATCACTGATCATTGTACCGGCTCGCTGCCAGTACCCTGTGACTGTTGTAACCAATCACAGCACATCACGGTTGTAAACAATGGATGGCTTCCTTTTCAAGCCATCCATTGTGTACAATTGTGTTGCTAGCTGTGATTGGTCACAGTGAACACTTGGTACAGACTGGGCTGACAGTCACAGCTAATCACATCAATTCAACTTTTACTTTACTTTTATTCAGTAAAATGCTTGCGTATAGCTATTTAAGTCATTGCTATATGCAAACATATTGGGGTTTATTTACAAACAATGGAGAGTGCAAAATCTGGTGCAGCCCAATCAGCTAACTTAAGCTTGTTCAGTTTGGCGTTGGAAGAAAATCTGGAAGCTGGTGCCAAATTTTGCACTCTCCTCTGGTAACATTATATTGCTCTGGTCAAAGTGTTAAAAAAAACCTGTTATATGATGACGCTGTACTACACTGGTGACGGTATGTAACAAACATTAATCTCCATTTTTCAAAAAATTACAAATTCAAAATACTTGCCATGCCGCATACTAAATGCCTTTTGTGCCTACTTTCCAAAAAGGGGTCATTTGGGGGATATCTGTACTGTCCTAACATTTTTGGGGACTCCAAAAGAGGAGCTTGTAGTGTATCAGGATTGATCAGATATATCCCATAATTTGTGGACTCTAACGTTCCTACAGACTAAATAATATGCACTGATTTGGGTTATTTCCACCAAATGTAGCAAAATACATTTTGGCCTAAATTCATGAAGAAAGATTGTGTGCAATTTTAGAACAGAAACAAAGTTTTATTTTTCTGGATCCCTTTTTTGCCAAAAAAAAAAGTTCTAGTTGTCTGTACCGAAACTGAAATGTTATCACTTCGTTCAGTGTTGCATGACCGCTCAATTGTCATTCATAATGCGTCAGTGCTAAAAGTTTAAAATTGGCCTGAGCAGGAAGGGGGTAAAAGTGCCAGGCATTGAAATGGTTAAAATTGCAAAAAGGCAAAACTTTTCAGTTTTGGATAGAGTGGAGAGGGATTAAATCGCCAGTTGTGTTTTTTTGTTTTTTTTGTTTAACTGCTACCTCTGCCCTATTTGGATGATTCACCCTCTTTTTGTCCTGCTTACTGTTATCAAAAGGAAAAAAATCAGTTTGGCCTGTCCCCAGAACAGGAATAGAGATCTTCCAATGAAGACACTAGTTTTGGTGACGGGGGGGGGGGATAAATTGAATTTGCAAGCATTTCCTTATACCTCCTATTTTTTGGCTATGGGAGAGGAAGTGAAGGTAAATCTCCGCAATGGGACACAGATGACAAAAAACCCTGAGGGGTTAACCTTTTTTTTTTTATACTATCCAAAATTATTAAAAATAGGTTTTGCCTATAGTTCTACTTTAAATTTAGTAATTTTAACAGTAATATAGAACTTTTAGGAAGGGATAGACGTGATAGGAATGGCCAGCTAGATCTATGCAAACTGTTGAAACTGTTCCAATCTTAAAAATGCACAAGAAGATTTAGTTAAAAACAAAAAGGCAACCTTGTATCCAAGTCTTCTCAGGATCATGTGCTCTCTTTCTGTCTTTCCTTTTTGTGTCTGTTTATGAGTAGCAGATTTGAAAGGGAAAATGGCGCACGTTTCATAAGACCTGTTGTACTTTGTATGTACTGTATGTTCATTCAAATGTACAGACATTAGGGGTTATTTACGAAAGGCAAATCCACTTTGCACTACAAGTGCACTTGAAAGTGCACATGAAAGTGCAGTCGCTATAGATACGAGCGGGACATGCAAGGAAAATAGCATTTTAGCTTGCACATGATTGGATAATCAGCAGAGCTTCCCCTCTTTTCAGATCCTCCCCTCAGATTTTACAGCGACTGCACTAGATCCAGGTTACCTGGTGGGCTTTAACAATTTAGCTTCCTTGTGTCCCTGGCCTCGGGATTCTAAGTGACCCATTTACTCCCAGTGATCCTGTAGCCAGATGCCCCTTGTTCTAAGTGTTTGCAAGCATCTCCCACTGTGACCTCTGTACCCCCAGTGTCTATCAGTCTGTCTCCTGTGACTGTGTTCCTGCTTGCATCCTGTGTTCTTGTATCTCATTGGAGCATTGCAGTGCTATTGTGCCTCTGTTTCCTCTGTGCACCTTTTTTACCAGCTTTCAGCCCTCCACCCCCCTCTGTGATCTCATGTAAATTTTTAGCATCACCTGTGTCTGCAGTCTGCTTCAATGTCTCCGAATGTATTTCCAGTCTGGTTCATGCCATTTGTCCCTGTGCACTTCATATGAAGCATTTCCTGTTACTCTGTGCATTGCTATTGACTTGGACTGATCCGAGTGCCATTGTAAGGCTCTGTGCACCTACAGGTGATACTCGAAAAATCTGAATATTGTGCAAAAGTTCATTTATTTCATTAATGCAACAAAAGGTGAAACTAATAGACTTATTACATGCAAAGAAAGATAGTTCAAGCCGTGATTTGTCATAATTGTGGTGATTATGGCTTACAGCACATGAAAACCCCCAAATCCACAATCTTAGAAAATTAGAATATTACATGCAATCAATAAAACAAGGATTGTACATAGAACAATATCAAACCTCTGAAAAGTATAAGCATGCATATGTACTCAGTACGTGGTTTGGGCCCCTTTTGCAGCAATTACTGCCTAATTGTGGCATGGCATGGAAGCTATCAGCCTCTGGCACTGCTGAGGTGTTATGGAAGACCAGGATGCTTCAATAGCGGCCTTCAGCCCTTCTGCATTGTTCGCTCTCATGTCTCATCTTTCTCTTGGTAATGCCCCATTAGATTCTCTATGGGGTTCAGGTCAGGCGAGTTTGCTGGCCAATCAAGCACAGTAATCCCATGGTCATTGAACCAGTTTTTGGTGCTTTTGGCAGTGTGGGCAGGTGCCAAGTCCTGCTGGAAAATGAAGTCAGCATCCCCATAGAGCTCGTCTGCGGAAGGAAGCATGAAGTGCTCCAAAATCTGCTGGTAGATGGCTGCTTTGACCCTGGACTTAATGAAGCACAGTGGACCAACACCAGCAGATGACATGGCTCCCCAAATCAACAGACTGCGGAGACTTCACACTGGACTTCAAGCATCTTGCAGTGTGTGCCTCTCCATTCTTCCTCCATAATCTGGGTCCTTGGTTTACAAATGAGATGCAAAATTTGCTCTCCTCAGAAAAGAGGACTTTGGACCACTGAACAACAGACCAGGTCTGTTTTTCTTTAGCCCAGGTAAGACGCTTCTGACATTGTTGTTCAGGAGTGGCTTGACGAGGAATATGACACTTGAAGCCCATGTCCAGGATCTGTCTGTGGTGGCTCTTGATGCACTGACTCCAGCCTCAGTCTACTCCTTGTGAAAGTCCCCAACACTTTTGAATGGCCTTTTCCTGACCATCCTCTCCAGGCTGCAGTCATCCCTGCTGCTTGTGCACCTTTTTTTTCTTCCTCCCTTTCCCTTCCACATAACTTTCTATAAATGTGCTTTGATACAGTACTTTGGGAACATCCAACTTCTTTTGCAATCACCTTTTGAGGCTTTCCCTCCTTATGGAGGGTGTCAATGATAGTTTTCTGCACAACTGTCAGGTCAGCAGTATTTCCCATGATTATGATTCCTACTGAACCAGACTGAGACCATTTAAAAGCTCTGGGACCCTTTTCAGGTGTTATGGCTTAATTAGCTGATTAGAGTGGGACACTTTGAGCGTAGAATATTGCACCTTTTCACAATATTCTAATTTTCTGAGTTTGTGGATTTAAGGTTTTCATGAGCTGTAAGCCATAATCATCACAATTATGACAAATCACAACTTGAACTATCTTGCTTTGCATGTAATGAGTCTATCTCCTATATTAGTTTCACCTTTTTAAGTTGCATTAGTGAAATGAACTTTTGCACGATATTCTAATTTTTCGAGTATCCCCTGTATTCCTAGTGTCTGTTAACATGTTCCATGTATACCTGTCAGCTTGAGCTGTACTCCCCATTACCTGGTGATCTCTGTGTCTCAGTGCTGCAAGAGATTCATATCTATCAGACTTTAGTTCCTATTAGCTGCCTGCTCTGGTGAGTCTGAGAACTGCAACCTGGGGATCGTCTGCAGCGCAACCCATCTCCACCTTCAGGAGCTCTGGAGAAGACCAGGCGGTTCCTTAGACTCTGCGCCTCGGCCCTTCCAAGGGCCCTCACCTTTGTTGTATGTGGGCATGCTGTATCAATGGGTAACTTTCCTGTCCAAGATTTTTGATGTACCTTAATTATTTCCTGTGCACCTGCATTCCCTGGTATCTCTTCCCCTGTGCACCTCCAGTGTTCCTTTAATACATATTGTTACCTGTGTTCCTGTAACCTCCGCATCCAACTGCAGTAAGTTTAGTTTTCCATGTCTTGCTGGCCCTTAAGGCCAGCAACCCAGTGCTGTCTTATACCCTTGCCGCTCCTGTAAATTCTGTATTTGGTGTATTTCAAAATCTTTTCTCTTTGCTCTGTCCTGTACCATGTCTTGCTGTAGCCTGCGTGGATCCTCTTCATACACTGCCATCCTGCATGGAGGGTCCATGATCCCTACCATACGTGACAGTCCCTATTCATGACAGCAGCAGCACAAAACCAATTGGATGGAAGTCTCTTGCAATCTGCTCTGATCAAATTTGAAGGAAAAATAAGAAACCGTATATCAGAATCTAGCTAAATATATAGAATCAATTGGTTTAAATGCTACAAAAGTCTTGAGTGGAGGATATAGCATAGTTGCAGGTCGCTGTATTGCATCACTGTCCAGTCATATGTAAGGAGTGTCAGTGAAGGCCTAGTCTCCAAGAAAGTTGTTTGAATGATGTTGACATCTTGAGACAGAAAAGTGGTACTACAAGGCATAGCTATAAAGGAGTAGAATTTACTTTAGAAGCTGGCATCTTATTGTTAATTCATTTTATATTTTTAGCTGGGGTTTTAATTTAATGTGAGAATACAAAGATTTATGACTAGTCACACTTCAGACGAGGTAGATTGTGATGCTTACTTCATTAGCACATGAAAAACGAAATGTTTTGGATTAGAGAAGGACCTTTTTGAAGGAGCAATTTAGAAAGGGAGTTGGGACTGCATATGCTGGAATGTGTGAGCACAGAGCCTATCCTGTCGATGGTAAGGTAGAGGCAGGTGACTTCCAGATACTCAACCGACCGTTTAATCTGTTGGCTGGTGCCCCTTACTCTATAAGGGAACTTTTAGTCGCACCATAGTCTTACTCTACCTCAGTCGCCTTGTCGTTGTCCTTGGCATGAGCAGAGCAGGGGTGGTGTCGTTGTTCTGGTATTCGATCTCTAGCTTCTCCCTTGATCTTCCTGGCAAAAAATGTGGGTGGCAGGGACAATGGGCATTGTGTTGATACAAAGCCTTTAGTAGTTTCTCTTCAAAGAGAAAAAATGCACCCCCATTTCTCATACAGCCATGGGATTTATGAGTAGTTATCAGCTTTCGTGAGACATGATCAACCCATGATGGTTGCACACCACTTTACCTTTTCTAAAAGGTAGACTTTTAAAGGTGGCCTTCCTGGTTTTTCCAACATGGCCTTAGATTAGGGCTTATCCCACATTCTAGGTCCTCTGCCTCTTCCACCTGTGCTCTGACCATGTTGGGTCTCTGGTTGTCCAGGACATCCTGTGCTGTTCATTTTCTATCCTTGCTCCTGAATATACACTTGAAGCTGCTTTTCTGTAAGTGAATTCCACTTGAAAAATCCTGAACTTAAAGGAATGTGACTCAAACTTAGTTGGTGTATAAGAATGGTGGAGAGTGGTAGCGCACAGGTACATTCACTGTTAATACTGGTGTTAACTAGTTTATGTGTATATTGACATATGCCTCAATCATTTTTGTAGTATTTACCTATATACATCTAGATCTGAGTTCTTACACAAGAGTTAGTTCCATCCGCAATGCACATTTATTGATAGGGTTACTTACTATATACAAATTACACACCAGACAGAATTTACAACGCAATGTACAGTACAAGTCCCCTGGATTACATAATGGTTATAGCCATTTAAAAGAGATTTCACATAAACCCATTATGTAACAGTCCGCTCCTTGTGGCCAATGATATAAAGGCCACACAAAATAATGGTTTGTGTAATCTCCTGGTCATTGCTTTCTGAAATAAAATGGCTTTGAAAAGACCCTTTAAACTCCATCTCTACAGTTTGCATTTATGGATCTCAATATCTGTAGTTGATCACTTGTTCTGGATGTAATAAGTCAATAGACAAAACAACACAATTGGGATCCAAGTTCTCAATGGTCCAATAATAGTATGAATGTCCATAATGCACATCTGGTCATATTGTCCTTGCTTTTAGAACCGCCTTCCATGGTGATTTCAAATTGGATACAAACAATTTGGTAAAGGCCTATGGACCGACTTTCCTGGCTTTGTGTTTATACTTTATTATACAGGATTTGTATAGCACCAACAGTTTACATAGCACTTTTACAATGTGATGGTAGACATACAAATACTCTGATTTATTAATGTGGACACAGGAAGGGAAAGATCACATGTATCCTTAAGAGTACATCTAAGACTTGTTCATTCAGATGAATGCTTATCTTGTAATTCTGGGTAGTAAGGAACTTTTCTTAGGATTGCACTATATATAGTCAACATAATGAGACCCTTTCCCATTGGCACGTTTAACAATTTGGTTACCCCTTCAGCCAGGTGCTCTCTGATTTTCATCACCTCTCCATATTCATTCATGCTCATATGCCTGTAAATAACTGTCTTCTGCTGGTTAACACTGTGGAGGTTATTTACTAAAGGCAAATCCACTTTGCACTACAAGTGCAAAGTGCACTTGAAATTGCACTTGGAAGTGCAGTTGCTGTAGATCCGAGGGGGACATGCAAGGAAAATAGCTTTTTAGCTTGCACATGATTTGATGATCAAATCAGCAGAGCTTCCTCATTTCAGATCTACCCCTCAGATTTACAGAAGGTGCACTTCAGTGCAATTTCAAGTGCACTTTGCACTTGTAGTTTGCACTTTGTAGTGCAAAGTGGATTTGCCTTTAGTAAATAACCGTGTGTGTGTGTCCCTTTAGGCATCTATTGGGAATCTTGTTGCCATCGCAACACACACTAACTCCTATTTCTGAAACTGTGCTCAGCTATACAAACCCTGATGGGCTAAAACCTTGGCTGGTGTCACACATTTGGGCACGTAGTGCTGTCCGTTGCTACCGTTTAGCTACTGTAGGAGTCCTGCCTTTAGCAGGCTGAGGAAGAGGTTACCTATTTGAGATAGTTGAATTTTGGTGCATGTAAATACGCACATCTCAGCTGATGCATGAGGGTGTCATTAACAATTAATGGCACTGCTGTGTATCTGCTAAAAGGCAGCATGTTTCTGTGGTGTCAGTAAAGTGATTTTTGCATGTATTCCCGACACACAAATGTGAACACAGGCTAAATGTCAATTACATTGGTCAGTGTAAATCTTCTCATTACATTGGGGCTTGATGTACAATCCTTTCATTCACACTAGTGACCAGTGTAAAAGTCCCCCTTACATGGAGGTCATTTATATATTCCCCCTTAAACTGGTGGTTGGTGTAAATGCTCTAATTACATTGGTGTAATTTAGTTACAAAATCGGGTCGAAAAAAGACAAGTCCATATAGTTAAACCAAAAAAAATGCAATCCCATATACACAATTCTTCACCCACAGTTGATCCAGAGGAAGGCAAAAAACCCCAGCGAAGCATTCTCCAATTTGCTACATCATGGAGAAAAATTCCTTCTTGATTCCCCGAGAGGCAATCAGATTTTCCCTGGATCGGCTTTATCTATATATTAGTACACCTGTTATATTCTGTACATTTAGGAAATAATCCAGGCCTTTGCTTTAAAAAAAAAATAAATTGCTGAACTTACCAGGACCACCTCCTGGAGGGAGTCATTTTCACAGCTTTGGAGATGACCTTTTTTTCCTCTAGATGTAGAGTGCCCCCTTGTCGTCTGATGAACTTAAGATGAACAACTCAACACCAAGTTGACTATATGGACCACGTATGTATTTGTAAATGTTGCTCATATCCACTTTAATCTCTTCTGAGGGCTATAGATTCAGTTCCTCTAATCTTCTAATCGTTCCTCATAGCTGAGCTCCTCCATGCCTCTTGTCAGTTTGGTTGCCCTGCTCTGCACTTTCTCCAGTTCCCCGTGGTTTTTTTTTTTTTTTTTTTATCTTTTTGAGAACCAGTGCCCAAAACTGAACTGCATATTCCAGATGGTCTTACTGATATTGTCAGTGTAGAAATCCCACTTTTCTATTGATGGGTGGTGTAAAATTCCCCTTTACTTGGTGGTCGGTGCAAATCCCCCCTCACATTGGTGGTCATTGTAAATTCCTTATTACATTGGTAGTATCCCCCACTATATGCTTGCCAAAGATTTACAGCTTTGCTCTACATGATTTAGAATTTGCTACAAAAACTGTAGTAAAAGCACAGAAATTAGGTTCTTGCTTTATTGTCATAGAGGTGTCTTGTTAGAACAGCTGTTAGGAGTTAGGCTGAATATAGGCCTAAAGTAAACAAAATGTCTTCAGTGTATGAAAGTGTCTCAGTGTGTGTGTGTGTGTGTGTGTGTGTGTGTGTGTGTGTGTGTAATTGTGTCCTAAGCCTTGTGTAAACTTTTTTTTTTTTTTTTTTTTTTTTAAATACCATTTCAAATCTACAAGTCAGCAAAATGCAGCTCTATCCATATATAGTTTGAGCTGAAGGTGAAATTATCATATTAGCATTTATTCTTAATATTCACTTTGCTAATAGCTGACACGTCTTTTAAACTTCTTTGATTTACAGAAGCACAACAGTATTCTATAAAAAAAAAAATTTGCATCAAAAGGATTATTAGAAATCAAATGTAGTTTTACAGAATAAGCCTAACTTGGAAACAAAAGTGTAATGTAAAATTTCCGACGAAAATTAGGACAAAACGTTGCCAGAGTCCAGTGCAATATGATTCCCAAGAAGGAAAGGAAAAAAAGAAAAGACAATAAATGCTGAAACATTGAAACCCATCACTTGAACTTTCTAATATATCTGTCTTCTATTTATGAGTATAAGGCCATCTGTCCTATCACATATGGTGACATTATCACTTTTGTTATCAAACATATCTTCAATGAATTTGCTTATCAAGTATTATTGATCAAAGAGAAGAATAGAAAGAAAGCAGGGAACACTGGAAAGAGGCAGTTTTACTTTTTCTCAATACGTAATTCTGGGGAGAAGAGGTACTATATCCCTTTTATGTGCTGATCTAGAGATTTTTCAGCTCAAATGTTTTGGAGTAGCGGAATACAACCCATGGGGCTCAGGTTTTGTGGAACTTCTCAATTCTATCGGTAGATTGGGCTAGTGTCTCCTCCATTGCATACATTTCGGAAACTGTCTAGCCACTCACCTATAGTTGGAGTTCGGGAGGAACGCCAGTAAATCGGTATCAGTGCTTTGGCAGCATTAAGTAAATGTTTAGTCAATGAATTCTTGTATCTTTTGAGTGGGAAATTTGAGATATGCAATAGGCAGCAAGCTGCGTTGAGCTTAATACTGGTGTCCATTATTTGTACAATTAATGCCTTTACTTCGTCCAAAAATGGAGTCAGCAAAGGGAAATTCCACCATATGTGTGTAAGGGTACCCAGCACCTCCAGCATGCGTCGGGTGTCTGCGTTCACCACCTATGCAACCTATCAGGTGTAAGATACCATTTTGTTAGCAGCAGTTTCCTGCATTTTTGTACTAATCGAGCACCTATGGGACAGTATACAAGCGTTCCTCCACTGGCTCTCCGTTATGTTCATCTGAAGTTCGCGTGAACAACTCCTGAAACCATCTTCCTTTGTGTTCTGAATTTTGTAGCCGTTTGTAGGAAACTGAGGTAGCTCAATTGAGACGTTCGCCAGACACACAAACTGATTAATTCTAGGTCTGTTGCTTGATGGTCTTTTTTGTGTATTGTATTATTGGTATAACTTCTGATTTGGTAGTAGGACCATAGTGAGAGTCCACAGTCCTTAAGGGAGGTAAGGTCTTTCATTTGTCCATTAGAGAAGCACTCTCCTGCTAGAATTGGGGTTTTGGAGTAATTTTTTTTTTTGAACGTTTCCCACACCCGAAATAAAATCAGGGTTGTCTCTTATGCCCTGTACACACGGTCGGATTTTCCGACGGTAATTGTGTGATAGGACCTCGTTGTTTGAAATTCTGACAGTGTATGGGCTCCATCACACATTTTCCATTGGAATTTTCGACCGTTTGAGAGCTTACTATAAAATTTTCCGACGACAAAATCCGTTGTCGGAAATTCCGATTGTGTGTACACATCTGACGCACAAAGTGCCACGCATGGTCAGAATAAATTAAGAGACAAAAGCTATTGGCTACTGCCCCGTCTATAGTCCCGATGTACGTGTTTTACGTCACCGCGTTCAGAACGATCAGATTTTCCGACAACTTTGTGCAGCCGCGTGTTTTTGTGTATGCAAGACCAGTTTGAGCCAACATCCGTCGGAAAAAATCTATAGATTTTGTTGTCTGAATGTCCGATCAATGTCCGACTGTGTGTACAGGGCATTAGAGGTGTCAGGGAACTGAATGGTGAGGTTATTTTGAAACGTCTAGCCATTGTGTGGAAGGCGGTCAGTTGTCTCCGTCAGTGGGTTTAGATCCAACTTTCTTCTGTAACTACTCCGTGGGATCCAAGGGGAAAAGCACAAGGGAATAGGGCTAGGCTCAGCTTCTAGCATTACTCCATTTTTATATCCACCATGGCAATGCCAATCTATCACCCTTGTCAGGTGGGATGCTAGGTGGTAACTCCTGAAGTCAGGCAATCCCATTCCCCCGAGTTACTTTGGTTTAGACAGAAGAGAGAATCTAATTCTTGCCTTTTTTATGATTCCAAAGGAATTTCAATATTATAGATTGTAGTTTGAAAAAGGACTTGTGGATAGGAACCCGTAGCGCCCTGAGTAGGTATATCAATCTGGGTAATATTGACATCTTCAGAATCGCTGCACGGCTGAACCATGAGAAATAACCCTATTGCCAAGATGTAAGTTAATTTTCTATGGCCTGTAGCAGTGGGGGAAAACTTTGCTCAAATCTCATTCAATGTGGGTGTCAACCAGACTCCTAGGTATCTGAGTGCCACCGTTTCCCATTTTAAATGGGCAATTACCTTTTGGTTCTTGGGTATTCGTCATTATTCAGGTTTCTATTCGTTGCCTCTGACTTGCCTCTGATTTGGCATAATTTATTTTAAGGTTTGAAACCTATCCACAATTTGTGAATGCTTTAAGTTTGGTATAGTGGTAATGGTTAAATCCACTGATTGTTCTGTCTTTATTAATCTGATCGGTTCTAATAATAAAATGAATAGAAGGGGAGATAAAGGGCATCCCTGTCTTGTTCCATTGGTGATAACCACCATCTCTGAAAGGGATCTGTTAATTTTTAGTCTAGCTGTAGGATCCTGGTAGCTGAAATTCATGACATCATACACGATCCCAACCCTACATGAACGCATGACGCTAACATGAAGTCCCATGCCACCCGACCGAAGGCCTTCTCTGCGTCCCATGCACAAGAGAAGGCCTCCGATCTTCCCGTTGCATACCACTTGTGTCAGTAAGAGGGATTTAATGTTACCTTTTGGCCTCTCTCCCTGGCATGAAACCCACCTGCTCTGGTCCAATCAAAGCAGGCTCAGTCTGGTGGCCATAATTTTTGTCCGAAATTTTAAATTTAGGTTTAAGAGTGAAATTGGCCTATAGCTGGAGCAATTAGTGGGGGTTCTTGTTAGGCTTGGGTATCGCTGTGATGTAGGCCGCTAAGAAATCAGGAGTGACCTTTCTTTGCTTAGAAAGGGAGTTCAGAGCCTTTACCAACAGGTCTGTCAGGGTGTTCATAAAGGTTTTGTAATATATGGCTGTGTAACTGTCAGGGCCTGGGCTCTTCCCTGGTTTTAGATCTTTAATGGCCTGTTTAATTTCCATAGTAATGATCTATACTAGGGGAGTCAGGTCGGTGTCATTTAGAATAGGGAGTCTGCTATCTCTTAAGAAGTCTTGGATTATGTGTGCCCTATTTCCACTTAAATCTGGTGGTTTGTGCTGCGCTGGTAGATTATATAATTTAGTGTAATACCTGTGAAAATGTGTAGCAATAGCTTCCTTATGTCTGTGCCGTTCGGTCTATTTATGCCTGTAATGTGGCGATTCAGATTAGGATCCCTCAGGGCTCTTTCCAGTAATCTGCTCGTCTTATCTTCCGCTTCGTAATATATTTTCATTTTGTAAAATAGAACCCTTTTTTAGTTTTAGGTGTCAGTATTTGTTCTAGTGCTTTCCTAGTTTCTAGTAATTCTGTCTGACTGCTCGTTTTAGAGTGTGTTTATGCAAGGATTCTAATCTGAATATCTTTTCTGACAAGTGTTTGAGTTCTTTTTCCTGTCGGGAGCCTAATTTAATCAGCTTGCCTCTGATGGAGCATTTATGTGCCTCCCAGAGCACCAAGGGATCCACATCAGGTGTATCATTAAGTAAGAAATTTTGTGAGGGCGGCATCGATTTTGGGTAGTGTGGGGTCAGTCAAAAGGGACGAGTTCAGTCTCCAAGTATTAGATTTGGGTCTAGGTGTGATTAAGTCCATGGTCAGAGCCATCGGAGCATGATCTGAAATTGATTGAATTACAATTTTGGCTTCTCTAATAGTCAACAAATCCCACTGGGAGGTAAAAAGAAAATCAATGCGGGAATATTTGTTGTGGGGTATGGAATGGAAAGTTTAGTCCCTATCTTCTGGGTGAAGGAATCGCCACAAATCTACCAGTTGTAGGGAGTGTAGAAGGTTTTTGATAAATTTTGTATGACACATGATTTACCCGTCGAGGTATCTGCTAATGGATTTAGAGGGATATTGATGTCCCCACCCAGGATAAGACATCCAGAGGCAAACCACTGCAACTCTCGGACTTGTTTTGGCAGAACTATGTTTCGTTTTGTATGTATACATTCGCTAATGTGATGGGCAATCCACCATATGTGCCTTTCAGAAAAATAAAACGTCTTTCTGGGTCTGTCATGCGGTCTGAGATAGTAAATGGGGCTTCTTTGCTCAGAATGATCGAAACTGTCTTGGCTGTATCATTTGTGGCGTGGTAGGCAGTGGTGAAATATGCGTTTGTCAGTTTGGGTATCTGGCAAGTTTTTAAAATGTTTCCTGTAGGAATACAAAATGCAGCTTACCCTTCTTTAGTTCCCTCAGTAAAGTGGTTCTCTTTTCTGGGACATTCAGGCCCTTCACATTATGTGAAATTGCCCTGGGCGAATGCCCCAATGAGTACGCCATCCGGAGGTCACAGGAGGAGCCAGTCCCCGCCTAGAGCTGCGTGTGAGAATGGAGAAGAACTCTAGAATGATATAACAAAAATAAGAATAAATTTGTTAGAGGGATTATATGTTGTCTTGTTAGGTAATAACTGCAATTGAATAAAGGAGTTAGAATAAAAGCGAGAAGAGCAGAGAGAACAGATAACAATCTGAAAAATAAATGGAGATATAGTTATTATAACCTTGGTAACTGAGCCCAGCTAGCAGTGTAGCGTTACTCGAGGCCAGGTAATTCATCTAGGCTCAAGATCACTTTGTGGGGACATAGGTTGGCTATAACAGCAGTAGGTATGTTCCTGATATGCGGTCAGGAAATACTCTACTCCAGTGGTCATCAACCCTGTCCTCGGGGCCCACTAACAGGCCAGGTTTGCAAAATAACCGAAATGCATCGCAGGTGATACCATTTGCTGCTCAGTGATTACAGTATTCTAGTCTGCATCTCCCCAAGGTAATACATTAAAACCTGACCTGTTAGTGGGCCCTGAGGGCAGGGTTGTTGACCACTGCTCTAAGATATTAATAGTCTAACCAAGTTCAACTAGGCTAAGCAGGGAGAGAGAAGCAAACCGCCTATAAAATGCTATAACTGAAAAAAATTAACTAAATCAACCCTGTGGTGGAGTAAAAATAACATTTCTGCAAAAACGTTAACTCTACAGTCATTTATATATAAAAGTATAGTTCTCCTTTTGTATAGAAGCACCTCTCCCGACATCGCTGTAGAACTAGTGTCTTTTTGGCTCGGTGATGGAAGGTAAACAAAATTCCTTAGGACGGTGAGGTGAATGTGTACAATGATGGTCAAAGTCTCTTGTTATGTAGGATTTGGCTATATAACAAAGAAATTTTCCAACCCCAATCACAAATAGGTGTAGTTAGTCTCGTGTCAAGTGGGTGGGGTGTTCGCAGTAAGTTGAATAAATGGTATCAACTAGTATTTCCAATACCAGTGAAGCCGGATCAGCCGAGGGTAGCATTTGTGAGCGTTCAGGAGACACTGTTTCAGGCCACATCACCTAAGCGAATGAACAAGCCTAATGGGGAAAAAAAGTGTAACTTCCATTATGCCCGCAGAAGGAAAAACATGTCATGAGGGTAATGAAAACTTGGGGATACAACAATTTCTCTTCCTTAACCATCTTGGGATCAAGATGGCACTGGTCTTGGATTGGGTGTTCCCATATTAGTGACTTCCTCTGTTTTCATTTGTTTTGAAAAGCGTTTCTCTGGTGAGGAAAGTGGAGATCTCAGTGGACTTTGGTCTCCCAATGGCAATGCAAACTCTTGATACCATTCTGGGAGCTTAATTAGATCTAGATCTTAATTAGATCAAGCTTTGCAGAAATCTAGGCAATCTGTTGGAGTATGCAGTATGTGTTGCTTTCCCCCCGAGTAACAACCAGTACAAAGGGGAAGCGCCACGTGTATCTCAACTCCTTCTTCTTCTTCCTTTTTTTTTTTTTTTTTTCTCTTGGCAAGTCCAGCAGGGGGCGCAAGGCTCTGCGATTTCTCAGGGTAATCTGCGATAGGTCCTGGAAAAACATGATAGATTCCCCATTGAAAATGATACTCATTCCTTCTGGCCTTATGTCCTCCTTAAGAGAAAAGCTTTGGAGGCAACAGAAGTGTCTAGGGGGGCGGTGTCCAGGCCTCTAGCCCTGAGATCTGTGTGCTCGAACAAAGTCTATTCCTGTGTCTTCCTCTCTCTCCAGCAAACTGTTAAAACAAATCATCCCAGCACTACAGAGACTGTTTGCCTCCACAGATTCAGGGATCCCCCTTACCCTGATATTTTGCCTCCCCTATTGTCCAAATCTTCCAAAGGTCTGTTCATTTCTATAAAGTGAGGTGAATGTGCCACTGCAACTTTCTCTAGCTTATCAATTGCTCTGTCTCTGAGCTTTCCTGACGTCTCCACCGCTACCAGCTTTTCTGTGAGAACCAGTAAGTTGGACTTAAGGTCGGTAATAGATGCAGAGAATGTAGACTGTCTGCTGTGCAGCCAGACATGTCTGCATAGGTAAGGGGCTGTGTTGAGTGTGAATAACCCCTACCTGCGTTTTCAGCCGTAGACTGTGAGTCCTCACTGAAATCGTCATCTTCTACCTGAGCTTGCGCCATCTTGTTCCCGGCCACGCTGTTCCTTTTCAAACTGCGCTTTAAAACTGTCTGATGTTCCTGGCCAAGGTGATCAGTTTCTCGGCAGGATCTCAAGTGTGGTGTCTGGTGCAATCGTTTGCCCATTTCAGACTCCATCCAAGCAAGGTATCAGGCTGTAGGCTGTTTCTCTCCCCGGAGACCAGCTAGTGTGCTGCCATCTCCACTGCGTGCCAGGCCACGCCCCCTCTGTATTATCTATGAAACTACTGACCTTAAGTCATAAACTCTGGACATGGAGAACTGGTACAAAAAAGACATTCACACACCTAACTATTTCAAGATCTGTCTTATGCTGAGCTCAGTGAGCTTTTTCAAAGTCAAAGCTTTAAAAGGTACACAAACGGCATAAATACAGATCTTGGTTATAAAGCCAAATTAATACAATTCTACAATCCCCCCTAAATATAATTTATTATATTACCCAAATCATGAACACTCCGTGTATGTTTCATACACATTTTGAATCGGTTGCTCCAGATGTACCACAGCTAATTATTGGGTCAGATAAACCAGAAGTAATTCTCCGACTAAAAATACCTGTCATAATTTCTTCACCTTTTTTTCATTTCTTCCTTAATTTTATAAAATTGTTTCATTCTAACCATAATACAGATTTGAAATATAATACATACTATCATAATAATAAATATAATTATTGGATGCAATGTATTTCCGGCAGCAGTTGTTACTGAGGTATTTCCTCAAACTGATTTTTTTTTTTTTTTTTTTTTTAAACTTTGACCACCATGAATTTTCTGACAATTCAGACTATTCATTATCTATCACTTGTAAATTTCACTGTTCATGCTTAAATATTATCTCTGATTTTTGAAGTTCTTCAGATAAAGCAGTTAATAAACCCTTATCCTTTTGTATGATGTCTGCCCATTCCTTCCACAGGAATTTATCTACTTGAGATATATTATATTGTATAGGAAGAACACCCACATTTCTCATAAGCATATTGGCTAAATTTACTCTAACTCCATTAATACTGATTACTGTAAGGTCTCCTTCACAATACAAACCTCGACTCAGGATTTCTGTGTGTGCAGGATAGGAAAAAAGCTTTCACTGTTTCAGTGCTAGTCATAACTTGAAAACCTTCCTTTTTCCTATTGAAGTTACTAAGTCAAGTGTAGAAAGATCTGGACAGCCGCACACCTGGATAGGCAGATAAAATCTTATTTATTAAATAAATGGAATGATAAAGTACATGACACAGCTGGAGTGATGCAGCTTAGCTGCTAACGCGTTTCTCACTCATACAGAGTGCTTACTAAAAGCTATGGCTAAGCTGTATCACTCCAGCGGTATCGTGTACTTCATCATTCCATTTATTAAAGATTTTATCTGCCTATCCCGGTGTGCGGCTGTCCAGATCTTTCTACACGACTACATTTGTACCAGCAATTGCCAGCACCTGGGGCTCTCTCCCTTTCTCTGCTTAGGAGGAAAAGAGATTCCAGTTTGGCTTGTCCGGAGCGGTGGTAACTATTCCAATTCATTCTATGTATCTGGACTTTTACTAAGTCAAGGTAGTTTTTTACTTTTTCTATTCTTGCTGTACATGATGATTATGGAAACAATGAAAAATTCCTTGGTCCTGCTTAGGCAAACAGATTATTTTTGATTGAAAATGTAAATGGGAAGATATATCAAGCTGTTATGGTTCTGAATAATTACTATCCAAAGCAAAATCTGTAAACTGCAATTTATTATAACCATTGAGTATCACTAACTGGTAATCCTAAGACTGTAATTGGAACCAATATTTATTCTCTTCCTGCTATAGGAATCATTAAGGTACTAAAGCATTCATGCTGATTACATAGGTGAGGTTGTAAAAAGACCCAAGTCCATCAAGTCCAACCTATGTGTGTGATTATATGTCCGTATTACATTGTATATCCCTGTATGTTGCAGTTGTTCAGGTGCTTATCTAATAATTTCTTGAAACTATTGCATCCTACCCATTTATTTACCCATAAATCTGTATGATTTTTTGCAAATACATATTCATTAGGTAAACTTTGTAAAATACCTAGAGGAGTTCTTCCTCTTTGGAATGCTTGAGCTGTTATTTTAAAATTGGTAGAATACTCTATCTCTAGACATGTCCTGGCTACGTGAGAATGTTCACTATTCAATAAATTTTAAAGTAATATTTTGTAAATGGACCATAGATGGGCCTATAACCGTTGCTGTCTTATCATATTTTCTAATATTTGGTTTAAATTTCTCTGAACTTTAATACTTTAACTTCCCACTAAACCTGTTTCTATATCAGACTTTAACAAATTAATATCCATACTATTGGTAATGCTTCCAATTGTTCCAACTCCAAGAATTCCTGCAGATTGTGAATGTATGGAACATGAAATCTTTGAATACCCAGAATTTTGCACATTGCTTGCATTACTTTACCTGTAAAATGCGATCCTCGATCCGAACTGAGGTCCATTGGGATCCCCCAAGTTGGAAAAACATGATTAACATTCTTGCAGTTGTCAGTGCATCATCTGTACTGGCAGGTAAGATGTCAGCCCACTTTGAAAACATGTCTACAACTATAAGTGCATACATGAACCTGTTTTTTCCTAAAGGCAGTGGTCCTATATAGTCAATTTGTAATGTGGATCATGGACCTTTTAGCTGGAGGAATTCATGGTAAGGGAGGTTTTTGTCCCTTTGATCTGGGGTTTACTTGAGTACAAATAAGAAAAGATTGAATTACTTTGTCTACAGTTTCTTCCATTTTTTTTTTTTTTTCCCCCAGTAAAACTTCTCTTTGAGAACCTCTAGCAATCTCTGCTTTCCTACATGGCCTAAGCTTACATGATATTTTTTGACCTCTCCTTGTAAATGTTTCGGTATTACAGGACGCAAAAGCCCATTTAAATCATGACACAGTATCCAGTTTGTGCAAGCAAAGGGAGATTTTGAATCAACCTGAGAAGCATATAAGGACTGATCCTTTTTCTGTTCTGCAAAAGAGGGGAACTGTGTATCTCTTTCTGTCTACATTCACTGAAACTGGTTCAGATGGAATCTGACTGCTCATTAACAGCTGCTTATTTTGCTAATGTGTCAGCTGCCCTGTTACTAATGCTTAATTCATCATTCTCTTTCATATGAGCTGGTACCTTCACAATTGCAAAGACACAAGGGTTTTTCTTCTGCTAGTGTAAAAATGGATTCTAGTATTCCTCTGTGCCAAAACTTTGAAGCGTCTACAAAACCTCTTTTCCAAATTTGCAAATGGTCAGTAAGAGAAGGCACAGCATATGAATTGTCACTTTAAATTGCTAGTGGACCTTGGTTCTCTTCACTGTCTACAGTCAGCACTGGTACTACAGCTAAAAGTTCTGCTTTTTGTGCTGAAAAGTGTCCTAGAAGTCTGTGTTTTATGGCATATCCTCTTAGGAAACCAGATTGCCTAGCCTGAAAAATACTCCCCTGGAATACAGTAACGTGAACCATCTACAAAAACTTGCTCATCAGTCTTCCCTGCTAAACAGAGGAGCATAGGCATCCTGGACTTCACATGAACACATGTTCTAATCCATTTTTTTCCATTAATTGAGGGAGTGCATATCTGGCATTATGTTCAACCTGGATCTGTTTAGGTGATAAAGCCAACAACCATTGTGAAAATCTTTGATTAGAAACACCTTGAATGTTTTTCTCAAGGAGAAATTTCGGGGTGGAATGCGGTGTTTGTAAGATAATTTGGTTAAATCCTACAATGTGCTCAGTTGCCTTCACTGCATAGTGAACTCCTACCAATTGTTTGACGCATGTGTCAAAGCTTCTCTCAACTGGGGTTAAAATCCTAGAGAAATATCCCAAAATCCTCCAATTTCCTCATTGCAATTGAAGCAACACAAGCATTTTCAGATGTATGCACCTGCAAAGCAAATGGTGCTTGCCTTTCTACTGTAGCTAGGGCTGGTGCTATTTGCAAGTCTTTTTTTTTTATTTTTATTTTTTTCTCACAGATTTAAAGGCCTTTTGCTGAACTTCTGTCCAAGGACCAAAACCAGTTTCCTCATTGGTCTTTAGATGATCATACAAACTTTCTGCCTTTTCATAAAATGACTCAATGAACTCTCTGGAAAATTTCACTAATCCTAGGAATTGTCTTAGTGCTTAAAATGTTGTTGGTACAGGAAGTGCAGCAATAGCATTAACCCTTTCTTGCACAGGTTGACATTTGCCCGAACTGATCTGAATACCGAGAAACTTGACCTCGCGTTTCATGAGCTGAACTTTACGAGTATTTAGCTTGAGACCTGCATCTTGAAGCAGATCAAACAATTCTGCTAAAAGGATTACAGTGGGGCAAAAAAGTATTTAGTCAGCCACCAATTCTGCAAGTTCTCCCACTTAAAGATGAGAGAGGCCTGTAATTGTCATGATAGGTATACCTCAACTGTCTGATTTATGAAAGAATTTATTTGCAAATTATGGTGGAAAAAATGTATTTTGTCAATCTCAATACTTTGTTATATATCCTTTGTTGGCAATGACCGAGGTCAAAAGTTTTCTGTAAGTCTTCACAAGGTTGTCACACTGTTGCTGGTATGTTGGCCCATTCCTCCATGCAGATCTCCCCTAGAGCTGTGATGTTTTGGGGCTGTCGCCGGGCAACATGGAATTTCAACTCCCTCCAAAGGTTTTCTATGAGCTGGCTTGAGATCTGCAGACTGGTTAGGCCACTCCAGGACCTTGAAATGCTTCTTACGAAGCCACTCCTTAGTTGCCCGGGCTGTGTGTTTGGGATTATTGTCATGCTGAAAGACCCAGCCACGTTTCATGTACACGGATCAGTCGTCCTGTTCCCTTTTGTAAAGAAACAGCCCCAAAGCATGATGTTGCCACCCCCATGCTTCACAGTAGGTATGGTGTTCTTTGGTTGCAACTCGGCATTCTCTCTCCTCCAAACACGACGAGTTGTGTTTCTACCAAACAGTTCTACCTTGGTTTCATCTGACATTCTCCCAATCCTCTTCTGGATCATCCAAATGCTTTCTAGCAAACCTCAGATGGGCCCGGACATGTACTGGCTTAAGCAGGGGGACACATCTGGCACTGCAGGATCTGAGTCCCTGGCAGCGTAGTGTGTTACTGATGGTAGCCTTTGTTACTTTGGTCCCAGCTCTCTGCAGGTCATTCACTAGGTCCCCGTGTGGTTCTGGGATTTTTGATCACCATTCTCGTGATCATTTTGACCCCACGGAGTGAGATCCTGCGTGGAGCCCCAGATCGAGGGAGATTATCAGTGGTCTTGTATGTCTTCCATTTTCTAATTATTGCTTCCACAGTTGATTTCTTCACACCAAACTGCTTGCCTATTGCAGATTCAGTCTTCCCAGCCTGGTGCAGGTCTACAATTTTGTTTCTGATGTCCTTCAACAGCTCTTTGGTCTTCACCATAATGAAGTTTGGAGTGTGACTGTTTGAGGTTGTGGACAGGTGTCTATTATTATACTGATAACAAGTTCAAACAGGTGCCATTAATACAGGTAATGAGTGGAGGACAGAGGAGTCTCTTAAAGAAGATACAGGTCTGTGAGAGCCAGAAATCTTGCTTTTTTGTAGGTGACCAAATACTTATTTTCCACCATAATTTGCAAATAAATTCTTTCAAAAATCAGACAATGTGATTGTCTGGATTTGTTTCCCCATTTTCTCTCATAGTTGAGGTATACCTATGATTACAGGCCTCATCTTTTTAAGTGGGAGAACTTGCACAATTGGTGGCAGACTAAAATACTTTTTTGCCTCACTGTAAATGCTCTTCCTCACTTTCTGATAAAATATCATCCACATACTGCAAAATACAGTCTGGCCTAGAAAATTTTGATAAGACTTTCGCTAAGGCTTGATGAAATACGCTAGAACTTAGATGGAGGCCTTGCGGAAGTCTATTAAAGGTATATTGTTCGTTCATGAATGAAAAATGCTAATTTTATATTGACAACAATTTTTGGTCAAAAATCGAAAAAATCTGTGGTCAACGGATAATGGAACTTTTATTTCCTTTTTTTATTTTGTAGTCATGGGGTGTGCAGTAATGGATTTGAATCACCAGTGGCTGATTGCAAGTTATTTTCATGCCATTGCTGATTGATAATTCTGATTTGTTTTATCAGAGGAGCATAAGGAGAAGAAGATTGTTATATTTGGACGCGGAGGAGCAGATGGTTCAAGAGGTACAAGTCCATTTTCTTTACCTAATATATTTCTTGAATCTTTCATCTGCATATCCCTTAATTTTTTACATTGATAACGTAAATGGCCTGGTTTCTGGCAGTAACAAGTGATGGCCTCTCTCTCTCGCTTGCACCTGTCAGTTACCAGGAGCTGTCCATCCTGTCTTGGCTGCTGTCTGACTATTCTGTTTTAAAGCATCATTTTGAACTAGAGCTATCTTACACTTAAAGCGGAGGTTTGCTGAAAAAAAAATATTAAAAGCCAGCAGCTACAAATACTGCAGCTGCTGACTTTTAATATATGGACACTTACCTGTCCAGGGAGGCCACGATGTCGGCAGCCGAAGCTGATCCGTCCTTCGGCTGCTGCCGCCGCCATCCTCGGTAAGGGAATAAGGAAGTGAAGCCGTGCAGCTTCACTCCCTGGTTCCCTACTGCGCATGCGCGTCCTCTTGGGTCCCTGCTGTGTTCTGTGTCTCACAGAATACAGCGGTGGAGGAGAGCGTAGGCGCCGGAAGTGGCGTAGGTCACCGCAAGCTCCGCGATCTATGCCAGGAAGTGGGAGCAAATACCTGTATTAGACAGGTATCTGCTCCCTCCACCCCCCTGAAAGGTGCCAAATGTGACACCAGAGGGGGGAGGGAGGATTCCAAAAAGTGGAAGTTCCATTTTTGGGTGGAACTCCACTTTAAGATTGCCCTGTTTCATTTGTCTTCTAACTTTATCTATGAAACCTGATGATTCTGATCTTCTTTTTTTTTTTTTTTTTTGTGTGTGATGGCTAATGAAGCTGGCTTAAGATATTTAAATTTCTTTGCAAATGTTTTAATCTCTGCATCGCTTTCATAGTCTACCCCCGAAACCATTTTATATGTCTTTGAGAATTTTAATTTAAAATCTAACGGATCCTCAGTAACTGAAGTCTGTAAGGAGTCAAGTGTTTCAATTGATGGAGCATCTTTGTCCTTTTGTACATAATAATTGCCATAATCTGTCTGAATCGTCACTGTGTATCTCCTGTCCATTGCCATTAACAATAGGTGACTTTGTTAGTAGTCGAGCATAATGTGCAGGTAACCAAAGATGAAATATGATTACACTGTTCGTCTTTAAGGTTGTACCAATCAGTGTAGGACTCAAATATGTCTGCTTTCTAAAAAGCGTCCACCCTTAAATCATATGCTAGTTTGTCTTTTAAAACGTTCATTAATTTGTAATGTATTTGTAACTTCAATTTTGCTGCACGGTCAAATAGTTTTTTCTTTCGAACCTCTATCTGATCCTCAGCGATTATCTTCATTTACTCCTTAATTATCAGGAATTAAGGAACATTGAGGCTTTGATTTAGAGGCCTTCTTTTTGTCACCTTTTTGTTATCACAGCGATCTGTGTCAATCTGCTGACATTCTGAAGTTATACCAAAAGATTTGCTTTGGAGTCAATTTGTTCCTCAAGATTCTCTATATAATTACAAAAAATCTGTTTGGACAATTAAGAGAATCTTGAGACAAATTTTCAGGTTACCGTGTTTTCTGTACAGTGTTGCATTCGGTCTGCTGTAATGTACACACATTTTTAGCAGGTAAATCAACATTAATAATTTTTGTTAAATATTCTTACCAACTTTAAGATATTCGATATCTGTTTACGCTGTTTAACAGTAAATTTAGTTTTGTCTATCTGAACATTGGCTTGTAAACATTCCTTGTACATATATGCCCAAAGATGACTATCATTTGGATAAAAAGACACATCTTTAAACTCTAGCTTACTTTCTCTAGTTGATTCATCAATAAATTCCATGACTTTACTCACCTTAATGAGAAGAATTTCTTGTCTTTAGCCGGCTCAGTTTCTTAAACCTTTCATCCACATCTGATATAACACAAACCTCTCTTTGAAGGTTCTTTTTAATCGCTTTTTTTTTTTTCCCCGAGACTTGATCAATCACAAAATTGTGTTAGTCTCCCCTTTGTCGAGGAGCAAGGAAAAAATGGGCTGGCTTAACCAATGTAAATAAAGAAAACTTCAGATACCTATAATGTCAATAGTGTATTTTTAGGTGTTTTGTTCAAAATACAGGCTGTCTTAAAACAAACTGAATTTATTTGATCACACTTGGCATCAACTTGAAAATAAATACAATACAGCTTGATGTAGTAAAACAAAATATATTAGGAACAAAAACTGTAGTAAAAAGTACAAGAAAATAATTAGGTTCTTGCTTTCTCTATTGTCAGAGGTGTCTTGTTAGAACAGCTGTTAGGCTGAATATAGGCCTAAAGTAAACAAAATGTCTTCTTCAGTGTATAATGAAAGTGTCTGTCTCCTGTGTGTGAAGTGTGTCCTAAGCCTTGTGTAACACTGTTTTTTTTATACTATTTCAAATCTACACGTCAGCAAAATACAGCTATATCCATATATAGTTTGAGCTAAAGCTGAAATGATCAAATGATTTAATTCTAAATGGTCACTTTGCTAATAGCTGACACGTCTTTTAAACTTCTTTGATTTACAGAAACACATAACCGTATTCTATAAAAAACCCCATGGTGTTGACCTTCTGCTAAATGGTCACGTCTTGAAATGGATACATTCTTTAACAGAAATTCAGTTCTGTACCAAAACTTACAAATGCATAATAAACTATAATTGGGGGAAAAATAAGTCTGTTACCTTTAACCACTTTCCATCTGTCAGCCGTCAAATCATGGCTGGGCGGCGTGGCTCTCGTTCTGGGTGGACGTCACATGACTGTTCATCACGTGTCCAATCACGGCTGATCACAATGTAAACAGGAAGAGCCGTTGATTGGCTTTTCATCACTTGTGTCTGACAGACTCGAGTAGAGGAGAGCTGATCGGCTGCTCTCCTGATGGGGGGGGGGGGTCTGTGCTGATTATCAGCACAGCCCCCCCTCAGATGCCCACCCAGGACCCCCAGGTATGCCACCCTAGACCACCAGGGAAATGCCAATCAGTGCCTATTCCTAATGCCTGCCAGTGCCATCAGTGATACCTATCAGTGTCCATCAGTGAAGGAGAAAACTTACTTATTTAGAAAAAATTAACTAAACTTTTTTTTTTTCCCCCAAAATTTTAGGTAGTTTATTTTTTGCTTAAAAAAAACCAAAAAAAAAAAAAACGCAGAGGTGATAAAATACCACCGAAAAAGAAAGCTCTGTTTGTGGGAACAAAATGATGATTGTTTGGGTACAGTGTAGCATGACCGCAATTGTCATTTAAATAACGACAGCGCTGAAAGCTATAAATTGGCTTGGGCAGGAAGGGTGTGCAAGTGCCCTGTATTGAAGTAGTTGACAACCAATCAGTGAGCAGTAAGGATATGCAGTAACCTCTAGCAACCAATTAGTGAGTGGTATAGATGTCCACTAACTACCTAGCAATCAATCAGTGAGCAGTATTGATGTACAGTAATCTCTAGCAACCAATCAAGCAGAAGTCATGTGCTGTAACCTCTATAACCTCTAGAAAATAGTGAGCCATAATGTGTGCTGTAACCTCTAGCAGCCAGTCAGTGCGTGGTAATGATACACTGTAACCTCTGGCAACCAAACACTACCTGATCTGATTCAGTAAACTGAGTCTAGCTGCTATTTATTGTATGTCTCAAAGCATGTGGAGAGCAAAAGTGCATGGAAGAGGGGGGCCAAGAGATTATTTGCCCAGGGTCCAGTCAATTTTAAAGACTGCCCTGCAGTTATGTCATCCTCGCAGCCCCCCAAGTGATTTCTTCCAGGCAAGGGTTTGACTTATAATCTCTGAACACCTATGTTACTGTAAAGATCTATGGGCCAAGTAGTATAGTGGACAATATAAACAGACCTTCCCAGATACTAACTCTAGATGAAATACCAGAGCGGTTTTATGATGTCAGCCGTTCAGAATGTCCAGGCAGTTTTCTGTTTTTTTTTTTTTCTCCTCCTTAAGCCATATTGTATGTCAATTTAATAATTGTCATTCATGGAAAACATCATAGTAGGCCTCACATTTCCCCCTGAAGTTCATTCTTAAACTTATGCCCTCCCTCAATGTGTTCTTTGTTTTGTTTGTTTTTGTTTTGTTTTTTTTCCCTAATAAATTTGAAAAAAAGTTGTGCTAATGACAAAAAAACGAAAAGCAATAGTTTAGCAGCCAGCATTAACAGTATAGTGGACTGTGTAACAAAGTAAAGAAAAATATATAAATGCAGTGCTAATGTGAAAATCAAAATATCAGAACATCCCTCCAGGGATGAATGTGATGCTGGTGACAGCTTGTAAATCAAAAACAAACATAATATATATCATACAAATCATAAAGCTGTCAAATATGCACAGGAAATGTATATCATGTCTGCGAAAAGCAACAAAAAACTGTCCGTGATAAACTTAAACATTCCTCAGTAAGGTGCAGTGAAGTCCCATGTGAAGAGAATATATAAAAGTGATGCTTTTTCAACCAGTGGGTATAGCTGGACGAGCTTCTTCATGTAACATTTACCAACATACAGGTAAGATGATGGAAGAATTGGGTATGCTTACCACAGAGGGTGGACACACTCTCCATACGGCGGTGGGTCAATCATTCAATCCAGCAGATGCTTGGTGGAAGATGGTGATATAGAAGTACACCTCGATGGCCTCATCCAGAACAGTGAGGAGTAGATGGTGCTTTATTAAAACCTCCAACAGGCAGTCGTGCTTAAACGCACATGGGGTTGTCATCTCCTCTGCTGCCACTTCCAGCAATGTCTCCTCTCTACTTCCTATGGAGGAACTTGAGATCTAGAATATAGTTTAGGAGAGGTTTACTTTTTGTTTGCAAAAAAATTTTTATTCAAAAGTTTAACCAATTTCTTTTGCTGTTGCAGCTGTCCCCCGCCCTCTCTGCACTGAGAACTGAGCCATCAAACATTGCCAATGGCTCGGTTCTCACAGATTCGAGAGGAGAGCTGCTGACTGTCATTCAGCGTCTCTTCTCTGCTTCTCCACACTTATTGGAGTGCTGAGCTGTGGAGGGGCGGAGAGCGATCATCTCAGTGGCTTGCTGAGACTGCCATCAGTCAAGGCAGCTGGTGGATCCAGACTTTGGAAGTCAAAAATGACGCGCTGCCTCGACTGATGGCAGTGACATGTGAACTTCAGACCACTCTCTACTGAAAACGAGTCACAGAAGTGCACTGAATGAGCTTATGCTGGACTTCTTTAAAATTACCACCACCTCATTGTCAGTTTACACAGGCTACAGCTTTTACACAACAGTGTGAACAGCTCTTGATGAAACTCCTGTATAACATTTTCAACAACATTTAAACCACTCAACAAGGCACATGTAGAATACTTGCCATAACAGGGAGCTATCAATCACTGCATGCTGGGTGGAGAGTCATCCTAGTCACATGGGGGAACCGCCTATAGTTTTCAGATGCATAAAATAAAGTAAAAACACAATTTAAAAATAAAGATCACATGTATTTGAGCACTGTTTGCACATTAACAATAGGATTCTTATATTACAAATGAATGTTAAACCACATGACAAGGCTCACATAAAAAATACATCTTTCTAGCAGCATGTACACACTGTGAGTGTAGTATTCCTTATTCAAATGGTTAAGTTTCCAGCTCACTGCTGTAGAATTTTCTTCTGTCTTTGTCAAAGTTACATTTTCTATTGGAAAGATGTACACCAGAAGCAAATGAAGGATGTCAATCCTAGGTATTAAACAAAGCTAAGGCCGGCCATATATGGTTTGATGGGCAGGCTGAATGTACCAAGTTGACCGATTAATCGACTTTGGTACAACCAGCATGCTGGATTCTTTTGTGGTTATCGCTAGCGGCTGCTATATCCACTAGTAATCACCGTTTTCTCCTATTAGGACAGCTTCCCCTCCTGGGAGAAGACATTGACCTCTGTGAATGTATGTAGATAAAAAAACTCTCTCCTCTGTTATCAATAATGATATAAAAATAACGACCAAGATTCTGGCTGAGTGAGAATGGACGATAATTACCAACCTCACTGGTATCCTTACCCGGTTTAGGGATGACTGAAATATAGGCAGAGTTGAGATCGTTCCCTAGAGGGGCTCCATCCCCAAGAGTTAAAGAACCGTGTCAGGTGCGGGACCAGGCAGGGGCTAAATTTTTTTTTTTGTAGTAGCCATTGGAGAAGCTGTCCAGGCCTGGGCGAGGATCCCAATTTAAGGGAATTCGTGGTGTCCAACACCTCCTCGTGAGTAAATGGGAACTCCAACAGATCTTTGTGGTCTCTGGCTAATGATGGCAGAGGGAGGTTGTCAAGAAAAGTGTTCTTGAGTGTTTGGGGAGGCGGATGGTTGGTTTTTATAAAGGTTGGAGTAAAACCGTTGGAAAGTGTCTATTATTTTAGTCCAGTTCTGTGTCAAGTCCCCAGATGCAGATCCGATTTTGGGGAAGGATAATGTACGTTACAGCTTGACTGCAAGTCTGGAGCCAATCCTTTCTTTTTGGGATTAAAATTTAGCCCCGGTCCATCTGAGTTTCTCTGCTGCTGTTGTAAGGGTAAATTAAGAGCACGGGCAGTGCCCTACTTAGCCAGTGTTTCTGGCATAGGTTTGCGCTTGTGGGCCTTCACTATTGATTGGCATTCCTCAGTACGCTTCTGGGTATTTGACTTGTGTTCCGCCTTCAGTTTAGAGGCGAGCTGAATGTACCTGAGGACTGTTTTGTGTGCCGCCCATACATAAGTCAGGGATACTTCGTTGTCGTCATTGTCAAAATACTCCGTAATGGCTTGCTCTAGCAGGGTGCACTGTATCTGGTCACTCAGGAGGGCCTCATTAAGACTCCATCGGAAGAGTCCTCTGGAGCCTGTCGACCTTTGTGTTTACTAGAGTGACTAAAGAGTGGTCTGACAAAGGGGTATCCACAATTGTAGACCCCCTGATTGATGGGATCGTTGTGGAGTGTGAGAAGATGTGGTCTATCCTGGCATAGGAACTGTGAGGTGCTGAGAAGTGGGTGTAGTCTTTCGTGTGGGGATTAACCTCCCTCCAGATGTCTACAAGCCCCACTGAATGTAGCAGGTGTGCAATTTTCTCACACTGTTTGGAAGGACGTTTTGGATTTTGGCTTCCCTCCCGCCGTTTTGTCTAGGTAGGAATCAAAGGCGGTGCTAGAGTCCCCGCCAAAAAACCATTCACTTTAAAATGTTTTTGCAGTTTGTGTAGTAATGTTTAAAAAAAAGTTTTTGTCCCTTTTATTAGGGATGTAGTATGTAACAAATGTGTATGTCTCTCCATCGATCGAGCCGGACGCTAGCAGGTAGCGGCCTAAGGGGTCTGATATAATGTCGGGTTTAGAGAGGTGGATGTGTATGGCGAAGCAGATGGCGACACCTTTTTTTTTTTGTTTTATCGGCAGAAGCAATAAATTGAGGGTAGCGCTGATGAAGGAACGTGGGTTTGTGACGGGAAAATGGGTCTCTTGTAATAGGATATCTGCATGAATGGTAGAGTTGGAAGAGCTTCCGACGTTTAATAGGGGAATTGGGTCCGAGTATTATATGTGACTATTTTGAGAGTTGTGAATGTGTGGTGTGTTAGCCATGGCTCAGAGGTGAGGGACCCGCTGAGGAGATATGTAACCTGGAGAAGCATACGCTTGTAGAGGCCATGTCAGTGGTGCTGATGTTCGTTGGATCTGGGTAGGTAAGCCGGATGCATCTGGAGAACCTGGAGTAGCTCACAATGGCGAAAGCGAAGTAGAGAGAAAAAAGAGAAGGGGGTTAGACAGGTAGAATCATCATATTTCTTACTGCAGTTTTTCATAAAATGAAGAGACCCGGTACCAGGGGGTCCCCCGAGCCCTCCCACCCCAGGGTAGGAATAGACCCGCCATAACCCACCCCTTAACCTGAGCAGACCGGAGAGCTCTGAACAGGGACTCGAACATCTCCTGGGGCAAAAAAGGATGCCTGCGGAGACTGGAGGTGCACTGGGTCCACCACGGCCCCGCCACCTGAACTCAAACAGATATTAAACCATCAGAAAGCATACTTAACAGAACGCCCTTAAACTGGTTATAACTAGGAACATAATTAAACACCAGGTTCAGCCTCTTGGGCCCAGCCCCTACCCAGTCTCCCCCACCCAACTAGCTGCAGAGGCAAGGTGGTACCTAGGAGGGGAGTGAATAAACCCGTGACGCTGTTGCGGTGTAAACCCCCACTATTTGAGTGGATGAAAGCTCAAGCCCTGAAGGAGTGAACCAACTGGAGAGAAACAAAAAACACTGGCTCCACCTAATAGTGGGTGCTATCTATACACTCCCTCTGGGGAACAAATAAAACTTTTTGGTTGATAGACTTGGGTATCGGGCAAGTCAGTAGAGCCACTGTGGAAAAGGTGCCAATGGCCGACACGGGGGCCAAATGTTCAGTCTCTAACTCCCTCATCTGGGCCCCTGTCTGGAGTCCCCTGTTGCCCTAAAATCCACCCTGTGAAGGAAAGGATAAGGGACTCCAGCAGGTCTAACGTGCAGGAAAGGCAAATCCCAGAGGAAAGACCTCAAAAGGGGAGACCTTGGAGCGAGCCCCAATCAGGTGGGAAGACTATTTCCCAAACCAGAGCCCCAGTTTACTTGTGAATGCATGCCAGTCATGTCGGTAGGGTTTCTTTGGACCTCCTTGGAGTGCTGCTTCAGCTAAGTGGGTTGCAGGGGGCTTGCTGGTTGGGGTCTCTTCGTTGATGAGGGGGGTCCCTTGTTGGTGTTGATGCGGGGGATGTCCTGGGAGAGTAGATCAAGGTGTAGCAGGAGACTGTCCCCCTCCGCAAATGAAGAGCAGCTGTAGCCTTTGTTCTGATAGGAGAAGTTCAGGTGGATTGGGAATGACCATCTGTAGATTTCCTTATTGATCAGCATCTGGAGCAGCGGTTTAAGCCATCTCCTCCTTTTCTGCACAGTGTAAGGAGAGAGGTCAGCAAATATCTGGACTTTGTGACCGTGTATGGTGAAGGTATCCGCACCTCTTGCTCATTTACTGAATAGATATATGGTTTTACTATCATGTCTCTGGGGAGCCCGTTGGTGCGGGGGGGGGGGGGACGGGGACTGTGCGCCCTGTCCAGCTTGTCGTCAGCAATATGTTTCCAGTTGATCTTGCACAATCTGGAGCCTGGCAGAATTTTTATTTATCCTGGCCACAGATTGATCCGCTTTCTTCTCAATCACATCAATCCTCATTCCTATGTGTCGTAAATCTGCGTGAATGGATGAGGTGATCTGTGCAGCATTCAGTGCTAGGCTCCTAGAAAGCATTTGTGAGAAGGCAAGTCAGTGGGGCAGGGGTAGCTTCACATCCCTCACTCTCAGAGGAGCATGCCTGTGTTAGGATCCAGCATGGGGGTTGTAGGGAGTGCCGAGCTGTCTTCCCAGCGGGGCTTTAGTAGAGGAAAGAGGGGGGGCTAGGTGCAGAGGGGGATATGTGGTACCTTGTGGGGGATGGAGGGACTGAGTCCTGGTCTGCTATGGATTCCTCCGTTTTCCTCCTCCATGTGTCCCCCTCATGGAGCGGCCCCCAACTTGGTGTAGCTGTGCGGGCCAGCCACGGCGGTCATCTGGCAGGTGAGGCTTCTCGGCAGCGCTGTGGACATCTACATGTTCCTGGGTGGTTCCCCTGCTCGATCGTCCCGGTGTAGAGTGCGGGGGGGGGGGCGCTCTGTCTGCTCCGGTGGCTGTCTAAGGGGCCATGGTGGTGCGGAGCTCTAGATGCTCGCGGCCATCTTGGGAGCTGCCATGCTTGCGCCTCCCTTCTTGAGTTTTTAAATGACAATGAGACCCAAAGCTTTAAACACTTAAACAGCCAAACCCACAAGTTGGTCTCATCCAGGCTGTTGCCTGGGTCATATTATGGCTTGTGAAAAACATTGCTCCTGATAAAAAATCAGCACCTTTGCCTTATGATCAGTAAGCTGAAGTCACATCAATGGCTGTATAGCACTTGCGCAGATATCCACTGGTAAATTTTACCCAGCAAAAGACTTGTTAATGTTCCTTTTTTTTATTGTGACATAGGTACACCGCTCCCAGTGATGTAATAGGGGGAAAAATACAATGAAAGGTGTTTTTTTTTTAAATGCATGTCAATTCAAGAAGCAAAAAGACAAATGAGGGAGACTGAAAGAGGAAGAGTCAAAATGGTAAGTCAGAGTAGGAAGGGTAGGATGTAAAGACAAGACTTTAATGGGACAGAAATGAGCAAGGTTGGAGGAGAAACAATAGAATGTTTGGAGAATAGATGAAGGGCAGTTTAGGAGGGAAAAAATGACTTGCTCTAGAGGTCATCCTGCTACTGGTAGCGCAGAGGCAGGTGTCAGCTAGGTTCTTATGTATTTAACCAGTCAACGTCTGCCCCCCCCCCCCCCCCCCAAGGAGCTCTTTGTGACCCCATAGTCCTACTTCAGCTCCATGCCAACAGCGAGATCTTCTTTGGCCACCAACAGAAGAATGGGGGTGGTTCCATTGTTCCGGTAACTCAGCCGAGGCATCAGGTTTGGTCGCTTTCTAAAGTGGTTGATCTTTCTCCCAAAAGTTGTTAGGAAGAGATGACAGGGACACGGGAAGTTCTTGCTATCAACACAAAGCTTCTGACGGTTCTTCCTGTTGTCAAAAAAAAGGTAGCCCATCTCACCTGCCAAATAAAATAAGTGCCATGCTGCTAATAATAAAAAAGACAAAATAAATGTAACTCTCAATCAGAAAAATCCGTAACTAGAAACGGACACATATACATCAAAATATCCTTATACCTATAAAACATAAATACAAATGCTGTTGAATAAATTAAATCTAAAAATATTCAAACATGCAGTTTTTCTGCCAAGAAGTTAAAACATGTATCAATCGGTGCCATAGAATAGTTTATATGACCAACTCTTAAACCCCCACTGTTATCCAAGGGCTGGTTTAATTGAATAGACTGAACTTCACTATACCTCCATATTTACCCCTTGAACCCCCTCAGGTGGTACACTGACTGGGTTTATTTGACCCCCTGAAAGTGATTGCAAAAGAACACTTTTCTAAAAAAAAAAAAAAAAAAAAAAAAAAATACACAGGTTATACTTTCCGGCTCTGTGCAATGTTTTTGCACAGAGCAGACCCGATCCTCATTCTCTTGGGGCCGCTTGTTATGGAGGCACTTGTGCATGCTCGCTCGCTCCCAAGACAGCTATGTGTGTGAGCGTACACGCCTACAGACACAGTGCATGGCTTATCCCCCAAACACCTGCTCCATTCTCACTGGCTGTGATTGACAGCAGGGGGAGAAGTTTAGTGTGCAGAATCGATGACTATCAGGTGATCACACATGTTAATCTGATACTATGTTTTGCCAATCTTGCCATCTTTCCTGCTGCCATGGTGTTCACAAGCTCCTCTCCCATGCGATACGATTGGTCCATAGTAGTCACAGACCACCTCGCCTTTCTTGAAGGGTAATGAAAACGGTCTCACCACTGTTTCCAACATGGTCTTCTACGATGGCAAGCTTCTTCCAGTCTAGCGAGGTGATGCGACTTTCTAAGTCCCCTCCTTCTTGAACCTTCTCTCTGTCCATGGTGGGTTTCCAGCTTTCCAGGATGTCCTCCGTCTTCGGGTGGTTCGTCATCCATCCCTGTGTTTTGAGCAAAAGTTGTTACCTGCTCTTCAGTGGGAGGATTCCTCTTGAAACGTCCTGAAAGCAAAAGACTGTGTATTGCAATCTAATGCAAGAATAGAATATGCTTAAAGCAGATTATCAGCCACATTTTTTTTTTTTAAGTCCGCAGCTACAAACACTGTAGCTGCTGACTTTTAATAAGGACACTCACCTATCCAGGGAGCCTGTGATGTTGACCCCCCCCCCCCTCAGGCTGATCCAGTCCATGGGATCGGGTGCAGGTGCTGCCATTATAACTAAGAGAAACAGGCGGTGGAGCCTTGCGGCTTCACTGTTTCCTACTAGCAGGACACGCAGGTCCCAGAAGACAGCAGGAGGGCTCGCCGCACAAGAGGACACTATGTCCTGCGCCACAGCCTGGCTGGAACGGAAGTACACTATGTACTTCAAAAAAGGTACTAAAGAAAAAAGTATATATGTATGCCCCCAAAAACGATGGGGATATATAAATATAAATGCCCTCATTGATGCACATCACGTACTGCTGTCGCCTCCACCACTTGTAGCAGTACGCCTCGTGTTCCATAGTAAAGATGCAGCTTTCCTTCAAACCTGGTGGTTTCTCATCGGGTCCCACCAGAAACGCATCTTGGACTCTTCTGAAGGCCACCTTATCAACTGGCACTGCTTCGTCGTCCCTTTTCGTCCTTGGGTCTCTAGAAATCAAAATGGGTGTTTAACCATTAAATTGCTTGTCAATGTAAAATTGAAAAAAAAAAATCACAACAGGTTCCCACTTTCCTTACCAAATCTCCTTTTCTTGGGTACCCCACTGGTATTCCTGGCTCCTCATCTCTCCAGTGCCCACATGGGAAGCCGCTTCCTATGGGGGCACTTATGCAGGCTTGCTCCCAAGCACTGCTGTCTATAGAATGCAGGACTCTGCCCTGCCCCCCCCACTCCATCTCTGGATTTGATTGACCGCAGTGGGAGCCAATGGCTTCCGGTACCTCGGTAAAGCCTATGAGCAGTGAGTGAGGGGAGAGAAGAGCTGTAGATGAGCACAGCGCTGGATTAAATGAGTGCTCACGTTTAGGCTTGATTACTTTAATACAAGTGTTAAAGCCCAACTCTGCACAGATATTTTTGTTGGCAACAGTAACATGATCAATACTTTTACTTGGTGACTTTCTAGATTCCGATCAGCAATATACAACTTACCCTGAGGTAGAAGGCATCCAGTCTTTCTGAATCCTCTTGACCATCACGGCACTCTTCACGATCTTGCCCTCGACATCTTCACCTTCCTTCGAACTGCCAAAATATTCCTCCAGAAGCTCCTTCACTTTGCAGTGGGATAGACCACACTGCTCAAAAGCCTTCCTTGCCTGCTGGTAACTGCAGGAAGGTTAAATCTAAAAGGTGAGAGATTTGTGTTTGTGGTCTGACATGGTTGTACAACTGGAAAAAGTTTTTGGTTATTTTACGTTGGCGGCATAGCTGCATGACAAACTTTGTTACTTGCCTCTTATGGAACTGAGTACGGTCATCAGACATTCCCTCCCTCACTGGTGCCAAAGTGGTCCCCTTTGTTGAAGGTCTTCAACAAAAAAATTAAATCTTTTGGATATAGGCGTTGAACCATATTTCCTCAGATCCTTCCAAGACCACTGTAGCCATCTTTGAGGGAGCTTCCGACGTCCACCTTGATGGTTACAGCCTCTGCATCGACGTGGATGGTCTCACAGGTCCTCAGCAGCCATTCATGTACCTGTTGTTGAAGGGTAACAAAACAGATGTTGTAATTGACACTCCTTACAACATTTGGTGTAAAACACTATTGACTCATATAAACACTCACGGTCATGTCTTGTGTGACAGCTGGTCTCTGAAGATGCTGCAACGTCAGTGGTGCTTCCAGGTAGTAAAGGACAGTCATCTGGTCTGTCTTCAAGCTCAAGTCCTTCCTTCGCCCTACTTATCAGGGTAAGAAAGTGAGGTTTTGCGAGAGAGATAATCCTTAGGCTCACTTCTGGTTTCTGAGCCCAATGTCTGTGGGGAAAAAAAAATTATTGCATGCATATTTAGCAAAATAAAGTGCATAAAACAGTTGGCTAAAGGCAATACGATGTTTATTGCCATCAATATTGCCTACCCCATTTCCTTTCTGCCCTTGGCAGCTATCCTGATCTTTTTCTGGATGCCATTCAGGTAAACGAATCTTGATGTGGCTGGTTTGGAAGAAGGATCCTCCAGGCATCTTGGTTCCAAGGAGATGTGCCTTGCAAACTTCTGAATGCTGTCCAGATAGTTGAGCGTGGTGGATTTGCTGGCTCCGGATGCTTCCAGTTGCTTAAAGAATTCAATAGTCCTGCCTGGCTGGCCGATAAATTTCAAAGAAACCTCCTTGCTGTCCAAGAAGAAAAGGTATCGGGTCACAAAGTTCACCTGAAATCGGAGAAGAAAACATCTTAAAGTGGTTCTATAGGCTGAATTTTGTTTTCACCATAATGCTTTCTCTGCATTGAAGTAAAAAACATGTGTAGCTCTCCTCAGCCACTCCTAAAATGACCTGAGCCCTATCTAGATCCAGCGCTGTGCACATTGGCTCTCTCCCTTCTTTTAGGCTCAGTGACAGAAGTGGGGAACTTATGGCTCTGGCTGCAGTCAATCACGGCCACTGTGGAGCGGGATGGTGCCCAGCCATGTGCTGCATCTATGGACACACAGAGCTGGTTTGGAATAGTTTGTATGAGTGTCCCCATAGCAAGCAGCTTGCTATGGTGGGCACTCGGTGAAGGAGGGAGCCACAAACGTCAGGGCAACCTGAGAAGAGGATCAAGACTGCTCTGTGCAAAACAATTGCACAGAGCAGGCAAGTATGACATGTTACAAATGGGGGTTACAATTGCTTAAGATCAGAAACTTTTTAAAATTGGCTTTCCTGATAAAGTATCAAGATTAACTAACCTTGCAGTGTGTAACATTTGACATATTTTTACCTGCCGTCTGACAAATTCCTTTGATTCAGATGTCTCCAAGTACTTTTGAAATCCTCTGACCAAAGGAAAATCCACCGAATTCTGTTCGTATAGTCCTGCCTTTTCTAAGCTCCGACGAGTGGATGTGCTAGGGGATGGGAAAGGGGGAAGTACAATAGATGTTTGTACATCAGGCATATGAATAGAGAAGATGCATTACAGTATCAGATCTGAGAGCCAGCATTGTAAATGTTCTTTAAATAAAGCTAGGTTTAATATGTACCACTGTCTTCCTGACTCAGTAAGAACAATGCTTCCCCTGGCCTCAAGAAAACTTGTGCATAACGGGCAAGGCCTGACCAAACTTGGATCCAGGTCTTCGTATGCGATGATACTAAGCCATCTGATCACATGGGGCATCTTCGACCGGGCCTCCTCAAGTTCCTTTATCTTAGCGTCTCCTTTCTTCCCGCAAACTCTTCTCAGGTGTCAAACGTGTATTTTGCATCTTCAAGTAGATCTTGCAGACCAAGGGAATCCTTGTGGTTCTGGGGAGAAAACATTTTAGCAATCTATTAGGTAGATTCCTAATTGAACGAAAGAAAACAAATGTATAATGTATGGCCAGCCCTAGAACTATACTTTCACCCAGGGTTTGAAAATTAAAATCAAATTTGGCTACATGTACAGTAGCTACTGACACTTAAGAAATCCCTCACCCAATGGAATCCAGGGCTGTATTTTTGGACAAAACCTCAATTAGATTTGAGTGGAGTCCTCCTTTGGGGAGTTTTTGATATTTCCTCCACCTTTTTATTCTACAAATATCTGCACTTAAAGACGGATTGAAATTTACTAAGATCCCAGCAAACTGGACTCCACCCAAATGGACAGGCTACAAAATATAGGTAAACAAAACATAATAACACTCTGGATGAGAGCTGGTTTGGAATCGAGTCTGTACGAGTTTCCCCATAGTAAGCAGCTTGCTATGGTGGGCACTCGGTGAAGGAGGGAGCCACAAGTGTTATGTTTTATAGCCACTTGCACTTATTTATCATATTAGAACATATTGATGGCTATGTTGTACTGAACTAGACACATCTGAGTCTCAAAGTGCTTTTTAATTGTGATTTTTATAGAAGTCTAATCTCTTGCTCAATACTTCTTCCCAAATATGTAAACCGTAGAATTCATTTTAATGTGTGCTTTTTCGTTTTCTGCCTTAGTACATGCAATGTTTTGTTTTAGAGCAGCATATTAAAGTAGAACTCTGCTGTGCAGCAACCTATAATTTTATATGCACCCTCTGTCTACTGTTTATATTTCTGCTAGTGTTTCTGCACTAAAATTGTGCCCAAAAAATGTTACATAGGCTTTCTCATTTCCAGCACCAATACAGTAATGTCAATGGGGACGGTGGCTGACCTTTTTTCAAACCTCATACTTAGTAAAGTTTTTGTTTAAGGCTGATGGTACGTTTATACAAGTTGATTGTGGCATTTCCTTTAGCTTTACCAGCAACTATGAAGTGCAAGGACCTGCCTGATTTGATATTGCATGGATTTGTCATCCTACCTGCATAGTTCGGGTAAATGAAAATAGACATGCACCATCCAGATTGCTAGTGTACAGCCAGCCTACATCTGCATAGTGTAAGACAAACCAGATGCAGGCTGAGTGCTGAATTGTTTGCAGTCTAGATCTAACTATACAGTACAAAATAGTCTCCTTCCTTTCCATAGACAAAACTTTTCTGTCTACGTGTAACGGCGCACATAGATTTTAAAAAAAAATGGAAAACGGTGGTAAACCCGCGCAACAGAAAAAAAAAATGAGGGTTAAGAACTGCTGCCTCCACAGATGCAATCGCCACCAGGGTGGAAAAAGCGGAGTGTGAGAAATGTTAAGGTGTGGGTGTGGCGCTGTTCTGATTAAGAACTAGTGTGAAAATATAAAAAATATAAAAATAATCCTTTGACGTATATAATGCCTCTATGCTGTCATACTGAATACACCTGTGAAAAGAAGTCTCATACTGATAATAACAAAGTGAACATAAACAATATTAATAATAATAAACAGATCAATGCATCAAAAGTGAAAATTCCTACCATGTGTGAAAATAGTGTGATCCACTCTAACATATGATAGCCATAACATACATGAGTGAATGCATAAGGGAATGCATATATAGGGCGTGGCCTATACCTACGTTTTGTATCATCTCCCAGGGAACACAGGATTTGATTTTGACGGTTCTACTGATGACTTTTTTACTTTTTATATGAGCTATCAATATGTGAGTACCGCTCTGTCATCTTTCTCAAATAAAACTTTTTAAATGGTTTTACGCTATGGGCATCCCTTCTTTATGTTTAACGCCAACCTGATCCTGAGAGTGCCAGGGACTGCTGCACAGTGGCATAGACTGTGACTGCCTGTTACCCCTGCAGGGGTGAAAGAAGCTGGTGAGTGTCTGCACATTAAGAGCACGTGATATAACACTGTCACCAAAGAAGTTAAACATTAGAGGATGGCACTGAACACGCTTGTCTATTGAAAAAATCTAACTGTCAGCAATATTCATAAGGACTATTCAAAATTACCATTACTGTATTAAGCACAAGTCACTAATTTTTCACGTGCACTTTATAAGGACCTTTAGCAACATCATTGCCTATTCCAGCTGAGGCATTAATCTGGTGTTGCTTTTCTTCCCCTTCCCATCCCCCCATTCCCTTATGCATTCACTCATGTATGTTATGGCTATCCTATGTTAGAGTGGATCACACTACTTTCACGCATAGTAGGAATTTTCACTTTTGATGCATTGATCTGTTTATTATTAATATTGTTTATGTTCACTTTGTTATCATTTGGCACCTTTAGTATGAGACTTCCTTTTTCACAGGTGTATTCAGTATGACAGCATAGAGGCATTGTATACGTCATAGGATTATTTTTTATATTTTTTATATTTTCACACCGGTTCTTAATAAGAACAGCGCCACACCCACACCTTAACATTTCTCTCCTAGATTTTTTAATGTCTGTTTTCCTCACTGAAAAATCCCTCAAATGCGTATTGAGCATCACAATTTACAGTATGCTAAAAGCTGCAGAGGATTACTTGCACTTTAAAACATTCACCTCCGTCGATGTTCTGAGCTATTGGCACTGGCCATTTGGCAGCACATAATTTGAGTAATTCCAAAAGATTGTATAGTGTGTGTGTGACCAGACTAAATGCACTTAGTACAAGAGTAAACTGTACTCATGCAATGTGTTGAATTATGTTTGCAGTCAAGATCATGTGCTAGACAGTATTCACTAGTCTCTTCTACCCTTGCATAATCTCTAATGCTTTGAAGTGTAATACGCACATTTAAAAATATAAGGAACACAGCTAATCCGTGTTCCTCACTGAGAAATGTGTCATTCACAAATGGTTTCACATCAACTTGCAGTAAACTGAAAAGAGCACAAGTGTACCTGTAACAAAAAAGGCCCCTCTATATAGCTATTGTAAAATTTTACAAGAAATACTGATCATTATGTTCCTATCCATATATTTGCTGGCCATAGAATAGATAAGTTGATTGTAAAAAGACTGTGCTTTTTAGTGATCAATGTAATAGGACATATATTGAATTGTTCTGTCTGTTGTGACCTTTTCCAATAACTGTTGAAGCTATAATGGGGCCTTTCAGGTTACTGTTGGTGTGATGCTCTATTTGTGAATAAAGCATATCTGAGTAAAAACTATTTTTTGTTGAGCTTTACTCTAAGGACTTGCACCTGACTTTGCACTTTCAGAAATTGTACCACACCCGCACGATATAATCTATGGCAAAGCACAGCTAACCCACAGGAATGCCTTGGGTAAACAGCAGCCTAGCATTGTGAAAGCAGCCTTATAAGGGCTTGTTTACATTTTGAAGGCGGTAAACCCCATAATTAAAATTATTTTATACCCCCACCGAGCCACTGGTGTAGCATCAGGGGTCACAGGGCTGTGCTGCCTCCCTGCCACTTTCTGTTTTACACTTGAACAGAGGTGGCATATACAGGAATTGATCTTCTACATTTTCCTCCTGCAACCTCTGAAGGCTGGCTTTTCCTTCTCTCCCTCTCGCCACGTCAGCAACTGAGGGAGGAAAATGTTCATTATGCTATTCAAAATGAAAAAAACTTTAAATTCTGAACCATTTCATGTAATTCTGGCCTGCGATTGGTCACAAAATCACCTAAATGGCTCTCTTCAAAAGTTAGAACACCTACTGCAGTAGGTGTTCCATTTGTTGAGACAGACCTCCTGTAATTGGTGTCCTGCTGATGCAGATCTGGGGACAGAGTCAAGAAGATGGTCAAAGCTATTGTGGAAGGGAAATGATTGATCAGTATGATTCAGACGCACTAACGCATTGCATGACATGAGCCAGTGATATTGCTTACTATGCAAATCTATTGCAAGCCTCGTCTTACCTTTGAACTGATATGCTGGTATATATCATGGTATAATGTCCAAATCTGACCCTTCTGTTCTGTCAATGTGGATGGACTCAAACACCAGCTGACAACGTAGTTTTAGGATGGCAATTACCACCAAAATTAGGCTGGTTAGCGGTGATGTTGCTGCAAAGAGATGCTGCACTGTAAATACGTACAATTCCAGACTCCAGGATGCATGAAGTGTCCTTTGTTATATTGATTATTTTTAAAAAATGCACCACACTTCAACACACTTGTGTTAACTTTAGCTCCCCCAGAGTGCAGTATGAATGGAGCCTTATTGTCTACATCAGCCAAAGTAAAAATAACACTATTCCTTAGTAAGAGCCGGTTCTCCTCTGTGATGCATTTTCAGTGCGTTGAAATTAGAGGTTTTTAATCTAGACACTTGAGAAGAGGTGAAGGTGGGGTATCATTCTGTGTCGGTGGAATATCGGAGTAGCTGGGGGAGGAATGTATGACTTGAACTGTAAGTGCTAAGATTAAAATAAAAAATGGCTGAAGCTGGACAGTGATATCTATCATGGATGAGAAATGGCTGAAATGCAGATATAATGGACAGTGTGAACCCGTATTTACTGGGGCAATTGCAGATTTTTTTGGAATCCTACAATACAAAACGGTGGATATGTTGAAATTCAGAAAAATTTAACCCTTTTTGTTTTTTTTTTTAACTAGCAAAATTGACCAGTTCCCGCGAATGATGCCGGGGCTGACCTCTGTTCGATCTGAGTGGACGTCAAATGATGTCCTCCTGTATCTTTCCTTGTGCGCAGCCATGGGGCTGTGCAGAGATGCCATCTGCCAATGGCTGCATTCACTGGACACAGCCAATGACTGATCGTTGTACCGTCTCGCTGCCGGTACACTGTTGTAACCAATCACAGCACATTACGGTTGCAAATAATGGATGGCTTCCTTTCAAGCAATCTATTGTGTACAATTGTGTTGCTAGCTGTGATTGGTCACAGTGAACACATGGTACAGACTGGGCCACTCGCAGCCCATCTTTGCCCAATTGCAGCTAATCGCATTGCTGGCCAATCAAGTATATATGTGTGTGTGTGTGTGTGTGTGTGTGTGTGTGTATGTATATAGTATGTAACAAAGATTAATCTCCATTTTCCAAAAAATTACAACTTCAAAATACTTGCCATGCGCTTACTAAATGCCTTTGAGTGCCTACTTTCCAAAAAGGTGTCATTTGGGGGATATCTGTACTGTCATTTTTGGGCCTCAAAAGAGGAGCTTGCCGTTCATCAGGATTGATCAGATATATCCCATAATTTGTGGACTCTAACGTTCCTACAGACTAAATATAATACACGGATTTAGGTTATTTCCACCAAATGTAGCAGAATACATTTTGGCCTAAATTCATGAAGAAAGATTGTTTGCAATTTTAGAACAGAAACAAACCCTTTTTTATACTATCCAAAATGATTAAAAATAGGTTTTGCCTATAGTTCTACTTTAAATTAATAACTTTAAAAGTAATATAGAACTTTTAAGAAGGGGTAGATGTGATAGGAATGGCCAGCTAGATCTATGCAAACTGTTTGAACTGTGCAAATCTTAAAAATGGACAAGAAGATTTAGTTAAAAACAAAAAGGCAACCTTGTATCCGAGTGTTCTCAGGATCATGTGATCCACCTTGAGTGCCTATGTTGGAGAATTATACATGTACAGACATTGGGGGTTATTTACGAAAGGCAAATGCACTTGAAATTGCACTGGAAGTGCAGTCGCTATAGATACGAGGGGGACATGCAAGGAGAATAGCATTTTAGCTTGCACATGATTGGATAATAAAATCAGCAGAGCTTCCACTCATTTCAGATCCTCCTCTCAGATTTACAGCGACTGCACTTTCAAGTGCACTTTGCACTAGTTTGTACTTCTAGTGCAAAGAGGATTTGCCTTTCGTAAATAATCCCCTTTGGGTCTCAGAACTGAGATCTCTATCTATCCACCTGGGACTTTTTTTTTTATCTTTTTGATTTTAGTTTGCTGCCTTGGCATCCAAACTGATTTTGGCACCTCACCACCACATAAGCAATACTATTGCCACCCCCTTTCACATCCTTGTCGTTAGTCGGCCTATATACATGCATGCAATTTGTTCATTGCCCCAATCCTTGGTCATGTCCCACCTGTTCTCTCCTTTCGAGTTTCCTTTTTCTTCCTCAACTTTTCTCCAGTCACAAATGATTTCTCACTGCTTCCTTCTCCTTTCTTTCTTTCAACACATTTCCCCTGTTTCCTTGTCCTCCTTCCCTTTCCTCCACCCCCCCTTTTTTTTCTCCCCTAAGCAACATTCCTCCCATCTCTACCCTGTTTCTTGCATGTCTATGGACCCACTCACAACCCACACTGGTCAATATGTCAAAAGCCATTGTAATTTGTTATTCCCCATTATCGCCCTGGGAACACATAAACCCCCCCCCTTTTTTGTTCTAACCTTGAACATAGCATTGTTACTTCACTGTAGGTACAGTGCATGCCCCTCCCTATCCTCCAACCTTTGGGGGTCAGTTTATGTGTGATCCCTGGCAAGGCATGCCAGCTTGACACCTGCTCTCTGGGGGACCGGCCCACCATCTGGGAAATTAAGGATACATAAGGGAGCAACTGCCCTGCATTAGCCATCTATAATTGTTAGGAACAACGTGACTGGTAATGTATAATATATGAAGCTGTTCATGCATATAGACAAACATAGTTTTTTGTATTATTTGGTGTTTTGAAATATTTTTTTGATGCATGTTTACATCCTTACAGCTGTTATTCATCTATCCTCTGAAGAAGACCCACTAAGGTCGAAACGTGTCTAAATCCCACTATTTAGATCTTGTTGCCTTAGGTTTACTGTACTGTACACTGTTCCCGGTCATGGGTATCCAGTTCATGTCCTGACTTTTTTAATGTCAGAATTCATTATTTTTATACCTTTTTGTACCAATAAATATTATCTTTGATCATCTACTCATTTTGAATTGTACATCATTGGCTGCATTAAAGCCCCGTTAGGGGATTTCTCTTTTTTTTTTCACTGAATATTTGTTGCAGATCTGTCAACTCTATTCCCAAAAAACAGCAGGTATGCTGGTACATGTATTTCTATAGCTTTTAACTTGTAAGGTTTGCTTCCTTGTATCCCTGGCTTTGGGCTTCTAAGTGACCCATTTACTCCTAGTGATCATGTAGCCAGATGCCCCTTGTCCTAAGTGTTTGCAAGCATCTCCCACTGTGATCTCTGTACCGACAGTGTCTATCAGGCTGTCTCCTGTGACTGTGTTCCTGCTTGCATCCTGTGTTCTTCTATCTGTTCTGTCATTGGAGCATTGCAGTGCTATTGTGCCTCTGTTTCCTCTGTGCACCTTTTTACCAGCTTTCAGCCCTCAACCCCACCTATGTGATCTTGTGTAATTTTTTAGCATCACCTGTGTCTGCAGTCTGCTTCAATGTCTCCAAATGTATTTCCAGTCTGGTTCATGCGCTTTGTCCCTGTGCACTTCATAGGAAGCATTTCCTGTTGATCTCTGTGCATTGCTATTGACTCTTCTGCCCTGTACACACGGTCGGACATTAATCGGACATTCCTACAACAAAATCCATGGATTTTTTTCGATGGATGTTGGCTCAAACTTGTCTTGCATACACACGATCACACAAAGTTGTCGGAAAATCCGATCGTTCTGAACGCAGTGACGCAAAACACGTACATCGGGACTATAAACGGGGCAGTAGCCAATAGCTTTTGTCTCTTAATTTTTTCTGAGCATGCGTGGCACTTTGTGCGTCGGATTTGTGAACACAGGATCAATTTCCGACGACTGATTTTGTTGGAAAATTTTATAGCAAGCTCTCAAACTTTGTTGGAAATTCCTATGGAAAATGTGTGATGGAGCCCACACACGGTCGGAATTTCCGACAGCAAGGTCCTATCACATTTTCCAAAGGAAAATCCTATCGTGTGTACAGGGCATAAGACTATTCCCAGTACCATTGTAAGGCTCTGTACACCTACAGGTGATACTCGAAAAATTAGAATATTGTGCAAAAGTTCATTTATTTCACTAATGCAACTTAATGCAACAAAAGGTGAAACTAATATGAGACTCAATACATGCAAAGCAAGATGGTTCAAGCCGTGATTTGTCATAATTTTGATGAATTTGGCTTACAGCTCATGAAAACCCCAAATCCACAATCTCAGAAATTAGATTACATGCAATCTATAAAACAAGGATTGTACATTAACAATATCGGACCTCCTGAAAAGTATAAGCATGCATATGTACTCCGTACTTGGTTTGGGCCCCTTTTGCAGCAATTGCTGCCTCAATGCGGCGTGGCATGGAAGCTATCAGCCTGTGGCACTGCTGAGGTGTTATGGAAGACCAGAATGCTTCAATAGTGGCCTTCAGCTTTTCTGCATTGTTCGGTCTCATGTCTCTCATCTTTCTTTTGGCAATGCCCCATAGATTCTCTATGATTCTCTATGGGGTTCAGGTCAGGCGAGTTTGCTGGCCAATCAAGCACCGTAATCTCACCATCATTGAACCAGGTTTTGGTGCTTTTGGCAGTGTGGGCAGATGCCAAGTCCTGCTGGAAAATGAAGTCAGCATCCCCATAGAGTTTGTCTGCGTAAAAGCATGAAGTGCTCCCAAATCTCCTGGTACACGGCTGCATTGACCCTGGACTTAATGAAGCACAGTGGATCAACACCAGCAGATGACATGGCTCCCCAAATCAACACAGACTGTGGAAACTTCACATTGGACTTCAAGCATCTTGCAGTGTGTGCCTCTCCATTCTTTCTCCATACTCTGGGTCCTTGGTTTACAAAAGAGATCCAAAATTTGCTCTCAGAAAAGAGGACTTTGGACCACTGAGCAACAGACCAGGTCTGTTTTTCTTTAGCCCAGGTTAGACGCTTCTGACATTGTTGTTCAGGAGTGGCTTGACAAGAGGAATACGACATTTGAAGCCCATGTCCAGGATCCATCTGTGTGTGGTGGCTCTTGATGCACAGATTCCAGCCTCAGTCCACTCCTTGTGAAAGTCCCCAACACTTTTTTTTTTGAATGGCCCTTTCCTGACAATCCTCTCCAGGCTGCAGTCATCCCTGCTGCTTGTGCACCTTTTTTCTTCCACTTTTTCCTTCCACATAACTTTCTATTAATGTGCTTTGGATACAGCACTTTGGGAACACCCAACTTCTTTTGCAATTGCCTTTTGAGGCTTTCCCTCCGTATGGAGGGTGTCTATGATGGTTTTCTGAACTGTCAGGTCAGCAGTCTTTCCCATGATTGATTCCTACTGAACCAGACAGACTATTTAAAGGTGCAGGAACCCTTTTGCAGGTGTTACGGCTTAATTAGCTGATTAGAGTGGGACTAGAATATTGCACCTTTTCACAATTATTCTAATTTTATGAGATTGTGCCTTTGGAGTTTTCATGAGCTGTAAGCCATATTCATCACAATTATGACAAATCACAGCTTGAACTATCTTGCTTTGCATGTAATGAGTCTCTCATATATTAGTTTCACCTTTTTAAGTTGCATTAGTGAAATTACCTTTTGCACGATAGTCTAATTTTTCGAGTATCCCCTGTATTCCCAGTGTCTGTTTCCATGTTCCATGTATACCTGTCAGCTTGAGCTGTACTCCCCATTACCTGGTGATCCCTGTGCCCCAGTGCTGCAAGAGATTCATATATATTTATTAGACTTTAGTTCCCATTAGCTGCCTGCTCTGAGTCTGAGAACCACAACCTGGGGATCGTCTGCAGCGCAACCCATCTCCACCCTCAGGAGCTCTGGGGAAGACCAGGCGGTTCCTTAGACTCTGCGCCTCGGCCCTTCCAAGGGCCCTCACCTTTGTTGTATATGTGGGCATGCTGTATTAATAGGTAACCTTCCTGTCCAAGATTTTTGATGTACCTCAAGTGTTTCCTGTGCACCTGCATTCCCTGGGATCTCTTCCCCTGTGCACCTCCAGTATTCCTTATACATATTGTGTTCCTGTAACCTCCGCATCCCACTGTAGTAAGTTTATTATTAGTTTTCCATGTCTTGCCAGCCTGTAAGGTCAGCAACCCAGTGCTGTCTTATACTCTTGCCGCTCCTGTGAATTCTGTATTTGGTGTTTTTCAAAATCTTTGCTCTGTCCTGTACCAGGTCTTGCTGTAGCCTGTGTGGATCCTCTCCATACACTGCCATCCAACATGGAGGGTCCATGATCCCCACCATATGTGACAGTTCCTATTCATGACAGCAGTAGCACAAAGAACCAATTGGATGGAAGTCTCTTGCAATCTGCTCTGATCAAATTCAAAGGAAAAAGAAACCATATAAAGAATCAATCGGTTTAAATGCTACAAAAGTCCTGAGTGGAGGATATAGCATAGTTGCAGATGCGTCGCTGTTCAGTCATAAGCAAGGAGTGTTAGTGAAGGCCTAGTGTCCAAGAAAGTTGTTTGAATGATGACATCTTGAGACAGAAAAGTGGTACTGCAAGGCATAGCTATAGATAAAGGAGTAGGATTTACTTAAGAAGCTGACATCTTTTTGTTAATTTATACTTAGCTGGGGTTTTAATTCAATGTGAGAATACAAAGATTTATATGAATGGTCAAACTTCAGACAAGGTAGATTGTGATGCATACTTCATTAGCATATGAAAAACTAGATGTTTTGGGATTAGAGAAGGACCTATTTGAAGGAGCAATTTAGAAAGGGGGATGGGGGACTGCATATGCTGGAATGTGGTGTCATCATTCTGGTATCCCATCTCTAGCGTCTCTCTCTTGAATGATCTTCCTGGCAAAAATTGTGAGTAGCCTATGGTGGCAGGGACAATGGGCCTTGTGTTGATACAAAGCCTTTAGTAGTTTCTCTTCAAAGAGAAAAAAATGCACCCCATTTCTCACACAGCCATGGGTTTTATGAGTAGTTATTGCCTTTCATTAGACTTGATCAACCCATGATGGTTGCACACCACTTTACCATTTTTAAAGGGTACACTTTTAAATGTGGTTCCCTGGTTTTTCCAACGTGGTCTTAGATTAGGACACATCTCTTCTCATTCTTGGTTATCCCACATTCTAGGTCCTCTGCATCTTCCACCTGTGCTCTGACCATGTTGGGTCTCTGGTTGTCCAGGACATCCTGTGCTGTTAGTAGGTTCATTTTCTTTCCTTGCTCCTGAATATAAACTTGAAGCTGCATTTGTGTAAGTGAATTCCACTTGAAAAATCCTGAAAGTAAAGGAATGTGACTCTGAAACTTAGTTGGTGTATAAGAATGTGGTGGTAGAGAGTGGTAGCGCACAGGTACATTCACTGTTAATACTGGTGTTCACTAGTTTATGTGTATATTGACATATGCCTCAATCATTTTTGTAGTATAACAGCGATCACAGGTCAATTAGTTTCAGTATAAATCACACAAATAGGAAACATGAAGGGAACACAAAGACACTGAATTTCAAAAGAGCCAACTTCCCTAAACTACAAACCTTGCTAAAAGGCATAAATTGGGATAAAATATTAGGAACAAAGAATACGGAGGAGAGATGGGTTTGCTTTAAGAGCATATTAAATAAGGGCATTAGCCAATGTATCCCATTGGGTAATAAATTTAAACGAGCGAACAAAAATCCTGGATGGCTTAACTCCAATGTAAAAATGCATATAAAAGGAGAAGGCCTTCAAAAAAATACAAGGTTGAGGGATCATCCTCAGCATTCAGACTTTATAAAGAATGCAATAAGAAATGTAAGGGTGCAATTAGGACGGCTAAGATAGAACATGAAAGACACATGGCGGAGGAAAGCAAAAAAAATCCCAAGAAATTCTTTTTAAGTATGTAAACAGTAAAAAAGGGAGGACAAACCATATTGGCCCCATAAAGAATGAGGAAGGACATCTGGTTACAAAGGATGGGGAGATGGCAAAGGTATTAAATTTATTCTTCTCAGTATTCACGAGTGAATCGGGGGGCTTCAGTAACCAAAACTGCAGTGTTTATCCTCATGACACAACACAGGAAGAACCTACATGGTTAACAGAGGACGGAATTAAAATTAAACTTGAGAAAATTAACATTAATAAATCACCGGGACCAGATGGCTTGCATCCGAGGGTACTTGGGGAACTCAGTCAGGTGATTGATCCTAATTTTTACAGACAGTCTATTGACTGGAATGGTACCAGCTGATTGGAGAAAAGCCAATGTAGCACCAATATTTAAAAAGGGCCCAAAAAACCTCCCTGGGAATTACAGACCAGTTAGCCTAACAACAATAGTATGTAAACTCTTGGAGGGGATGATGAGGGACTATATACAAGATTTTAGTAATAAGAATGATATCATTAGCAGTAATCAGCATAGATTCGTGAAGAATCGTTCTTGCCAAACCAATCTATTAACCTTCTATGAGGAGGTGAGTTGCCATCTAGATAAAGGAAGGCCCGTAGACGTGGTGTATCTGGATTTTGCAAAAGCATTTGACACAGTTCTCCATAAACGTTTACTGTACAAAATAAGGTCTGTTGGCATGGACCATAGGATGAGTACATGGATTGAAAACTGGCTACAAGGGCGTGTTCAGAGGGTGGTGATAAATGGGGAGTACTCAGAATGGTCAGGGGTGGGTAGTGGGGTTCCCCAGGGTTCTGTGCTGGGACCAATCCTATTTATTTTGTTTATAAACTACCTGGAGGATGGGATAAACAGTTCAATCTCTGTATTTGCAGATGATACTAAGCTAAGCAGGGCAATAACTTCTCCGCAGGATGTGGAAATCTTGCAAAAAGACCTGAACAAATTAATGGGGTGGGCGACTACATGGCAAATGAGGTTCAAGGTAGAAAAATGTAAAATAATGCATATGGGTGGCAAAAATATGAATGCAATCTATACACTGGGGGGAGAACCTCTGGAGGAATCTAGGATGGAAAAGGACCTGGGGGTCCTAGTAGATGATAGGCTCAGCAATGGCATGAAATGCCAAGCTGCTGCTAATAAAGCAAACAGAATATTGGCATGCATTAAAAGGGGATCAACTCCAGAGATAAAACGATAATTCTCCCGCTCTACAAGACTCTGGTCCGGCCGCACCTGGAGTATGCTGTCCAGTTCTGGGCACCAGTCTTCAGGAGGGATGTACTGGAAATGGAGCGAGTACAAAGAAGGGCAACAAAGCTAATAAAGGGTCTGGAGGATCTTAGTTATGAGGAAAGGTTGCGAGCACTGAACTTATTCTCTCTGGAGAAGAGACGCTTGAGAGGGGATATGATCTCAATTTACAAATACTGTACTGGTGACCCCACAATAGGGATGAAACTTTTTCGCAGAAGAGTTTAATAAGACTCGTGGCCACTCATTACAATTAGAAGAAAAGAGGTTTAACCTTAAACTACGTAGAGGGTTCTTTACTGTAAGAGCGGCAAGGATGTGGAATTCCCTTCCACAGGCGGTGGTCTCAGTGGGGAGCATTGATAGCTTCAAGAAACTATTAGATAATCACCTGAATGACCACAACATACAGGGATATGTAATGAAATACTGACACATCACACACATAGGTTGGACTTGTGTCTTTTTTCAACCTCACCTACTATGTAACTATGTAACTCCTTTGTGGCCAATGAAATGAGGGCCACACAAAATAATGGTTCGTGTAATCTCCTGGTCATTGCTTTCTGAAATAATATGGCTTTGAAAAGACCCTTTAAACTTTCCATCTCTACAGTTCGCATTTTTGGATCTCAATATCTGTAGTTGATCACTTGTTCTGGATATAATAAGTCAATAGACAAAACAACACAAAATTAGGATCCAAGTTCTCAACAATCCAATAATAGTATGAATGCCCATAATGCACATCTGGTCCTATTGTCCTTGCTTTTGGAACCAGCTTCCATGGTGATTCAAATCGGATACAGGAAATTTTGGTAAAGGCCTATGGACCAGCTTTCCTGGCTTTGAGTTTATACTTTTATTATTATACAGGATTTATATAGCACCAATAGTTTACACAGTGCTTTACCACCTGACGGTGGACAGTACAAATACTCTAATTTATTAATGTGGACACAGGAAGGGAAAGAACAGATGTATCCTGAAGAGTACGTCTAAGTCTTGTTTGTTCAGATTAATGCTTATCTTGTAATTCTGAGTAGTAAGGACCTTTGCTTAGAATTGCACTATATATATTCAACATAATGAGACCCTTTTCCATTGACACGTTTAACAATTTGGTTACCCCTTCAGCCAGGTGCTCTGATTTTTATCACCTCTCCATATTAATTTATACTCATGCCTGCAAATAATGGTCTTCTGCTGGTTAACACTGTGGGGGTTATTTACTAAAGTCAAATCCAATTTGCACTACAAGTGCACTTGAAATTGCACTGAAGGTGCACTTGGAAGTACAGTTGCTGTAGATCCGAGGGGGCCATGTGAGGAAAATAAACAGCATTTTAGCTTGCACATGATTGGATGATGAAATCAGCAGAGCTTCCCCTCATTTCAGATCTACCCCTCAGATTTACAGCAACTGCACTTCCAAGTGCACTTTAGTGCAATTTCAAGTGCACTTTGTAGTGAGGGGAAGAGATCCGCTCTTCATACTTCCTGTTATCTCTTTCCCATTGCGCCCGGGACAGAGACAACAGGAAGTGACATCAAACCTCAGATGTCAATCAAACCGCCCGGCCATAGTAATAGTGCCGGGCGGAAGCTACTCAGCGCTCAAAAAGCGCCCTAAGGCGGGCCAAACGGCCGCAAATGAAATGCCGCGTCTGCAATCTCCTGATTGCATTGACATGGCGCTTCCCATAGTGCACTGTGTCCGGCGCGACTTTTATTTTTCTCAAAGGGGCAGTTTTAAAATTATATACATTTTTTTTTTTTTTTGTGACTATAGGGGGGGGGGGGCGCGCCCGGGCGCCCCCCTATGGACGGGCCGCCACTGCTTCAATGAATTCGCTTAGCAAGTACAACCCCTGGCAAAAATGAATCACCAGTCCCTGAGGATGTTCCTTCAGTTGTTTTATTGTTGTAGAAAAAAAGCAGATCACAGACATGGCCAAAAACTAAATGCATTTCAAATGGCAACTTTCTGGCTTTAAGAAACACTAAAAGAAATCAAGAAAAATAATTGTCGTGGCCAGTAACAGTTAGATTTATAGAACAAGCACAGGGAATAAATTATGGAATCACTCAATTCTGAGGAAAAAATTATGGAATCATGAAAAACAAACAAAATAACACTCCAACACTTCACTAGTACTTTGTTGCACCACCTCTGGCTTTTATAAGTGCTTGCAGTCTCTGATGCATTGACTTAATGAGTGATAAACAGTACTCTTCATCAATCTGGCTCCAGCCTTCTTTGACTGCTGTTGCCAAATCATCTTTGCAGGTTGGAGCCTTGTCATGGACCATTTTCTTTAACTGCCACCACAGATTTTTAATTGGATTGGGATCTGGACTGTTTTCAGACTATGACATTGACCTTATGTGTCTTTCTTCAAGGAATTTTTTCAGTTTTTGCTCTATGGCAAGATGCATTATCATCTTGATAAATGATTTCATCATCCCCAAACATCCTTTCAATAGATGGGATAAGAAAAGTGTCCAAAATTTCAATGTAAACCTGTGCATTTATTGAAGATTTAATGACCACCATCTCCCCAGTGCCTTTACCTGACATGCAGCCCCATATCATAATTGACTGTGGAAATTTGCATGTTTTCTTCAGACAGTCGTCTGCATAAATCTCATTGGAACGGCACCAAACAAAAGTTCCAGGTGTTTAGGTGTTAGAGATGGCTTTCTTTTAGCTTTTCTGTATGTAAATCCCATTTCCTTTAGGCGGTTTCTTACAGTTCGGTCACAGATGTTGACTCCAGTTTCCTCCCATTTGTTCCTCATTTGTTTTGTTGTACATTTTCTGTTTTCAAGGCATACTGCTTTAAGTTTTCTGTCTTGACGCTTTGTCTTCCTTGGTCTACCAGTATGCTTGCCTTTAACCACCTTCCCATGTTGTTGTTTGTATTTGGTCCATGTTTTAGACACAGCCGACTGTGAACAACCAACATCTTGTGCAACACTGCGTGATGATTTACCCTCTTTACCTACATACTAACAAGCAGATTTAATCTGATGCAGGTGTTAGTGTTTGTAATGAAAATTTACAGCGTGATTCCATAATTTTTTCCTCAGAATTGAGTGATTCCATCATTTATTCTCTGTGCTTGTTCTATAAATCTAACTGTTACTGGCCACCATAATTATTTTTCTTGATTTCCTTTAGTGTTTCTTAAAGCCAGAAAGTTGCCATTTGAAATGCCTTTAGTTTTTGGCCATGTCTGTGATCTGCTTTTTTTCTACAACAATAAACTGAAGGAACATCCTCAGGGACTGGTGATTGCATAATTTTTGCCAGGGGTTGTATAAGATTCTTATCCTAAAAAAACCACCCTGAGCCCCCAGAATTCACAAATAAATGGGCACGTGATCTTAATATTCAAATTGGAACAGAAGAGTGGGAGAAGTTTATTTACTTGCACACATTGTTTGTCATGGACAATTAAAGCTCAAGAGACAAGCTATAAGCTTGTCTCCTGCTGGTATCAATGTCCAACAACCATGCAACGAATATATCCAGATACATCGGACAAATGTTGGAGATGTCATGCCACCAGGGGATCACTGCTACACATATGGTGGGAATGCCCTCAAATTCGCCATTTCTGGGATATGATTATACCACAGTTACAGGGGAGTTAATCCCCAATACACCTCAAATTACTCTTCTATCCATTTTACCAGGTTCATATAAAAATAACAAACAAGGTTTGCTAAGACATTGGTTAATAGCAGCCAGATTGGTTATTCCGCGATATTGGCGAACTACACAAGCCCCTTCAGTTAACGAATGGATAGTAGAAATGGACCTAATTGAGAAGATGGAGACTCTCCTGTCACATGAATTGGACACATATGAAAAATGTTGTCAGATATGGGCCCCCTGGAGGACATTTGGGGAATCGCCTGGAAATTAGGGGGCAAATGGAACTTTAATCTAAAAAGAAGGTCTATTAAGGTATTTGTAGGAGATGTCTTTGCACTGTACCCCCTGGCCACCCTTTCCCTTTTTTTTTTTTTTTGTTACGATCGTTTTGTACAATGTTGTTGTAAGATTGTTTTTTTTTTTTTTAATTGTTTTTTTTTTTATTGATGGTGTGGCTATACCACCAGTGTACGTTTGAATTGTTTATTTGTAAAATTTAATAAAAAGAGAATGAACACAAAAAACAGGAAAAAAGAGAAAAAGAAAAAAAATGCCATAAAACTATCCCCTATTTTGTAGACGCTATAACTTTTGTGCAAACCAATCAACAAACACTTATTGCGATATTTTTTGAAAAAAAAAAAAAATGTTGTACATTAACTGAGGGGGGAAAAATGTTTTTATACATTATTTTTTGAGGATATTTATTATAGCAAAATAAAGGTTTTTTTTCAAAATTGTCGCTTTTGTTTTGTTTATAACACAAAAAATAAAAACTGCAGAGGTGATCAAACACCACCAAAAAAAGCTCTATTTGTGGGGAAAAAAACGTCAATTTTGTTTGGGAGCCACATTGCATGACCGCACAATTGTCAGTTAAAGGAACGCAGTGCCGAATCGCAAAAAGTGCTCTGGTCTTTGGCCAGCCAAATTGTCCGGGGCTTAAGTGGTTTAAACCCCCACTGTTCTACAAGTGCTGGTTTAATTGAATAGACTGAACTTCACTACACCTTCATATTTACCACTTGAGCCCCCTCAGGTGGTACACTGACTGGGTTTATTTGACCCCCTGAAAGTGATTGCAAAAAAACACTTTTTTTCTAAAAAAAGAGAAAAAAAAAACTGGTCATACTTTCCTGCTATGTGCAATGTTTTTCTATCAGGAGATCACACATGTCAATCTGATACCATGTTTTGCCAACCTCACAATCTTACCTGCTGCCATTGGCGTTCACAAGCTCCTCTCCTCTTCCATGCATTAAGATTGGTCCATGGTAGTCACAGACCACCTCGCCTTTCTTGAAGGGTAATGTTGTGAAGAGACTCACCAGTGTTTCCAACAAGGTCTTCTACGATGGCAAGCCCCTTCCAGTCTTGCAAAGTGATGCGACTTTCTAGGTCCGCTTCTTCTTGAACCTTCCTTCTCCCTGTCCATGGTGGGTTTCCAGCTTTCCAATTTGTCCATCTTCGGTTGGTTCATGGTCCATCCCCGTTTGAGCAAAAGGTGTTACCTGCTCTTCCGTGGGAGGACTCCCCTTGAAACGTCCTGAAAGCAAAAGACTGTGTATTACAATATAATGCAAGAATAGAATATGCTTAGAGTTCAGTTTTTTTTTTTTTTTAAAGTCAGCAGCTACAAACACTTGAAGTCTTATCCACGAAACATGTCTGGGGCGTGCTTACACGGCATTCCATTGCATTGACGTTAGACGCCGCTTGCTGAGGGACGTTGCACTGATTGGACTGCTGGGCCTTAGAGTGGGGTGAGAGACATGCGAGCACACACTTCAGGTCCGCTGTAACCGCAGTGCACCGCTGAATCATCGGTTGTGGTGTTTGCTGTGTATTTGTTTTAAAGGCTTATTGGTTTCAATTTAAATGTGGGTGAAAACATTGAAGTCTTTTTTGGCGTGATTTTCTATTAAACTGGTTGAAATGTTCTCACACTTTGTGGAGCACTCTATTTGTTTTTCACCTATGGAGCTGGTCTGATTGGAGTCACGGTTCATCACATGTAACCCAGGAGTGGTTCAATTGCAGTTTTGCCAAACATGAGATTGGGAGGCAATATAATCTGGTGAGTAAGCTCTTCAGAGGAAGTGGTGTCACTAACACAGTGTGGTGGAAGAGTAGAAGATTAAGAATATAAGAAGATTGGAAAACTTTTTTTACTTTTTCTTAGCCATATAGTGATGGTAAAGTCCATAAACTAACATTGACACTTGTCACTGGGTGTTTTACACAGACTTGGGCATTGTTTTTTTTCATCTATAATTATAGGGTCATTAGTATAACGCTGTTTGACTCATAGTTATATGCCATATGTATTAGCGCTACTATCTCTCCCTATCTGCATGGTAGTGGTATAGGTTAAGATTTTGGATGACAAACACTGTAGCTGCTGACTTTTAATAAGGACACTTACCTATCCAGCAATGTTGCCCCCCCCCCCCCCCAGGCTGATCAGTCCATGGGATCGGGTGCAGGTGCCACCATTATAACTAAGCAAAATGGGCAGTGGAGCCATGCAGCTTCGCTGCCGGTTTCCTACTAGCAGGACACGCAGGTCCCAGAAGACAGCAGGAGGGCTTGCCGCACAAGAGGACACGATGTCCTGCGTCAAGGCCTGGCTGGAACAGAAGTACATGATGTACTTCAAAAGGTACTAAATATAAATTTTTCAAAAATGATGGGTGGACTTTAGTTTAAGACCACCTCTCAAAAGTGGGTCTAACTCCGCTTTAATTCACAGATGCTAGGGGAAATTTAAAATGCTCACCGATGACCTCATTGATGCGCGTCACACACTGCTGTCGCCTCCATCTCTTGTAGCAGTTCACCACGTATTCCAGTAAAGATGCGGCATTCCTTCAAACCCGACTGTTTCTCGTCAGGTCCCACCGGAAACGCATCTTGGACTCTTCAGAAGGCCACCTCCTTGTCAACTTGTCGACATCCTGTCTTGTCCTCAGGTGTCTAGAAATCAAAATGGGTGTTTAACCATTAAATTGCTTGTCAATGTAAAATTGAAAAAAAAAAAAAACACATAAAAAAACCAGGTTCCCACTTTCCAAACCTCCTTTTCTCGGGTACCCCACTGGCATTCCTGGCTCCTCATCTGTCCAGTGCCCACATGGGAAGCCGCTTCCAATGGGGGCACTTATGCAGGCTTGCTCCCAAGCACTGCTGTATATAGAAACCAGGATTCTGCCCTGCCCCCCCCCACTCCATCTCTGGATTTGATTGACAGCAGTGGGAGCCAATGGCTTCCGGTGCCTTGGCAAAGCCTATGAGCAGAGAGTGAGTGAGGGGAGAGAAGAGCTGTAGATTTGCACCATGCTGGATTAAATGAGTGCTCATGTGTATTTAACTCCGGATGCTTCCAGTTGCTTTTAAGAATTTGATGGTCCTGTCTGGCTGGTCGATACACTTCAAAGAAACCTCCTTGCTGTCCAAGAAGAAAAGGTATCGGGTCACAAAGTTCACCTGAAAACTGAAGAAATCAACAACTTAAAGTGGTTCTAAAGGCTGAATTTTGTTTTTACCATAATGCTTTCTCTGCATTGAAGTAAAATCATGAGTGTAGCTCTCCCCAGCCACTCCTAAAATTACCTGAGCCCCATCTAGATCCAGCGCTGTGCACATTGCCTCTCACTTCTTTTAGGCTCAGTGACAGAAGTGGGAACCTTATGGCTCTGGCTGCAGTTAATCACAGCCACTGAGGAGCAGGATGGTGCCCAGCCATGTGCTGCATCTATGGACACACAGAGCTGGCTTGGAATCAAGTCTGTACAAGTGTCCCCATAGCAGGCATCAGGGGAACCTGCTGAGAGGATTTAAGACTGCTCTGTGCAAAACCATTGCACAGTGCAGTCAAGTAAGACATGTTTGTTATTACAAATGGGGGTTACAATTGCTTAAGATCAGAAACTTTTTAAAATTGGCTTTCCTAAGAAAGTATCAAGATTAATCTTGCAGTGTGTAACATTTGACCTATTTTTTTCCTGCCGTCTGAATTTCTTTGATTCAGATATCTCCAAGTACTTTTGAAATCCTCTGACCAAAGGAGAATCCACCGAATGCTGTTTGTATAGTCCTGCCTTTTCTAGGCTCCGACGAGTGGATGTGCTAGGGGATGGGAAAGAGGAAGTACAATACATGTTTGTACATCAGGCATATGAATAGTTACATAGTAGGTAAGGTTGAAAAAAGACACAAGTCCAAGTCCAACCCATGTGTGTGATTTTATATGTCAGTATTACATTGTATATCCCTGTATGTTGCGGTCATTCAGGTGGTTAGCTAATAGTTTCTTGAAACTATCGATGCCCCCCGCTGAGACCACCGAATTCCACATCCTTGCTGCTCTTACAGTAAAGAACCCTCTACGTAGTTTAAGGTTAAAACCCTTTTCTTATTTTAATGAGTGGCCACGAGTCTTGTTAAACTCCCTTCTGCGAAAGTTTTATCCCTATTGTGGGGCCACCAGTATGGTATTTGTATATTGAAATCATATCCCCTCTCAAGCGTCTCTTCTCCAGAGAGAATAAGTTTGGTGCTCGCAACCTTTCCTCATAACTAATATCCTCCCGACCCTTTATTAGCTTTGTTGCCCTTCTTTGTACTCGCTCCCTTTCCAGTACATCCTTCCTGAGAACTGGTGCCCAGAACTGGACAGCATACTGTAGGTGCGGCTGGACCAGAGTCTTGTAGAGCGGGAGAATTATCGTTTTATCTCTGGAGTTGATCCCCTTTTTAATGCATGCCAATATTCTGTTTGCTTTGTTAGCAGCAGCTTGGCATTGCATGCCATTGCTGAGCCTATCATCTACTAGGACCCCAAGGTCCTTTTCCATCCTAGATTCCCCCAGAGGTTCTCCCCCCAGTGTATAGATTGCATAGAGAAAAAGATGCATTACTGTATCGGATCTGTAAGAGCCATGAATGAGTCTATGTAGTTTTACAGCATTATAAAACATTCTTTAAAAAAAGCTAGGTTTAATACGTACCACTGTCTTCCTGACTCAGTAAGGGCAATGCTTCCCCTGGCCTCAAGAAAACTTGTGCAAAACTGACAAGGCCTGGCAGAATTTGGATGCTCCAGGTCTTCGCATACGATGGTACTAAGTCTTCTGATCACATGGCGCATCTTCGACCGGGCCTCCTCAACAAGTTCCTTTATCTCAGCCTCGTCCGCATTCTTCCCGCAAACTCTTCTCAGGTGTGTCGAAAAGCTTGTTTTGCATCTTCAAGCAGATCTTGCAGACCAAGAGAATCCTTGTGGTTCTGGGGAGAAAACATTTTAGCAATCCAAGTAGATTCCTGAACTAAAGAAAAAATATAATGTATGGCCAGCCCTAGAAATATACCTTCATCCAGGGTTTGAAAATTAAAATCAAATTGGTTATATGTACAGTAGCTACTGACACTTAAGAAGTCCCTCACCCCATGGAGTCCATTGCTGTATTTTTGGATAAAACTTCAAGTAGATTTGAGTGGAGTCCTCCTTTTGGGAGTTTTTGACATTTTTCTCTACCTTTTTTTTTTTTTTTGTCTAATATCTGGACTCAAAAACTGATTGAAATTTACTAAGATCCCAGCAAACGGGACTCCATCCCAATGGACAGGCTACAAAATATAGGTATAAAAATACAAACACTCTGTACAAGATATGACCTTGTAAAAAAAAATTTCCCCGTTATGCTTTATAACCTGTTACACTTATTATCATTTACAAAAAATAGTATAAATTTTATTCTACAGCCTATACATTGGGACATCTCAAAATTTTCTCCAATTTTTGACATGTTCGTTCTCTATCTGGACTTCAAGATGGGTTAAATAAAATGTATAAAAAACATATAAACCATGCGCTTACTCCAAAAAATTGTATATGTAAGCAGCTAACACCACAAATAGAACTTTTGCTATAAATCATATAAAACCAAGTGTAGCGCTAATAAGTGAGCAAGAATGATGAGGGTAAATATTGCGATAACACATGCAATAATTAAAAATGAAAAATTAGTGTTGTATATTAATGAAAATTCATACATAAAAAGTCCATCATATTATAAACCCTTAGGGTCACCATATGTGATGGCGAAATAAGAAATGGCAATAATGTCCACTAACTAAATAAACAAGTGCGGTAAACATAAATATTGCAATGGTGATGAACTCCAAGATGTATGATCGTGGAAACTTTTGAATACAATCCAAAAAGTGCTGATAGACGCTTGTGCAGAACCACCACCCAAAAGACTGGAGGCTTACCGGAAAGTTGGGACCCACAAAGCGTACGCTATATGGGTCAAACAGGCTTAAATTGCTCGCTGGCAATGGAGGTAGGATACCAAGGGCTGATGGATGGTGAGATCATAGCGGTGCTATCCCAAAGAAGTCTTCTCCATAAGGAAGCTCAGACGTCAACGGACATAACCCACATGTAATGAAGAAGGGGCCAATAGTGTAATTCCGTAAACCAAGTAAAATTTTTTATTAAAGAGAATCGCTTACATCTCAAAGTAAAAAAGCGCTTGCAAGTATAAAATGGCGGCAGTGGAGTCCTCCCGACGCGTTTCGTCACACAGGACTTCGTCTGGGGTACTTACCCACTGCAGCCAGACTCCTTCATATAGGGACAAGGACCCCTGTAATGAGAATCCAGCTCCCAGGCCTGTTGTAAATTGGCACTTCCAGGGTCATCCAAGATGGTGGACCCGAGTGCATTCCAGGCCTCTCTTTCATATACTCCAACCCTCATAGGTCTCATGGTGTGCTGTGTATAGGGAAGGGGCTGTGACGTCGCGTCACAGCGTCAAGAACATCCCCCATTTACATAATCCCACCCTCTACGGTCTCCTGATATGGTGTGTGTGGGGGAAGGAGATGTGACCTCACGTCACAGCGTCCAAAACGTCCCACATAGTGTAAACCGCGATGGAGTCTGCGATCGCGCATGCGCGCGGCACAGCACGGTCACGTCATCAAATTGTGACGCGTGCGTACAACGCCTCAAGTCTCCCTTCTAAGCCGTCAGGATATGACCCACGGAGAGGGGAGATAGGCCGGAACTAGTAATGCAGCAACCGGAAAAAACAAGGAGTGTAGGCAGTGGGTGCATATTAGTTGCTAACTTAAACAGACTGAAACTTCATTGATAAATTAAGAACAAGTCTGTGGAGGATCGAAAAAATTCTTGAAAATTAAAAATAAAATGAAAATAAAGAGGATAAGTAGGTTTACAGAGGAAGATGGATTCTCAGCAGGGGAAAAAAAGATGGATAATTGATTGTTCCATCACATAACTCCCTCGTCCCTATATAACCTATATTGTATTGTATCTCGTCAAGAAACAGTGCACTAATAGATGCACAAATATGGCCGAGATATAAAGAAGAAATATGTAAACATTCTAAAACATATATATAAAAAGGGACACATACATATAAGCTTAAAGTGGGTATCAGCCAGTATATATCCCTTAGGTTGCTTAAGAAACATTAACCTTTTTCGAGGAATTTTATTTGTCTCCTAACATATCTATCAAGATTCATCTATGAAGGCATTAATATCTACTTCAACGTTCATGCCTTGAGGGAAAAGTCTGTAGTTCATACGCCCAAAACATTTCGAGGCGGGAGACCCCTCTAATTTTGGCTCCCCCCCCCCCCCCTCCAAGGCGGGACATACTTGTCTATAATGACAAATTGTGATCCAGCGGGGTTACTGTTATATTGCTTGTAATGTCTGGGTACTGTGTGTTTGGGGTCCCTGCTTTTAATTAGGGCAATATGTTCCCCTACTCTTGTTGTAAACATTCTGGTGGTGCGACCTATATATTGTTTACGGCAAGGGCACGTAATCAGATACAATATGTATTTAGTGCTACAAGTGCAGAAAGGTTTCACCGTATACCTCTTTCCCGTCACATTTTCTACACGGATAAAAGCCTGTCATATTGTGAAAAGAAGGCCGGGATGGTGGATTAATAACATTGGGGGCTATCCGACCCTGTAGGGATGGTGCTCCCCTGAATATTATCTTGGCCTCTTCTGGCAATGACATGCCTAAAATATTATCAAGTCTCAGGACATCCCAGTGTGTTTTTTTTTTTAGGATGCTTTTAATTTGTGCTGGGTTGAAAAAGATGTTACCATGGCCCATTTAAACTTTTCATCCGGTTCTTTTTTTGGCTTTATCTCAAGCAAAGTTTTCCTTTCCATATTCATAGCTCTCTGGATCTCTAAATCTAAGTTGGCGTTGTCATACCCCTTATCAATAAATTTTTGTTTTAGGACACCTGCTTGTGTGACAAATAATTCCGTGTCCGTGCAGTTCCTATGGAGCCTGAGAAATTGGCTGCGAGGGACTGCATTTAGCCAGGATCTATGGTGACAGCTAGTAATAGGGATAAAACCATTGCGGTCGGTGGGCTTAAAATGGGTATTAAATCTAAATCCTCAATCAACTATTTCTATCTCCAAGTCAAGAAAATGTATCTTGGTTAAACTGGCCTCATAGGAAAGGGAGATGCCTCTATCGTTGGAATTCAGACACTCAAAAAATTGTTTGAGTGTCTCGAAAGTGCCATTCCATAGGAGGAGGATGTCTTTATACCTAGCCCACAACACCAACGAAGTGGTCCCATGGGCATAGACGACATCCTCCTCCCACTTGGCCAAAAACAAGTTCGCAAGACTAGGTGGGAACTTGGCACCCATTGCTACTCCCCGTTGTTGGAGGTAGTAGCTTTGGTTGAACCAGAAGTAATTGTGTCTGGTTGCAAAGTCCAACAGTTCAATTATATAATCGCATTGAAATGTTGCAAGGGACTGTTCACGATTGAGAAAATGTTTGACTGCTTCTATACCTTTCTCGTGTGGTATACACGTGTACAAAGATGCCATGTCAGCAGTGGCCATAATAAATCCTTCCTGTACATTAACCTTTTCGAGGAGTCTGATGGTGGAACCGGTATCCTTAAGATAGGAGGGTATTTGTTTTACCAACGGTTGCAGGTAAAAATCAATATACTTCCCAATTCTTGCTGTGATGGAGTTAATGCCACTCACAATAGGTCTACCGGATGGACACACAGGGTTTTTATGGATTTTGGGTAGATAGTATATAGTGGGGATTCTGGGTGCTGTGGGGACCAAGAATGCCCTTTCTTTTTTATATAAAATTTTTAAATCCTAACCTTTAGTAATAAGTTGCTGAAGTTGTTTTTTGTATACATTAGTGGGATTATTAGGAAGTGTTTGGTAAGTACCTGGTTTGTTCAAAATTCTAAACCTCTCCTCCTCATATTGACTCTCATCAAAAACCACTATGCCCCCTCCTTTGTCCGCGGGACGGACCACTAAATTTTTATGTGCGCATAATGATTCCAATCCATCTTTTGACAATGGAGAGTTTCGAATGCGCTTGACAGGCAATTTGGACAGGTCACTGAGGACAAGATCCCTAAACATTTTTACTGCTGGTGCAGTAGGCACAGGTGGGGAGAAAAGAGAAGGGTTGGATAGTCCTGAATGCACCGTTCCAAAGGTGGCAGCCGGAAAGTCTGTACGTACAGGATTAAAGAGCAAATACCTCTGAATGTTGATTTTACGTATATATTTGTGCAAATCGATAAATGTATGAAATTTATCTAATTTTTTTCATTGGGGCGTATTTGAGGCCCTTATCAAGTACAGACAATTCGGCTTCCGTCAGGGTGTGTGAGCTTAAATTAAAGACCCCCTGACCACTCAAGTTCTTTTTCTCTTTTCTCCTTTGTAGCTTCCTCCCCCCTCTGCAACCTCTCTTTGATCTGGACCTCGCTTCCTTGCGCGTCGGTCCTCGTGAAAACCCTGATTATCATAATAGTTAGAATTATGTGTATATACAGGGTGGTCAAACTTTCCCTCCTACGTTCAGGGCTATACTCGTCTCTCAGAGGTGTGTACCGGTTGTACGTGGGGACTGGAGAGGGATAGCGATAATGTAAGTTATCCCTATGATAAATATCAGAACGTGTCTCATGTCCCCTTGCTGGAGACTAGTAAGGCTGATTGTTGTAATTTTGGGTTTGGGAGTATGCATTACCTCTAGGGTTACCCCTTCCCTGTGTATTATCCCTTTGGTTACCTCTCCCTCTCTGGGAGTTTCTGGGTTGTCATAATATACCCTCTGTTGGGAAAGACGAGGCACATCATCATGCCTGTCTCTCTCTGAGGGTATTACGGCCACGAGGGCCGCTCGTTTTAGAATTGGGTTGTGGTGCAGTGGTTGTCACTGGTGGGGCACCTGTTAGTGTATTACCTTCTGCTGTATTTATAACACCCTCCATAGGTGAACTGGCCAAAGAGTTTTTGCCACCCAAATACAGCATTCGTTCTATAATTACCCACATCCCTGGAGTATTTCTTCTGCTTCTTGTGTTTTTTGATCACGGTCTTCCTTCTCCAGATGACTCTGGAGATTGGAGGACAGAGTATTATATTCCAGAGTGTTTTTATGAACAGACAATTTGTCCCTTAATTCTTTAATTTCTCTATCAAGACTCAGAAGTTTATTTTTTTATTTTTTGGAAATAAGTAAATTTTAAAAAGCCGATACCTGTATCATTAAAATAATTGAACCATGACTCTAAGTCTGTTTCTCCCTGTTGTGGTTGTACTTCCCAGCGAAGGCGTCTAGGAACCATTTTCTCTGTAATATATTGTTGTAGTATGTTCCTGGATTCTCATTACAGGGGTCCTTGTCCCTATATAAAGGAGTCTGGCTGCAGTGGGTAAGCACCCCAGACGAAGTCCTGTGTGACAAAACGCGTCGGGAGGACTCCACTGCCGCCATTTTATACTTGCAAGCGCTTTTTTACTTTGAGATGTAAGTGATTCTCTTTAATAAAAAAAATTTTACTTGGTTTATGGAATTACACTATTGGCCCCTTCTTCATTACATGTGGGTTATGTCCGTTGACGTCTGAGCTTCCTTATGGAGAAGACTTCTTTGGGATAGCACCGCTATGATCTCACCATCCATCAGCCCTTGGTATCCTACCTCCATTGCCAGTGAGCAATTTAAGCCTGTTTGACCCATATAGCGTAGGCTTTGTGGGTCCCAACTTTCCGGTAAGCCTCCAGTCTTTTGGGTGGTGGTTCTGCACAAGCGTCTATCAGCACTTTTTGGATTGTATTCAAAAGTTTCCACGATCATATATCTTGGAGTTCATCACCATTGCAATATTTATGTTTACCGCACTTGTTTATTTAGTTAGTGGACATTATTGCCATTTCTTATCTCGCCATCACATATGGTGACCCTAAGGGTTTATAATATGACGGACTTTTTATGTATGAATTTTCATTAATATACAACACTAATTTTCCATTTTTAATTATTGCATGTGTTATCGCAATATTTACCCTCCTCATTCTTTCTCACTTATTAGCGCTACACTTGGTTTTATATGGGTTAAATAAAATGACATATCATCCATTTTGGGTGGCGTCTTCCATATTTGTTTGGACCTATAAGTTTTGCCAAAACATGAAAATGCCATTCTGTGAATCTGATAAAAATGATCAACCACATTAAAGACACAGTAAAAAATAAAAACACAACAATCTCTTGGGAGCTACACAAAACTAACATTTACAGGGCCATATTGAAGTGGTGTATTGGCCTACCTTGGTTGTCTTCTTCCTTCTACCGCCGCTTCATCCCCTCTGGTGGGATCGTCCTCGACTACCTCTGCCAGACCTTGAGCTCTGTAATCCAAGCAAAAACAATTTAGATTTCCTCCTTGCTGTAGGCATCTTTAAAACAGTCAGACTTTGATGTGGTAAAATTCAAAATGATCAACAGCTGGGGTTCCACTCAAAACAGAAAATACAGGCTATGATTGCAACTTTTAATTTTTTTTTTTATCCTACTTTCATTTAAAAGGCATGTTCAAATGCCTCAAATCTGACAAATTCTAGAAGTGACACAAAGTACATAGACAAAAAATTCTAAATTCTCTACAAAGTGGACTCCACCAAACAAAACGGATGATCTAAAAATGCAATTAACCCTAAGCAAATATAGTTTAACCAGCTACAAAGCATAAGAAAATAAAAATGTGTAACAACTGACTTTTATATTTCTCTCTATAAAGTGAAATGCCACCCAAAAGGGGACATTTTTGCTTTGGAGCCCTCCTCTCCCATATTTACAGTAAAGTGCTCCTTCCCCTCCATCCTCCCTGCAGTCTTCTGGGACACATCAAGTTCCAGAAGACTGTAGGACCACTCACAAAGCGCAGCTCCTGCATGCACAGTGGACATCTAGATTTGAAGCCAAAAGCCGCATAAGTTGCTGCCCACAGTTAGGATGCCAGGAACCTGTAGGCTAGCGAAGAACTAGCCAGGGTGAGGAAGTTGCTGGATCCCTGGACAGGCAAGAGTCCTATTAAAAGTCAGAAGCTACATTATTTGTAGCTTCTGACTTACATTTTTATTTGCACAGATAGAACTTTCTCTTTAACCACAGCAAGCTTACTCTGGATGTTCACTAGCATTTTTCCTGCACACTCGCCCGAGATGCACTGAGAGGACACCCTGCAGTTTGGAGCAAAACTTGCATGCCAGCTGCATTCTGGTACTCCTGGGGGAGGGGGGGGGGGGGAGGGAGGAGAATTAACTTGAATGAATCAATCAGGGTAAAAGTTTTTAATTTAAAAGAGGATTTTATTTTTATAAAAGATTAATCTATAGTCTACTTTTGGAGTAAAAAATCTATGTAAAGATTTAAGATACATTAATAATTTAGTTTATTCAGAATGAAATGATAACTATAAACCGTGCTCGCAGGATACAGTGCAAACCACACAAATTGCTGATAAGTGTCAAAACTTAAGGTAAAATTGAAATAGAATTAAACCACTGCAGCAGCTGTCACAAAAGGTGATAAGACCTCCAAAGTATGAATAGATGACTATAAACGGTGCTTGCAGAAAGTAACTATACAGCTTCTTAAAGGTGCAAGTGAATTACATAACCACTATACAGATATAACCTTATACAATGGTAAACAATGGACAGATAAACTGTATATAAAGTGTTAAGTGCTCAAAGTGCATGAGTGCTCTAAGAATATTGCTGGTGCTCCAAAAATTTTGCCGGTGTTGTGTGTCACCCTACTCATCAAATTGCGGGGGACCCACAGATTTCCAGTCTGGGGTCAAGAGCGCTGTGATCTATAGGATCTGATGTAGGACAATTGGATTCCTCAGAAGTTTCTCACAAAAGTTGTTCCCATGGATATTCAAGATCAATTGTACTTGTAATGTGCAAATTGCGCAACCTAGGTGCTACTTACAAAAAGGCTAAACAAACAGGCATCAGTGCAGGACTCCGGGTGTGCCACTGATCGGCGCGCTTCCACAGAGGGCGGAAGTTGCGTCAATGGTTGCGAAACCGGAAGTATGTCAACACGTTTTGCCCCTTCAGGGCGTCAAGGACATCTCGGTTTAAATGATCCTATTTATATCCGAGGAAGGAATACCTTCCCTCATAAACAATAGGAAGCGGCCAATACTTCAGGTGTAACAAAATCAACTTCCTTATGCCACGTACAGACGATTGGACATTCCGACAACAAAATCGTGGATTTTTTTTCCGATGGATGCTGGCTCAAACTTGTCTTGCATACACACGGTCGCACAAATGTCTGAAATTCCGATCGCCAAGAACGCGCTGACGTACAACACGTATGACAGGACTATAAAAAGTTAGCCAGTGCGCCACCCTTTGGGCTCCTTCTGTTAATCTCGTGTTTATCTTGTGGTAGAAGTTTGGTGAGAGACTATTCACGCTTTTCAGCCTCGTGCTTTTCAGTTTGTTACTGCTCTTCCGTTTGTGCTTGTGGGTTCGTAATCTGTTTTTCAGTGCATTCTTGTCTGCTCATTTCTGATTTTCAGTGGGTTCTTGTCCAGCTCGTTCTGTTAGTTCGTTCTGACCAGCCGACCGTTTTCTAGCCATGTTGCGGGTACATACTCGTCAAAGAGTTCGTGCTGTGCAGGGGCTTGGTGTTGGGGTTCTTACTTTGACCCAAGTCCAGTCCATAAATACGGCGAGGAGGAGTTCATGGACGAAGAATTGGTTGCTCCAGCGTGACCAATTCTCTCATATGCCTTTGTTGCAGGAGATCCAGGAGGATGATGATTTCAGGAATTGTCTCCGGATGACGGACCCCGTTTTTTACCATCTGTTGGCTTTGCTGTCCCCTTACATTATGAAGCAGGACACCTGCATGCAGCAAGCCATCACTCCCAAACAGAGGCTAGTCGCCATGTTGCGGTACTTGGCAACGGGGGGAAGTCTGCAGGACATCAAGTTCTCGACAGGCATCTCCCCCCAGGCTCTGGGGATCATTATTCCAGATACCTGTTCTGCCATCATACAGGTCCTGCAGAAGGACTATATTAAGGTAAGTTTTTTTATCCTTTAACATTACATTCTATGTATTGTTTGATGTATTGTATTCATTTCCTAATTCCCTAATTATCATGATTGTAATATGCTGTGAATGTCCTGATGCATGCTGGAAGTTTTTAAAGTTCCTTTTTTGTCCTTTATGCATGTTTGCTTTCACTAACCTCCCCAGCATGCTATCCTGGGCCCATACACACCTAGCCTAGTCACTAAACAATGTATTTTGTCAGCTCCATTGTAATGCTTACCCTAAACACCCCCTAAAATGTTTTAAATGTTTTTGTTCTTAAATTCAGGCAGAGTGCAAGAGGCTTTTTTTTTTTTGGGCCCAAACTCATTTGGAACCCTCCCTCCCCCCAACCGCTAAGTCAACCGCTACCCATACTCTATCTGCTGACTTTGCCAAACCCATTCACACTATACCTACCTCTTTTGTGTTCATATTTATGGATGAATTCATCAAAGCATGTAGTGCAAGGGCCTGCCTGAATACTTTCAAATGCTACAGTTTAAAGTTTTGTTCTCCTATTATCTTGATAGGTAATTGCAGAATGTAAAAATGTGCTTTAATTTGTAAAGTGTGTATTCATATTTTTGTATTATGACACTTCTTACCTGTCCAGTGGGCTTCCAATAGTGTAAGTAAGGAGTTGCTGGCCAAAGTAACACACATTATGTATGCATTCAGCTCTCAATGAAAAGGAGAGGGTTACCTATCCAAAACATACCCCCCCTAAAATTTTTACAATGGGTCATCAGAGGATGTGAGGAATCTGATAAGTGGACCTTTATACTTTTGTCATTAAATACTCGTTAAAATAAATGTTATACTGATATTGGCCAAGAATGTTTGTGTCTAATCTGCTTGCAATGCTATGTGCAAAAGGTACTATTTTTTTTTTTTTGTGCTTGTTTGACTCAGTTTCCTTCAGACCCACAGGAATGGCAGACTGTGGCATCCCAGTTTGCCCAGCGGGTGGTGCGACTTTCCTAACTGTGGAGGGGCAATAGATGGGAAACATGTCCATAGTCCCACCCCCCAACTTGGGGTCATACTATTCTAACTATAAGGGGTTTAATAGTATTGTGTTGGCGGTGGTGTCGGCGACATACGAGTTTTTGTGTGTGGACGTGGGGAAATGTCAGATGGTGAAGTCAGCGCCCAGACGGAGTTCTACAGATAGATCCAGAATGGTGGCTTGGGCTTGCCACCTGCAGAAAACAATGTGGGTGGTCTTCCATTTGTGTTCGTCGCTGATGAAGCGTTTGGGCTTGGTGAATATCTGATGAGGCCGTTCCCCATGAGGACCCTCACCCTGGACCAGAGGGTTTTTAACGAACTACCGGCTGGCCAGAGCCAGAAGAGTGGTGGAGAATGCTTTTGGAATAATGGCCAGCTGTTTCTGCCTATTTTTGATACCAATCCACATGGCGTAATATAAAATGAACCATATTGTGCTTGCTTGCTTGCTGCATTCTACGCAATTATCTCCGCAAAAATGCTACAAAAACTATGTGGCCTCAGTTGGGCCTGAGGCCGGATTGCCAATTAGTAATTTGACGGCACATGAAGCTGGCCGCCCTGGCTTGACCCCCCAAAGTGCCCGCGAAGTGAGACAAAATTATCTTCGGTACTTTGCGGGTAGGGGGGCCATTGATATGCCAGCCAATGTGTGAAACATTTTTAAAATACATATTTATTAACAAAACTAATATTTCATTTGATTTACTGCTTGTGTTTCTTTAAGCTGTCTCCTAGGTTCTCCAATGGGCTTTTCTTTTTGGCCATTTACTTCAATAGTGCAAACGTGATTTATTTGATACATGAGGGGACAATCTCTTCAGCTAACTATTATGTTATGGGTCTGCTACACACACATTGTTTATGTTGTTAATGTATGTAATGTATTAATGATGATTAAATAATTAACCTTTTCAGCACCATGAATACATTTGAGTCGCTAAAATTGCCTGATTGGGTCACATTTTAGAGCACTGTGGGGGTTATTTACTAAAGTACAAAGTGGATTTGCCTTTAGTAAATAACCCTCATTGTCACTGTAAACACCAACTTACTCCAAAAACTGGTATTGAGCATTTAAAGAAGAAGCCATACATTGAGTATAACAAATTTTACTCAAAGCACATTCACATGTGCGTTTGGAAAAGGTTTTTTTTTAACAAACCAACATCTTTGGTGTATAACATTTTTATGTTTGACCGTAGAAATAGCATTTTTTGATTAAACAGGCATGTTTAAAACCATTAACATACACAACTCAGGAACAAACAAAGTTCAACTTTGAAAAATTGAAGGCAATTTTCAACATTAGTATTTCAAAACTGTGTTGATCTTGTCTTCATCAGATGGGGTGATGTCACCCCTGTAAAAGCCACATTTTGAAGATGCACACAAATTGGGAATGAAAATGTGGATTTCCCTCCTGATCCCATGCCTAATGTCAACATGCGCTAGCTCCCATCATGGGGGATCAATGGACATGTTTCGGGGGTGCAACCCCTTCCTTCCTCTCCTACTTGAGTTGCGAGGAAGGGGTTGCACCCACAAAACGCGTACATTGATATCCCGTGATGGCAGATTGGCATTCAAATTACATTTTTTTTTTCTTTTTAAATTCTAAAATATAACGACAAACCGTTAAATATATTTTTTGGGTGTTTTTGGATTCTGCCTAAAACATCAATGATGTTGTCTTTTTTTTCAACATCATGTATGTTTTCCTTTATCTTCTCGAATTCCTGATTGCACACCACCACCCCCCCTCCATTGAGGACTTGTGCACTTGCACTGGTGAAATTAGTTTCTTCTTCCACAACATCCACATCACCTAAAAATAAAAAAACACACCATGTATTATAAATATGCAGGCATACATATATTACCTGAAGCTGTGGTCTCAGACACTGACCTGTTGTGGTCACTATTTCAACCACTTCCTGAACCTCAGAATCCACAGCCTCAGGTTGTGCTGTGGGGATTTCCGCTTCTTTAGGAGGTGTGGGGTTCCTGGTGTCCTCAGATGTCCCGAGTCTTTTCTCCCCTATGTGAATAAAAAAAAGGTATACTTGGCACACAGATATTTGAGGCAAGTAATAGTAATATGAAACATTGCTTGGAAGTGTCGACCATTTGTCTGATTTGGCAGAGTTCCAAGCTGAAGACCTTTTTTTTTTCCTTTCTTCAAGTTGGAATACTTACCTTTTTTTTTTTTGGTAAATTTTCCCACATGGACACACCCTTAGTATCCACTGGAGCACCTGTGTGGGACACCCTAAAAAGGGTGTTCTGGTGTCCCACACTAGTGTTCCTGCGTCAAGATGTAAACAGCTGCTGACTGTCCTCTCCTTACACTGAATCAAGTTTGCATTTCATTCTAGTTACAAACACATCTAGACAACAATGTAATAAACTTTTTTTTTTTTAATACAAATAAGCCTGAACAAATGTAGTTAACCTGCATCTGCCAAAAAACATCGTATTAGTGGGCGAACGAATGATGTTTACTACGAACAATTACTGTGTCTGCGAACTTGAAACTTGCCCTTTTAAACTGTAGAACAGTAAAGAAAAGCACATGAAGCAGCACTAAAGTACAAATAGGAACACAGGACAAATACTTTTTTGCAGCACTTTCCAGATCCTTCTGTACTGATCGTGCTCCCTCAATTTCAGGTCTGAGCAGAGTTTCCTCAATTGATCCTTGGATCGTCGTACCCCAAAATTCCTGTGCAGACTTTTCACAACTTTAGCCATGATCTTGGCCTTTCTCACATTTGGATTTGGGTACGGTCTATACTTCCCATCATAGTCTGCTCTCCAAGATGTCCACCATCTCCACCATCTCTACAAAGGTCATATTCGAGGCCTTAAATCTCCTCCTGGATTGGGACGTTTCTGGCTGCGGGCTTTCGTCGTCCTCCTCGTTGCTGCTATTATGCACCTGCACTGTCTCCGCCATGTGCTTCTCCCACTGTGCCGAAAGAGAAGGGGTGGAGTTTCACGCATGTGCAGTGTATATTAAGTGGGCATCAGTGGCCTATACTGCTTATAGATTGAGGCATATATTGGGACAAGATTAGGAGAGTTTAGCTTGACATTAGGGTTTGTCTTGTGTTGTGTCTTGCAGAGAATGTGGATGAATTCAATGATCATGATTTCCTCCCTAACTTCATTGACAAGTACAGAGAGCTGCCCTGTCTGTGGCAGGTGAAACACCCTTTTTATAATTACAAAATAAAGAGGAAGGCAGCTCTGGATCAACTGTTGGAATTGGTGAAGCCGGTGATTCCCACGGCAGACAACTATTTGAAGTGTAAAATTGGTGGCCTGAGGAGCACATATAATAGGAAGTGCAAGTAGGTCCAGGATTCCATGAGATCAGGAGCAGCAGCAGATGGCGTTTTATGTCCCTAGGCTCTGGTACTACGACAGACTGCGGTTTTTGTCAAACCAGACTGAAATCAGGCAATCGCTCTCAACCCTTCTTTCCACACTAACTTCCTCTCTTCCTTCCACCTCAGCTGAGGCTTCCGAAGTCCAACCTGGGCCTTCCACCCAAGAAGATTATGTGGAGGAGCCCAGGTTGAGCTCAGGTATAGCATTGTTCAACATATTTCTTGCCAAAAAGCTAATGTTAACTAGATGTTGATCACTAATTTCAGATTTAACAAAGTGGTTCATCAATAGACAGTAGTATCCAAAAATGATTGGGACATGAAATTGCTGGGGTCAGAATGATGGTCTTTTTTCTATTTTTGTTAACATTCAATTTGCAACAGTCATGAGCTCAAATTTGTGTGTAATTGATGACCAAAAAACTAAAACTATGTCCCATTTTCATACACAGGAAAGTGGCAGCCAGGAGGTGGTGGGGGAAAGTGGCAGCCAGGAGGTGACCGTGCCCAGTAGCCTGACCAAATCGCAGGTTCCTCCTCTCTGCCTTCCAACAAAAAGGCCCAGGAAGGGGAGGAACGTGGAGGAGTCAGCGCTTGGTTTGATTCGGCAGGCTACTGCAGTCCTCACAAACACCCCTAATGTCTGGGAGGCCTTTGCCTGTATGACGGCCAGTAAGATGCAGGAAATGGAGGTGGGCCAACGCCTCATCAGCGAGGAGCTCATATTTCAGGTCCTAAATAAGTGGGTGAGGGGCGAGCTCACAAAAAAGTCATGTATGCGAGTTGGACCATACTCCTCCTCCACCTCCTGCCACAGCTCCAATGCCACAGCCTGGAAGGAAGCGTGTAAGATAGTCAAGAGTGATGGCCTGTGTTTGGTGTGGTCTGGCAAAAGACGCAGGCTGTTGTAAGACCACAGCTTTGGCACATATGTCATCTGTTGCTGCTCCCAATCTCTGAGTCCTGGACCGTATTGGACTCCTCAGGCTACCAATTTTGCCTGTCAAATAATTGTCTGCCCTGGGGTACAAAGGCTTCGCCAATTTCAACAGTTTATCCAGCGTTGCCTTCCTCTTTTTATTTTGTTATGACCCCAAATTTCTATTTTTTTGTTTTTTTTTTTTTTGTTTTTTTTGTTTTTGTTTTTTTTGTTTTTGTTTTTTTTGTTTTTGGTTTTTTTTGTTTTTGTTTTTTTTGTTTTTGTTTTTTTTGTTTTTGTTTTTTTTGTTTTTGTTTTTTTTGTTTTTGTTTTTTTTGTTTTTGTTTTTTTTGTTTTTGTTTTTTTTGTTTTTGTTTTTTTTGTTTTTGTTTTTTTTGTTTTTTTTTTTTTTTTTACAAATCCTTGGCTATGTGTTGGGACACCAACCAACCTCTTTGAGGTTAAATACAAGATAATAATGGTGTTGTGCTAACTTGACAAACAAAACAACAAAAAATATTATGGAGATCACTAGAAAAAAAATCAGATCTTGATTAAAAAAAAAAAAAAAAAAAAAAAAATATTCTGGAGATATGGTGAAAAAAGATTATTCAGGAGATCACGAGAAATCAGTTTGTCAGAGCTCTGTGTGAATATCAGCAGCAAAACAACCTCTTCATTATTCTAGCATAAAGAGAATGCGCTACATTGAAAGATTAAAAACTTTGCAGCGTGAAGAATGTCTCCATCTCCATTATGAACGCTAACTTTACCAGACCGAGAGCTTCCATCTCGTACTTGATTTAGAGCATGTGTGGAATTTTGTGCGTCGGAATTGTGTACACACGCTCGGAATTTCCAACAAGTTTTGTTGTCAGAAAATTTGAGAACCAGCTCTCAAACATTTTTTGTCGGAAATTCCGACAGAAAATGTCCGCCGGAGCATACACACTCACTAACAAGCTCACATCGAACATTTGTTGTCAGAAATTCCAATCGTGCGGATGCGGCATTAGTGTGACATATCCTGTTTACATCTTATATGCTCATAATTTAAACTCTTTATTACAAAGAATTTTATACATATATTACAAAAAAAATATGATGAACTAGAAATAGAATAATTTAACAAATAATTTGTAGTAATAATTTTAAACATTTGATTATAAAAATGATTACATAACTACCCAAAAAAAATGTGCAAAAGAAAATATAAAAATAAAATGTAATACTGGAGACCACAGACAGGACAAGATACGTGACCGAAATTAGTACAATATTTGTTAAATTTCATTTTTAGTTCATGTCATTTTTTTTAGTAATATATGTAGCATTCTTTGTACTTTTTTTTTTTTTTTTTTTTTTTTTGAGCATATAAAATGTAAACAGGATATGATGTCACACTAAGGACGTTGGTGTTGCACCTAAAGGAATTGGCTGCTTCCTATTGGTTTTTGTGAGAGGTGGTTTTCACTCCTCGGATATAAACGAGAAAAAGCAGAAAAGGGTGCTCCAGGGATTTTATGGGCAAAGGATAATATCAGATAAAGAAGTATAGAACATGTATAAAAACTACAAAATGTATTAGTTGTCAAGAATGAAGTTTACATACAACAATGTTTAAAACCAAATGACGATGGTCATATTACAACAATAAACAGTTGGATTCTGAATCCATGGAGCTGGTCTCATGGTAGAAGGCCGATCATTATAATGATTGACCATCGTTGGCAAAATAAGGGAGAGGGCGGAGCAGAGTCTGTGGTATTTGAAGAAGTCTTTGAAAGCAATATTGTATTTGGCTTGTAGCTGTTGGAATGTAAGTAGTACTTGTAGGGTGGTTGCGGTGTAGCCCACTTCAGTTGAATGGGTTGCATTTGGTGGGTGCTGCTGCCCAAACACAAGGCAATTTAGTCTTTCCATAGCATGTCTGATGCTTTTGCAGCTAAAGAGCTCTGCCTTGCTGCATGTTATGCAGAGCAGTGTACCCATGATCTTTAATGTTTGTTATCTGCACTTTCCCATAGATTTCTATCAGATTGCATTTTTTTCAGTGCACTCTCAGAAAACGCACCAAAAATGTGTTTTCTGAGAACTATGGGAAAGTGTGGGTAAACCGCATTAAAAAATGGGTTATACAGTGCGGCAGCCAAACCAGTGCAGCAGTGTGAATTGGCTCGAAGGTGAAGCATTTTTCTACTGCCCCAATTGCAAGTATAAACCACCCTTGAGGAAAACAAATATGGTTATGGGAGGGAGAGGGGAGCTCTGGGACTAACATGCTCCATTAATCCTCTGTGCACTTACAGCTTGGTCTCAGTGCGGCAGCTGGCTCTTCTTCACCACTCCAGTCCAGACTGGATGCAGTAGACAGCAGAGAGGTGCACTGTAGTCCAGCAGCAGGGTGCAGGCAGAAGACTGGATAGTGAGGATGGGCCAAGTCAAACGCAGATCAGGTACAGAAGCATATTCCAAAGAGTAGTCAAAGTCCAAGCCGGGATCGGGGCGGGCAGCAAGCAGAGAAGTCAGGAACAAGCCAAGTCAGGTAAAGTTCAGATAACAGAGTAACGGGTAGCAGGGGTCTTCAGGAAACGCTGTAGACCGGACAGCAAGGCATCAGTCCCCTTTAAATAGCGCATCTTGGTGCCAAGTGCTGTCACAAGGAGCGCGCGCACGTTCTCTCGCCACGCGCCGCTATTCACGATATTGCGCTTGCGCCAGACGGTCTTTCTGCGCACAGGCATTCTTTTAGCACCCAGATTGCTAGGACGTTTGCTGGAAAGCCTTTCCTGACAGTCAGTCTAAACTCCTCCTCACTCCTGTGTGGAGTGAGCATGAGACAGGGCCAAGCCACGCTGTGTCTGTGGATGCAGGCGGCGCAGCAGCAGCTTGTGATTAGAGGTGTGAAGAGAAAAAAGGAGCAGCCAGGGGCACTGACAAAAGAGAGGGTAAGGGCCACGCTATGCAATTTCATCTCACAGAACAGGTAAGTATATTAAGTTTGCGATTTAATAAACGTTAAGACTTTGCAATAATTAAAAGAGAAGTATGTTAGTTTTTTTCATTCATACTTGCCTAGATGGATGCAGCATCAAACCGACGCTGCAGCTGTCCCCCGCCGTCTCTGCACTGAGAACCGAGCCATCAAACATTGGCAATGGCTGGCTTGGTTCTCACAGATCCGAGAGGAGAGCTGCTGACTGCCATTCAGCGCCTCTTCTCTGCTCCTCCATGCTCATTGGAGTGCTGAGCTGTGGAGGGGCGGGGAGCGGTCATCTCTGCAGCTCGCTGAGACTGCCATCAGTCAAGGCAGCTGGCGGATCCAGACTTTGGAAGTCAGGATGACGCGCTACCTCGACTGGTGGCAATGACGAGCGGACTTCAGACTGATCTCCGCTGAAATTGGGTCACAGAAGTGCACCGAATGAGCTCATGCTGGACTTCTCCTTTTAAAATTGCCACTAGTTCATTGTCAGATTACACAGGCTACAGCTTCTACAAGGCTGGTGTATACAGCTCTTGATGAAACTCCTGTATAACATTTTCAACAAAGTTTAAACCACTCAACAAGGCACATGTAGAATACTTATAATAACAGGGAGCCCTTATTCACTGCGTGCTGAGTGGAGAGTCATCCTAGTCACATGGGGGAACCGCCTATAGTTTTCAGATGCATAAAAAGAAGTAAAAACACAATTTAAAAATGATTGTATTTGAGCACCATTTGCAAATTGTCAATAGGATTCTTGTATAATAAATGAATGTTAAACCACATGTCAAGTCTTACATAAAAAATATATCTTTCTAGCAGCATGTACATTGTGTGGGTGTAGTACTCCTTATTCAAATGGTTAAGCTTCCAGCTCACTGCTGTAGAATTCTCTTCTGTCTTTGTCCAAGTTACATTTTCTATTGGAAAGATGTATACCAGAAGCAAATGAGGGTTGCCAATCCTACATGTTGAACAAAGCTAAAGCCGGCCATATATGGTTTGATGGGCAGGCTAAATGTACCAAGTTGACCGATCAATAAACTTGGGTACAACCAGCATGCCGGATTCTTTTGTGATTATCGCTAGCGGCTGCTATAGCCGCTAGTAATAATCACGGTTTTTCATCGGGACAGTTTCCCCCGCTGGGAGAAAACAATGGCCCGGCAGGAGGGTTTCCTTAATCAACACTGTCTGTGCTGATGGGGGAATAAAGCAATTTTCTTTCCTGCAACCCATGTTTGCAGGAAATAAATTCACTTGGTGTATGGCTGGCCTAAGTCCCAGCAAGAGAGAGCAAGTTCTAGTTGTACCTCATTTGTTTTCCTCCTGAGTTTTTTTAAATGACAATGCGACTCAAGGCTTTAAACACTTAAACAGCCAAACCCACAGGTCTGTCTCATCCAGCCTATTACCTGGGTCATATTATGGCTGAGAGGTGTATGTCAATTCAAGAAGCAAAAAGAAAAATGAGGGAGACTGAGTCAAAATGGTAAAAGTCAGAGTAGGCAGGGTAAGATGTAAAGAGAAGACTTTGATGGGACAGAAATGAGCAAGGTTGAAGGAGGATGGAGAACAAATGGAAAGTTTGGCAAATAGATGAAGGGCAGTTTAGGAGGAGGGAAAAAAAATTACTTGCCCTAGAGGTCATCCTGCTACTGGTAGCATAGAGGCAGGTGTCGGCTGGGTTCTTGTGTATTTTTTTTTTTTTTTCCTTTCTTTTTTTTCCTTGCCACATCAGTAAACTTTTATCCAGAGACTATTTTCAGAATAGTGTTCATATATGTCTCTACATCAGTCACATCATTGTGGCATTTCCATATTTTGCCCCCCCTTTTTTTTTTTCCTTTTTTTTTTTTTTTCTTTTTTTCTTTTTTTTTTCCTTTTTTTTTCTTTTTTTTTTCCACTTGAGTAATGTTACAGTGTGAGTTACAGGATATTTGAAAATGTAGCAGTGCCACACTGCGAGATACATAGTGTACGTTCTATACCTTAAAAAAAAAAACACTTAATCGCATACCCTCGTGTTGCTACTATGGGTATAGTGTAGTTAATACTTTTCTTTCTGTGCAATCCCGCCCCACCTCCCTCCTGTGACCCCCCATCCTCCCATGGTCCCCCCCCTTGAACCCCTATGATTCCAAAGCACGTCCGGTAGACAGCGTAAGGTCGTGTTTTGTTCTCTCTCCGCTCTAGGCTCTGAGCTGTTCCTAGCTCGACCCTCCCCATTGGTAGGGAGACAAGTATTCTCAGCACTAGGATAGCACTGTTGACGGGCAAGGCATTGTTTGAGCCCACAGATTCCACATTCTTGCAAACTTATTGTAGTTGCCAGACCTAATGTAGAATGTTCTTTCGCTCCACACTGAAGAGTTGACAGCTCCTATCCACTCTTCCGGGGTAGGGGGAGTTCTGGATTGCCAAGACTGTGCAATTAATTTTCTAGCTTGGAATAGACATCTTACTATCGCTACCCCAGTACTGCTGTCTCTCAGTCCGCTGGTAACACATCCCAACACACAGATCTTAGGGTCTAGCTCTAGATTAACTTTAAACGTGGTGTTTATTTTTTTTAGGATCTCGGGCCAATACCTAACTAGTTTTGGACACCTCCAAAACATGTGGATCAGGTCACCCGTTCTTCTACATCTAGGGCATTCGTCATTAGTTCGGCGACCGAACATAAAGAGCTTTTTTGGTGTGTAGTAGGCTCTATGCAGCAGCATCAGATGGGAGGCCTTTTGTGAGGGAGAGACCGACACCTCTGGTCCCAGATCCAAAATCCTTTTCCATTGTGTGTCCGTTATCTCCCCCACATCAGCCGCCCACCTGTCTCTGCACCCCGAAGAGCACGCTTGGATATTTGTTTTCTTTATTAGTTGAGTGTATATCTCTGGTTAACCCCTTAAAGGTCTCTGATTTGATTATTGTTTGTAATAGTGGGGTCTTGCACCATGTGGGGGGTAGCCTTCCAAACTGCTTTCCCAGGGCGTGTCTGATCTGTAAATAGCTATAGAATGCACGATTTGGCAGCCCGTACTCTTGCTGCAGTTCCTCAAAAGGCTTCAAGGTATCCCCCTCATAAATCTGTATCAGCCGACGTACCCCATTCCTCTCCCAATGCTTGTTCCTATCCACAGGTAATAGTTCCTGCAAGTACTTGTTATTCCAGATTGGTGAGTGTTCTGAGATTCCCTTATACCCCATTGTTCGCTTGGCAGTCTGCCAGACCCTAGTGATCATCTTAAATATCGGAATCTCTCTTTGTAGTGAGTCTGCCTCCAGTGCTTCTACTAGTGAACCATGTGGGCTTCCCTGCAGGATAACCTGGGCGTTCTTGTTACCCCCTCCGTCGATGGCGCATCCCCCGAGTTGCTGTAATTGGGCTGCCAGGAAGTAGGTAAACGGGTGGGGGACCCCCAGTCCCCCCTCCGTGACAGGGCACTGCAGCTTTTGTAGGCCTATCCTGGCCTGCCCTTTTTTCCAAATTAACTCCCTAAAAAGGGATTGGATTTTTTGGAACCACTTCTCCCCGATCCATACTGGGGAGTTGTGGAGCAGGTATAACAACTGAGGCAGCCATACCATTTTAATCAAATTGGCCCGGCCTGCCACGGAGAGGGGGAGTCTACTCCAAATATCGCATTTTTTTCTGAATTTTAATAGAAGAGGGACCAAGTTGTCCTCAATAAACGCACCGGGGTCCTTGGACAACACAACGCCAAGGTACTTCATTTTCCCCGTGATTCTTAGCTGGGGTAGGCTCGTTGGAATAGAACTGGCCAATGGGTCGACCGGCAGGAGCGATGATTTCTCCCAGTTGATGGTCAGTCCTGAGAATTTCCCGAAGTCCTTCACCAGGTGCATTACTTCCTCCAATGAGGAGGTCGTATCCCCAAGGAAAAATAGGACATCGTCCGCAAAAAGGGCTATTCTCTCCTCCTCACCCTTCCTATGAAAGCCCTGCAGTTCAGTTGATGATCTCACCGCTCCGGCCAATGGCTCCATGGCCAAGACAAACAACAAAGGGGACAAAGGGCAACCCTGTCTAGTCCCTCTTTCGAGGGGGAAGCTTTCCGAGTAGTCGTTATTTATCTTGAGTCTTGCCTTTGGGTGATTATATAAGATTTTTAACCAGCTAATAAATACGGGGCCGAATCCAAACCTCTCTAGTGCCCACCAGAGGTATTCCCACTCCAGGCTGTCAAAGGCCTTGGCGGCATCCAAGGACAGTATGGCTCTAGACCCTGCGTTATCCGCTGGGACCTGAAGGTTCAGATATGCCCTTCTGATATTGATGCTGGTAGACCGACCGGGGATAAACCCCGATTGGTCTGGGTGTACAAGTTTTACAATGCACTTATTTAACCTAGACGCCAGCACCCTTGCTACGATCTTGGCGTCCGAACACAGCAGTGATATCGGTCTGTATGAGGTGACTTCCAGTTGGTCTTTCCCTTCTTTTGGTATCACCACTATGTCAGCCTCCGACATTGACAGAGGTAACCTTCCATCCCCCATCGTCTGTTCCAGTACTTTTAAAAGCTCCGGGAGTAAAACCTCCCCGTACTTCCTATAGATTTCCAATGGCAAACCGTCCGGGCCAGGAGATTTCTGGCCTGACAGCTCTGCAACAGCCATTTGCAGCTCCTCCAAGGTCAGAGGAGACTCCATCTCGCTCCTGTCCCCCTCCGAGAGCACAGGCAGAGCTACCCCCTCCAGAAATCTATCCATATCGCGTCGGTCCGACCCCCGGCGTGACCTGTACAAGTCCTTATAAAACGTGGAGAAGGTTTCTAGGACCTCGGCGGGGTCTGAGGTAATCTCTCCAGCCGGCGTCCTAATTGAAAAAATGGCCGATGGGGATAGGTTAGACTTGGTTATAAGTGCCAACATCCGACCTACTTTCTCCCCTTCGCCATAATAATTTTGTTTCTGGAAGAGTCTTTTATTTTCTGTTCTTCTATTAATTATCTCTCTGTACTCCTGTTGTTTACTGAGCCATACCTCCTGTTTTTCGGGGGTTGGGTCTGCCACGTATTGTGCTTCTGATTCCATGGCTTCCCTACTGGCTCTCGCCTCCCATTCCCTTGACGTTTTCTTTACTGTAGTAACCTGCTGGTGGAGCAATCCCCTGAGGTATGCTTTTAAGGTGTCCCACACTACCCCCGGAGGGGCTGTACCTGAGTTGAATGTTACAAACTCTTTTAATTTAGATATGACTTCTTCTGGACTACTTATTAAGTCCAACCATAATGGCTTTATTGTCCACCTTTTCCGATTAGGACTAATGCTAAGATTCAAAGTCAAGGTCAAAGGAGAATGATCAGAAATACCCCTCGGCCTGTACTCTATATTCCCTATTAGTTGCAAAGCCTCATTGTTGCCTACTGCCATATCTATACGCGATAGGGTAGAATGTGATCCTGAATAGCAGGAATACTGCCGAGTTTTTGGATTATGGGATCTCCATAAGTCACACCACCCAACCTCTGCCAGGAGTTGGCCTAACCGGCCCTCCGATAGCCTTTCCACCCGGTTCATAGGTGGAAACCGGTCCATTTTATTATTCAAAACTGCATTGAAATCTCCCACCAGTATTATCGGTACGTCTAACCTGCTTTCCACGAATTCCAACAGATCTAAAATGGTTTCTGTTTTAAACGGAGGAGGAATATATATGTTTGCTATTACTAGAGGCTTATTTTCCACAACGCAGCTCAGGAAAACATAGCGTCCCAGCGTGTCAATTCTGGCTTCCCTGCAGGAAAACGAAATACTTCTCCCCACCAGTATGCTCACCCCTCTTGAGTACGAGGTGTAAACTGAGTGGTACTGTTCTTGAAATTTGTAGTTCCGAATATGCAGTTTAGTGTCATGGGTAAGGTGGGTTTCCTGCAGGCAAGCCAGCTCAACGCCATAGGCTTCCAGTGCCATGAAGACTGCTGCCCTTTTAGCGGGGTCAGCCATGCCCCTGATGTTCCAGGAGCCTATCTTTAAGGTTTTACAAGGCATCTAGAAAAAGAAGGCAAGAAAAATAAGCAAAAAAGGTCAAGAGAAAAAACAAAAAAAGAAGGTGCCAATCAGAAGGAGAAAAAAAAAAAAAAAAAAAAAAAAGGCAACTCCTTAGTGCATTTGTAAGTGTCAAAATTAAGCGTGGGCGCTGTGATTGTGCTGACAAAAGAAAAGAAACGAGAAGAAAGAATAATAGATGAGTAAAGTGGAAAAGGGCGGGGGGGCCCCCGCGTCCAGGGGCCCCCCCCCCCACATTTCTTTGACTGCAAATACAAACCACCTGTGCTAATATACTTTACTTTTACTATTGTGAACCCGCCTATCATAGCTCTGTGTACCTTACGGTCACCCCGTTGTCTACCCCTATGACTCATTGTAGGCCCCCCTTCCCCCCCACCCTCTTGCCTAACCTTATATCTTTCTATAAACCCCCCTTCCCCCCCGCCCTCAACTTTGTGCATCTCCCTACTTACCACCCTTTTTCGTGACCCCCCCTTCTGCCTAACTAGGCTAGCCCTAGGGGCTGTACTTGTGACCTTTTTCCCCCCTCCCAACCATACAAAAAATGCCCCTCCACACATATGCTGAAAAAGTACATTGTGACTTGCTACCACACTCTTACCCCCCGCCCCCCCTCCCACCACCCTCCTCCAAACCCACAGAGCAACGTTTAAAACGTGCAAAACTAGTGGGATCGCATCCCTCATCCGTACTCTCACCCTCCAACCCTCGCTCCCCCCGACCTCCGGCCCATGCTGAGAGAAAAAAAACAAAAAAAAACAAAATAATAATGCCCCAGACCCCCCTCCCCCCCCCAACCCCACCCCTTATTTAACAGTTAATAATTCAACATTTTTTGAATTTTGATTCTCAGCTCTATAAGTTCTTTTTGTTATCCTCCAACCACACTGTGGCCCTGTCGGCTGCATCGAAAAAATGGACTGTCCCCAGGGCCTCTACGCGTAAACGCGCTGGATATAACAGAGCATATGAAATTCTGTGAGACCGTAAGGCACGTTTCACGTCTGTGAATCCTGCCCTTCTTTTTTGCAGGTCCGGAGAATAGTCAGGATACAGTGAAATCCTAGTGCCGTTGTAGATAATATCTCCCTTCTCTCTGGATTTTTGCATCAATGTCACCTTGTCCCTGTAGCAAAATAACTTGATAATCATTGGTCTAGGGCGGCCCCCCGATGCAATGGGCCTAGTAGGGATTCGGTGCGCTCTCTCTACGGCAAAAAAAGGTGAAAAATTGTCAGACCCGAAAAGCCCCTTGAGCCAATTTTCCATAAATACCTCAGGGCGCGGGCCCTCACTTCCCTCCGGGAGACCCAACACCCTAACATTGCATCTGCGCATCCTATTTTCAATTTCGTCCATTTTGTTTCTGTATGTTTCAAACTGCGCTTGCATGTTCTTAAACTCGCGTTGCATTGGGTATACTGTGTCCTCAACTTGGCTCAGTCTTTCCTCTATAAGGGTGGTCCTCTCTAACACTTTCTGGAGCTCCTGGCCCATAGTGCGTAGTTCTTCCTTAAGGCCCCTAAGTTGACTACACAAATCGTTTAGGGATCCCTTGCATGCGTTTACTGCGGCCAGTACCTCCTTTAGTGTAGGCTCAGATTCGCCAGCTGTGCTTATATCTGAGGAAGCGCCATTAGTGGATACAATACTTTTCTCCATAGAGGCTGACTCCGGGCTTTTCTTATTTGCTGTTTTAGTGCTGGCTGGAGGTGCAACTAAAGCTGCTGACATTCTGCCCACGCTCTTTCTATCCCCAGCCACTCCTGACTGCGTCTTCTCATGTGATAATTGGTTGCTTTTAGCAGGGGAATGTGAGGGGGTGTGTGCGTATTTTTCTAACTTTGCTGCCGCTGTGGCCGCTGCAGATACCGGCACCGCTGTGTTCCCCTTTTCCTTAGAGGAGCGGGTAGTCTGTGCTGCTGAGCTCTCCTGTGGCTGTTGGGGGTCTTCACCTTTCTTCCTAGTCATCATTGGAGTACAATGCAACAGCAAGATACTTTCAACAGTTCCTTTTGCCCAATTTAGTGTTCCCAGGTATTGCTACTGTCCCCACCTTTATGTCCCGCTTTCTACAGAAAGTATGGTGTCTGCAGTCTTCCTGAGCTAATTATCAGCAGTAACCAGATACCCCCGTACCTGTCTTGGAGTTTTCAAGGGTTATATGCCCTCCTGGTAAACACACTCGGCGTCTGCTGTAGCGGGGGGGGGGGCCAGAACGCCTGGCCAGCGCGTCCGATCCGGTCCGATCCTCCGACTGAGTAGCTGAGTCACATGGGGCTCTCTCGGCTCTCGGCTCTCGCAGGGATCCCGGCCGTTGCCGGGCGACGGAGCGGGACAACAACAGGAAGGTACGGGCTACGTGGGCTGAGCCAGATATACAGCAGCCCAGCGGCACGAGCGACGAGCCGACACACCGCAGCAGACGCGAGCACTGGCGTCTACCGTTCCACGCCGCCTTACTCACAGGTGGGACGCTATCCGCCAGGCACCCATGCCGTATTTAGGCTGACGAGTTGGGCCATATGCTGGGTGCAGTTGTTAAGGATGGGGCTGGCAGCATGGAAGCCGGAGCAGGGGGAGAGCTCACTCACTCCCGTTCACACCAGCATCCGGTCACGCCCCCGACCATCAGCCCATCACTGAGAGCCCGGGGGTTCTTGTGTATTTAACCAGTCAACATCTGCCCCTTTCCCCCTAAAGGAGCTCTTTGTGACCCCATAGTCCTACTTCAGCTCCGTGGGAAAGTGGAATGTAGCGCTAAAACTAATGATACAGTGAAAAGTGCATACACAAATGATGAACAATCTGATAACCATTCAATGAAAAATGGATAATAAAGTCCAACGTAGTGAAATGAATAAAGTGAAAAAAAATAAAGGATGAGTCCCATAACACGAATCAGATCCTAAAAAGGAAAACTAAATGGGAGTCCATAATCATGAAGTGGTGATCTTCAAACGATTAAATAAAGTGTTATGTGGAACATCCAAGATGGTGGACCCTTCTAGGTGGATAAGATTGAACACTCTTACTGGAACTGGTGGACCCGGATGTCAGCGACACCGAATCCATAAAAGCCTGGATATCCAGATCGGTGACTCTCCCAGACGATTGAAGCAACCCAGGATCTCCGATGGTATTTTCAAACTACCTTGTGGGTATCAACCACACTGGAAGGGCAGATACCCAATAGGAACGCCACAACAACTTTCATCCAAACACCATATGTAGGGAAAAAAGAAGGGGGGCTCCAATAGTGCAGGTAAAAAAATGTGGGGAGCGATGAGCCTTGACTGACGCTTTTTATCCTGTTAGGACATCTACAGGGGCATCGAACTGCTCCCCCACATTGCACATATATAATAGATATCATAAGAACATCACATCCAATCGGTGCCAACAGCAAGATCTTCTTTGGCCACCAACAGAAGGGGGGTGGTGTCATCGTTCCGGTAACTCAGCCGAGGCTTCAGGTTTGGTCGCTTTCTTGAGTGGTTGATCTTTCTCCCAAAAGTTGTTGGTAGGGAGGGATGACAGGGACATGGGATGTTCTTACCATCAACACACAGCTTCTGACGGTTCTTCCTGTCCTCAAAAAAGAAAATGTAGCCCATCTCACCTGCCAAATAAATTAAAGCGGGATTCCGGCCAGTACATTTTTTTTTTTTAAGTCAGCAGCTACAAACACTGTAGCTGCTGACTTTAAATAAGTACACTTACCTGTCCTGAGTGCCCACGATGTCGGCTGCCCGAGGCCGACCCGGCCCTCGGGTCCCGGCACCGCCATCCTAACTAAGGGAAACAGGCAGTGGAGCCTTGCGGCTTCACTTCCAGTTCCCTACTGCGCACGCGCGAGCGGTGCAGCACTCTGTGAATGGCCCCATGGTTTTCTGGGAACACACACAGTTCCCAGAAGGCAACGGGGCCGCTCACTGAGGAGCAGGACACGCTGCGGAATAGGAAGAGGCAGATTAGGAAGACTGCCTAGCAACAAGGGTTCAGGTAAGTTTTTTTAAATTTTTTTTTTTTTTAAGATTTTTTATGCTATTTTTTTTATTTTAGGGTGGCCCTCCACTTTAAATAAGTGCCATGCTGCTAATAATAAAAAAAACAGACAAAAAAAAATAAATGCATCTCTCAATCAGGAAAATCAGTAACTAGAAACAGACACACACATATCAAAATATCCTTCTACCCATAAAACATTAAAAATACAAATGCTGTTGAATAAATTAAATATAAATATTCAAACATGCAGTTTCTGCCAAGAAGTTAAAACCTGTACCAATCAGTGCCATAGAATAGTCTACATGACCAACTCTTAAACCCCCACTGTTATCCAAGTGCTGGTTTAATTGAATAGACTGAACTTCACTGCACCTCCATATTTACAACTTGAACCCCTTAGGTGGTACACTGACTTGATTTATTTGAACCCCTGAAAGTGATTGCAAAAGAACACTTTTCTAAAAAAAAAAGAAAACAAACAGGTTATACTTGCCTGCTCTGCAATTTTTTTTGCACAGAGCAGACGCGATCCTCCTCTTGGGTCTCCTTGCTATGGAGGCACTTGTTTATGCTCGATCCCAAGACAGCTATGTGTGTGCGTGTGCACGCCTATATTCACACAGTGCATGGCTCATCCCCCAAACCCCTGCTCTATTCTCACTGGCTGTGATTCACAGCTCAGGGTTTAGTGTAGTGTGCAAAATCAATGACTCAGGTGATCACACATGTCAATCTGATACCATGTTTTGCCAACCTCACTATCTTGCCTGCTGCCATGGCGTTCACAAGCTCCTCTCCTCTTCCATGCGATACAATTGGTCCATGGTAGTAACGGACCACCTCGCCTTTCTTGAAGGGTATTGTCATGAAGACTGTCTCACCAGTGTTTCCAATGCGGTCTTCTATGATGGCAAGCCCCTTCCAGTCTTGTGAGGTGATGTGACTTTCTAGGTCTGCTTCCTCTTGAAAACCTTCTCCCTGTCCATGGTTGGTTTCCAGCTTTCCAGGATGTCCTCCATCTTCGGTTGGTTTGTCGTCCATACCTGTGTTTGAGCAAAAGTTGTTACCTGCTCTTCCGTGGGAGGATTCCTCTTGAAACGTCCTGAAAGCAGAAGACCGTGTATTACAATATAATGCAAGAATATAATCTGCGTAAAACAGAGTTCCAGCCAGAATTTTTTTTTCAAGTCAGCAGCTACAAACGCTGTAGCTGCTGATTTTTAATAAGGACACTTGCCTATCCAGGGAGACAGTGATGTCGCCCCCCCCCCCACAGGCTGATCAGTCCATGGGATTGGGTGCAGGTGCCGCCATTATAACTAAGTGAAACCGGCAGTGGAGCCTTGTGGCTTCACTGCCAGTTTCCTACTAGCAGGACACGCAGGTCCCAGAAGACAGGAGGGCTTGCCGCACAAGAGGACATGACATCCTGCGCCATGGCCCGGCTGTAACGGAAGTACACTATGTACTTCAAAAAAGGTAATAAAGAAAAAAAAAATTATATTGCTAAAAATGATGGGTGGACTTTAGTTTAGTTTAAGAACACCTTTCAAAAGTGGGTGAAACTCCGCTTTAATTCATAGATGCTAGGGAAAATATAAAATATTCACCGACCTCATTGATGCGCATCACGTACTGCTGTCGCCTCCACCTCTTGTAGCAGTAAACTTCATGTTCCATAGTAAAGATGCGGCATTCCTTCAAACCCGGCGGTTTCTCGTCAGGTCCCACCGGAAACGCATCTTGGACTCTACTGAAGGCCACCTCCTTGTTATCAACTGGCACCGCTTCGTCATCCTGTCTTGTCCTCGGGTCTCTAGAAATCAAAATGGGTGTTTAACCATTAAATTGCTTGTCAATATAAAATTGAAAAACAAAAAAAACACAACAAAAAAACAGGTTCCCACTTTACTTACCAAACCTCCTTTTTTCGGTTACCCCACTGGCATTTCTGGCTCCTCATCTGTTCACATGGGAAGCCGCTTCCTATGGAGGCACTTATGCAGGCTTGCTCCTGAGCACTGCTGTCATGTAGAAAGCAGGACTCTGCCCTGCCCCCCCACTCCATCTCTGGATTTGATTGACAGCAGTGGGAGCCAATGGCTTCCGGTGCCTTGGCAAAGCCTATGAGCAGTGAGTGAGTGAGGGGAGAGAAGAGCTGTAGATTTGCACCACGCTGGATTAAATGAGTGCTCATGTTTAGGCTTAAACTCTTTTAATACAAGCGTTAAAGCCCAACTCTGTACAGACATTTTTGTTGGCAACCGTAGCATGATCAGTATTTTCACTTAGTGATTTTCTAGATTCCGATCAGCAATATACAACCTATCCTGAAGTAGAAGGCATCCAGTCTTTCTGAATCCTCTTGACCATCACTGCACCCTTCACGATCTTGCCCTCGAAGTCTTCAACTTCCTTCGAATTGCCAAAATATCCCTCCAGAAGCTCCTTCACTTTGTCATCACAGTGGGATAAACCGCACTGCTTGAAAGCCTTCCTTGCCTGCTGGTAAGTAATTACAGGAAGGTTAAATCTAAAGGGTGAGAGATTTGTGTTTGTGGTCTGACATGGTTGTACAACTGAAAAAAACGTTTTTGGTTACCTGATAGTCATTTTACATTAGCGGCATAGCTGTATGACAAACTTTATATTGTACTTGCCTCTTATGGAACTGAGTTAGGTCCTCAGAAATTGGAAGTTTCCCTCCCTCGCTGGTGATGAAGTGGTCCCCTTTGTTGAAGGGGAATAAATTGGAGATGGGTGTTGAACCATATTTCCTCAGATTCTTCCAAGACCACAGTAGCCATCTGCGAGGGAGCTTCCGACATCCACCTTGATGGTTACATCCACAACCTCTGCATCGACATGTATGGTCTCACGGGTCCTCAGCAGCCATTCATGTACCTGAAGGATAACAAAACATATGTTGTAAGTGACACTCGTTGCAACATTTTGACTCATATAAACACTCAGTCATGTTTTGAGTGACAGCTGGTCTCTGAAAATGCTGCAACGTCGGTATTGCTTCCAGGTAGTAAAGGGCGGTCATCCAGTGTCCGTCTTCAAGCTCAAGTCCTACATTTGCCCTACCTATCGGGGTAAGAAAATTAGGTTTTGCGAGAGATGATCCTTTGGCTCACCTCTGGATCCTGAGCTGAATGTCTGTGGGGAAGAGAAAAAAATTATTGCGTGCATATTTAGCAAAACAAAATGCATAAAAAAATTGGCCAAAGGTAATATAATTATTGCCATCAGTATTGCCTACCCCATTTCCTTTCTGCTCTTGGCAGCTTTCTTGTTGATCTTTTTCCGGATGTCATTCAGGTCAACAAATCTTGATGCGGCTGGTTTGGAAGATGGATCCTCCAGCCATCTTGGTTTCGAGGAGATGTGCCTTGCGAATTTCTGAATGCTGTCCAGATAGTTGAGCATGGTGGATTTGCTGACTCCAGATGCTTCCAGTTGCTTAAAGAATTTGATGGTCCTGTCTGGCTGGTCAATGCACTTCAAAGAAACTACCTTGCTGTCCAAGAAGAAAAGGTATCGGGTCACAAAGTTCACCTGAAAGCGAAAACGAAATCAACATCTTAGTGTGTAGCTCTCCCCAGCCACTCCTAACATTACCTGAGCCCTATCTAGATCCAGCGCTGTGCACATTGGCTCTCTCCTTTGCTTTTAGGCTCAGTGACAGAAGTGGGAACCTTATGGCTCTGGCTGCAGTCAATCACAGCCACTGAGGAGTGGGATGGTGCCCAGCCATGTGCTGTACATATGGACACAGAGCTGGCTTGGAATCAAGTCTGTAGGAGTGTCCCCATAGCAGGCAGCTTGCTATGGTGGGCACTTGGTGTAGGAGGAAGCCACAAGCGTCAGGGGAACCTGAGAAGAGGATCAAGACTGCTCTGTGCAAAACCATTGCACAGAGCAGGCAAGTATGACATGTTTGTTATTACAAATGGGGGTTATAATTGCTTAAGATCAGAAACTTTTTAAAATTCGCTTTCCTAATAAAGTATCAAGATTAACCTTGCAGTGTGTAACATTTGACATATTTCTACCTGCCGTCTGATGAATTCCTTTGATTCAGATGTCTCCAAGTACTTTTGAAATCCTCTGACCAAAGGAGAATTCCCTGAATGATGTTTATAGTCCTGCCTTTTCTAGGCTCTGACGAGTGGATGTGCTAGTGAATGGGAAAGAGGAAATACAATAAATGTTTGTACATCAGGCAAATGAATAGAGAAGATGCATTTCAGTATCAGATCTTTAAGTTTAATATGTACCGCTGTCTTCCTGACTCAGTAAGGACAATGCTTCCCCTGGCCTCAAGGAAACTTACGCAAAACTGACAAGGCCTGACTGAACTTGGATGCTCCAAGTCTTCGTATGTGATGATACTCAGCCGTCCGATCACATGGAGCATCTTCGACCAGGCCTCCTCAACAAGTTCCTTTATCTCAGCCTTGTCTGCATTCTTGCCGAAAACTCTTCTCCCATTTATATTTTTTTTTATTATATAATTTCATCATTTACAGACCAATATACATTCTTGTTGGAAAATATATATTACTTATCTCCTTATTAAACTAATACACAATTTCCTTATTTTCAAAACCATATATAGGGTCAGTCCAAAGCAAGTTCTAAAATGATTCTTTCCTTTTCCTTGCATATATTATCTATACAACATAATTAGCATATACACATCTACAAATATTAACTACGTATACACAAACATACAAAAACTAAGCAACACTAAGCCTTCTGATCACATGGCACATCTTCGACTGGGCCTCCTCAACAAGTTCCTTTATCTCAGCCTCGTCCGCATTCTTCCCGCAAACTCTTCTCAGGCATGTCAAAAGCATGTTTTGCATCTTCAAGCAGATCTTGCAGACCAAGGGAATCCTTGTGGTTCTGGGGAGAAAACATTTTAGCAATCTATTAGGTAGATTCCTGTTGAACGAAAGAAAAAAAAATGTATAATGTATGGCCAGCCCTAGAAATATACCTTCACCCAGGGTTTGAAAATTAAAATCAAATTGGCTACATGTACAGTGGACACTTAGGAAATCCCTCACCCCATGGAGTCCAGTGCTGTATTTTTGGACAAAACCTCAATTAGATTTGAGTGAAGTCTTCCTTTTGGGAGTTTTTGAAATTTTCTCCACCTTTTTTGAGTCTATATAATATCTGGACTCGACGGATTGAAATTTAATAAGATCCCAGCAAAAGGGACTCCATCCAAATGGACAGGCTACAAAATCTAGGTAAAAAATAAATAGAAATACAATAACACTCTGGATGAGATGACCTTGTAAAGCTTTTTTCCGTTATGCTTTATAGCCAGTTACTTATTTACACAAAATAGTATAAACTTTATTCTACAGCCTATACTTTGGGACATCTGAAAATTTTCTCCAATTTTTGACATATCTGTTCTCCATCTTGACTCCAAGATGCATTAAATAAAATTACATAGGTCCAAACAAATATGGAAGTCTCCACCCAAAATGGATGATATGTTTTGTCAAAACTTGAAAATGTCATTCTGTGAATTTGATAAAAATGATCAACCACATTAAAGACACAGTAAAAAAATAAAAATAAATAAACACACAACAATCTATTGGGATCTACCTAAAACTAACATTTACAGGGCCATACTAAAGTGGTGTATTGGCCTACCCTGGTTGTCTTCCTTCTACCGTCACTTCATCCCCTCCGATGGGATCGTCCTCGACTACCTCCGCCGGACCTTGAGCTCTGTAATCCAAGCAAAAACAATTTAGATTTCCTCCTACTGTAGGCATCTTTAAAACTGTCACTCTTTGATGCAGTAAAATTCAAAATGATCAACAACTGGGGATCAATTGGAAAGGTTCCCCATGGGGTTTTGTATTGCAGCAATGAATTAACAAAAATTTAAAAGTATACATTTTATTTAGAAAAAATTGCATAAAAGACATTTGTTTTGTCAAAACATGAGCTCTGTAGGTAAGCCTATTACATATACATAATGATGATGATACAGCCCTTAGTATACAAGAAAGACATAGCATGATATAAGTATTTAATCATACTGTGGACACTAACGTGTTTCAACCTTAACAGTAGAGGTCTTCTTCTGGGGGGAGAGCAAAAAACTCTAGAGAAAGATACAATGTAAGAGTAAAATAGTTTACAGACCAACAAAGTCAACATCTATTAATATTGACACATATGTGGGTGTTCGAGTATATTTACCAATAACAGCTGAAGAAGAAGGCCTCCCGATTGTTTTGCCTAAGAGCTGCCAGAGGATCCGAGCAATGTGGCCGAGCACCCCCGCTCCAAACATCAGAAGCAGGGGGCGAACCCCAGAGAGCCAGACAGGGGCTTACAAGAGTTCGCGCTGTGAGGCCCACATGAAAGGAGGGGGGGCCCATAACCAAAAAACAGGCCAAAGAGTCACCAAGTCACTGTTGGGATTTATAAAAATAATGCATTAGAGATAGCTTAATGAATAATTTTTAGAAAATATAAAGGTGTTTCATTAATTTCAGGTAAATGGGGTGAGAAGTGTGAATATGAGAGAAGGGGTGAGATGTGCAACATAGTGATGTGCATGAAAGAATAAGTGGACTAAGAATGAAAGTGAACCAACAAATCAAACTAAAACAAAGATAGGAACACCCAGTAAAGTGTGAGAGGATGTGGTGTAAAATAGTGAGGAAGCATAGAGTGTGTGAAAGGAAAGATGAGTGAAAGTAAAGAAAAATAAGCGGGGGAGGTGAGACAAGTTTATGAAGGGCAGAACTAAGGGCACCCAAGACTGAATTGTGAAAAGAAAAAAAAAAAAAAAAGAGAGAGAAAAAAACATAGTGAATGAAGGGTGTGAGGGAAGATGGAAACAAAGGAGGAGACAGTGTGCATAAATGAGTGGTGTAAACTGGGAATGACTGTGTGCAATGAAAGGCGAATGGAAATGAAAAAAGGGAAGTGCACCAAAAGGATTAAGTGCATGGGAGTGCCAACCATAAAGTGTTTACCTAAAAATGTTAATGGCAAGTTTAGCAAGAGAAGAAAAAGATGGGTGTCACCGAACCTGTAGGCCACACAACAAACGTCTGTTATCAAGGGCGAATGGATTAAGAAGACCTGAGGCCCAAATGATATAACAGAAGGATAATTAAGGTGAGCCTCAGTTGCACAAGGGGTAGAGTCCAAAAAGAGTCCCCCCAGTGTTATGAATATTACTTCAAAGGCCAACAGAATTTGAGTCTGTCCAGAATGGTCGCTGCATAGGATCTAAAACAGATATGTATAGGCTCGGCTATATATGCCGCCCCTCCATCTGACCAGGGATCTAATTGGTTCTGGTCACAGTGAGAGCGCCTCCCCTCCCCCCTAACAAAACACTCCCAAATGCGGCCAACGGAGAGTCGCCATGGTGGCGGCCTCGGCGTTCCAGAAGGGGAGAGTTCGCCGACGAATGTCGTCACTTCCACCACGAATGAGAGAGAAAGTCGTGCATGCGCAGCAGGCCAAAGGGCGCCCGGAATCATCGCGGAACGCCGCCGGCAGGGAATCGCTCCCTCCAGCAGCCAACAAAGCGAAGCCCGCCTTAGGAGCACAAAATGGGGGAACATAGAGGCTACCGCCATGCACCCCCCCACCTGCTATGAGGCCCAGAATACCCAAAGGGGGAGCCACCCCCCAACCGTACAGGAGCCAGGAACGCACACCATGGATTGCTGGAGCCTTTGACAGGAGAGCAGACAACACAGCGGAGGATCAGCCCATTGCCCCACCCACCTAGGTACTGATGATTGACCAGAGCCCCGGATCCAGGGTCCTGCTGTCACCTCAGGGTGGGAGTTTGTGATGTTCTCAGGGTGCCCTGTGTTGAAGCCAGGACCTGACAGGAGGAGAGGCCTCGGGAGGCAGCAGATCAGGCCACCAGCTGACTGCCAAGAGGAGAGGTAAGTGAGCCATCACACTGAGACTGAGTGAAGAGGGGGTATTTGTGCAGTGTGGGTGGGGGGGGTTGTGAAGTGTGGGGCGTATTCATGACATGTAGTGGTGGCATTTGTGGGGTGTAGGGGTAATGCTGGGGGTTAATAATGCGTCCGCTGACACCAGTGCTGGAGTTTAGTAATGCGTCCACTCACATCATTGCCGGGGTTTAATAATGCGTCCGCTGACACCAGTGATGGGGGTTACTAATGCGTGCACGGACACCAGTGCTGGGGGTTAATGTGTTCGCTGACACCAGTGCTGGGGGTTAATGTGTTCGCTGACACCAGTGCTGGGGGTTAATAATGCATCCGCTGACACCAGTACTGGGGTTTAATAATGCGTCCGCTGACACCAATGCTGTTTTTGAAGTTGAGTATCTTGTGTATCCACTGTCTAACTTTATTACAAAATCTCATACATTTCAGACCATTACATATAAACTATGAACTTGGGATGACATGCACACGCGTTTGTAAGCATTACTTTTTTGTTTCGGGTAGTCAACAATCTCAATCCAAGTCCAGTCTGTTTCAAGAAACTCCACTGAGGAGCAGAGTGTGGAAATTTCAGATTTCATAATTAACTGCATCAAGGCACATTCTATTACATCTTTCAAACCAGGCCTTTGGCTTAAAACATAGTGTCAGATTTTCAGTCGGGCTTATATTCATGCCGAGGCTTTCCAACTATAAAGCTGTTTTTATTTTTATTCTTTGTTTTCTTTTTGGTGTGATTTTATGCTTTTTTGGAGGCTCAAATGCAACCACCTCGTCTGTGAATTGTGACTGTGGACTTTTTGCAGTAAATTTTTGAAAAGGTTTGGTTGTGAGATGGCATCCTGGACTTAAGTATTTTGCTCTGATAATTGTAGAACACATGATATATGTTGAAATAGCGGTTTGTCATTTTGTGGTGGTGAGATGGCATGAAATTCAACTTTTGCATTCTCCTGTGAATTTTTTTGTTGCAATGCTTGTGTTTGAGTTTGCTTGGGGCTATTTTGTTTTTGAGATTGGGTGCTTTCCTGTACGTGACTCGTGGATGTTCTAGTAGAAGATGATGATGATGATTAGGATCTTCCAGCAATACATTCCAATGTTTTTTGAGAATTTTTTTTTTTTTTTTTTTTTTTTTGTGTTCTGTATGGTATTAGGTAGTGAAAATTATGTGATCAAAAGGCTTTGTCTTTTTTAGACGGTTGGTCAACTAGGTAATGTGAATATTCTTGTTGAATCGGGGAGTCGGGTACCCTTTTTCCTGTAGCTTATTTTTCAAGATGATCTATAAAATCTTCCATTCTGGTACAGTTACATCTGAGTCAACAAAAGTGGCCTTTGGGGATATTGTTGGTCTATTTGTGGTAGTGGCAGCTCTTGTAAAGCAAAAGAGTTGCCTGCCATGTGCTTACAGTAATTTTTGGCGTGTAATGTATCTCCAATGTAGTATCGTTCTAGATCAAGGAAAGCCAGCTTGTGTGAGTCCGTGATGTGTGTAAAGGATAGCCCATGATGTGGATTGTTGCAATGTGCAACAAACTCTGTAATGGATTCATTAGGCCCGTCGCAGATTAGGATATCATCGATGTAGTGACCGAAAAAGATTACGTTTTTGGAAAAGATTGTGTCATAGGTATTGGGTCTCCCACAGCCCCATGGCCAGGTTGGCATATGGCGCAAAATTGGCGCCCATAGCGCAGTGCCTTGTGTCTGTAGGAAAAACTGGTTGTTAATATTAAAATAGTTGTGGGTTAAACAAAATTTAGTTGCTTCCAGAATGAATTGGGTTTGGCCTTGGCTCATGTAAGGGTCCTGTGACAAGTGTTCTAAGGCTGCGAGGCCAAACTGGTGAGGAATGGATGTGTATAAAGAATTAACGCCCAGAGACATCCAGACATAATTTTGTTCCCATTTGTTGGCTCGTAGCTGTTCAAAAACATGTGCCGTCCCTGATGTAAGACTGTAAACTCTGTGCTGGAGGTTGTAAATATATGTCAATGTACACGGAGAAACCTGAAGTGATGCTGTCCATTGATGTGATAATGGGATGGCTCGGGGGACAGAGGGGATTTTTGTGTATTTTGAAAATGTGATAGAAGTAAGATGTGTTGTAAAAAACCTTTTTAAGAAAGGATGCCTCCGCCTTGTCAATGATAGAGTGAATGGCCTTATCAATTAATGTGCCTCTACCTTGATCTCAGAGGATCTTTGCTGAGTTTTTGGTATGTAATGGAATCTAAAAGTTTGTTGGCTTCATTAATGTAATCAGTGCGATTCTGGATGACTATGCTGCCCCCTTTGTCGGCATTTTTAATAATAATGACCCTTATCAATAATACCATTATGTTCCGAGAGGCGAAGGAGAATGGGAAGATGTATGCTGGCATAATTTGAGTAAATCACAGTAAATTATTTTGTAAAAGGTCTCAAGGTATGGACCTTTTGCCCGTTATGGATTGAATATGGATTTAGGCTTAAGGGAGGAGTGTATAATAGGTGGGGAGGTGTGAAGGTGTTGAGTGAAGAGTTCCATATCTGAAATGGAATGATGATGTAGTAGTTCTTATATATATATATATATATATATATATATATATATATATATATATATATATTGGAATTACAAATAAACAAACATACAATATTATGACAATCTATTTTTGGATAATATTTTGGGTCATAATCGTGTCTTTTCATATACTATTGTCTACGGAGACAGGTTTCATGCAATGTGATAACGATGCCTCCAGCAGCTCACCCTATGTACGTTTTGTCGATATACGTCTTCACGGGGCAGGATGGTTTCGTCACAAGAGGACTTCTTCCGGGGACTTATTCACTCCCCGGAAGAGGTCCTCTTGTGACGAAAACCAGTCGGGTTAAAGGCATTCCTGTTATCACATTTTTGCATTGAACAAACAATAGTTTTATGCTAAGGAAGATATTTTTGCATTTAAATGTAATGGCATGTCAAGTGCATTACTTGCAATAAAGCCATTTTAAAGGATTTTACACTATTTGGTGTCTCATCTCTTTGCTGGTATATTCCGTTGACCACCATGGTCTGTGGCACAAGGCTTATCTCCATGTGATATCTGGCTGATCCCCCTCATCTGCCTAACCGTGAGGAGTGACTGTGGATAGAGCATAAAAGACATATGAGCCCTTTTTTTGCCTCCCTGTAATAGGTGGTCAACACTCTCTGTTAAGAGTATGTCCTAATCTTTGGTGGTTTTAGTCACATGGTGCAGGAACCGAATGATGGTGCTGACACACAAGAACTGTTGCACATATAGATTGCTGTGAAGGCATCACACTGGCGCCATACTGAAGACTGTTTGTTTTATTTATCGCAATACATTTTGTTTTAGAATTACAATATCTCACGTCAGTGGTGCTGCTATTTATTAAGTTAGATTTCACGAGCACAGTTTTTTTTTTTTTTTTTCCCATTTCCTATATTTCTATATTCATTGTACGGTGTCCACATTTTTAAAGTGAATAGTTGTATTAAATGCCTCAATGTCTTGGATTTTTTTTCTTTCCTTTTTATCACATTTGAGTATAGAGAACGTTCCCTGCTGTCTTGTTTGTTGAAATAATAGAAAAATACTGCCATTGTCTGTCTGAAAAGGTCCCAGGATGTTTATCTTGGTTCATCTAGAGATGGTTTGCTCATCAATACGCATGTGCAAGTTCTTAAGTCTTGTAAACATAGACCAGGGGTTTTATTTAACTTTGTCCTGGCACTCTGTGCATCTTGCCATTGGATGTTGGCCTGTGTTTGCTAGGTCCAAGGTTTGTCAGATATTATTTGGAGAACAATAAGAAGAGTGTCTTCTAGGCTTCAGATGGGGAAAACTCCTTGTCTCCATCATCCATTCTGTAAGCAAGCTTGTTTAACTCAACACTTCCGGTAGATTCTTCTCTGTGTTGGTTAAATAAGACTGTCTCTGGCATAGTCAGAGTTACTCGAGCCCAAAATAACAGTTCTGACAGTAGGTATAATAGGAAGTATGTGTACTCATTGGGTGCTTTCCGTAACTTCAATGTGTGTTTGTTTTTTTTGTTTTTTTCAATGTATATATCCCAAGGCTATTATAAGCCTTTTGGAGTCCAAAATGATAGCCGTTGTAAATGGAATAAATACAGTGGAGTGTCTAAAGACTATTTCTACTTTGTAGCATTTTTCAGTATTTTGTTCATGCTTTCACTAGCATGATTCCTTGGAGTCTTATCCGGAAAACTTTTTTGTTTAGAACCTGCTGGCAAATTTGAGAGTGTGTAAATTTTATTTTCAAAATAATAAGCTTCCTCAGGATAGATACTGGGTAGGTGCTGGTATATTTAAAAACAAGAGAGTACATGTATAAGTATTTAATGTAGTATAAATCTATACAAGTATGAGTTATTGTTACAACATTTCTCCAGAAGAGGTACATATACACAAAGACTAATTACATATAATCATATATAGATATATACTACGTTAAATACTTATACATGTACTCTTGTTTTTAAAAATACCAGCACCTACCCAGTATCTGTCCTGAGGAAGCTAATATATTAGTGAAACGCATCAATGAGCAAGTTTTTGGAGGCTTTACTGGATTAGTGATTCTTCTCTTATCTTGATACATTATTGAATGAATTTTTGTACCATAGGTCCAGTCCTCTATAACCACATTATTGGGTAACTGGTAACTGTGTCCCATACAAGGTGTTTGTATGTTTTCATATGTCTTTTAACTAGGTTGTAATAAAACTTATACTTTTTTTTTTTACTGATTCTCCCTCTCATTGTGTGCCCAAAGTCCGCTAATTTTGACTTGGTCAATCCTTAAATATATATTTTGGATGTTGGCATGGTGAGGGTCTTGTCTACTCCATTCTTCTACACTTTTTAGAATTTTTATGCTGTTCCACATAATCCTTCAATACCCTTTTTTTTTGTTTTTGTTTTTTTTGTTTTTTTACATCATTTGTTTCCTCCGGCAGATTTTACACAGTACTCTAAATCTTTCAAAATGTGATTAACACATAAAACCAATAATTCTTAATGCTTTAAGGAAAGTTATCAGTAACAAGTGGAATATTTTGAATGTCCTTTTTAGATGTAAGCAATTCACAAGTTCTCCAATGAGCAGTTCATGATCTCTTTAAGATTGACTCATGAATCCTAAATGCTACTGGAAAAAATGGGTTTATTTCCAAAATTGTATTTCTCATGACAAAGGTTGACATATAGAAATCTCCAAGATTTAAGTGGAGCTTCTCAACCCAATCAACGTGATTATTTGTATTTCTCATCAAAATAAAATTTGGAGACTTGTATGGAGAAGTTTACTTTGCATACAAAAATGAATTAAATTGTGTTTTCAGTTTGTGATGCTCAGATGCAGCAAAGATCTGCATAGGCAAACTTGTTTTGTAAGTCTGGTTTTTATCAAATCTCTTCCCAAATTCCATAAATAAATACAATAATCAAGCAAACACCACATGATCAGAATACAGTAACTAGTGACATGGCTTACAAAATCGGTTCTGCCAGCTGTATTGCAGTGAATATTTTATCTTTACCATTTTTTTTGTCTGATAGTTTCTGAATAGTGCATATTTTGTACTTGTATTAGATTTTCTTTGGATGAGTTACTGCTGTTCTTTCAGTGTCTCCTGCTACAGATGCCTCACTATGCAGTTTTCACTATACATTTTTTGAAACATTGGAGTACTCTTTTCTGAATTATGTTAAATGTTAGGGTGGATGATATAAAAGATCGATTTTGGATTTTGCATTTCCATGTTGTGTTGGAAATGGGACAGAATGATCATCAAGTTGCTGTAAAATGTAGGTTTTTTGTTTCTGGCCCAGACATTAGTTGCCATACCTGGGGAAAAAATAGAAAAAATGTCACTACCTCCATGAAAATATTTTGTAAAAACAATGTTCAGATTTAGAATACTTTATTAATCCCAATCGATATTAAGATAGTTACATTCAGCTAAGACAACGCAATAACGAACAGCATAAAACCCTAAAATTACCTATAACAGAAACTGGTACCAAATAAAACTCAAATATACAGTATACTCTAATTTTCTTTAATTTTTCAATTTGTGTTATTTATTCTAATGTTGTATTTTAATTGTATGGATGGTTTATTAAACAACAAAATGCAAATATTAAACCACATTCTTTAGCATTACCCAAAAATCATAATAACTGAATACCAACATACTATAAAAACTACTTAAAAATCTGGATCAAAAAACAGATTACATCCTCACATCCAGCACTCAGAAGAATTATAGAATTTGATGGCTACATGTAAAAATGATTTCCTGTGTCGCTTTGTCGTGCATCATGGTTGTAACAATTGGCCACCAATGGCACTCTGCAGACTGACCAGTGTATTGTGGAGTGGGTGAGAGGAGTTGTCCAAGATTGAATGTACCTTGGACAACATTCTTCTCTCCAACACTGTTAAATACTCCAACTACAATCCAACAACAACACTGGCCTTGCAAATCAGTTTGAGTCTCTTGGTGTCAGCCACCCTAAGCCTGCTTTTCCAGCATGTCACCGCATACAGGAGAGCACTTACCACCACAGACTCATAAAACATCTTCAGCATATTGAAAATGGAGTTCAATTATGGGATGTTTTGCTATCTCTATAGTACAGAAGACCACTGCTTAGATGCAGTAACAGAAATCTATTATACAAATTAAATGTAATTTGGAATTGAATATGTCCTATGAACTAGATTCCTAGCATTTATTGTTCCTGAGTTATTAAAGTAGGATTGAAAATATAATTTTATACTTAATAGCTTTCATTTCAATACTACTTTTTTGTGGAAGAACCTCTGCACACTGTTTTTTGGGCTCAGCATGGCCTAATCTGACAGACGGAATCCAATAAACTGCTTTTTCTAGGCCATTTTATGCTTCCCACATGCCAATGTTTAGGTCGTGTTTGTAATGACAGCATATAGCCTATGGAGTATGAAGGGCATATGTTTATCAGTAACCAGCCTCACATTTCAGTTGTACACTATGTGCTATTCTTTAGTTATGTTTTTGTTGAATGATGCACAACTTTTTTTGCATAATTTACAGTTTACTATCATTTGACAATAATTACTCCAAATAAGTGAATACACTCTAATCACTAAGTTTTTGCATGTACACAGCTAGATCTGAGGATTCTTGAACAAAAGTAGTAGTTGGATCTGCAATATACATTTGATAGGGTTGCATAATATATACAATTTGCACATTAAATAGTATTTACAACAAAATATGGTGGGTTACATATTTACAAATTACATACACTTTTTTTACAATATTTACAATTCTGTGTACAGTTTACCTCTACGCCTCAGATCTGGTCATGCTGACTGCTTTTGGTGTCCCCCCACAGAGTGCACAGCTTGGTAACCATTATATACCCCCTTCTCCTTTCTGTACAGTGACTAATACAATGAACCCTAATTGGTCACTTTACCTAGCAAATGTATATTGGGCGCAGCCTAATTGGAGGATTGAAAAATAAGGCTTCTGTTTACAATCTGTGTGAGATGTGATCAGAAAAGACAATGGAAGTAGAAAACTATTTATAGTAACACCATCAGGGAAACTAGGAATGGTTTGATGCTGAAACACACAATGATTTAACCATTTGCCGCCCCATAACTTATATAGTGGCAAGGTGGTACTGCTACATAGGATCATGTACCTAGTATGGGATCCGACACTTGCGGGTCTGGGGCGCACATGTGTGCTTCCAGGTGACCCGCACCCACTGTAGTTATATACAGCAGGTGCTGATCTGCAGGTACAGCAGACTCTTTGCCCACCGACATCTGCCAATCCTTCAACAAAGAGGCAGAATGGTGATCTACCTATGTAAACAAGGCAGACTGCCATTTTGTCAGCAGGGAAGGCATGGATCCGGTGTTCCTGCAAAGCAAGGGGCATGGATCCATGTCTTCCCCTATTAAAAGCACCTCCATTGTACACACACTATTTAGGCACACAGTTAACCCTTTGATTGCCCCTGATGTTTAACCCCTTCCCAGCTAGTGTCATTTTTACAGTGTCGGTGCATATTTTCAGCATTGATCAGTGTATTGGTGTCACTGGTTCCCACAGTGTCGAGTGTCAGATGGCCAACTGTCTGCAATATCGCAGTGCCACTATAATGCCGCGTACACACGAGCGGACTTTACGGCAGACTTTGCCCGACGGACTTTCTGAATGAACGGACTTGCCTACACACAATCCACCAAAGTCCGTCGAATTCGTACGTGATGACGTACGACCGGACTAAAACAAGGAAGTTCATAGCCAGTACCCAATAGCTGCGCTAGCGTGGCTTTTTGTCCGTCGAACTAGCATACAGACGGCGGACTTTTCGACCGGACTCGATTTCGACGGATTAATTTAAAACATGTTTCAAATCTAAGTCCATCCAACTTTTGAGAAAACAAAGTCCACTGGAGCCCACACACGATCGAATTGTCTGACCAAATCCCGTCCGCCGGGCAAAGTCTGAAAAATGAAGACATTTTTATTTTTTTGTTTATTGGATATGTTTTATAACAAAGTTTTTTTTTTTTTTTTTTGAGGGAGGTTCTGTTTTTTTTTTTTTTTTTTTTGGTTATAGCACAAAAAATATGCAATAATTACCAAATACCACCAAAAAGCTCTATTTGTGGGAAAAAGACATAACTTTTTTTGGGTACAGCGTCACACGGCCGCTTAATTGTCGTGTCGGTGTCGTATTGCAAAAAATGGTCTGGTCATGAAGGAGGTAAATCTTCCGGAGGTCAAGAAATTTCCTAAAATGTATTTCTAATTACAATATTTTTCATCTGTTACTGGAGATTTCACATAAACTTATCTAACAGCATTAATGGACACCTCAGTAGAAACGCAGTCCATGAATGCTGCCCTGCTTATATTAGGGGCAAATGGTCACAATAGCATTTAGTAACCTCCGCCAGCTGGCTGCCTGGGGCTACTGATGGCTATTACTCTGGCTTTTAGGGCTCCTGCATGGCTATGACATATAGTGGCTGTTACTAAACAATTGAGACAGGAAAGAAGATACTACCAATCATCAGGTTATTGTTAGTGAGGCGCTTCATAATCAAAATCTGAATCCTCTCATCAGTGCTCCATTAGGACATAAATCCAAAGAGAGAAGGTAGAAGACTTGACATAGTATAAAACTGTATATAAAATGTATTGTTTAAAAAAGTTAGAACACTCCCATTTTAGTAAGTGTCAACAGGCATTGATAGAATGATGCATCAAGTTAGAACATGGCATAGGCAGGACAATGGACCCGACGCATTTTGTCTCAGTCAGACATCATCTGGGGTGTCCTACTGCCTGTACTATATATATATAATATGTGTGTGTGTGTATATATATGTATATGTGTACCCCCCATCACCTGTATAATCGTGCTGCTTAACGCTGCGTCTAATCCGCCGATCACTTCCGGGATTATCAGCAAAATGGCACGAAGGCATGCGTCTCAGGCCTCGATATGAAAACTAGGCAAACTTCTCAAGCCTCACTATAGATGAACTAGTAGCGACGTGATGGCGCACGTCTCAAGCCTCAATCTGAAGGGCGGGACGCACAAGTCACGTCTCAACTGGAGAGGGACCGCTTGATATGACTGCATTCCGGATGTAGGTCAAGCCTCGCATCACAACAAAGGCTACGACCAACCCTTCAGCTGTCGTAAATAAGACAATCACGTGACGGCAAAAGGCCCCATCTGGGGAGAATGGGTACTGCAGCAGACGATAGCTATAATAGCAGGTCAAGCCTCACATAGAGAGTGAGAACCAACAATTGTAACGCCACTGCAACATATTTCACCGTACAGTCTTTCATAATATAGCATACATACACAAATGCTCTTGAATATTAAAATAAATTAAAATCAAAAGAAAACAGAACAGATGGAATATTCGTTGAATAAAAACATGTACCGTATTTATCGGCGTATAACACGCACTTTTTTCCCCTTAAAATCAGGGGAAAATCGCGGGTGCGTGTTATACGCCGATCCCCTGCGATCCTGACCTGTCAGAACTAAAAAATGCCGGCGCCGAAATACAGTGCCGGTCCTCGGCTCTTCTCGGCCACTTTCGGTTTCACTCGAGCGCCGCCCGAACCTAGCCGAGTATACTCGGCTAGTTTCGGATAGCTCCGCTCATCGTCCGAGTGGAGCCGAAAGTGAACGAGAGCCGCCGAGGACCGGCTCTGTATTTCAGCGCCGGAGGCGCCATTTTCAAATCGCGGTCGGCGATTTTGAAGCTGAGGCTTCAGCAAGGCTGGACTGGGGCAAGGCTGCAATGGACACTGGGGAAGGCTGCACTGACATGGCTGCACTGGCAAGGCTGCACTGACATGGCTGCACTGGGGCAAGGCTGCACTGAGAAGGCTGCAATGATGGGCATTTAAATGTAAGTTTTTTTCCCTTCAAGTTCCCTCCTAAAAGTTTTTTTTCCTTAAAATTCCCTCCTAAATTGGGGTGCGTGTTATACGCCGATAAATACGGTAATTCAATAGAATGCACCCATACCATTATAAAAGAACTTTATAAGGTGGAATAAAGCTTTGCTGATAAAGGAGTTAATGTCCCACTCCACGTTCATCCCGAACGGGGGGTAGGAATGCAAATGATAGATCCAGAATGGTTCAAGTCTTGAAACACCTCTGGTATAAGCCCCTCCATGCCAAGGTGGTACATACTGCTCAATGATCAAAAATTGATCGCCGCTAGGATCCCAATTGTGGTGTTTACGATGGGGTTTGGGTACACTGATTAATTACTCCCTTTTTAATATAGGCTATGTGCCCATTAACTCTTACAGAGAAAGTGCGGATGGATCTGCCTACATATTGTTTGCCACATGGACAGGTAATCAGATATACAATATGTTTGGAAGCACAAGTGAAAAATTGCTTCATATCATAGATCTGATTAGTAAATGTAGATTTGAATTGTTTTCACCTTACCATTTGTATTGTGTAGGCAGACGTTGCATTTTTTACAGGGGCAATAACCCACAAGATTATGGACAAAAGAGGATTTTAATGGAGGATTGATTATATTAGGGGCAATTTTACTGGGGATTTAGCACCTGTATAGATAATCTTGGCCCGATCTGGCAAGAGAGGACCCAAGATCCAATCGTTTTTAATCACGCCCCAATGTTTATCTAGAATTTGTTTAATCTGTCCATGTTGGGTGGAAAACGTAGTAAACATGGACCATTTAAACGTATCCTCCCTTTTCTGATAGGGTTTGACCTCAAAAAGAGAACTTCTCTCAACATTACTCACTCTATGTATTTGCGGGTCTACGGGTTATAGATTTGTGTTAGAATATCAAAATTTATGAATGAGATCCTAAATAATAATGTGTGTGTGTGTATAATATATAAATTTATTTATTTTTTTTAGAAAAAGTGAAGTTTTATATAAGATCTTTATATACTTGTGAACGTATATATTTTGAAGCTTCAAATGCATTTCTTGGAAGAGCCCACATATGGTAGTAATTAAGAGTGAGCTGACCTTTCACCTTCCCCATCACATAAGAAGGAAGGATTCATATAAAGTTGTTAAAAGTTTTAGTTAAAGAACATAGTTTCTTGTACAATATTTCTTGATTAAGATATTAACATTGCGTTTTTAAATTTATATACTGATGTGTAGTATTTGATTTAGAAGTCAAAAGAAAGCTTATGTTGTAAAAGTTAGAATGGTTTTACATATAAACTCCTCTTAGCCCACACCTCTGGAATGTGGTGGGAGGTTCATTAAAAGCCTGCATTTTCTGTGGAACTACAAGTTAAAAAAAACTTTTAAGCGAGCCTTTATGGCAAAAGGTGGGGGCTGGATCTTGGGAGTAGAAAGCTTTTAACAGAGTACTCAGTCAGTTTCAGCAGCTCTCACTCCACGAGGACAGACACACACAGACATCACAAGACATTGCTGCTACTTTTACACACACACATATCTGATTTAACCACTTCCCGCCCGGCCTATAGCAGTTTGACAGCCGGGCGGTGGTTCATATGACGTCCAGCAGGATAACAGCCGCTGCACGCCTGCGGGGGCACGTATCACGGCGATTGGTGGAGCAGTGTGTCAGTCTGACATACCTGTACACTGATCTTGGTAAAGAGCCTCTGGCGGAGGCACTTTACCACGTGATCAGCCGTGTCCAATCACGGCTGATCACGATGTCAATAGGAAAAGCCATTGATCGGCTTTTCCTCACTCGCATCTGACAGACGCGAGTAGAGGAGAGCCGATCAGTGGCTCTTCTGACATGGGGGGTCTGCGTTGATTATCAGTGCAGCCCCCCCCTCGGATGCCCACACTAGACCACCAGGAAGCCACCAGGAAAGGGGGCAATGTAGATAGCCAGGTATGTACCCCATGTCCATCCACATGTGCAAATTATGCCAAATCTGTGTCAATCAGTGCCCACAAATGGGCACTGACTCCATTATATATCAGTGATGCCCAGCAATGCCACCTATTGGTGCCACCCATCAATGTCCATCAGTGCCACCCATAAGTACCCATCAGTGCCGCCTGAGTTCCCATCAGTGCCACCTACGAGTGCCCGTCAGTGCCACCTCATCAGTGCCCGTCAGTGCAGCCATATCAGTGCCCGTCATTGAAGAAGAAAACATACTTATTTACAAAAATTTTTAACAGAAACAAAGAAACTTGTTTTTTTTTCAAAATTGTAGGTCTTTTTATTTGTTGCGCAAAGAATAAAAAACCACAGAGGTAATCAAATACCACCAAAAGAAAGCTCTATTTGTGGGAACAAAATGATAAACTTGTTTGGGTACACTGTTGTATGACTGCGCAATTGACATTCAAATTGAAACAGCGCTGAAAGCTGAAAATTAGCTTGGGCAGGAAGGTGTCTAAGTGCCTGGTATTGAAGTGGTTAATCTTCATCTTAAGAATATGATATTTTTATACTCTACATTTTGACATTGTAATATTTTGCTATTTTCAATTTTTGAGTTTTTACACGAGAACTGAACGGATTTTTTTGGAACTTTCCTCATCAATATGAATTGTTGAAATATTATTACAGTAATAACTTGATTTATTACATTGGCCCAGCCAGTTGGTCAATTTTCGAAAGTTTTTTTACCACTTCATTGAAAAGAGGGGAAAAGTGAGTACGGAAAGAAACTTTGGAATGATTGAAAAGAACCTAGATGACAAATCGATTGATCAATGATTGTGAAGACCTGAGAATTTTTTGTGTGGAAATCAGCGCAGAGCATAAAGAAAACATCAAAATTGGTAAAACGTTTGCGCACGTGCAAGAAAATCCTGTTTCTTGATGACTTAATTTCCCGCCAAGAGAGGGAACGCATGTTACATGAAGTGGGCTCTACATTGGTAAGTTATGGATTTTATTGATGAATTGTCTAGTGAGAGTAACATAAATTTAGAATTCAAAAATCTGTCAAAGTTTGTTAAAGATGATGAATTATGGTGTTACATGTTCAATGTATGCTTACAAGCTAATATCAAAATACAAAAGTCAAAATTTACTTTTAAGAAATTCAACAGGTTATTAACTTAAGGTTATTAAAGTTTATGACACAATGATATCAGGAGTTCCTGAAAGGGATGTTTGTACAAAAGGGAAAACTAATGGGGCGTACACACGGTCGGACTTTTCGTCTACAAAAGTCTGACAGCCTGTCCGGCAGCCTGTCTGACGGACTTTCGGCGGACTTGCGGCAGACTTTCTAATGAACAGACTTGCCTACACACGACCACACAAGTCCGACGGATTCGTACGTGATGACGTACACCGGACTAAAATAAGGAAGTTGATAGCCAGTAGCCAATAGCTGCCCTAGCGTGGGTTTTTGTCCGTCGGACTAGCACACAGACGAGCGGATTTCGGGGTCCGTCGTACTTACGATGTAAAGATTTGAAGCATGTTTCAAATCTAAAGTCCGTCGGATTTGAGGCTGAAAAAGCCCGCTGAAAGTCCGGGGAAGCCCACACACGATCAGATTACCAGCCAGCTTTAGTCCGTCGGCGTCCGTTGGACTTTTGTAGAAGAAAAGTCCGACCGTGTGTACGCCCCATAAGGACAATAGATGATTTGCAAAGTGCAATTCAAATAAAAAGATATTCAGTTGTTTGAGTTACAGACTAATGTAAAGTCTAAAACAGAGTCAAACAAGAGTAATGCAGACTCTATGCAGAAGTCTTTTGTACAAGATAAGCAGTCTATCGAGATTGATGACCAAGAACGAAAAGGTTTGTTTAAACCAAAATTAATGAAAAAAGATGCAATTAGCACGAGTCTATAGACAGACAAAAGGAAAATGGCGATCAGAGTTGCCACGTGTAAGGCCACACCCAGAGATGGTGAGATACACGTCACAGGCGGAAGTAACGTTTCAGAGCAGACAGGAAATGTTACTTGCTTACATAGTAAGAAATGTGGTCCTGTACAGAAAGAATGTTTTTAAAATATAAAGTAAATACACAAAAAAAAACTTTAGAAGTAGAAAACACAGAGAACATTTCTGAGCAAGTTTATTCATTCTTCAAACAATAGGTTGATTGATTTGCGACATAGAGAATACAAAATATCCCTTTTTGCAGATGACGTTCTCTTGACGCTCACGCACCCTCATATGTCCCTGTCTCCTCAACTAACTATACTTCAACAGAACTATAATTACCATTGGTGTACCTCCTCGCTGAAATATTTGGGAGTACAGCTTGCGCCATCATACTCTTCGTTATACCAAGCTAATTTTCCACCATTATTTAGGGAGATCAATCGCCTTCTGACCCAATGGACTGCTCTTCCCCTCTCCCTCCTGGGACGTGTAAACATTCTCAAAATGTCGATTCTTTCCAAGCTGTTGTATCTATTCGAGACGCTTCCAGTAGTAATTCCTATGTCACAGCTGAAAGCTCTCCAAAGGAGAAGTCTCCGCTTCATATGGAATAATGCGTCCCATCGGGTGGCAGGATCAGTGGTCATGGCACGTAAAAATAGAGGTGGGTTGGGGGCCCCTAATCTCATTAAATACTATTACGCCTCACATTTAAGAGTCCTTACTTCCTGGACTCACAGGAAAGCACCAAACAGATGGGCCAAAAAATAAATCGAAATGAGCGTTACCTCACCGGTACATCCGCGTTGCCTGCTTTGGCCATCTAGTGACAAACACATGCCCAAGCTGAGAGGCTTATGTCTAGCTCCAATGCTGTTCACCTTAGCAATTTGGAAAAGATGTTCTGAGCGTTACTATCTTCTTCATGCTCACCTCTTATAAACCTTCTCTTCAACCCGGACATTCCTGATAGCTTGTCATATGATCGTATGTTACATTGGACTGGGGCCGGGATCTTTCAGCTGAGGCATCTTGTTAATCCAGCTAAGAGACATCTACTGTCATTTACTGACTTACAAAAACACTGGATTCCCAAAACGTGTCTCTACGCTTACTTACGATTCAGACATTTTTTCGCCTCTAAAGCACCCGCCCTTTCCCTGGATAAGCCAACAAACTTTGAAATCTTATGTGCCAACGGCCCTATGAACCCCATTTAATCTCCACCATATATACAATCCTGCATGAAGCCAACCCCTTGAAGGTAGACAGCCATCACTACATGAAGAGGTGGTCTCAGACACTCCAACATGACATCTCTGTTAGATTGGAAGAATATCTGGGAATCTACCTCCAAAATTTCCCGATGTGTCGCACATAAAGAATCTGCATATAAAATTCTACTATTCTGGTATAAAACCCCAGAACGCCTACACCAATATAACCTGGCTACCTCAAAAATGTGCTGGAGATGTAATAAAGCTGTGGGCTCACACTTTCATATCTTCTGGGAATGTCCTCTATTCACCAAATTTTGGACTCGAATACAAAAGGTCCTGGAAAAATTGATGGGGTTTCCCATCCCCCAAAACCCTATGCACTATATCTTAGGCCTTCCTGTACCTGGTATCCACAAATTTAAACGTAGACTGATGTTCTTCATACTACTAGCAGCTAATAGAACTATTCCCAAACTATGGCTCTCTACCGCCTCTCCCACTCTTATGCAAACCCTTTCCATTGTATACATACAGAGAATGGAACACTTAACAGCTGTAGTTGAGGGTTCATCCCATAAATTCTCACAAATATGGAGGCCTTGGGATGAATCTGATTATAGCTCTGAAACTAACAGTTCCATTTGAGTAATAGTGGATTTATGGGGTCAATGTATCCATTGACTGATGCTGACTTCATTTAATATTGATTATATCCTCTCACCATGGATGTCTTGCATTGTTTTAGTACCCCATACAAACATGTATATCATCATTACCTGGCTGGATTTCTCAATATCTTTGTATTTACATCGACCTTATGTATTCCATTCTATTTTTGTTTGCAATCCAATTTCAATGACAGTGTATATTTGCATTATCTGTGAAAGATTGTGATAATTACTTGTTATCTTGTATTGTATGAAAAACTTGTTAAATAATTAAAGTTTTTCATGTCATAATAAAATATTAGGATTGTGGTATGTAAAATGAATAAGTAAATGTATCTATTGCATTAGTAAATTCTCAATAATGATACTGCATTCTATTTTAGGATCTGAATTGTAAGTCACCAAAAGAAATTGAATGTTTCTAGAACTTCCAGATGAAATCAAAACCTTGAAGTTTAATATCGTCAGTTCTGGGAGAAGAGTTGACAGAAGAGATTAATTCGTTATAATTTTTGTTGTTTTAATGTTCAATTAAGTTTTTCTAACTTTACAGAGTGCAGGAAGAAGAATCTTTGATTTCTAATAAGAAAGAAACTTCTAAAAATTGACTTTTAATTTTTGACTACTGATGAAATAATTTATCCATCAGATAAATTGAGATCTCTATCTCTCGATCTCTCTCTATCGGGTTAAACATTCTTACAATAGTTCTAGTTAGAAGGAACATCTGGTGCTAATTAAGATAATGGTACATTTTTTTTAAGTCATATAAGTTAGGCCTTTTATATTGTGATAAGTAATTACTTTTAAAATCATCTCGCATATATGAATAAATTGAAGTTAAACATATTTTAAGTTCAAATTTTGACAACGATTATTTGAAAGGTTGTATGGATTATAGATTTATGCTAAACACAAATTGGAGGGAAAATATGAAACATAAATTTCTCAAGTGATATGTATATTGTACAATGTTACATTTATGAATTATAAAAATTAAGGGGATTGATTTATTTGATAAAAGAAAATAAGGGTGAAATATTTTTATGGTATATGAAGCAAAAGGTTCCACTTTTCCCTTTATAGAATTAAAATTTAAAATCTATTCAAGTCAATTATCTTAAGATCGGCTACGAATGTGATGCATTTGAGGTATAAATGAATTTAGATGAGGAAATAAGATTATTTACCAATCATAAATAATTGAAGTGTGTATGTATGTATGTATGTGTGTGTGTATGTGTATATATATATATATATATATATATATATATATATATATATATATATATATATATATATATATATATATATATATATATATATATATATATATATATATATATATTCGCCTGACAAGGCATGTGAGCGGACCTGCTGCATGGAGCTCCCGCTGACGATCCTTAATTTCATCCTGTGCTCGCACTAGATTCTGCCAGTGTTTGCCCTTAAAAGCTGCCTTCTGCCTCCTGGAGTCGTCCGGTCCCGCTGGACGTCCGAACCGAGTAGAAGCCGCAGCCATGGAGCCCCAAGCTGGCCAAGATGGCGCCAGGCAGCCTCAGCCTTCTAAACCACAGCGCGGCCCGGAGAAGAAACCTGAACGGGGGGTAAGTCAAACAAGCATTTGAAACCCAAAGAGCATCCCAGGGACATGCTGTATTACACCCAAAAGCTGGCTGGGCGCTCTGACTCCCCCCTGCCTGCTTCTCATCAGCCCTTATACACCTCTGAGATTGATAGCAGGGAGGACACAAGCATGCTGGATGACACAGTGCCATTAGACTTGCAGCATGATCTCATGTCTGATCCATCTGACTCCCCTTCAGAGGATAATGCTCAACCCTGTCTGAGTGAGATCCTGCATGCAGTACATAAGTGCACTGCCTCTGTGGAGGACTTGAAGGAGAAATTTGGAGGACTAATGGAAACAGTATCTCTCATGCGTCAAGACCTCCAAAAGATCAGGGAGAGAATTTTAACACATTTTTGGGACCATTGTCATTTTTACAGCAGTCAGTGCGATTTAAATTGCAATGATTACTGTAAAAATGACACTGGCAGTGAAAGGGTTAACCTCATCCTCTCCATGAGACGATCGTCGCTGTCTCCGCGGACATCAAGTCCGCAGGACCCGCGGTCGGACTCACGGACCTCACGATGGGAACGCACGCCGCCACGGCAGCAAATTTAAAGGGATGTACGCCCATTTGAGCAGCCATGCCATTCTGCCGACGTATATGTACATGCGGCGGTCGGCAAGTGGTTACAACAGCCATGGAACATACCGCCTGAAAAGCAATGTACATAGGCAAATATATGATAAACAAAAAAACTTACGGTCTGGTGGTGTTCATCATATTTTGCCATAAGAACAGTAAATTAGTATTTGTGGTCTTTTCATAGGCGCTGGTGCTCCACTACGTGCTGCCTTGTCTTTGTCCGTGAGGTCCCTCCTGACACGGTCGTGTAGTGACTTCCAGCGGCGCTGTAAAATTTTGCCTAAAATAATGTGGAAAACAAGGGTTTAATATGCAATCTTCATTTACATTACACACAAACAGATCATGCATTCAAAGAAAATAGATTTGCTTATTTCCTTTTTTTCTCCATGTCTTAAGTTTTCCCAGCCAGGGGTAATGGCAGCACTTATATCCTCCCATGCTTTAACTTTTCTGATGTGGTCTCCATGTAGTGCATGTGCCACATCCCACAGTTCAGGATGGGCCTGTACAGCATTTATAAGGTCAACTTGAGACACAGCACTTGGCATCTTCAAACTCTTCTTCTCTGTCCTACCCACAGTCACACGGCTGTGCAAAGGACTCTTGGGTAATTTAATGTCCAGACAGAAATTTCCTGCTTTTACAGAGATTACAGTGTCCAATCAACTTTTTGGAGCAAAAAAAGCGCAAAAATGGCGCATGAGCGTTTTTCCACGTTTTGCGTTTTTACAGCTCCAGCGCTGCGCCACGGAACGCACTGGTCCTGGGTTTTTTTTACAACTTAAAAACGCCTATGCAGCTCAAAAACGCCTAGGTAGGCATGAAGCCATAGACTAACAGACAGGCGTTTTTAAGCTGCAAAAAAACGCTAAAAAAAAGCGGCTGTAAAAGCGTCCGTGTGCATGAGGCCTTATTCATCACATGATGTAATTTTGGTAGACATGTTTCTTAAGATTTGGTAAAGATTTATAGATGTTTTGCAATTCTTATAGGGATGGTGATACTGCCACTTTAAGATCACTGTGTGCATTGATGCTTCTGCTGGTGACTCTTGCCCCTCTGTTCCCTCTCGGCAGGTATGTGACCTCCCTAGTGGGGGTGCGGTCCAACAGTCATGCGGGAGCCCACGACTCCAGATGCCCTGCCCCTTGGTCTCGCTCGGCACACGCTTGCGTGAAAGTGATGATTCGCGTGTGCGCAGTACAGGGGGCAGACCCAGTGTTGTCACATGGCATCACTTGATGGAGCATGGACTGTTCGCTGGGTTGGGGAGTATATAAGCAGGCTGCTGCCTGATTACTGGTACAGTGGATGCTTGCTCTGAGGGGGATCCTTTTGACTACCATTGGTTCAGGTATGCCAGGATTAAAACACAGCCCACAGGCAATCTACCATGCTATGCTATTGTACTGTGGTCCATCTCTTTGCATTGCAACTTTACTCTTACCTTTGTATTTATTTAACTGGAGTCAAGCCATCAGACAGTTGCAAATCAGTGGTCTTGCTATCAGACAAGTTTTTTTAGTTGGATAATCAACACAGAAAACCTAGCTATAACATAATGTAATATTTAAAATAATGATTACACAGCGCTGTCACACATACATCACCCTCTCTAACATTTACATTATGGTATGATTTTACTGTGCAAATTTAATACAGAGCCCCAAATACCAATCTATTGGTTACATAGTGACATTTTTGCACTACTTCTAAATGGGTTCAAAACTAAATCTCCCATTGGACCAATATGTTTACAATGTACATGTGTCATACACACCCCCCTCTGATATCTTACAATACGGTATGATTTTACTGTGGAAATTTAAAGATACAGAGCCCCAAATGCCAACCCACTGGTTACAAAGTGACATTTTTGCAGTATTTCAAAATGGGTCAAAAACAAATTCTCCCATTGGACCAATATGTTTACAATGCAGATGTGTCATACACACTCCCCTCTATGATAATAATACAGTATGATTTTACTGTGTAGATTTAAAGATGCAGAGCCCTAAATATCAACCTATTGGGTACAAACTAATATTTTTGTAATGCTTCAAAATGGGTCAAAAACAAAATCTCCCATTGGACCAATAAGTTTACAATGCAGATTTGTCATACACACCCCCCTCTATATCATCTTACAATACAATATGATTTTACTGTGGAAATTTATAGATACAGAGCCCTAAATATCAACTCATTGGTTACATAGGGATATTTTTGCACTACTTCTAAATGGGTCATAAACAAAATCTCCCATTGGACCAATATATTTACGACGCACATGTGTCATACACACCCCCCTCTATGATATATTACAATACGTTATGATTTTACTGTTTAAATTTAAAGATATAAACACCCAAATATCAGAACATTGACTATTTACAATAAATATATGCCCTGAATATTAGTCCATGCATCGAAAAAAATAAAACATATTCGTATACAACACCAGAATGGCCATTGTTGATTCATAAATATGATCCTCTCCTTGTTTCATCTTAAATCCATTTAGTTCTCATTGTGAAGGATTAATACATGTATCTGATTGTTTAAGACTCAAAATACAAAATTAATACAAATGTATTTTAAAGGTTGCTTTCATATTTTAATAAATCCATGGCAAAATCCATGGAGAATTATGAAAAATATCTCATTCCCCCGGGGGAGGGAACACAACAGTCTACTTGTGAATAAATAGATGTCAATTTCTGTAGAATTCGGCAAACTAATATCTATAAAAAGAAAACCCTGTCAACCTTGCAAATTTTGCAAAGACAGAAATAAATACAGTAAATACAGTAAATTCAGTAAATGTGGATTCAAAATGCTGTTTTTTTTTACAGAAATTACTTAATAGAGCTTTTGTTTTGATTGCTGTGAGTTAACTCCAAATTGCTGTTTTAATACTGTTAGCGCTTTGGATTCACAACATTCTACAAACTACAAGAACTTAAAATTATACAGTCTTTAGTGTTTGTGGTTGCATATTCTGTTTTGGTTGAAGAAAATACAATATTTAAATCTTTATGACCTATTTTGGGAACATTTTTACATGTAACCCACGGTAAGCACGATTTCTAATCAAATTTGTTTTATTAAAAGTTTAATTTTTTTTTTTTACAATAAACATTAAACAATTCTAAAAGGGGATAGATTTAGATAAAAAAAGAAATACAAAAATAAAAAATAATCATCCAATTATATATACATACACTATACAAATTAGTATGAATAATGTTCCAAATAGAAACTTAAACATTGTGTGTACTTTTTTCATAAAATATGGTGTGTTTTTAAATTGACATGAATTGGTGTCTGTGTTTATTTACAAATTTTGCATTTCCATACAAAGCTTTCCTTTTTAATTGCAATCTCTGGTATATTTTGACATCCTTGATGATACCATTTTGAACATGATGAGCACTGAACAATCAGCTCCCCATAGTAAACAAGCCCACATATGCAGTACAGTGGGAACACAGCAATGTCTAGGTCAAGTGCTTCTCTTCTACTTTTTACTTGGGAAAGGTTATGAGTTGAAACATGCTGCAATGTGTGATCTTAACTTTGCTTGGTCAAATGTAAGGCTAGTTGGATTTTTATCAAACGCTAAACTGATTGCAAATGCTATTGCAAATGCTCCACAATCGCATGCATTTTTTTTTTGTTTCTAAACATTCTTAACATTTTGATTTCATTGTTTACGAACATTCTCATCATGCAAGATATCGTCAAAATTCCTTCAGAATCAAGTCCGGTGTACATGCTGTCATATACATTAACAGTTCCTTTAGAAGAATAATGGTTACTTACTGTAACCCAGTGATTGCCATGCACATGTAGTATTTGAACGAAATCATCAGTTGGGGACCCTACTGGTTCACCAGAAATTACTGCAGCTAGCACTACTGTGCTCTGTAAACCATCTACTTGTGGAAACTGTTTTCCAATCATATAATGTGCTACATCCATGTGATCACTTGACAGCCAATTTGCTTCTTGGAGATCTCTCCAGTTGAACTTTGACGACAAGTGCTGTAGAGAACCAACTTTTTGATTTTGCTTATGTTCCTCTGTTCCTCCTCTTCCACACAGGACCAATGTAATTCTTCATCTGTACATAAAAAATAAAAATAGATTACCTTGATGATGAACTATTTTTGTTTAAGTTTATAGAAGTGTTTTTAGTATGAATTTATAATACAATATTAAAATGCATCTATATTATATCTATCTATATATCTAATTGATAGTATAGATACAGCACTGTTCAAAAGTCTTAGGCTACCACCAGCTTTGTTGTTTTAACAAAGTTTTTATGACCATGCCATATATTTTTGCTGTGCTGTGTCATTTGGGGGCCAAATGACACAGCACAAGCACTGTGCTGTTTTAACAGGCTTTAAGGGAGCAGGATCTGTTCTATTTTTTTTGGGGGGGGGTTAACCACACTTTACGTTTTACTGCGGCAGGTTGGAACCGCTGTGCGAAATCACGTTATTGTATGCGATCTCGAGAGGCCTGGATAGCAGGGGCGCGCGGGTGCCCACTGCGAGCTCCATGAGTCCAAACACGGGTCCCGCGGACTCAATGTCCGCGGGGATACCCGCAATCATCTCACAGAGAGGAAAAACGGGGAGATGCTAATGTAAACAAGCATCTCCCCGTTCTGCCTAGTGACACTGTCACTGATCACAGTTCCCTGTAATTGGAAGCAGTGATCAGTGTTGTCACACACAGCCCCCCCCCCCCACAGTTAGAATCACTCCCTAGGACACACTTGACCCCTGCAGCGCTGTATAAATGTGAATGGTCCCAAAATAGCGCCAAAAGTGTCCGATGTGTCCGTCATAATGTCGCAGTCACAATAAAAATTGCTGATCGCCGCCATTACTAGTAAAAAAAAATATTAAAAATGCCATAAATCTATTTTGTAGACGTTATAACTTTTGCGCAAACCAATCAATATACGCTTATGGCGATTTTTTTTTTTTTTTTTTTTTTTTTTTTTTTTTTTTTACCAAAAATATGTAGAAGAATATGTATCGGCCAAAACTGAGGAAAGTTTTTTTGGGGATATTTATGGGGGATATTTATTATAGCAAAAAGTAAAAAATAATGCTATTTTTTTTTTTTAAATTGTCGCTCTTTTTTTGTTTATAGCGCAAAAAATAAAAACCGCAGAGGTGATCAAATACCACCAAAAGAAAGCTCTATTTGTGGGAACAAAAGGACGTCAATTTTGTTTGGGAGCAACGTCGCACAACCGCGCAATTCTTAGTTAAAGCGACGCAGTGCCAAATCGTAAAAAGTGCTCTGGTCTTTGGCCAGCCAAATGCCCCGGGGCTGAAGTGGTAAAACATATAAATCTTGAGAAAAATAAGGGAGTGCATAGTATAAGTTAAATGCATCAAAAGAGTTGGTTTTCTCTGAAAATGCAGTGTTTAAATTGAAAAGCCTGCAGGGACAGGCTATAGACACAGGAACCACTACATTAAGCTGTAGTGGTTCTGATGACTATAGTGTCCCCTTTAAATTTGTTTTTGAAATATGCAGGCAAAGGTTATGTGCAACTAAAGTACAACCAAAATTTTAGACTTTAGATCAGTAGACTTTGCTTCCATGGGCACTGTAAGTGCACTTAGAGGTGCAGTCGCTGTAAATCTGAGGGGTAGCTCTGAAATGAGGGGAAGCTCTGATTTTATCATCCAATCATGTGCAAGCTAAAATGTTTTTTTTGTTGTCGTTGCATGTCCCCCTCGGACTTGCAGTGCACTTGTACTGCAAAGTGGATTTGCCTTTCGTAAATAACCCCCAATGTTTGTAGTATTTCTCTTTTCAAAGAGTATGAGGTATCAAGGGCATTATCAAAAGTTAAATAAGTCTGTGGGTTTGGATAATTATCCAAGGGTTCTGAGAGAACTTTGATCCATGATAGCTACTGCATTAACAGATTTGATAATTCAATCAATGTTAAAAATTCATAAAATGTATTGCCTTGGAGTAGATGCAAAGATTAAGTTGGTAGGTTGCTGGCTTAAGGATATAAGGCAGAGGATTTCAATTAATGGAATACAGTCTAAAGGGGGGCAGTTACTAGTGGTGTTCCCCAATCGTCAGTTCTTGGGCCCATTTAATTTAGTTTTAGTCAGTCTTTTGACTAAAATGCCATTTTAGTTTTAGTCATCTGAATTTTTAGTTTTTAGTCTAGTTTTAGTCGATTAAATATTATAAGATTTTAGTTGGCTAAATGTATAGTACATTTAGTAGTTTTAAAATCTAGTGCATTTAGTTAAAGTGTAATTCATTATTTAAGCATTTTGTCTAGAATTTCCAATCTCATTATATACTCCTGGCGTAACCATTTATTTAACTGCAATTAGTTATAGTATTAAGATTTGAAGATGCAATACAGACACAGATTTAACTGTGATATATAACATTTATCTTATATTTATCTTACAAATTGTTTTAAAATATTTTCCACAAAGGGCCAGTAACTAAATATGCATTGATTATAACAACTTGCATATGACCTATTTTTTCAAGGAGAAGTGCAACTCTAAAATATTAAAAAGAAACTGTATTGTCTGTAATGCCATTGCACATATTCGCTATTACCCATCCTCAGGATAGAACTGTAAGTCCAAAGAGATTATTTCAGATTGGATCTCCCAAAACGTCCCTCCCTAACATTTTAGTCTAGTTTTAGTTAGTCGACTAAAATGTCAATGGATTTTAGTAATAGTTTAAAGCTTCACATTTCTTGTCTTTATTCCCTTTTCATTGCACAGTAGGGCTAGTGTTAAATTCCCTTTTCATATTAGATGCACATATGTACTGTATAATATATATATATTATGAGTGAGTACACCCCTAATATATATATATATATATATATATATATATATATATATATATATATATATATATATATATATATATATATATATTTTGGGGGTAAATTTCATACAAAATCATACTGACTCATTCACTAAACGGCAAAAAAAGCTAATCTATGCAAAAACAATGGTGGTTTAGTTACAGTATATGATCATACATTACATAAGCCTACCACAGTGGCCAATGTAACCCATTTTTGTCATGTCACATATTAGCAACCTAATTCCTGCTCTTAAGAGATGCACCCAGTTACTTTGGAAAAACTTCCTCCTGGGGCTCTCTGCAGTGCAAGGTTAAATAGGGCCCTGGAAAGATGCACTTGTGACAGAGGGCTGCAAAACCGCAGAGTTTTGTATGTGGTGTGGGTATAAATGTATATGTCTGGTTGTATCTGGGGTTCCCGGCACCGTAAATTTCTATAATTTGGCATTAAATGCTCCCACCTCCTACCTTTTTTTCCTTCAATTGTGTTCAAACCTTGAGGGTCTTTAATTCTTAATAATTATCTTTATTCAAATATATCTATGCTTACTGATTTTATTTACATACTTTGCAAAAAAAAAAAGGGGGAGTGCATCTGGACTGCCACATTATTTATTTATTTATTTATATATATATATATATATATATATATATATATACACACTATCTCACAAAAATGAGTACACCCCTCACATTTTTGTAAATATTTTATTATATCTTTTCATGTGACAACATTGAAGAAATTACACTTTGCTACAATGTAAAGTAGTGCGTGTACAGCTTGTATAACAGTGTAAATTTGCTGTCCCCTCGAAATAACTCAACACACAGCCATTATTGTCTAAACCGCTGGCAACAAAAGTGAGTACACCCCTAAGTGAAAATGTCCAAATTGGGCCTAAAGTGTCAATATTTTGCATGGCCACCTTTTTATTTTCCAGCCTTAACCCTCTTGGGCATGGCGTTCATCCGAGCATCACAGGTTGCCACTGGAGTCCTCTTCCACTCCTCCATGACGACATCACGGAGCTGGTGGATGTTAGAGATCTTGCACTCCTCCACCTTCCGTTGTCCCACAGATGCTCAATAGGGTTTAGGTCTGAAGACATGCTTGGCCAGTCCATCACCTTTACCCTCAGCTTTTTTAGTAAGACAGTGGTCATCTTGGAGGTGTGTTTGGGGTCATTATTATGTTGGAATACTGCCCTGTGGCCCAGTCTCCAAAGGGAGGGGATCTTGCTCTGCTTCAGTATGTCACAGTACATGTTGGCATTCATGGTTACCTCAGTGAACTGTAGCTCCTCAGTACCGACAGCACTCATGCAGCCCCAAACAATGACACTCTCACCACCATGCTTGACTGTAGGCAAGACACACTTGTCTTTGTACTCCTCACCTGGTTGCCGCCACACACGCTTGACACCATCTGAACCAAATAAGATTATCTTGGTCTCATCAGACCACAGGATATGGTTCCAGTAATCCATGTCCTTAGTCTGCTTGTCTTCAGCAAACTGTTTGCGGGCTTTCTTGTGCGTCATCTTTAGAAAAGGCTTCCTTCTGAGATGACAGCCATGCAGACCAATTTGATGCAGTGTTTGGCATATGGTCTGAGCACTGGCAGGCTGACCCCCCACCCCTTCAACCTCTGCGGCAATGCTGGCAGCACTCATACGTCTATTTCCCAAAGACAACCTCTGGCTATGATGCTGAGCATGTGCACTGAACTTCTTTGGTCGACCATGGCGAGGCCTGTTCTGAGTGGAACCTGTCCTGTTAAACCGCTGTATGGTCTTGGCCACCATGCTGCAGCTCAGTTTCAGGGTCTTGGCAATCTTCTTGTAGCCTAGGCTATCTTTATGTAGAGCAACAATTCTTTTTTTCAGATCCTCAGAGATCATGAGGTGCCATATTGAACTTCCAGTGACCTGTATGAGGATGAGAGAACACCAAACATTTAACACACCTGCTCCCCATTCACACCTGAGACCTTGTAACACAAACAAGTCTCATAACACTGGGGAGGGAAAATGGCTAATTGGGCCCAATTTGAACATTTTCACTTAGGGGTGTACTCACTTTTGTTGCCAGGGGTTTAGACATTAATCACTGTGTGTTTGAGTTATTTTGAGGGGACAACAAATTTACACTGTTATACAAGCTGTACACTCACTACTTTACATTGTAGCAAAGTGTTATTTCTTCAGTGTTGTCCCATGAAAAGGTTTAATAAAATAGTTACAAAAATGTGAGGGGTGTACTCACTTTTGTGAGATACTGTGTGTGTGTGTGTGTGTGTGTGTGTGTGTACTTAGGATCCATGGAATGGTGTTTTTATCTATAATCACCAGGGCTCCTCAGTTTGAAATTTATTTTTTTTTGTATTTTGTCAACTCCTATAATGTGGATACATTTAACATTACAATATTAAATGAAGGAAAAAAAATATGGAAACCTCTTCGTCATCACTGAAAAATGTTGTGGTTTTTTTTTTGTTTTTTTTTTAGCTTTCTTTTGGTGGTATATGATCACCTCAGCTGTATGTGTGTGTGTGTGTGTGTATATATATGTGTATGTATGTGTGTGTGTGTGTGTGTGTGTGTGTATATGTATATATATATATATATATATATATATATATATATATATATATATATATATATATATATATAAATAAAAAAAAATATATATATATATATACACATATATATATATACATATACATACACACACTATATATATATTTTTTTAAAACTAATTTCTTCATCAGTTTAGGACGATATGTATTCTTCTTTATATTGTTGGTAAACAAATCACAAGAAGCATATATTGATTGGTTTGCGCAAAAGTTATAGCGTCTACAAACTATGTGAAAGATTTATGGCATTTTTATTATTTTTACTATTGGTGGTGATCTGCGATTTTTAGCTGTACTGCGTCATTGCGACAGACAGATCGGACACATTTTTGGGACCACTGACATTTATACAGTGATCAGTGCTATAAATATGCACTAATTACTGTGTAAATGTCACTGGCAGGGAAGGGGTTAACACTAGGGGGCGATCAAGGAGTTAAATGTGTGTTCCCTAGGTATGTTCTAACTGTACGGGGATAAAACTGACTAGGGGAGGAGACATATCATTCCTACTTAGAAGGAACAAACTACATGTCTCCTCTCCCCTGACAGAATGTCATGGTTATGCAGTAATCTTTCTGTCAGCTTACCTGCCTCTCATGTGTTCAGACTAAGAGGCCAGCCCCTCACACCTGGCTGGTTTTATAACCTCTCCTCGAAGCAGGGGCCCACCCCAGGCCCTATCAGGAAACCCTATATTAACCTGTGCACTGCAAGCCAGCAGTGCTGATCAACCATTGTGCGTTAGCTTTCGTGTGTACTTGTGTTTCCTACATCTGATTCCAGTTACCGACTTTTGCCTGTTCTCGATTATTCCTGTCTGCTCGTGACCCTGACCTTTGGCGTGTCCTCGACTATCACTGTTTGCCTGTGGCCCTGAACCTTGGCATGAACTCTGTTGTCCTTGTCTGCTTTTGGCCCCGACCTTGGCTTATTCCCTTACTATCCCTATCCTCCTGTGGCCTACTGTGGGTGTGAGCTGAGGGATCCTGGGGGTCATGACCTGGAGCCAGTTGCAGCCCAGTCCATCCTCACCACTAGAGGCTCTGTTGAACACCTGCTGGCTCTTAGACTTCGCGCCCCAGGGAATCTTATGCTCTAACCCCGGTGGGATCCGTGCTGGTGTTCCAGCGGCCCTGCCTTCCTTACCACCCTGACTCCCATCCGCAGCAATCAGCCATAGGGTCCACTACCTTGCGGTGCACTCCTGATCCCAACGGTGTGCATCTGTCACCTAGCCTCAAGGTGACCTGACAGTTTGACCTGGCTGATGTGCCGCTACCCGCAGATGATCCGTTGCAGGGCTTAGTTCGCAGACTTGAGAACCAGGAATCGCATCAGACCCAAGTGATGTGATCCCTTCAGGATTTGGCATCCCGTTTTGAACAGGTTCAGGCCTCATTAGGACCCCCGGTTCAACAACCTCAACCGCTATCTGCTGCTGCACCTATCGCACCAGTCGCAGCCACACATTCATTACAACTGCCAGCTCCGGCCCGTTTCTCTGGGGACTCCGAGGCTTGCAGGGGGTTCCTTAGCCAGGCTTGCAGGGGGTTCCTTAGCCAGTGGACAATTAATTTTGAACTTCAGCCCCAAAACTTCCTGTTCTAACGGGCGAAAGTAGCCTATATTATATCCCTCCTGTCCGTCGAGGAGCTAGCTTGGGCTGCCCCTCTGTGGGAACTGAATGATCCAGTGGTTTCTGGCCTGCCTGATTTCTTGAAACTTTTTCGGAATATCTTCGAAGAACCGGGTTGTGTCTCCTCAGCGGCTAGCGCTCTTTTACGTCTCCGTCAAGAGTTCCGCTTCTGTGGGACAGTATGCTCTTCAGTTCAACCTTTTTACATGGCCTATCGGATAGAGTGAAGGATGAATTAGCAGGAAGATCCCTTCCTGCTGATCTGGACGGTGTCATTACCTTGTGTAACCGGATCGATATTCGCTTTCAGGAGAGGGCACTGAAAAAAAGATGCCAGCACTCCCCGTTCCTTAGGCAGCCTGAGCTCCCAGTCCCTTCTCTTCGATCAGAGGAGCACCCCCTGCCCGCTGAGGAACCTATGCAGCTGGGCTGGACCAAGTTGTCTCCTAAAGAACGCGCTAGGCGCAGAACTCTGGGCCTGTGCCTCTATTGTGGGGCCAAAGGTCATTTTCAGACACTTGTTCTCTTCGTCTGGAAAAACTATCGGGGCTAATACATCTGGAAGGCGGAGTATTAGACCCTGAAGTATCACCTCCACCTTCCCGTCTTCTTCTTTCTGTGTTCCTTCATGTCGGCGCTTCCTCTCGTTCGATCTCGGCACATCTGGATTCCAGAGCCGCTGGCAATTTCATGGATTAAGAAACTGCATCTTCCATGAGACTTGCCCTTTTGCCCTTTTCAACGCCATTGGTGGTCTTGGCGATTGATGGCACTGTTCTCCTAGGGGGTCCTATCCGCTTCCAGACCCTCCCTGTTAAGATATCGGTAGGGACACTCCACCAGGAGTGGATATCCTTCCTTGTCTTACATAAGACTTCATCTCCTATCATATTAGGTCTTCCTTGGTTACGGTTCCATTCTCCACACATTGACTTGACTGCTGGGCAGATCCTGGCTTGGGGTTCCTCCTGTTCCTCTTCCTGCCTACTCAAGGTTACCCCAAAAGAGAAACTTCCTGTTGCCACCATCCCAGTATCTTCTGCTCCTCCCGCTGCATATAGCGATTTCTGGAATGTCTCCTGCAATAGTCGGGCTGAGGTACTCTCTGGGTCATGTGGCACTCTGGATGAGGAGCCTACCTGTGACCTTGAGCCGATCATTCACTCCAGTCTGCATGGTCATTTACCTTTGCCTGTTCCTGGACCCCCTTGGACGCACACCCAGGCTTACTCGTCTACCAGTTCCACAGTCGCTATGCCCTGTGATGTGATTCTGGTGGTCGCTGCACCTGGCAATGCTGTTCAGTCAGCCTCTGCACCAGTTCAGCCTATGCCCAGTGAAGCTATCCAGCTTGACTTCTAACCAACCTGGTCTCAGGGATCCACTGACTTCTGCCCAGTCTAATGATCCTGTGCTGGATGTCCAGCTCATCTTTAAGGGTCTTTATTCATTCCTAATAAGCCTTTAGCCCTCAAGCCCTCTCATCCTCTCCCTACCTCGGTTTCAGTCTCTGAGGATAATCTTAAGTACGAGGTTAGTCAAGTTCTGGATTCCCGACGCCGTAGAGGCATTCTTCAGTACCTCGTACATTGGGAAGGGTTTGGTCCTGAGGAGAGGTCTTGGATCACTACATCTGAGATCTTTGCACCTCATCTGTTGAGGAGGTTTCATCTGGAGTTTCCCTTTAAGCCAGGGCGCAGGTGGGGGAGGGGGAGGCCTCATAAGGGGGGGTACTGTCATGGTTATGCAGTAATCTTTCTCTGTCAGCTTACCTGCTCCACATGTGTTCAGACTGACGCCAGCCCCTCACACTTGGCTGGTTTTTTAACCTCTCCTCTAAGCAGGGCCCCACCCCAGGCCCTATCAGGGAACCCTATATTAACCTGTGCACTGCAAGCCAGCAGTGCTGATCAACAATTGTGTGTTCGCTTTCGTGTGTACTTGTGTTTCCCACATCTGATTCCAGTTACCGAGTTTGGCCTGTTCTCGACTATTCCTGTCTGTTCATGACCCTGACCTTTGGCGTGTCCCTGACTATCCCTGGCTGCCTGTGACCCTGAACCATGGTGTGAACTCTGTTGTCCTTGTCTGCTTGTGGCCCGGACCTTGGCTTATTCCCTTACTATCCCTATCCTCCTGTGGCCTACTGTGGGTGTGAGCTGAGGGACCCTGGGGGTCGCAAACTGGAGCCAGTTGCAGCCCAGTCCATCCTCACTACTAGAGGCTCTGGTGAACACCTGGTGGCTCTTAGACTCCGCGCCCCAGGGAATCTTGCGCTCTAATCCCGGTGGGATCCGTGCTGGTGTTCCAGCGGCCCTGCCTTCCTTACCACCCTGACTCCCACTTGCAGCAGTCAGCCATAGGGCCCACTACCTTGCGGTTCACTCCTGATCCCAACGGTATGCATCTGTCACCTAGCCTCAAGGTGACCTCACACAGAACAGGGATTTGTGTGTTTACATACACAAATCCCCTTGCTGGCTCTCGTGCTGGCCAGGCATATCAGGTCCTCCTCCGTGCAGCGGGTGCTATCATTTTTATTCTTATTATTTAGAGTTCATGTAATGATTTATGAATTAACCTTTTCATAACCTGACTGTTTTGGCCAAGTTGTACATTAAGGACCGTGTCCGTTTTTAACACTTCTGCGTTTTGTGTTTAGATGTAACTTTTTTCTTTTATTGTACCCACATAAATTATACATTTGTTTTTTAGGGACAAAAAGGGCTTCCTTTTAATGTTATTATTTTGGCACTATATTATAATAATGTATTGTTAAAAAATAACCCATATATTGTTCCAGAGTTGAACACCAAAAAAATCTATCTTAATCTCTGCAGCAGCTACTGTAAGTGGAAAAGAGGGTCAACAATGCCCATCTGCAGCTGCATACCTCATCGTGTCTATTGCAGCCTTCCTGTGCCGATCTGCAAGCTCTGTGGGGGATTGCCGTTCAAATGTTGCGGTGAGCGGTCAGGATGTCCCCCTGATCGTTCTGCATATCTGATCAGCGTGTCATGCAGGTCAGACGATGGCCATTCCAGTGTACAAAAGCCACGCCTCCTCCTTGTCTGTGATAGGCAAACCACTTGGGCTGAACACTGACTGCTGAGAAACTATAACGGACATCCTCTCATCCTCGTCCGTGGGATAAGAGGACGTCCGTGATAGGCTGAACACTGACTGCTGGAAAACTGAGTGTTCTGCCTATCGAGGACGAGGAGGAGGCGCGGCTTTTGTACACTGGAATGGCCACCGTCTGTCTGCATGACACGCTGATCAGGTAGGCAGTGACTCTAGTATAAGCCTAGGGGGGCACTTTCAGCACAAAAAAATGCTGAAAAACCCGGCTTATTCTCGAATATGAATAGATATATATCTATATCTCTATCTTAATATATATCTATATCACTTTGAGTCACAGAAAATAGTAGCCCAATTAGCCCCCTTTGACATTTTCCTCAAAAAATAAACCCTTTCCCTGCTATTTAATCACTGCAAGCATATCTCCAGAAGGATATAAATAAACTAGAAACTGTCCAAAGGAGGGCCACTAAAATGGTACGCGGTCTGAAACATACAAAGTAGGACTCTTTGACCTTAATACAGTATGTATAGTTTAGAGGAGAGAAGGGATAGAGGTGACATGATAGAAACCTTCAAATATATGAAGGGACTCAATAAAAATTCCAGAACAAATAATGCAAGAAAGCATTTTTTTTTACTGAAAGGGTTGTGGATTTGTGGGATTAACTTCCAACAGATGATGTAAAAAAAAGACTGTACAGTGGAACCTTGGATTACGAGCATAATCCGTTCCAGGAGAATGCTCGTAATCCAAAGCATTCGCATATCAAAGTGAGTTTCCCCACAGAAGTCAATGGAAACAAAAATAATTTGTTCCGCATTGACTTCTATGGCATGCAATACTGCATATGGCCAGAGGTGGGGGGGGGGGGCGCTGGAGAGCCTCGGAAACGCCTCGGCTGAACTCGGAAAGGCTCAGGAACGGAGTATTTCCGAACGGCTCCGTTCGGCTCCAGCATCCCCGCACCTCTGGCCAAATGTGGTACTGCACACCACAGAGGCTTGAATCCTGCTCGTTTTGCGAGACAACACTCGCAAACCGAGTCAGAATTTTCAAAATAAAAATGCTTGTATTGCGAAACGCTCGTTAACCGCATTACTCGCAATCCGAGGTTTCACTGTAATAGAATTTAAAAATGCCTGAGACATGCATAAGGCTTTCCTAAGCAAAAAGTAATAGAACATATGGGTTGACTCAATAGGCCTCTTTGGCTATAAATTTCAATAAAATATAAATAATGAATGAATAGACAACAGACTTGAATGCTTTCATTCTATCCATATCTCTCCTTAGTTTACTATCTACGTCTCTCACTAAAACCAGTAAACCTATGATGAGGATACGCCAAGCTGTGAGCAAAAATGCAAATGTATTTCTATAATGGCTTTTGAGACTAAAAACAAGCCTATTTACATCTTTGCAACTCGATTTTGCATGGCACTCGGATGCTAAAACAAATTACAATTGTACCCTCTCCCCATCCCTTGCCTGAATTCACTTTGGAACTCTGGCAGAATTATATTGATTTTAATACAGACTTGTAAATGCTGAACTAGATGTTTAGCAATAATTTTTCTAAAATCTTTTAGCAATGAAACTACTACTTTTGTTGAGGGATTATTTTATATTCTCTTTATAACTCAACGATACTAAATACATGTATATCAAATTTGAATGTATTGCCTTTTCTTTGCTTGGTGTTGCCAATACAAATGTCTTCTTGGGAGTTGACCTATATATTCCTCTTCTTTTCTGATTCTTTAGCTTCCACGTTTCCTTATCACCCCTGTGCTTCTGTAAAAAAATAAACAGGTTAATTTATGTAAATAGATATTTTTTAAATGGATGCTTTACCTATAGCGCATAAAGATCTCTAAAGATGTACCAAACAGTATTAACATTGTGCAAACAGTTCCTAAAATATTGAGGTGCATACTCTTTGTGACACTCTGTGACAGAACCTAATGTCACTTGGGCTTCTAGAGGGGCTGAGGGATGGCCTCCTATAGGGTGACTATGGCCCATTGAAAGAACCAGGGGTTTTGCCCTATTTGCCCAGTTAGGGCATGGAGAAGAGCCAGGACCTCCTTACTGGCCGGGATGGTGTCTGCTATATCATGTTTAGTTATCAGCGGGCAGACACACCTTCTGCAGATGAGGTCCTGGAACTGTTAGTGGGCACAAGTTGTCGGGTGCCCAGACCCGAGAGGCAGCCCCAAGTACCGGTTCCTCCGTACCGGGCACATGCTTTTGTAGCCAGATCTGTGAAACTATTCTTGGGATACTTTTATTATCATGCCTGGCTACTACCGACTTTATGTATTTTACTTTCATCCTCAGCTCTAATGAGTATAGGACACCTGAAAAGCCAGATCCGGGAGGGATCTGGGGGTAGAAGACTTATTTATAACCAGAGTGTTTGATTTTGTATAGCCAGGGCTGTGGAACGGTTTCTGGCCATCTTGGTGGGCACTCCCTGGCTAATTAAGAGTTACTGTGGACATGTTGCCCAGCACTTAGATAATGGAGGCAGTGGATGGATACCTGTAACTACTGACAAGATTTAGCTATGTGTCTAGCTGATAATTAGATTCATGTTAAAAGTTTGAATGTGCCTGAGTGACTAACTTAATGTTAATCTCCCAGTTTGTATTTCTCTGCACCCTGTCCTGTGATTAAGTCGATGTTATCTAAATTTTGCATGACCCTGTAAATGTAAAAAAATGTGTGTTCTAAATAGTTATTCCTTGGTTTTACTTCAATCTGAGTCCTGTCTCAAGTTTGAGGGAAAGTGCTGGCGTGAGTTTTATATCTGCTGAAGAGGTTTGGAGGGCAGGAGGCCCTTGGATTACTTGGATTCCTTCACACTTGGTCTAAGAATTATTGGTCTATAAATAAAAAAAAAATTGTCTGGAATATCACAATTAAAAGTAGGCTATATTACTTCAACATCTCTATACTATAAACATATAACAACTATGTAACTTTTCTCTGTGTGTATGAATGTTTAAACTCCCTTAAAAGTGACAAATGGGCTTCTTGGTATGATGACACAAAACCATCTAGTCTTGCAAATCTCCGCTGAAGCCTGATGAGCTTCAAATCCCATTGACTTTTTTCCATGATTCCTTGCGTCCTGTTGTCACGAGTGAAATTCTATAATGTAAAATGACAATGGAATTAACATTTTTTTTTCAAATACAACAGGTTAAAATAAATATGATGCAAGAGTGTAGAAAACACCAATCATCTGTCCATCAAGATTGTTATTTCTAATCTTGTACATCTACAGGAAATTTGATACACTATAACAAAATAAAAAAAAAATGTATTTTGCAACCTCCAATTGAAATACTTAGACTAACATTTTCCTTAACATATGACAAGACAAATACATTTTAGATTAACTAAAATGTAGGGGCCAACATACATTCATTGGTTAAGGAGCAACCTATATTGTACTTGCCAGATAACTAGAATCTGCTACTTCAAGAGCCCTATGTTCCAGATCTGAGTAAGAGGAGGGGCTGCCTGTGATCTCCTGAGACACCTGAGATCTGAGTAGAAGGCGGAGGGGCTGCATGTGATCTCCTGAGACACCTGAGATCTGAGTAGAAGGCGGAGGGACTGCATGTGATCTCCTGACACACCTGAGATCTGAGTAGGAGGAGGGGCTGCATGAGATCTCCTGAGATCTGAGTAGGAGGAGGGGCTGCCTGTGATCTCCTGAGACACCTGAGATCTGAGTAGAAGGGGGAGGGGCTGCCTTTGATCCCCTGACACACCTGAGATCTGAGTAGAAGGGGGAGGGGCTGCCTTTGATCTCCTGACACACCTGAGATCTGAGTAGAAGGAGGAGGGGCTGCCTGTGATCTCCTGACACACCTGAGATCTGAGTAGGAGGAGGGGCTGCCTGTGATCTCCTGACACACCTGAGATCTTAGTAGAAGGGGCAGGGGCTGCCTGTTCTCCTGAGATCTGAGTAGAAGGGGGAGGGGCTGCCTGTGATCTCCTGAGACACCTGAGATCTGAGTAGGAGGAGGGGCTGCATGAGATCTCCTGAGACACCTGAGATCTGAGTAGAAGGGGGAGGGGCTGCCTTTGATCCCCTGACACACCTGAGATCTGAGTAGAAGGGGGAGGGGCTGCCTTTGATCTCCTGACACACCTGAGATCTGAGTAGAAGGAGGAGGGGCTGCATGAGATCTCCTGAGATCTGAGTAGGAGGAGGGGCTGCATGAGATCTCCTGAGATCTGAGTAGGAGGAGGGGCTGCCTGTGATCTCCTGAGACACCTGAGATCTTAGTAGAAGGGGGAGGGGCTGCCTGTTCTCCTGAGATCTGAGTAGAAGGGGGAGGGGCTGCCTGTGATCTCCTGAGACACCTGAGATCTGAGTAGGAGGAGGGGCTGCCTGTGATCTCCTGACACACCTGAGATCTGAGTAGGAGGAGGGGCTTCATGTGATCTCCTGACACACCTGAGTAGAAGGGGGAGGGGCTGCCTTTGATCTCCTGACACACCTGAGATCTGAGTAGAAGGAGGAGGGGCTGCATGAGATCTCCTGAGATCTGAGTAGGAGGAGGGGCTGCATGAGATCTCCTGAGATCTGAGTAGGAGGAGGGGCTGCATGAGATCTCCTGAGATCTGAGTAGGAGGAGGGGCTGCCTGTGATCTCCTGAGACACCTGAGATCTTAGTAGAAGGGGGAGGGGCTGCCTGTTCTCCTGAGATCTGAGTAGAAGGGGTAGGGGCTGCCTGTGATCTCCTGAGACACCTGAGATCTGAGTAGGAGGAGGGGCTGCCTGTGATCTCCTGACACACCTGAGATCTGAGTAGGAGGAGGGGCTTCATGTGATCTCCTGACACACCTGAGATCTGAGTAGGAGGAGGGGCTGCATGAGATCTCCTGAGATCTGAGTAGGAGGAGGGGCTGCCTGTGATCTCCTGAGATCTGAGTAGGAGGAGGGGCTGCCTGTGATCTCCTGAGACACCTGAGATCTGAGTGGAAGGGGGAGGGGCTGCCTTTGATCTCCTGACACACCTGACATCTGAGAAGAAGGGGGAGGGGCTGCCTGTGATCTCCTGACACACCTGAGATCTGAGTAGAAGGAGGAGGGGCTGCATGAGATCTCCTGAGACACCTGATATCTGAGTAGAAGGGGGAGGGGCTGCCTTTGATCTCCTGACACACCTGAGATCTGAGTAGAAGGGGGAGGGGCTTCCTGTGATCTCCTGACACACCTGAGATCTGAGTAGGAGGAGGGGCTGCATGAGATCTCTTGAGATCTGAGTAGGAGGAGGGGCTGCCTGTGATCTCGTGACACACCTGAGATCTGAGTAGGAGGAGGAGGGGCTGCCTGTGATCTCCTGACACACCTGAGATCTTAGTAGAAGGGGGAGGGGCTGCCTGTTCTCCTGAGATCTGAGTAGAAGGGGGGGCTGCCTGTGATCTCCTGACACACCTGAGATCTGAGTAGGAGAAGGGGCTTCATGTGATCTCCTGAGACACCTGAGATCTGAGTAGAAGGAGGAGGGGCTGCATGAGATCTCCTGAGATCTGAGTAGAAGGGGGAGGGCTGCCTGTGATCTCCTGAGACACCTGAGATCTGAGTAGGAGGAGGAGGGGCTGCCTGTGATCTCCTGACACACCTGAGATCTTAGTAGAAGGGGGAGGGGCTGCCTGTGATCTCCTGAGACACCTGAGATCTGAGTAGGAGAAGGGGCTTCATGTGATCTCCTGAGACACCTGAGATCTGAGTAGAAGGAGGAGGGGCTGCATGAGATCTCCTGAGATCTGAGTAGAAGGGGGAGGGCTGCCTGTGATCTCCTGACACACCTGAGATCTGAGTAGGAGAAGGGGCTTCATGTGATCTCCTGAGACACCTGAGATCTGAGTAGAAGGAGGAGGGGCTGCATGAGATCTCCTGAGATCTGAGTAGAAGGGGGAGGGCTGCCTGTGATCTCCTGAGACACCTGAGATCTGAGTAGGAGGAGGAGGGGCTGCCTGTGATCTCCTGACACACCTGAGATCTTAGTAGAAGGGGGAGGGGCTGCCTGTTCTCCTGAGATCTGAGTAGAAGGGGGGGGGGGCTGCCTGTGATCTCCTGAGACACCTGAGATCTGAGTAGGAGGAGGGGCTGCCTGTGATCTCCTGACACACCTGAGATCTGAGTAGGAGAAGGGGCTTCATGTGATCTCCTGAGACACCTGAGATCTGAGTAGAAGGAGGAGGGGCTGCATGAGATCTCCTGAGATCTGAGTAGAAGGGGGAGGGCTGCCTGTGATCTCCTGAGACACCTGAGATCTGAGTAGGAGGAGGAGGGGCTGCCTGTGATCTCCTGACACACCTGAGATCTTAGTAGAAGGGGGAGGGGCTGCCTGTGATCTCCTGAGACACCTGAGATCTGAGTAGAAGGGGGAGGGGCTGCCTTTGATCTCCTGACACACCTGAGATCTGAGTAGGAGGCGGAGGGGCTGCATGTGATCTCCTGACACACCTGAGTAGGAGGAGGGGCTGCCCGTGATCTCCTGACACACCTGAGATCTTAGTAGAAGGGGGAGGGGCTGCCTGTTCTCCTGAGATCTGAGTAGAAGGGGGAGGGGCTGCCTTTGATCTCCTGACACACCTGAGATCTGAGTAGAAGGGGGAGGGGCTGCCTGTGATCTCCTGACACACCTGAGATCTGAGTAGAAGGAGGAGGGGCTGCATGAGATCTCCTGACACACCTGAGATCTTAGTAGAAGGGGGAGGGGCTGCCTGTTCTCCTGAGATCTGAGTAGAAGGGGGAGGGGCTGCCTGTGATCTCCTGACACACCTGAGATCTTAGTAGAAGGGGGAGGGGCTGCCTGTGATCTCCTGAGACACCTGAGATCTTAGAAGGGTAAGGGGCTGCCTATGATCTCCTGCGACACTTGAGATGTGAGTAGAAGGGGGAGGGGCTGCCTGTGATCTCCTGAGATCTGAGTGGAAGAGGGAGGGGCTGTCTGGTATCTCCTGAGATGTAAGTAGAAGGGGGGTACTTGTGAACTCCTACATAGTTACATAGTAGGCGAGGTTGAAAAAAGACACAAGTCCATCACGTCCAACCTATGTGTGATTATGTGTCAGTATTACATTTTATATCCCTGTATGTTGCGGTCATTCAGGTGCTTATCTAATAGTTTCTTGAAGCTATCGATGCTCCCCACTGAGACCACCGCCTGTGGAAGGGAATTCCAAATCCTTGCCGCTCTTACAGTAAAGAACCCTCTACTACGTAGTTTAAGGTTAAACCTCTTTTCTTCTAATTTTAATGAGTGGCCACGAGTCTTGTTAAACTCCCTTCTGCGAAAAAGTTTTATTTCTATTGTAGGGTCACCAGTACAGTATTTGTGTATTGAAATCTCAAGCGTCTCTTCTCCAGAGAGAATAAGTTAAGTGCTTGCAACTTTTCCTCATAACTAAGATCCTCCAGACCCTTTATTAGCTTTGTTGCCCTTCTTTGTACTCGCTCCATTTCCAGTACATCCTTTCTGAGGACTGGTGCCCAGAACTGGACAGCATACTCTAGGTGCGGCCGGACCAAAGTATTGTAGAGTGGGAGAATTATCGTTTTATCTCTGGAGTTGATCCCCTTTTTAATACATGCCAATATTCTGTTTGCTTTAGCAGCAGCTTGGCATTGCATGCCATTGCTGAGCTTATCTACTATGACCCCCAGGTCCTTTTCCATCCTAGATTCCCCCAGAGGTTCTCCCCCCAGTGTATAGATTGCATTCATATTGTTGCCACCCAAATGCATTATTTTACATTTTTCTACATTGAACCTCATCTGCCATGTAGTTGCCCACCCCATTCATTTGTTCAGATCTTTTTGCAAGGTTTCCACATCCTGCGTAGAAGTTATTGCCCTGCTTGGCTTAGTATCGTCTGCAAATACAGAGATTGAACTGTTTATCCCATCCTCCAGGTTGTTTATGAACAAATTAAATAGGATTGGTCCCAGCACAGAACCCTGGGGAACCCCACTACCCACCCCTGACCATTCCGAGTACTCCTCATTTATCATGACCCTCTGAACTTGCCCTTGTAGCCAGTTTTCAATCCATGTACTCGCCCTATGGTCCATGCCAACGGACCTTATTTTGTACAGTAAAAGTTTATGGGGAACTGTGTCAAATGCTTTTGCAAAATCCAGATACACCACGACGTCTGCGGGCCTTCCTTTATCAAGATGGCAACTTACCTCCTCATAGGTTAGTAGCTTGGTTTGGCAAGAACGATTCTAAATGAATCCATGCTGATTACTGCTAATGATACCATTCTCATTACTAAAATCTTGTATATAGACCCTTATCATCCCCTCCAAGGGACATACTATTGATGTTAGGCTAACTGGTCTGTAATTCCCAGGGATGTATTTTGGGTCCTTTTTAAATATTGGTGCTACATTGGCTTTTTTCCAATCAGCTGGTACCATTCCAGTCAGTAGACTGTCTGTTAAAATTAGGAACAACGGTCTGGCAATCACTTGACTGAGTTCCCTAAGTACCCTCAGATGCAAGCCATCTGGTCCCAGTGATTTATTAATGTTAAGTTTCTCAAGTCTAATTTTAATTCTGTCCTCTGTTAACCATGGAGGTGCTTCCTGTGTTGTGTCATGAGGATAAACACTGCAGTTTTGGTTACTGAAGCCCCCCGATTCACTCGTTAAGACTGAGGAGAAGAATAAATTCAATACCTTCGCCATCTCCCCATCCTCCTGAGATCTGAGTAGGAGGGACTGCCTGTGATCTCCTGAGACACCTGTAGTGGTGATTCTGCCACAGCTTTCTCCTCCACCCCCTCCACTTCTTCTTCCTCTATGGCCTCTTCCTCTGCAGATTTCTCCTCGGAACCAGCTGTGCTCCGTAGGCTTTCAAGGGGCTACACAAGCACTTAGGCAAAAAGATGCCATGCGGTGCTTGAGTTGGTCTGCTTAGGGGACAGGAGCCACACTGGGGCAAAGATTCTGTCAACTCTGCAGGGGCAGGCTCAGAGGTGGTTGACGCCATGCCAGCTTCAGCCAGGAATGGTGGTTTGCGACAATGGCACCAACCTCATCTCTGCCCTCTGACAGGGACACTTGACCCATGTTCCCTGTTTGGCTCACGTCCTTAATTTGGTGGTGCAGCAGTTCTTGTGCAGGTACCCGGGCTTACAGGATCTCCTGAGGCAGGCCAGGAAAGTCTGTGGGCATTTCTGCTGGTCATATAATGCCAGTGCTCGGCTGGCTGACCTTCAAAAGGAATGCAACCTGCCCAAGAACCGCCTCATTTGTGACATGCCCACCAGGTGGAACTCAATGTTGGCAATACTGCAGTGGCTGCACACAGCAGATGATCAATGAGTACCTGTGTGAGTATGGCACCAGGACAGGGTCAGAGGAGCTTGCCTATAGCCATTGATCCTTGGTAACGGACATGTTTAAAGTCTCTTCCCAAAACATTTTATGCTTATTTGGTTCCTGAAGTTCTGAGGCCTGCAACCAGGTGTAGGTTAAGGATATGTTTTTTGTGGTTGTGGTAGCCATGAAACTGACAGTCTCAAATGGCATTAGAGGTCTCGTAAAGTGTTTGTCTTTGGGGACTCAGGATGTAGTCATGTATTTGGCGGTACACCCAGTAATTTTAAGAAAGGCAAGTCCAGTTCTGTTTGTAACATTGAAAATGATTTAACTTTGTTACCGTCCAGACAATGTGTGGCCAAAAGTGGTACGTTTCTATTGGTGAATGGTTGAGCTCATCTGCACATACCTGGTTGAAAATCTGGGTTAGCAAACAATGGTGTTAGTGGACCTGGGGATGTAGTCATACCTGATTTTCGGATCACTGTTTGTAAAATTTTAAGCGTCGCCCCTACAAGGGGGTGTTGCTTTAGTTGTTTAGGGCATAAATTCCATGGGATCTTAGGTGGGTGTGACACGGGTATGGGGCCCATATTTTCTAATGTCACCCAATCTTTGTTATCCGCATGACATGTCCAATCTATAATTCTGGTGAGATGTGTAGCTAAGTAGTGATTTTTAAAATTGGGGAATCCTATTTCACCACTCTGTCTCTGGTGAGTAATGGTAAACTTATACGTGGTTTCTTGGATGCCCAGAGGAATTTTATGAGCATGGCCTGTAGTGAGCGAAAACCTTTTTTAAGTAATGGGATGGGTATGGTTTGGAAGAAATGCAGGATTCTGAGTAAGCTCGTCATTTTTATAACGGCTGCTCTGCCAAACCATGAGAAATGTTTTAAAGACCATTTCTCCAAATCTTTCACTATGGTTTGTAAAAGTGGTAGAAAATTTTGTTTGTACATCGAGTCTAAGTTTGGGGTCAGTTGGATTCCTAAATATTTAAGGGAGGTTGTTTCCCATTTAAATTTACAGTTATTTTATGTGTTATGTTTTGTGTCATCCCTCAGTGTCAAATTTAGTGCTTCTGCTTTTTTATAATTAATCTTAAAGTTCGATATGTAACCGTAATGAGTAAATATGTTGCAGAGGAGATTGGGCATGGTAATATGTGGTTGGGTTATAAAAAATAGAAGATCATCGGCATATGCCGTGTATTTGTCGGTTTTGCCTTGTACTTGAAAGCCGTGTACGGAAGGTGAGGAATTTGCTGAGTGGATCAGTGGTTCCAGTGTGAGGATGAACAAGGGTGAAAGAGGACACCACTGTTGTGTCCCACTTTGGATTTTTACTATGTTTGATAGAGTCCCATTAACTTTAATTTGTGCTGTCGGGTTATGATAGATAGTCTTAATCCATGTTAGCATGTGGGGTTTCAATCCGATATGGGTGCAGGTAGCAAATAAGAAGTCCCACGACACGCGGTCGAAGGCTTTCTCCACATCTGTAGAGAGTAGCATGCCTTCAAAGTCTCCCTGTTGAGATCTGTATATAAGGTTTAGGGTTTTTGTCACATTGTCTCTTGCTTCCCTGCCTGGCATGAAGCCTACTTTTTCTATGAGTTTGTGTAGTAGTGGTCGCAGTCTATTCGCTAGTATTTTCGTATATAGCTTCAAGTCAATGTTAAATAAGGAAATCGGTTTATAACTGGCACAGTCTAAAGGGTCTTTGTTGGGTTTGGGTAGTACTGTGACGTGCGCTCTCAAAGTCGTCCTGGGTTTCTTGTGGGTCTCTTAGATAATTAAAGGTCTTCAGCATGTGTAGTGTCAGTAGAAAAGGTTTTGTAATAATGGGCTGTCAGTCCATCTGGACCGGGACTTTTCCCAGTTTTAAGTGCTTTGATAGCTGCTGTTAATTCTATTTATGTTATTCTTCTAACAATTGGGCGTCATCGTCAGTGTGGGGAGGCCACTGTCAATGAGAAATTTGTGGATAATTTCTGTCCGTGTCCCAGATAAGTCTTTAGGTTTATGTGTATTTGGTAGATTGTACAGGTCTGTATAATAAACTTGGAATCTTTGGGCAATCTTTGAAGTGTCTTGTGTTACCTGACCATTGCTAGTTTTAATAGCTGCTATGTTCGTCGATGGCATTGTGTCTTCGAGTGCTTTCGCTAGGAATATCCTCGTCTTGTCACCATGTTAGTAGAAGAACCCATTCTTGAAGAAAATCTTCTGCGCTTTGAGAATCAAGAGGGTTTGCTGTTTTTTCTGTAAGTCGAGTAAAGCTGTGGCTGTTTCTATTGCTAGAGATTGCTTATGTTTTATTTCTAGATCACCTATGGCCTGTCAGGTCATTGATTTCTTTTTCTGCTTCTCTTTTTTGTCGCACCTATCCATATAAAATCCCCCCGTATCACACATTTATGGGCTGTCCAAATTGTTAAGGCTGTCAGCTCTTCTGTGTCATTTTCCTTGAAGCAGTTTAATCGTTTGTTAGTTTGCTGAGATTTGTTGAGTCTGAGCAGTGAGGGGATCAACCTCCATGCGGCGGCCCCTTGTTTCTTATTAGCTTTTTGAAGTTGCAGAGATACAGGTACGTGATCCGAAAGGGATTTTACACCTATTTTGGCTGATTTCACAAGGGATAGGTCCCTCTGTGAAATGAATATGTAATCTATACGTGTACATTTTTTTGTGTAGGGATGATAAATATGTATAGTCTCTACCTGAGGGATTGGTCAAGCTCCATGTGTCTATTAAGGTTAGTGAGGCTAGAAGTGTGTTGATTTTGCGTAATTTTTTGTAAGATATACTGGACTTGCCATCTGAAGTGTCTTGCAGGGGGTTAAACGCTGCATTGAAATCCCCTCTAAGCACAATACAGCCATGGGCAAATCCCTTAAGCTCATCAATCATACGTTGGCAAAAAGTGACCTGCGCAGTGTTAGGGAAGTACACGTTTGCCAGTGTGATTGGGGTTCCTGCCCATTGCCCTTTTAATGAATAAGTATCTTCCTTCAGTGTCTGCCTGTTGGGTGATGATGATGTCAGCGTTTTTGTGTGTTAGGATGGAGACTCCCTTTGACTTGGTTGTAGGATTAGTTGTGTGGAAAGCATGTGGGTAGTGTTTTGTCATGTAGTTCAGGTACTGTACCTGTTTTGAAGTGGGTCTCCTGGAGAAATACCACTGCCGGTTTTGTCTTGTGACGTTCTCATAGCAATGAGATTTGCTTCTCTGGTGTATTTAAACCCCTGATGTTATGAGAGATCACAAAATGTTTTTCAAGCATAGAATATGGCATGGTTAATACAATAAGTGTTATAGCCTGTTTAGCTATGAAGCACCCCAAAAGTCTAAGAGGGGAATAGAGGAAAAAGAAGAAGAGATAGTGTAGAAGTATTCCTGTAACTCTCTAGTGGAGTGTCACTTAGGTTGAGTGTATAGGTACGATATCTCCTAATGTCAACTATAGGAGAGAATTGAAGTGAGATTCTGTTTGGCGTTAAACCAACCAGAATTCACAGTTGGGACCAATAGGAGGTTGTTGCTACAGGAATGGCGTAAGCAACTATAACCAAAATCTTTTGTATGAAACTTGTAATAAAATAAAACTGAGGGAAGCCTCCCCTTCCAGCCATAAGGGTAGTAACATGAAATTTAGCATGAAAGTTGCTACCATATTAAACGATGGTTGCATTTAAAATGCTATGATTCATCAGGAAGTCTGTTGAATCTGTATTTAGCAGTTATAGCTATTGGCTAACATATTAGAATAATAATAATAAAAAAAAAAGCTTCAAAACATCAGCAATTGTATGGCCTGTTAATGCAGCACAGTGGTGTAGTGGTTAGCACTCTCGCCTAGCAGTAAGAAGGGTCGCTGGTTCGAATCCCAACCATGACACTACCTGCCTGGAGTTTGCATGTTCTCCCTGTGCCTGCGTGGGTTTCCTCCGGGTACTCCGGTTTCCTCCCACACTCCAAAGACATGCTGGTAGGTTAATTGGCTTCTGTTCAAAATTGGCCCTAGTATATGAATGTGAGTTGGGGACCTTGGATTGTGGGCTCCTTGAGGGTAGGGACCGATGTGGGTGTACGATGTATGTGCAGAGTGCTGCGTGAATTGGCGGCACCATATGGGTACCTTTAAATAAAAATAGGGATGATTGTAGACACGCACCCACACTCACTCAGGTTGAACTGGATGGACTGGTGTCTTTATTCAACCTTACTAACTATGTAACTTGAAAGCTGTACAAATTATTAATACCATACAGTAAATGTATCAGAGTCCATCCCCTATAGTCAAGTATTGAGTGCACCCTCATCGGGTGTTCCCAATGTTGCATATTTAGGGTCAATTTGATGGGTGTTGAGGCCTGATCGTGGCAAAGCATGCGTGCCATCTGCATATCTAGTCAAGAGTCCTTAAGCAGGCGCATGCCCTGTCCCGATCCATCTATGAGCAGTCTCAATTTGCAGAGGGGGTATACCTAGTCTACCCAATCCATATTTGCCTTTGCGAGTATAAGGTATTCATCATTGTTGTAAAAGTCCCAGTTTTTCGGATGGTCTTTTGTCCCAGATATAATATAGGATGTGTTCAGGGTATTTGGGTGTCAAGTATTTTTAAACCTGACCAGCAGGGTTTGTTGGACACTCAAACTGCAGAATAAAAAACATTTTACATTAACATTACACAACTGCAGCAGTACAAATACAAAAAACATTCTGAAAAGAGGTGAACTATAACTGTTCAAGAAACTTCACATTTGAATGTAAAAAAGTTAACATGCTCGGGGCTAAGGCTGGCTCTCTTATTACAAACAATGTTGCCTGCAGCAGAAAAGAGGCGCTCTGATGGAGTGGAGGTGCCTGGGATGCTCAAGAAGGATTTTGCAAGTTTTGCCAAAGTAGTATTTTTATCTTGGTTACCCTTCCACCAATTTAAAGGGTTTACCTCCTTTGGAAATGGCTTCTTAGCAAAATAAGCCTGAACATTTCATAATTGTGAATATCCTCCAAGTTGCCCCTCTTCCTCTTCGCCGCTGCCCCCAGACTCAAGGAGTGTGTCAAGCAGAGAATGAGATGCTGTGTAGATGTTGAAAGCTCAGCATCTCTAGGTAAAGGCGACCCGATGGTCATTTGCTGCTGCACCATCATCTCCCTTCTTAAAGCAAGTGCCTCTGTACTTTTGCCTGCACATTTATGATTTGTTCTGTCAATAAAAATTTTAGTCTTCTAAATCTTGGGTCCATGGCAGAGGAAAGAATTACGGTGTTTGGGACGTGTTCAAAAAGGATCCCCTTCCATCTGTTTTGAAGCTGGTCTGTTGCAGTGGCTAGGAAGCTCTTCAGCAGTGATGATTCAAAAGAAGCACCTTCATTAGACCGCAACAGCCCCTTCACCAGTGCAGGCACGGATAGAGTAACATATTCTTGGTCACTCATGAATACAGTGCAGCATTCAAAGGGCTTAAAGAGCAGTGGAAAGTTCTTCAAGAATACTCCACTGGTCTGGTTTTAAGTCCAGATAATGTTTGCCCCTTTGTGTAACTGATGGGTCAGACAGAGTTGTGGTTACTGGCCACCTTTGTTCAATGAGTCGTTCAACCACATAGTAAGTGCTAATCCATCTTGTGCTTACATCTTGAAGAAGCTTCTGCTCAGATGTACCCATTTGCTTTTGTTTCTCCTTCAATTTGCTGCTGGCTAGCTCACTTTTTAAAAAAAAATAGTCCTCTTGCAGCACTAACAGCTCTCATTCCTGAATTTTTTAACGCAGCACCGATCACTAGCTGCAAGGTGTGGCCAGTGCAGTAGATACTGGCCCAGCCATGCGTGTCCACCAGGATTTTCACAGTAGTCACAATATTTGCACCATTGTCATGCACAATGGCAATTTTTTTCTGAGCCAGAATTTCTAATTTTTTAGTCACCCATTCCAAACATTCTGCAATATTTGCTGCTGTATGTCTGTGTTCCAGAGGCATGGTAGTGAGGCAGATAGAAATCATCTTCCAATCCTCCGCTATGTAGTGGCATGTAATGCCAAGGAAAGCCTCTGTCGATATGCTTGTCCATATGTCTGCAGTAATGGCAATTCTGCTTTCATTAGCGCTGGTGGCATCCTTCACATTCTGAAATGCCTCCTGGTACTTTCTCTCCACTAGTTTGGTAAAATGGGTTCTTGATGGTAGAGTATATCCAGGGTTTAGTACACTGATCATGCTTTTAAATCCTCGGCCTTCAACCATGGACAGTGGCTGCATGTTGGTGACTAGCATTTTCATGATAGAATCTGTTATAACCGCTGATTGTTGGGGAGTGCATGGGCGATTCTACTGCACAAACTCTGTCATGGTGCACTGTTTCTTTCTGCAATGAAAAAGATAATATGATTAGTATGCAGGAAAAGATATTTCTGTGTAACTCAATATATCATTTGGGTTTAACTTGGCGTCCTGATGTTTCGGCCTCCTCTGTGAACCCCACGTGTTTCCGTTTCATGTGCTCGTTCATCGTTGTGCTTCCGTGCCATGCAAGTTCCGTTTTGCAAAGTTTGCAAGTGACCACCTTCTTTGCCACATTTAAATTAAAATGCTCCTATGCCTTAGGTTTGGGTCGCACACCTTTTTCTGAAGTCATTGTGTCAGCAGCACCCTCTGCCATTTTTATAATGCATTTTTTTTGCAGCTAGAAGTAAAAAAGAGTGCAGTTAATATGTATTGTACAGTTTTATAAAAATAAATTATTCTTCAATATTTATATGCACTGCAATGTTAGATATGATGAATAACCAGCTATATAGTTGGGGAATAAAAAAAATGAATATCTAATCAATTCTCAGAACACCAGAAGAAAAAAAATATTAAGACCTAAAATACTATTGGGCAGATTTTCAGATAGGACTGTAATATTATAATGCATGACAGAGTCCCTTGTCATATACGGGGGGGCTGGAGCCGATCGGAGCAATTTGGAAATACTTGGAAATACTCCGTTCCCGAGTGTTTCCGAGCCTTTCTGGATGCAGCCGAACGGTCTCCGAGTATTTCCGAGTCTCTCTGGCGCCCCCCACCTGTGGCTACATGCAGTATTGCATTCCATAGAAGTCAATGTGGAACAAATTGTCGTTTACATTGACTTCTCTCTTTGATATGCAAGTGCTTTGGATTAATCAAATTCACTATCGTAAGCTTAATTGAACATTGATTCACTAGAAGATTTTGAGTTTTTTTTAATTAAATAGATCATGGCTATCTGGTACAGAGGCAAATGATAGTTGTGCATCTTGGGAAGCTAAAGTCTCATCCATTGCACTAGATGTGGACAATACATGAGACAAGTCACTTTGGATATTTACTTTACAAAGCGTTACTAGACCTACAGATTACCAACAATACAGACCTGATCACGGATGTGGAAATATGGGGCAATTTAGGAAAGAGATCACAGGTCAATTAGTTTTAGTATAAATTACACAAATGGGAAACATAAAGGGGAATATAAAGACACTGAATTTCAAAAGAGCCAACTTCCCTAAACTACAATCCTTGCTAGAAGATAATAATTGGGATAAAATTTTAAGAACAAAGAACATGTAGGAAAAATAGGTATGCTTTAAGAGCATATTAAATAAGGACATTAGCAAGTGCATCCCAATGGAAAATACATTTAAAAGCACTAATAAAAGTCCTGGGTGGCTTAACTCCAAGTAAAAATACATATAAAAGCAAAGGAGAAGGCCTTCAAAAAATACAAGGCTGAGGGATCATCATCAGCATTCCAACTTTACAAAGAATGCAACAAGAAATGTAAGGGTGCAATCAATGTGGCTAAGATAGAACACAAGACACATAGCAGAGGAGAGTAAAAAAAATACCAAAAAATTATTTAAGTACATAAATAGTAAGAAAGGAAGGTCAGATCATATTGGTACCATAAAGAATAATGAAAGGAATCTGGTTACTAAGGATGGAAAGATGGCGAAGGTATTGAATTTATTCTTCTCAGTCTTCACGAGGTAATCGGGGGCTTCAGTAACCAAAAATGCAATGTTTATCCCCGTATGTCACAGGAAGCACCCTCATGGCTAACGGGACAGAGTTAGAAATAGACTTGAAAAATGTAACATTAATAAGTCACCCGGGACCAGATGGCTTGCACTCAAGGGTCCTTAAGGAACTCCGTCAAGTAATTGCCAGACCATTGTTCCTAATTTTTATGAACAGTCTACTGACTGGAACGGTACTAGCTGATTGGAGAAAAGCCAATGTAGCACCAATATTTAAAAAAGGGCCAAGATACATCCCTGGGAATTACAGACCAGTTAGCCTAACATAAATAGTATGTAAACTCTTGGAGGGGATGATAAGGGACTAGTTACAAGATTTTAGTAATGACAACGGTATCGTTAGCAGTAATCAGCATGGAATCATGAAGTATCGTTCTTGCCAAACCAATCTATTAACCTTCTATGAGGAGGTGAGCTGCCATCTAGATAAAGGAAGGCCCATAGACATGGTGTATCCGGATTTTGCAAAAGCATTTGATACAGTTCCCCATAAATGTTTACTGTACAAAGTAAGGTCTGTTGGCATGGACCATAGGGTGAGTACATGGATTGAAAACTGGCTATAAGGGCGAGTTCAGAGAGTAGTGATAAATGGGGAGTACTCGGAATGGGCAGGTGTGGAAAGTGGGGTCCCCCAGGGTTCTGTCCTGGAACCAATCCTATTTCAATTATTCATAAGCGACCTGGAGGATGGGGTAGGCAGTTCAATCTCTGTATTTGCGGAAGATACTAAGTTAAGCAGGGCAATAACTTCTCTGCAGGATGTGGAAACCTTACAAAAAGATTTGAACAAATTAATGGGGTGGGCAACTACATGGCAAATGAGGTTCAATGTAGAAAAATGTAAAATAATGCATTCGGGTTGCAAAAATATGAATGTAATCTACTCACTAGGGGGAGATCCTCTGAGGGAATCTATGATGGAAAAGGACCTGGCGGTCCTAGTAGATGACAGGCTCAGCAATGGCATGCAATGCCAAACTGCTGCATGCAAAGCAAACAGAATATTGCCATGCATTTAAAAGGGAATTAACTCCAGAGATAAAACGATAATTCCCCCATTCTACAAGACTCTGGTCCGGCCGCACCTAGAGTATGCTGTCCGGTTCTGGGCATCAGTCCTCAGGAAGGATGTGCTGGAACTGGAGAGAGTCCAGAGAAGGGCAACAAAACTGATAAAGCGATTGGAGGACGTTGGTTATGAGGAAAGTTTACAAGCACTGAACTTGTTCTCTTTGGAGAAGAGACGCTTGAGAGGGGATATGATTTCAATGTACAAATACCGTACTGGTGACCCCACAATAGGGATAAAGCTTTTCCGCGCAAGTGAATTCAATAAGACATGTGGCCATTCACTAAAATTAGAAGAAAACAGGTTTAACGTTATACTGCGTAAAGGGTTCTTTACTGTAAGAGCGGTTAGGATGTGGAATTCTCTTTCACAGGCAGTGGTTTCAGTGGGGAGCGTCAATAATTAAAAAAAACTGTTAATACTGACATAAAATCACACACATTTTGGACTTGATGGACTTGTGTCTTTTTTCAACCTCTCCTACTATGTAACTATGTAACTTGTCGAATTGGAGCAGGGAAAGCATTCTTTAGAATTATTCTATCAGATTCCACTTTGTATGCAGCTTTTCAAATGTAAGAATTTTGAACCATAGTTGACCCAAATTCACTTTGAATTTTTTGTTGTTCTGCTTGGGAAAAGGCATAAAAGTGGTGCATCCAACAGCTTACATTGCACTGCTAAGGATCGGTGTGTTTGTATAGTGGCACTTCTTTCCTTTTGTGGCATACGAGGATCAGTGCCTGCTGAAACAGTTCCAGATATACTTTCTGTAGCTGAAGATTAAATTGCCTGACCACACGAAGCACAACATTTCTCTTCAGTTTGGCAAAGTGTAAAAACCACTCTTACGCTTAGGTTGTCCCGACTCATTAAGCATAGAGAATTTATTCAGAAATAGGAATGAGCCGAACACGCCCCTGTTCGTTTCGCACCAGAACATGCGAACAGGCAAAAAATTTGTTCGAACACGCGAACACCGTTAAAGTCTATGGGACACGAACATGAATAATCAAAAGTGCTCATTTTAAAGGCTTATATGCAAGTTATTGTCATAAAAAGTGTTTGGGGACCTGGGTCCTGCCCCAGGGGACATGGATCAATGCAAAAAAAAGTTTTAAAAATGGCCGTTTTTTCGGGAGCAGTGATTTTAATAATGCTTAAAGTGAAACAATAAAAGTGTAATATCCCTTTAAATTTTGTACTTTGGGGGTGTCTATAGTATGCCTGTAAAGGGGCGCATGTTTCCCGTGTTTAGAACAGTCTGAAAGCAAAATGACATTTCAAAGGAAAAAGTCATTTAAAACTACTCACGGCTATTAATGCATTGCTGGTCCGACAATACACATAGAAGTTCATTGATAAAAACGGCATGGGAATTCCCCACAGGGGAACCCCGAACCAAAATTAAAAAAAAAGACGTGGGGGGTCCCCCTAAATTCCATACCAGGCCCTTCTCAAAAGCGAATTCAGCTTTATTACAATTAGAGAGTATGGACCCCAATGTTGAAAGGTTCTCTAAAGTGAAACAGTAGATGAAGGAACTTATACAATGTGATTGTGAAATTTATAATGAAAAAAGAAAATTACAAAGCAGAGCACCTTAGCAGAATTCTTCTTACAAGCCACCCCTACCAGTTCTATAATTTCCTTGTCGTCTTCTCCTTCATCTACAACTCCTGATGACCCTGCTGGTAACTCCAATGACGATACTGATGACCCTGCTGGTAACTCCAATGACGATACTGATGACCCTGCTGGTAATTTCAATTTCAGTGTCATGATGACCTTGAAGCACTATCACCCTTTGAAGGATTTGATGACTAAAATGTTACTATAAATGTCTACTGTACAGTATATGTTTACTTTTTGGGCACTGTACATCATTGTATCCTGTACAGTACAGTATTTTTGTTTATGTTTTTTTGTTCTGTACTTCTGCAAAATAAAACATTATTGCATTGGAATTTTGTGTTTAGACCTTTTTTTTCTTCTTCAGAATACAGTACAGCATAGGCGTCATTAAGGGGTGGCTATTGAGGCTGGAGCCGTAGAGGCAATAGCCCCGAGTGTCTAAGCGCCCGGTCCAGCAGTGTTCTCCCGTCTACTACACTGTTACCGGCAAAGTCATATGCCGCCCGGTCTGAGGAAAGCAGCAGGAGATCAGAACGCCAGCGCGGTTCTCCCTCCACCTCCAGAGTCACGCTGTGTTAAGCAGCCAACCCAGCAGCAGCAACATAGAATAACAGCCATGGTGGCTGGGAGTGGGACAGATGAGAAGTTTAAAGAAAAAAAAAAAGGTATCTGGCTGTTTCTGTCCTTCTCATTTGATGGGACACAGTGACTTCATTTGACGGGGCACAGTGGCTTCATTTGACGGGGCACAGTGGCTTCATTTGACGGGGCACAGTGGCTGCATTTGACGGGGCACAGTGGCTGCATTTGATGGGGCACAGTGGCTGCATTTGATGGGGCACAGTGGCTGCATTTGACGGGGCACAGTGGCTGCATTTGACGGGGCACAGTGGCTGCATTTGACGGGGCACAGTGGCTGCATTTGACAGGGCACAGTGGCTGCATTTGACGGGGCACAGTGGCTGCATTTGACGGGGCATTTATTTTTATTTATTTCTACGGAGCCCGCAGAGCATTGCACCTAGTTGTATTTTCCATGGGTGGGGAAATACAACCATGTTTTATATTGTACATCCCTATACACCATGTGCCAAATAAAAGGGGATGGGCATTAAGGTGTATAGATACAGAGTAAACACCTCCAAAATCTTGATATACCAAACATGTGTAAAGGGCAATGGTGTGCTGGCAATTTTTTATTTGTGTACATTGTAATGCACATGCACTGAGCAATGTACACTCTGGGCTCAAGATGGGATGGGTTCTAGAACACTAACTTCTGTCTCAGCGCATGTGCAGGATTTACATAATCCTGAACTTAATGTGTCTCTGGATTGCTTTTCAGTGGTGTTGTCTGGGAGAATGTGTCAATTTTGAGACCTGGCCAAAAAGCATTGATGGAGACTAGTGACCGTGGTCAGTTTGGGAAGAGTTCATCAGGATCTGAGGCAGAGGAGTCTCCATCAATAAGACACTGCGACAGTCCAGACTCGGAGTAAGTAAATAAAGTAAACCTGAGCCAACCTAAAGAACCATTTGGATCATGTTAAGATTTACAGTATTCTTTTTGTGTAGAGGTCATAATTTGTGCCTGGTTTGTCTGTGAAAACAGACTATTGGGATATTTAATGGAGTACTCCAGTTGCAGATCATTATACTGATGCCCCGTACACACGGTCGGACATTGATTGGACATTCTGACAAGAAAATCCTAGGATTTTTTCCGACGGATGTTGGCTCAAACTTCTTTTGCGTACACACGGACGCACAAAGTTGTCGGAATTTCCGATCGCCAAGAACGCGATGACGTCAAGCATGTACGACTAGACTAGAAAAGACCAGTTCAGAACCAAGCGCGGCACCCTTTGGGCTCCTTTTTGCTAATCTCGTGTTAGTAAAAGTTTGGTGAGAGACGATTCGCGCTTTTTCAGACTCGTGGTTTTCAGATCGTTTTCTTCCGTTCAGATTGTGCTTGTGGGTTTGTATCTGCTCTTCAATGCGTGCAAGCAAGTTCCGCGTGACTTAGTCATTGTATTGTTCATTCGTTACTGTTTTTCAGGTCGCTCTTCACAGGCCTTGCTGTTCTTCAGTGCGTTCTGTTACTTCGTTCTGAGCAGCCGACCGTTTTCTAGCCATGTTGCGTATGCGTACTCCTCTTAGAGTTCGTGCTGTGTGGGGGCTTGGTGTTGGGGTCCTGATCTTGACACAAGTCCAGTCCATGAGCAGGGTGGGGAGGAGTTCATGGACCAAGAATTGGTTGCTTCAGCGTGACCAGTTCTCTCATATGCCTTTGCTCTGTGAGAATAATCCTGATGATTTCAGGAACTTTCTCAGGATGACGGACCCCGTGTTTCACCGTTTGTTGGCTTCGCTGACCCCTTATATTAGCAGGCAGGATACCTGCATGAGGCAAGCCATCACTCCGGCGCAGAGGCTCGTCGCTACCCTGCGGTATTTGGCGACAGGGAGAAGTCTGCAGGACTTGAAGTTCTCGACAGGCATCTCCCCCAAGGCTCTGGGGATCATAATCCCAGAGACCTGTTCTGCCATTATCCAGGTCCTGCAGAAGGAGTATATGAAGGTAAGATTTTTATCCTTTAATATCTCATTTTATTGTTTTTAATGTGTGCTAATATATTGTATTTTCTTCCTAATTACCATGATTGGAATATGCTGTGAATGTCCCCTTTGTCCTCATGCATGCTGGATTTTTATGTAATTAATTTTTTAGGTCCTTCATACAGATTGTCCTTCACTAACCTCCCCAGCATGTTCTCTCCTGGCCCTATATTCACCTCATGTAGTCACTTAAAACAATGTATTTTATCAGCTCCATAGTAGTGCTTTACCCCAAACACCCCCTAAAATGTTTTGAAATGTTATTTTAGCTTTAAATTCAGGCAGAGTGGCAGAGGCTTATTTTTTTGTGGTGTCCCCAAATCATTTTTAGTAACCCTCCCTCCCCCAACTGCTAAGTCAGCTGATCCCAATTCTCTATCTATCCTCAATCATCTATCTGCTGACTTTGCCAAACCCATACACACTATACCCATCTCTTTTGTGCTCTGATTTATGGATGAATTCCCCAAAGCATGTAGTGCAAGGGCCTGCCTGTATACTTTCAAATGGTACTGTTTGAATTTTTAAGATCCTATTATTATCTTGAGTCAGATAATAGCAGAATGTTCAAATGTGCTCAAATGTGTACAGTGTGTATTTATATCTTTGTATTCGGACATTTCTTACCTGTCCAGTGGGCTGCCAATAGTGTAACTAAGGAGGGGCTGTTCCAAGTAATATCATGTATTTAGGCATTCATCTCTCAATGAAGTGAAGAGGGTTACCTGTCCAAGATTTCCACACCCCCAAAATGTTCGAAATGGCCCATGAGAGGGGGGGAGGGGGAATATGATAGGTGTACCTTATACTTTGGTGTTAAATTCCCCTTAATAAATGCTGTCTGGAGGTTGCCCCAGAATGTTTGTGCCTAATCTGCTTGCCATGTTTCTGAGCAAAAATATTAATTGTTTTTGTTTTCCTCAACAGTATCCTTCCACGCCACAGGAATGGCAGACTGTGGCCTCCCACTTTGCCCAGCGGTGGGACTTTCCTAACTGCGGAGGGGCAATTGATGGGAAACATGTCCACATCATCCCACCACCCAACTCGGGGTCGTACTATTTCAACTATAAGGGGTTCAATAGTATTGTGATGTTGGCGGTGGTGTCAGCTAATTACGACTTCTTGTATGTGGACGTGGGGAAGAATGGCCGGATGTCCGATGGTGGAGTCATCGCCCAGACGGAGTTCTATAGGCGTCTCCAGAATGGCAGCTTGGACTTGCCAGCTCCATAGGACAATGTGGAAGGACTCCCATTTGTGTTCGTTGCTGATGAAGCGTTTGCGCTGGGGGACCACCTGATGCGGCCATTCCCGATAAGGACTCTCACCCCGGAACAGAGGGTTTTTAATTACCGGCTGGCCAGAGCCCGAAGAGTGGTGAACACATTTGGAATCCTGGCCAGCCGGTTCCGCCTATTTCTGACACCTATCCATATGGCGGAGTATAAACATATCATGGCGTGCTGGATTCTCCATAACTTTTTAAGGAAACATTCGGCCAACTATGCTGGCTCTGTTGGGCCTGAGGCCGAAGTGATACCTGAAACAACACTGACGGCGCTTGAAAGCGGCTGTCCTGGCTTGCCCTCCCTAAGTGCCCGTGATGTCCGGTTATGATACCTGGAGTTCTTTGCGGGTAGGGGGGCCATCAATATGCCAGCAAATATGTGAAGCCTTTTTCAAATAAAAAAGCAAAAAACAGAAAGTCTTTGTGGACATTTACTGCTTGTCTTTGTTTTAGCTGACCCTGACAGAAATGTGTTGAGTCCAGAAAATGGCGTGATTGTGTAACCTTATACAAAGCACTGTTGGGTGTTCTTGACTAAATGCAAAGACACTTTTCACTACAAGTGCACTTGCAACTGCACTGAAACTGCACTTGTAGTGCCAAGAGGATTTGCCCTTAGGAAAAAACCCCCATTTTCACCGAAAACACCAATTACATCACCACCAAAGTGTTTTAGCATTGACACAATAATCCACACATTCTTGATTAACACACTTTTTAATACCTGCACAATCACATGTGCATTTACCAAAGGTTTTTCAAACAAACCAACATGTTTGTTGTCAACCAATTTTTGGGGTAGCATTATCAAAAATAGAAATGTCCATTTAAGATAAAACAGGCATGTGTAAAACCAACAAGAAAGACACAAATCTTGGACTTACAAAGTTCACATTTGCTAGAATTTGAAGGCAATATTAGACATAAGTATTTAGGAACTGTGTTTGATATTGCATTCAGATGGGGTGAAGTCACCCCAGGAAAAGCCAAATTTGGAAGATGCACACCAATTTACGAATTTCAACATGTGCAACCTGCCATCACGGGGGATCAAGGGATGTGTTTGGGGTGAGAAACCCCTTCCTCTCAGCTACTTTATTATTGAGAAAGGGGTTGCACCCCCAAAACGCGTCCATTGATCTCCCGTGATGGCAGATAGCACATGTTGACACACTGTGTGCATCCTCCAAATTTGGCTTTGGGAAAAATCACAAACATTTTTCACGTTGTAGCACATCAAAAAACAAAGGGATTTGGAGGGGCTTTAAACTCGCCACAAACATCAATGATGTTTATATTTTTTGGAATAACATCATTGATGTTTTTTTCTTGAGGTTTTCCAATTGTAAATTACACCCCATGATGTCCCCGATCAGGATCTGGGCACTTTCGAATGTGAAAGGATCTGGATCCACAACATCACGATCACCTAAAAAGAGAGGAACCCCCCAAAAAATGAGGTGTCAAAAATATGCCGCCATCCATCTCTTACCTGAGCCTGTGGTCGCAGACACTCACCTGTTGTGGTGACTAGTTCCACCACGTCTTCTTCCTCCTGCTCAGCTTGTGTTGGGGGGATTTCCCCTTTTTCCAGAGGGGGGTGGGCTCTGGTCTCCTCGGATGAGGGGTGTCCTCCGAGTCTTTTATCCCCTATGTAAAACAAAATGGTATACTTGGCACACAGAGATTTGATGGCAGAACTATAAATAGGAAACATTGCTTGGAAGTGGGGTACAATTGTCAATTTTAGCAGAGTTCCAAAATGTAGCATTTTCAGTGTCCTTTGTCAAGCTTCAATACTTTACCTGTTTGGTACAAGCTTCACAGATGTAGCCCCCCTATAGTATACACTGGAGCACCTGTGTGGCCCCCTAATAAAAATGGTGTTCTGGGGTCCCACACTAGTGCTCCAGTGTCCAGATGTGAAAACAGCTGCTGAGTGTCCTCTCCTTACACAGAATCTAGTTTGCATTTCATTCTAGTAACAAAGCCATCTACACAACCAAATTCATTGCAGACAAGTATAGGGCGTAAAAATGGTGGCCAAATAAGCCTATATTTTAACAAGATTGGGGGAGTTTGGCCTGACATTAGGGTTTGTCTTGTGTTGTGTCTTGCAGAGAAAATGGATGGGTTCAACGACCACAATTTCCTCCCCCTGTTCATAGACAAATACAGGGGGCTGCCCTGTCTGTGGCAGGTGAGACACCCCCATTACAATAATAAACAAGAGGCAGGCAGCGCTGGAGAAACTGCTGGAGTTGGTGAAGCCGGTGGTCCCCACAGCAACCATCCCCTATTTAAAAAACAAAATTGGTGGCCTGAGGAGCAATTATCTAAGGGAGAGCAAGAAGGTCACAGATTCCCAGAGATCCAGAGCTGCAGCAGATGACGTTTATGTGCCCAGGCTGTGGTACTATGAGAGACTGCAATTTCTGTCAGACCACACTGAAGTCAGGGAATCCCTCTCCACTCTTCCTTCCACTCTTCCTTCCATTCTTCCTTCCACCCCAGCTGAGGCTTCCGATGTCCAACCTGGGCCTTCCAGCCAGGAAGAACTGGAGGAGCCCAGCAGTCAGGTATAGCATTCTTCTACAGATTTCTGGTCAATAAAGAAATGTTTACTATAGATGTTATTATTGATCACTAATTGGTGATTGAAAAAAATTGTTTTACATATCAATAGACAGTAGTGGGCACCCAAAATTGTTAAAAGAAACAAAAATGCTGGGCTCAGAATGATGGTCTGTTATATTTGTTAACATTCAATTGACAACAGTCAGGAGGTTAAAATTGTGTGTGATGAAGAAAATACTAAAACTATGTCCCTTTTTCATACACAGGAAGACCTCAGCCAGAAGGAGGTTGTGGAATGTGGCAGTCAGGAGGAGGCGGGGATTAGTGGCAGCCAGGAGGAGGCGGGGCTAAGTGTCAGCCGCAGCCTGACCGAATCGCAGGTTCCTCCCCTCCGCCTTCCATATAAAAGAGTGAGGAAGACGACTCCCATGCAGGATTCTGCGTTCAGGCTCATTCAGGAGGCTTCTGCGTCCCTCCGAGCCTTACTCACTCCTGAAGAGGCCTTTGCCTGCATGGCTGCCACCAAACTGCAGGGCATGCAGGAGGATCAACGCAAGCTATGTGAGGACCTGCTTTATAAAGTTCTAAGAAAGGGGGTGAGTGGGGAACTAACACCCAAGACCAACGTGATTGAGTTGGACCATTCTCCTCCTCCTCCTGCTGCCACAACTCCACCACCACAGCCACAGCGTGGAAAGAAGACCTGAGAGTGATGACCCTGGGTTCAGTCTGGTCTGACAGAAGCTGCAGTCTCTCGTATGACCACATTAACTGAAAATACCATAATAATGAATGAACACAAGTGAATTGTTTCATAACAAAAAAAAAAAAAAATGCACATAAATCGCATGCAAAAAAAATCACATGCAAAAAAAATGAGTGGAACATTCAGTAAACAAAAACGATTAAATTGAGTCCATTTAGTCATAGATTGAAATGAACTGTAGGTCTTGTGGGTGTAGAAAATGGTTGGATAGAGGGAGAAAGACACCCTTCCTTCAAGTGATATAAAGATTATCTCCATAGGGAGCGTGATGTTAAAATAGAGAGAAGATCCTCCACCTCAAGGTAAGCCCCTTACCAGATCCAAAGATCTCCTGTCACAGAGATCATGCACACATGTGGCTGTGTCCCCCAGCCACTGGGTCTCTGTCAGTGCGCAGATCAAAAGCCACCTCTCCAGGGAATCAATCCAAACGTGATTTATCCGCTCACAGACCATGGATAAATAGGAAAGAAATACTCCATAGCGTAATACAGTTAAAATCCACTTTAATTTATAAAAGAAAAGCACTTACAATTTGTGCAGTAAAGATCGCTTATAAAAACATGTGGCGCCGGCCGGCTTCAGCTGCTGCCCGTTCCTTCCGGGTTCAGCGTGGTATGGTGGTGACGTCAGCACGCCGCTCCTCCCTACGCCGTTTCGACAAATCGGTCGGAATTGACGCGATCGGATTTTGTTGTCGGAAAATTTTATCTCCGTGAGACGACAGATTTGTCGAAACGGCGTAGGGAGGAGCGGCGTGCTGACGTCACCACCATACCACGCTGAACCCGGAAGGAACGGGCAGCAGCTGAAGCCGGCCGGCGCCACATGTTTTTATAAGCGATCTTTACTGCACAAATTGTAAGTGCTTTTCTTTTATAAATTAAAGTGGATTTTAACCGTATTACGCTATGGAGTATTTCTTTCCTATTTATCCATGGTCTGTGAGCAGATAAATCACGTTTGGATTGATTCCCTGGAGAGGTGGCTTTTGATCTGCGCACTGACAGAGACCCAGTGGCTGGGGGACACAGCCACATGTGTGCATGATCTCTGTGACAGGAGATCTTTGGATCTGGTAAGGGGCTTACCTTACTTGAGGTGGAGGATCTTCTCTCTATTTTAACATCACGCTCCCTACGGAGATAATCTTTATATCACTTGAAGGAAGGGTGTCTTTCTCCCTCTATCCAACCATTTTCTACACCCACAAGACCTACAGTTCATTTCAATCTATGACTAAATGGACTCAATTTAATCGTTTTTGTTTACTGAATGTTCCACTCATTTTTTTTTGCATGCGATTTATGTGCATTTTTTTTTTTGTTATGAAACAATTCACTTGTGTTCATTCATTATTATGGTATTTTCAGTTAATATGATCATGTATTTGCACTAGCAGCGCAGCCTTTAAATTGTATAGCTAGTAAGGTGGAGGTTGTTTCACATCTAAGGTTGCAGCAGCATTTTACATTTCAATTTTTGGTTTGAGATATTTGTCTTTTCATCACACACATGTGGGGATCATTTCCACTTATGGGATAGCGCAGTATTTTTTACGATATCTCGTATGACCACAGCCTGGGGACACAGATGTCATCTGCTGCTTTCCGGATCTCTGGGACTGATGGACCAGACTGCACTCCCTTAGATAAGGACTCCTCAGGCCACCAATTTTGCTTGAAAATAGTTGTCTGCCCTGGGGGTCCAAGGCTTAACCCATTTCTGCTGTTTCTCCAGTGTTGCCTCCCTCTTTGTTTAGTTGTGAGCCCTTTAATAAATGTTTTTTTTTTGGGAAATTCTACTCTCCTGTGTGTTTTCATCCAAAAAGGACAGTTTGTTGGTGACGATTCAGGTACATTTCTAACATAAAATGTGAAATTAACAAGGGACAACAACACCAAACAATCTCCTACAGATTAAATAGAACAACATATCAATGGTGTTGTGCTAACTTGACACAAAAAAAACACAAAAAAATATTTCGGGAGTACACATAAAAATCAAAAAAAAAAAAAAATACCCTTTAAAAAAATACAAACAAAAAAAATAATCTACATTAAAGCCAAATAAAAAAAAAATTACACCAAAATAATGTCAGATGTGAGAAATCAAAATATATTGAGTGAATGACGATAAATAACGAAATAAGTTTGTGAGAAGTGTGTGTGAATATGAGCAGCAAAACTACTTAATTCTTGTCACATTATAAAGAAGAGAGAGCGCTGTATTAAACCATTTTTAACATTGCAGCGTGACGAAAGTGCTGTATCCATTGCGAACGCTAATTTTACCAGACCAAGCTGTTCCGTGTCGGAATTTCTTCTGAGCATGTGTGGCACTTTGTGCTTCGGAACAGGCCACACACGGTCGGAATTGACGCGATCGGATTTTGTTGTCGGAAAATTTTATCTCCTGCAAGCCAACTTTGTGTGTCGGAAAATCCGATGGAAAATGTCCGATGGAGCCCACACACAATCGGAATTTCCGACAACACGCACCAATCGGACATTTTCCATCGGAAAATCCGACCGTGTGTACAGGGCATTAGTGTTCCGGCCTCCCCTTCAAAACATTTAAAAGTCAGCTACTATACATACTGTAGCTGCTGACTTTTGATATTAGGACTCGTACCTGTCCTGGAGTCCAGCAATGTCGGCACTGAAGCCGATGTTTTCATCAGCTGTCGGGTGCTGCCTCCACCATTGCCAGTGACAACTGCGCATGTGAGAATCGAGCTGAGCTCTCCAACTGACCCAACAGCGGGGGATGAGGTGGGGGGGCAAATTTCAGAGTGATCTCGCCGCAGTGAGATCCAACAGGAGTGGGGAGAGGGTACCTGTCAAAAACAGATACCCGCTCCCCCCTTAAAGGTGCCAAATGTGACACCAGGGGGGAAGAGACAGATAAGCAGAGGTTCCACTTTTGGGTGGAACTCCGCTTTCACAAGAATACATACATCTGCATGTTGTTTGAAGGTACACTGGAGTGTTGGCTGCGGTACACAGGCATTTCTTCTTTTGGACATCATAAAAAAGCCAAATGTATATATCTTGCTGTCCATTCAGAGTTCCATTAGGATAATCTGCAGTTCTAGTTCAGAATACTTTGAGTGCAATGACTAAGTCATCTGTATATAATAACTCTGTATTTACAGTTACAACAATTAAAGTTTCTCCTGCATCTTTGATTTTTTTTGTTGGTTAGAGCTCACAAGTAATATGTAATAATAACAAAGGAGTATGAAATAGCGGCATGCTGAGGATACCCATATCACACCATTGCACTTTGCTTTTTTAGCTCCGCCTCTCCTAAGCACACTGTCACATTTGCTTGTGTCCTTAACCAAACTGTTTTACCATCAAAAGGCTGGTGTCATAACTGATAACATCTGCAGCACCATGGCAGTTGCAGATCAAACAGAAGCAGCATCCTTGGCTGTAAAGATAAGAGGGTTTAATTAAGGCTGTCAGCAGATCAGCCTCCACAAATTCAGCAGTGCCTAAAAATAAAGAGCAACTGAGCATGTGTAGTGTATTACTGGATTTTATACAATATAGGCACTTCTTTTTAATGTTTTACATAGCTATACCTGCAAAAGAGGCAGCAGAAAGTAATCTAGCGGGACTTAATTTTGCTACTAAAGTTCCACTTTTTACACGCTCGGCCATTTTCGGAAGGCGGGCACATGCGCAGTGACTCAATGGCGCTGGGCGGCACCATTTGCTTAGGGCGGCAAAGCACTCGTCCCAGCGGTGGCGACAGCATGCGCCAGTCTCCACATCATGGTGGAAATTGGCCAGGTAAGACCAGACCCCTCCGCAGCCTCTGTCTGGCCTCTCTCCTGTACCATGTCTGGCCCCTCTCCTGTACCATGTCTGACCAACCACATGTCCTGGGATTAAAATATAAAGAGGGGGTGAGAAGGGGACAATGGCGCAAAGTCTATAGAAAATGTCATATAGCAAATTAAAATGCTGATTGGGAAACTAATAGTTATGGAATCTTTTTGATGTTAATTTGTATAGGTCATGGATATTAGAAAATTTTTCTTCACCAAGGTTTCAGCAACAGAATCATCGCCGTCAGTGCAGTCTCAGCAGGAAGAAGAATCTCTTACCGCTGAACAAATTATCAATGTTGATGATCCCTTAGATGCTGAGGAGGGTTCAAGGTCATCATGTCTAGGAAGCCGTGAAGAACTGCCAGAAAAAACAGGGGGTAAGCTCTGTAAATCTGAGTTTAGTATGTGAGGCTACTGATTTAGGGGATGTTGAAAAGGAGCCAGTACAGCCTAAACTGGCACAATATCCTTATGAATATTTTGGCACACAAAAACGTTAATTTCAGTTTCATTGGTTAGAAAAATACAGCTGGTTGGCGTATTCAATACAAAAAATGCCTCATTCTGTTTTACCTGCAGAAATTTTGGTCCAAAACAAGGTCGGTCACACTTAGATTCACTTATGTGCAAAAGTGGATACAAAAACTGGAAAAGAGCTCTAGATTCATTTAAGGAACACAAAAAATCTTCAGCTCATAAGTCTGGTATGCTGGCATGGTCTGCTTACAAAGATACTATATTCCGTGGTAATGTGCTGGAGAAGATCCAAACAGGTAGTGAGGTTCAAATTCAAGAAAGGAGAGATTGCATGGGGGGGGGGTGTCCAAGATGGCGACGAGCGGCGCACTCTCCACGAGCTCCGCTGGATTTCTGCTTATAATCCACTTCTACGGGATATAACCCCTCGATTCACCGCCTGGTGTCACGTGGATGAGGCGGAGGACTGCCCGAGTGCAGACCAGTAAGGGGGAAAAAGATAAAATTCCCCCGATCACGGAGGACATACCGGCAACCCCCGGCCCCCACATGGAGGCACGCTCCAGGCGCTGCTCCAACATGGCCTCTCAGACCCACGCTACAGAGTCGGCTGACTCCAGGCCACCCTGGTTAGTGGAGGTGATGGCAGCAATTGCAACGTGTCAGTCGACCCTTACCGCCAATATAGAAGTGGTACAGCTGGACATAGGTCTCATGCGCCAGGACATGGACAAGCTCCGCTCCAGAGTAACTGAGAAGGAGCAGAGAATCGGTCAAGCGGAGGACGAGATCCTGGATCACTTGGTATCCCTTCGCCCCCTCCATACCAAAGTAAAGGCCCTTGAGTACAGCGCAGAAGATGCTGAAAATAGCAACAGTAGAAATAATCTCCGGATTATTGGCCTCCCTGAGGGAGGTGATCCAACAGCCTTCGTTGAGGCCATGCTGCGCTCTCTCCTCCCTGATGCGCGCTTTTCCCCCCATTAAACACAGTGTCATTATTACTGCAACACAAGTTTTGTGCCCCTGACAGGCTCAGGAGACTCTGCTAGTTCTCTTCCCTCTGCTTATCCCACAAATACCGAGTCACAAAACAGAGATCACGACTCCCCAATGGATATTCATTTTATTGCTATGAGACACTTGGAGAACATTGTCCCCTTGTCTTGTCCCCTGTATCCTCTACACAATCCCACTAGCCCCTTGTGACCAGTGGAGGAGAATGCTGTGGAGAAATGACAGGCTCACTTGGACCCCCCCGGAAGAGATCTGAAGGGCTTCAGCTTGCCTCTTGCACAGATCCCCCCCCGTTGCAGCCAGCGTGCTGAGTTGGGACTGGGGAATGGAAGCGCTTCCCAGTTTTGGGGAATGAGACGGGTGTGGGGGGGGGTTGTTATCGCCCTACCTGGGCTGTTTTGTTTTTGTTTATTTTCTATAGTTTAAAGTTTGGATGTTTTATTGTTCATGTACAGTACAGATCATTGTTAATGGCTAACCTATCAGCATTACATAGGCTCAGGGACTGCTCTGCCTGGGTCCGAGTGCCAGGTCCACTGAGCTCCCACTCATCTCAACTTCATAAAATGCTGACTAAATCAGAGGAACTGCAGTCACTACCACAGTCCATGGGTGAAGCGGTCATAATAGTAATTCCGAAACCAGGAAAGGACCCCTCTCTGTGTCCCTCCTATCAGCCCATCTCGTTATTAAATGTAAATGCTAAAATACTAGCCACTAGATTAAATACAGTTTTATAACGGCACTGGTCCACCCCGACGAGATTTATGTCAGGCAGAGGTACTGATATAAACATCAGGAGACTGTTTACCCATATAGCCAGAGCAGACTGGGAGAGCGAGGGGCTGGTGGCCTCTCTCTCGATGCAGAAAAGGCCTTCGACTCAGTTGAGTGGAGGTATCTATGGGCGGTCCTTTCCAAATTTGGCTTCGGCTCTAAATACATCTCATGGGTTAAAATGCTGTATGCAGCTCCACAGGCTAGGGTGTATACAAATGCCTGTCTGAATCATTCCCACTGAGTCAGGGCACGAGGCAAGGCTGTCCCCTATCTCCAGGTCTAGTTGTCCTGGCAAAGCCCCTGGCCGCCATTTATTTATTTATTTTTTAAAGAGATTTTTTATTTATTTTTTACAAACCAGTTGTACAAAACAAGCACAACAACAACCACTTAATTACGCTCGGTCAGTCATTGGTAAACAGTGTCAAGTACTTAGCTCATATATAAACAAAGGACAGAAAGTGGTACATCAGCCAATATCTTCCACAAGACTACATATACAAGCAATTCGTCCATGTATAATAATATTCGTTATCTGCATAAATTATAGGCTAAGGCTAATCTGGCGCGACCTGCAAGTGCCCCCTACCATTCATACACTACAAAGAGAGGGTCAGGGGGCTGGCAAGCCACCTACCCCAGATTTTATGGAATGTTTTTGTCCATTTCCGGAGTTCAAAGGTTAGTCTGTACAGTGGTATAACGTCATTGATTAATTTTAGCCATAGAGATTTCAAGGGCGTCTGTATACCTTTCCATGACAACAGTATGGTTTTTCTGACATAAGTAAAGGATATGTAGTAATCTTTTTGCCTGTAATGATATTTGTAAGTCTCCAAAGACCCCCAATAGACCGTTTTTTGGGTGTATGATATTAGGAAGGCCTAGAGCACAGGAAATGAAAGAACCCACTTCCACCCAGAAGTCCTGAACCAGTGGACAGGTCCAAAAGCAGTGCATGAAATCAGCACCCCCCGGAAACGCTCAGCGGAGGGTTTCAGCCCCATTTTGTATAGCCTGGCCGGTGTAAGATGGGATTGATGAAAAAATTTAACCTGTATAACTGGATCCCTGGATGAGGTGACCGTGGCTTTATATGTGTCACAGAATTCAGTCCAGTCCTCAGTGAGTGAAATGTCCATGGACACCCACGTTTCCTGCGCTTTACTGAATCTAGGGTTAAAGTCTGTCGTTAGGGCAGCGTAGTAGATAGAAACAAGCTTATTAGGGTCTGGTTGTCTCAGCAGTCTCTCTAGCGGGGACAAGTAAGTGGGATTCTTTAAGGAACCAAATTGAGCATGTCTAAGTTGATAATAGTGGAACTGATAAGAGCGTGGTAGGTTAAAGTCAAGTCTCAATTGGTGAAAAGTTTTAAAACCTTGGGCAGTGTATAGATGATATAGATATTTTACTCCCTTGTAGTACCAACGCTTAGTGTCGGGCAAGGAGTATAGTTCCTGCAGAGTAGGGTTAAACCACAGGGGGTTATTTGGGGGTGTTGACCAGGAGTGTCTCTGGCCGCCATTATTAGAGCAGATGGTGAGGTGAGGAGGATACAGCCCCAGACTATTCATGAAAAAATCTCTTTGCGCGGATGATGCCCTGCTGTATTTAGCTGACTTATCCACTTCCCTTTGAAAAGCGCTGGCCCTGTTTGACCATTACAGTGATTTCAACTGGGACAAATCTGTCCTTTTCTCGCTCCATCCCTCATCGGCTAAACCTAACTCCCAGATGCAGCTTCAGTGGGTGGAAGAGATTAAATATTTGGGGATAAAGGTCACTGTGGATTTAGGAGAATACACAGCCTGCAACCTTCAGCCTCTTATGTCGCAGGTCACCACCAAATGTACAGCATGGCGCACACTACCCTTGACACCTGTAGGCAGGGTTAACCTGCTGAAAATGGTGCTCATGCCTAAATTCGAATATTTTTCTTTAGAAATACCCTGACCCACATCCCTAAAGCTTTCTTCAGGAGACTGGAAGGGCTGCTGGGGTCATTCATCTGGGCTGGGAAGCCCCCCAGGGTGGCGAAGCAGATATTACACCTCCCCCTTTCCAGTGGCAGTTTGGCACTTTCAAATTTATTACTGGGCGGCCGTCCTTGTCACTGTCTGGTGGTGGTTCTCCCAGCCGAGGCAGAACCCGGCGGTTACATTGGAGATGGCCATTCTGGGTTCACACGCCACCCGGAGCAATCTTGCATTCAGGGTAGACAGGCCCACTCCTCCATATCAACCCCCATGAAGACTACAATAAGGGCCTGGCAAGAAGCTAGAGCAATATATGGGAAACCCCTTCACATATCTCCTCATATGCCCTTATGGTGCAATCCTATGCTACCCCATCTCAATTCCCTGCCCGACCCCTCACTGTGGGCAAGGAGAGGGATAATGACTCCAAAACACAGTGTCGGTAAACTTATGACCTTTCAGGACCTGAAGGCCCTGTACTCAATACCAGCACCGTGGACATTCAGATACTGGCAGCTGAGACATGCCTTCGGGCCCAATTCCCAGAAACAATAACAATGGAGTCGGACTCAGTGGAGCGACTCTTGACCTCCAGCACAATGGGGGGGCCTCTCTCTTCCCTTTATCTTTACCTGACGGTAGCACATGACACCAAGCTGACCCGGTCCCTTGATAAGTGGAAGACAGACATACAGACCCTAGATGAGGAGAAATGGGAGGAATGTGCTTCCACCTACATTCCGTCAATGATCGCGGCGAAAGACAGGTTCATGCAACTCAAATTTCTCCACAGGGCCTACTACACCCCACAGAGACTGGCCCGTATATATCCCCAGTGGGATCCACTTTGCTCCAGATGTGGTCGGAAGGTAGGCTCATTTCGGCACATGCCCCATTTTCAACCTTATAGGGTGACAATAGCGGACAGCTTAAGCGAGGTATCTGGAACACGGGTTCCACTGGACCCCCCGACCCTCTTACTGAGCCACTTAGAGGAGGTACAGGGAGACAGGTATACAAAGCTTTTCCTGACATTCTCCCTGTTCCATGCTAGAAAGGAAATTCACCTCAAATTGAAGTCGGTGGAACTGCCCAAGAGGGAATCTTGATGCCTTTCCATAAATGCAGTATTACCCCTTTACAGGCTTACATATGAGCAGACAATGCCCTGCAAAATTTGACAAAATATGGTCGGGGTGGATAGATGCCAATGGTTAACATATTAAGAAATGGAGCCAACGAAAAAACATGGCTACGAATTTATAGCACAGGATTTGCCTTCTCCCCCCCGAAAAACGTATACTTCAGATATCCATGATAGGAATTTGGGCTAAGAGAATGTGAGTAACATGATGAAGAAACCTGGCTGATGTTAGAAGCGCTTTGACATTAATTTTCTAAGAACTTGAAGTTTGGTATTAGTGGCCCAGACTAGTGTTAGTTTATGACGCTTTTTGTAAATACCTGAATGTGATTTCTCATGCATGTGACCTTGTCATGCTGTTTTGTTTTACAATAAAACATCTCTGTTAGAAAGGAGAGATTATCTTAAACGTCTTGTGGCTGTTGCAACGTTCCTTAGTAAACAAGGAATTTCATTTAGAGGTCATGATGAGTCAGAAAATAGTCAGAATAAGGGAAACTTTAAGGAATGTTTAAATTTGATTTCTAAATTTGACACCTTCCTCAAAAATGATACACCACCTGCAAACGCTAGCTATGCTTCTCCATCTCAGAATGCAATTATTCAGTGCTGCTCTGTGGAAGTTAGCAGTAAGATAGTCCGTGAATTGAAGGCTTCTGGTCTTCGATAATGGCAGATGAGGCAAGAGATCATCAAAAAGAACAATTCGCCATATGTATCCGCTATGTTTTACCCGAAAATGGTAAAATATAGGAACATCTTTTTCTTTGAAGGAATTGAAAGATTTCTGCGGATTCAATCACAAAATCTTTGCAGGAGTGTTTCACCACTTACAATGGTGCAGCAGTCATGAGTGGAATGAATGGTGGCGTCCAAGCAAAATTCCAGAAATACCACCCAGAAGCTATACTGTATATGTGCACTGCTATGCTCATGAACTCAATCTTGTATTGTGCCATACTTGCAAAGCAATAAAAGAAGCCAAGGATTTTTTCAATACAATGGAAAATCTCTACACATTTTTTAGCACTTTAATTCACCATCAAAAGTTCAAAGATGCGCAATCCACATTAGGCTTGAAACCAGGTGAACTAGTTCAGCTATCAGATACCCGCTGGTCTTGCCAGATACGCTCTGTGTACGACTGATTACCAGTTTTGTTCCTGTCCACAAGTTCCTTTCACAGATAAAATCAAGTACACAGCATCTGGTCTGTTGCCAAAATTAAAAAAAACTCAATTTTTTTTTGTCTCTATGTTCCAAACTTTATTATTTCAAATAGTTTTTATTGAAAAAGGTCATTGTACAGAGAAAATAGAACTTTTGAAGTAACTCTAAATGTACAATAAGGCACTTACAGAATGTAGTCATATTATACAATTTCTTCATTGTACTTTACAAGAGTCAATCTATTCTCAACTGACAACAGCAAAAGTCTATCTACTTATTGAATCATATACAGAAAAAGTAACCTGTATTAACTGAACACTGTTGTATCATAAATTTGTGTAATTATGGTTTTTAACAATGTTATAGTGGTAACATTTTAACTTTTCACCAGTAACATGAGTAAGAAAAAGAAGGGAAGGGGAGAAAGGGAAGTAAGGAAGGACATGACGGTATAGCAAGGTATAAGACTATACCCTGGGGTGAGTTAGGTAGTTCCAAATGAACCAGTTGGCAACATATCTTGCATTTGAGCCATCCCTATATGCCAATATATTTTCGTATTCTGCCACAATATTGACTTTTGTGATTAGTTCTCTCACACTTGGTATCTCATTGGTTTTCCATTTGTTCATCATTAGAGATCTGGCAACAATTATTATTTACAAAAAAGCAAAATACTCTTGCGCACTGGTGTGTTAGCTAAAAGATCCCAAGGGTTCAGAAAGGACTATGGATTTCGGCCTTGCTGCTCTTAAGGATGGGATGTCCTAATATCAAATGGAAAGAAAGAAAAAAAGAGCGCACCAGCCTAGTGCATTATCCTTGACAGATTTATTAAATAAAAACAAGATAAAATCTACTCACAAAGGTTGAAGAAAAAATCGCATTTGTATATGCCACAGCGGCGATTAATCCAGTGGTAGCAGTTTTCCAGGTCCCAGGAAGGAGGCGTACGGACTACTGCTGGCTAACGCGTTTCGAAGGTTACCCTTCTTCATCAGAGCCTTAGTAGTGTTAGTCTCCTGCTGGTTTTTATACATGTGTCCGTCCAACTAAGACTGATCAGGTTGGTTTTGAGGCTCCTCCCTTGATTGGTGGGCGGTTCTTTGGGAGGGGTGGGTCTAAGTTATGTTGCTATTGTTGTAGGGCCATGGTGAAAAAACTTTTTACATTTAGTATGATTTTGGTCTGATTTAATTACTGGTTCTAGTTCTGGTATTTTAATTTTAGTTTTAAAATTTTAGATTTTAATTTTAGTTTTTAATTTTTAATTATAGATTTATATTTGAATTTCATGTTTAGATCAGCTGGCCATACATATATTCAGGAATGCAAACATCCAGCGACAAATGGACTGAAACAGTCTTGTCATTACTATTATATAAGTGAACCAAGGCATAACGAGTGTTTCTTGGAGCTCCTCTCCCCTCCTATCTATAGATTACAGACCTCAGGAGAAACTGACCAGAGGTTACAAATCAAAGATAGAGTGGCATACCTTATGGTGTGCATGTCTGATGGCAGCTCTTAGACTCGGGTAAAATATCTCTGCGAGGACTGTAGCTGTACCGGCTTCCATTGCTGGCCGGTACCACGTTCCTGTGTACAGTGGAGCCTGGTGGAACGCACGCCGCTCCTCCGCTTCCGGGTTGCGGTTCACAGGGCGGAAGTGCGGTCGTGACGTCATATCCCGTGCGCCCTTCGGCGCACGAGATTGACTGGCTATAGTAAACAGTAGTCTCCATTTTGTCGTAGGCGAAGATAGAGGCAAAAGGGGGACAGACCCGTCTAAGCTATGGATTAGAGGGGGATAATAAGTTAAAATGGAGTTCCTGAAAGAGATATATATAAATGTGTGTGTATATATGTATGATACACTGAATCGAGTGATGCCATTGGAAGGGAGAGGGAGGGGGAAAGAGAAAAGCCAGGGGAGAAGATGAGCCCAATTGTCAAATGTTAGACATAATAGTTATCCAAATATAAACTAGATGGAGACAGGGGCTTTTAGAGAAATGATTCTAGAGCTGTAACCAGAGGGTGACAGTATCCTGAACACATGTATTTAGAAAACCAGCAAGAGAAACACTGAAAAAGAGGTAGTAATATAAAATATATATAGAGCATAATGTATAATATATATATATATATATATATATATATATATATATAATACATATACATCAACACAGACATAAATGCGCATAGAAATCAGATTAAAAGGCAATATTCAAAATAGAACCGTATAGAAGTACACAGAATGTATGTGTACTTAGCCAATGTAATATAAAAAGGGTTTGTTATAACCACATATAAATAAAACATATAATGATTTTTAACATTATTTCCGGTATAACTAGGGGTTATTTAGTAGACACCAGCGACAGGAATAACAGAATCATTGTATCAAATTACTTTGTGAGATAACGGTGATAATGATGATATGATAGCAATTGTTTAGGTTACAGTCAGACCACCAATTCTATTATATTTTTTAAAAATGGTAGTAATAAAACAATAGTAAAATATAGAAAATTATTATATATAGTACGAGAGGAAATTTTTATATTTGATAACAGTAACGATTAGATTACATTAGATTAGATTGGGTGAGATAAGAAAATATATAAAAAAAAATAAAAAAAAAACAACAAAAAATAATAAGTTAATTCAATCGAATGAAATATATATATGGATATAGTAAATTGTAGATTGTTAGATAGAGCCACTACCCACAAATGGATGTATATATATATATATATATATATATATATATATATATATATATATATATATATATATATATATATATATATATATATATATATATATATTATATACACACATAGTTACTCGTGTATAAGCATATATATATACACACATAAGCGCACACACATACATACACACAACCACGTAAAAGACCCATATGTACTATGGTCTAGTCTTATGGTACATGCATGTTGGACTCCATCCGTGAGAGGGGTATTAAATTAATATAGTTTATAAACTAAAATATATAGTTGATCCAAGATCTAATGGGATTGGCTTGATGCAATGGAAATGAAATGATAGTACCTAAAAACTCTATGTATAGAGCGATAAGTGGGGCCTAGTGATAAATGAATGTCACAGCAGTAATAAATTTAGTAAATGAATAATATAAAATTGAATAGATGTAGAATTAGCCCTCCACAGTGGCTTAATGCCAACGTTATACTATTTTGTGTATTTCTGGGTCTTCATTTAAGCCTCCCGGGGCGAGACTGCCAAGGGTGAAGATCCAGAAGGCTTCTCTTTTGCATAGCCTCTGGTATCTTCTTCCCGTATCCAGCTCGCCTCTGATCGATTCAATCCCAAATACTTTCATGCCTGCGGGGTCCCCTTGGTGGGCCTCTACAAAGTGTCGAGGGACAGGATATTTGTCTCTTAGTTTTATGATGCCACATTTATGTTCACCAATTCTAACTCGCATTGGACGTTGTGTACGGTCAACGTACAAACGCCCACATGGACAGACAATACCGTAGATAACATACTCTGTTCCACAGTTTATGAATTGTTTAATTTGGTGGACTCGCCCATCTCTCCCTGCTATAGTTTTTTTCCTATGCCACATGTACATACATGTGCCACAGTTCTTAATACCGCACCTGTAGCATCCTTTTTGGTCAAATATTGTTGTCCAACTATTAGTTGATTTGTTGGTAAATATTTTTACCCTACTTGGGGCTATCAGGCTCCTAAGGTCTCGGGGCTTCCGGAAAACAATATTAGGGTGATCAGGGAGTGCCTTACCCAAAACTGGGTCGTGCTTCAGAATATTCCAATTCTTTTTAATAACATTCTGAATTTCGAACGCTTTATTCGTATATTGGGTAGAGAAACAGGCCTGTTGGATATCGGAAGTGGTCTGGTATCGAGATTTTTTGTTGTTTGAATCCCCACCAGGTGGATCATCATACAGAGCCAGATACTTGGAGAAGGCTGATTCTATATGGTTGGCTTCATAACCGTTTTCTCTAAACTTCTGCATAAGGAGTTTACTCTGTCTTTTTTGGTACATGTCTGTCTAAGGTGACAAAAAGGGGACATTCTGTATCCACCTGGGATGATGGTTACTTTTAGCGTGTAAATATGAATTTCCCCCGCTGGGTTTAAAGTGAGTTTTGGAGAAAATGTCGCCATCTTGGTCACTCTGTAATTCCAAATCTAGAAAGACCAGACATTTTTCGTCTAGAACATAAGTAAATTCTATCCCAAACTGGTTGTTTTTACAGTGTTCTAAGAAGTTCTGGAGACTTTGATCAGACCCATCCCAGATGATCAGAATGTCATCAATATATCTTGCATATAGGACTAGATTTGCCCCAAAGGGATTGTTTTTCCATATGAAGTGTTCTTCCCAGAAACCCATAAAAATATTAGCATAGCTAGGGGCAAACCTAGCTCCCATAGCTGTACCCTTTGTCTGCAAAAGATGTTCACCTAAAAAGGAAAAATAATTGTGTCAGAGAGAATTCAACACAAGGATCCTGTCAAGGATAATGCACTAGGCTGGTGCGCTCTTTTTTTCTTTCTTTCCAACAATTATTTGCATTGCTATTGATCTAACTGAGATTGGATATTCCGACATGTTTATACTCAGAATTGCTTTCTCTATAGAAGGCTGGGTAAAAACCCCAGTAACCTTTGCAATCAATTTGAATACTTCTAGCCAGAAGCCACGTAGGTGAGGGCACGCCCAAACCATATGAACCAGTGTCCCCACCTGTCCGCAGCCTCTCCAGCAGAGATTTGAGTTACCCTCTGAAAATTTGGCTACTATGTATGGAGTAAATTGCCATCTTGCAAGAAATTTTACTGCCAGTTCGTCATAATTCGAGCACCTTGAGAACCAATGGTTAAATTTAATTGCTGAGAGCCATTGTTTTTCTGTAAAACTCTTGCCTAGGTCTTTTTCCCACTTAAATTAGTGGGTTAAGTTTGAGAAAGACTGACTTGGGAGTTGAGTAATTCATATATCAGGGATATTCCTTTCGCTTTGGAATTAGAGGAGTTTAGGTATTTCTGTAATTGAGTGGGGATTGGAGTGTAAATTATATTCAATTGATGAAGCAAGGAGGATATCTGTAAATGTGTCACACCTCTTAAAAAAGAGTTCCTATGTCCCTTCTCAGCCAGTGTGTCAGGGATATGTTCGGGATCAACCAAAGTAAGGATTCCATTGGGATGGGAATGTTTGTGGCCTGAGCATTTGGGTGGGATGCTTCTTTTAAGTATGTCCATGCATTTAACGAGGCTTGTATGATGGGATGGTCTATTGAAATATTTATATGTTGTAAGTTGTGTGCTAATAGAAGAGACAATGGTGAATTAGAGTACAGCCATGCCTGTTCTAGTTGGCACCATGGTTTGGTTTCATTTTTATCAAGCCAGCCTCTAAGCTGTTCTAGTATTGCTGCTATGTAATAGTCTTTCAGGATTGGGATGCCTAATCCACCTGCCAATTTGTATTTGAGAGGAGAATCTAGCTCTTTTGCCTGCCCACACAAAATTGGTTAATTTGCTTCTGCATGGAGGTAAAAAAGGATGATGGGAGGGGAATCGAGAGCTCTGAAATAGTATGTTAGTTTTGGTAGTAATAGCATCTTACGCGCTGCTAGGCGGCCATTCCAGGAAATATGTTTCTGGATTCTGGAAATTTCCTGTTGGAATTTGTTTAGTAGCGGGTAGTAGTTGGCCTTGAACAGATTGGAGATAGGGGATGTTAGCTAAATTCCCAAATAAGATATAGAGTTTGGAGACCACGGGTAAGGAAAGTCTTTTTGGAGAACGGATTTAGTAGTTTTATCAATTGCTATTCCTAGTATGCTAGACTTGGATGCGTTGACCCTATAGTAAGCTACCTTGCTAAATAATAAAAGGGTCTCATGAGCTGCAGTGAGTCACTCATATGGATTAGACAGGGTCCGTATTACATCGTCTGCAAAAAGTAAAATTGTGTTTGTCCTGGGAAGGAATGTCCTGGATTAGGGGGTGTGTTCTGATCTTTTCTGCTAGGGGCTCCATAACCATGGCAAAAATAAGTGGGGACAATGGGCACCCCTGTCTTGTCCCATTAGTTATGTGAAAGTTTCTGGAGAACATGCCCTCTGTGTACATGTAGGCAGATGGAGAAGAATATAGTGCTAAGATAGCCCTTTGGATCGGGCCAGTCAGGCCAAACTTCTCCAGAACTTTAGATAGATATCCCCAATGCACTCTATCAAAAGCCTTCTCTGCGTCTAAGGTGAGAAGCAGAGAAGGCCTTTTAGATTTTTCAGTTAGGTGAAGAATGTTTATCATTCTTCTAGTTGCATTATTTGCTTGGTGTCCAGACACAATACCCACCTGATCTTGGTTGACAAGTTTCTGTAGCAAGGAGGACAACCTGTTAGCAATTAGTTTGGCATATAATTTAACGTCAACATTCAATAAAGAAATGGGTCTGAAATTTTGTGGAGCTGATGGTTCTTTGCCTGGTTTTGGCAGGGTGATAATCGTAGCTGTCAGCATTTCTGGTGGGAAGGAGGCTTTAGACATTGCAACATCAAAGATCTGTTTTAAGTACAGGGATAATTCATTTTGGAACAGCTGATAATATTCAGATGAATATCCATCAGGTCCAGGCGATTTATTGTGGGGCATGCTTCTGATTTGTTTTTTCAATTTCAGGGATTGTGAACGGAATATTAAGAGTGGATAGTTCTGAGGGGGGGAGAGGTCATGACGTGAGACGTCAGATGGGAAGGCAGGAGCTTGGGGTGTGCCGGCCGGCGAACTGGCGGGCTCCCATGCAGACAGGCTAGAGGCGGTAAAGGAGAAGAGGAGAGCCGTGCGAGGCTTCGAGACCACCGACGCTGACAGACACTCCGGAGCCCGATGCGAACCGGGTTTAGTACGGCCGCATAGTGGGACTAACGGAGCGGTAATCTCGGCCGTCCCCCTCCCCCCCCCCCCCCCCCCCGGGCTCGGGCAGTGAGAACGTGAAGCTCCGATCGGGAGTGTCCCATACAGCAGAGTCAGCAGTATACGGGGACAGGACATTCGCCCGGAGCAGAGACCGGAAAGCTACACTGGAAGACTACGGCGGGACAGCGGTAGGACCGTGGTAAGGGCTGCTAGGCACCATACAGCAGCAACTGGCTACAGGTAAGAGAGGAACGAGGATGCTTCCGCAAAGGGGAAGACTCGCTGTGGAAAGGTACGACGTGATAATTTGGAAAGTTGTGGATTGATGAATCGTGCATTACTGCTATACCTGTAATAATAATAGGTGGGAAAACCGGAGTACTAAAGTATTAAAAGACAGGTGAAGAGGTGACGCTGGGTGAGACAGCGAGAGTCTTTTTTCTACAAAATGACATGAAACCAAGGTAGCCATTGTAGCCCCTTACCAGGACTAGGACAGAACCAGGGTACTGCAGAGGGACAAGAGACGGGACAGGAGTGAGGAGGAATAGAGCTGGAGAAATATATCCTTGACTCAAAGCACCCACACAGGCAGCAGGGGATAAAAGTACATTAAATTGAATAGCTCGGAGAACACCAAATAAGCTAAAAACGTATAAACCTATAAAGATACTAATCCCCTAAGCTCTAGTGATAAAAAAATATCAGTTCCAGGTCACCGCAATCACTGAGTAGAGCAGCGTCTAAAGCCGGTAAGGGGGGTGCACCCAAGACACCAAAAGACAACACTACAGGGAGCACAATCAAGCAATACCTGGCCCAGGGGGCGAGCCCAAAGAGTAACCACCTGGAGACCCAAAAGTCAGCCATGGCAGATAAAAAAAGGGATCGAATGGAAGGAGTGATCAGACCCCTGATCATTCCAGGGATGAGTGTACAATGGAGAATGTATTGGAAATAACCAGACTGGAAGAGCATAGGCGGGAAACACAATTTCCCACGAAAAATGAAATCTCAGAAATGTTCAAGACACTGGAAATCTCAATTAAATCGGAGATAAGCATGTTGAGGACAGACCTAGGTAATCTATTGGTCAGAGTCGAGAGAATAGAAGACATAATAGACAAACAGGCGCAGGAACTATCCGACTTAAAAGAACAAGTTAAAATTACCCAACAAAACCAAATAAAAATTTGCTATAGGTTAGAAGATCAAGAAAATGGAAACCGTAGACAAAATCTGAGATTCCGAGGGGTACCGGAATCTAGGGGAGAAGATTTGAGGAAGACCATAGCGGCAATCTTCAGCCCCCTCTTGGAAACTGGAGTGGTGGACTTCCCAAATATAGAGCGGGTACACCGGATAGGAAGATTTGATACTATGCGAACGGCGAGAATTCGAGACATAATAGTAAGATTTAGATTCTATGAGGACAAAGAAAACATATGGGTAAAACTAAGAGCAAAAACCCCGCTTCAATTTGAGGGGGCAAGGATTCAAGTATTTGCGGACTTAGCCAAAGACACATTGGCGAGAAGACGCCATCTCAAACCCCTCTTGGAGCAAATGATAAATCAGAACGTAAAATATTCAAGGGGGTTCCCGGCCTGCCTGCTAGGAAGTAAAGATGGTAGATCGGCCAGGTTAAGATTCCCAGATGACCTGGGGGAATTTTGTGGGAAACTAGGTTTACAGGTCCCCCCGCTGCTGGATTGGACCAATGAACAGTGGGCTGATCTAGGAGCGGGTCTTGCGTAAAATGCCATGGGGGCGGGGAGAGATCCGGGTGGGGGGGAGCGGGGGAAAGAAGGGTTAGCATGATGAGAGGAAACCGTATGGATGGTGGTCCTGCCGGGAGATGGCCAACCCACCCGGTCACTGTGGAAACGGGGGCCGGGGGGGGACACACACCGAGAGCTCCACCTTAGGAGGTGGAGGCCAAGAGAGGGGCACGATGCACGTGACCCTCAAGGGTCTAAGGGTCCAGCCGGACCAAATGGGGAGAGGGGGTGGGAGGGGGGAGAGCGGGGAGGGGAGGGAGAGGATGGGGGAGGGGGGTGGGAAAGGGAGGGGAGACACCCCAGCCACAATAAACAAAGTGTGGAATCTCTCCAAGGTCAAAGGAAAAGGGCCACATAGAGGAGTAAAGGAGGATAGCAATGACCACAATAAAATTTACAACCTATAAAGTCAGAGGACTAAATATCGCCAGTAAAAGACAAACTATTCTTAATGAGCTCAAACTTTTAGGCCCTGAAGTGGTCTTCCTCCAGGAAACACACATTTCACATGAGTCCAGGTTAAGACTGTATTCAAGTGAATACCCAAATTGGTATCAGGGAGATACCATTTCAAATAGAGCACAGGGTGTAGCCATTGGGTTTGCAAAAAGAACAAGGTTTGTGATGGAAGACAGATTGGTAGACTCGGAAGGTAGATACCTATTTCTCAGGGGCAGACTGTATGAGGGGGAGTACACACTGGCGAATATCTATGCACCAAATAAAAATTTGATGAGTTCAACATCCTGGAAAACAGGATTTACACGGTTTACTCCCCTGTGCACGGGTCCTACTCCCGGATTGATTACGGATTTGTGGAACACAGTGATTTAGATGAGGTTATAGACTCTAGGATAGGAAATGCTACTTTCTCAGACCATGCACCTCTGACTGTAGAAATGACAATAGGTGGGGGACCGGGCCACCTAGGGCAGTGGCGTTTAAATGAGGAACTGATTCGGGAGGAGGAGGGGTATGACAGAATTAGAAAGGAGCTGGAGAATTATTTTTCAGTAAATGATACAGGGGAAATATCGGGGTCCACCTTATGGGAGGCCCATAAGGCCTACATCAGAGGGGTCCTAATAGAAATGGGGGCGAGGAAGAAAAGAGAGACGAGAGAAAACCCAAAAACTAACGGCGGAGTTAGCCAGGGCGGAACAGGAACATAAACAACCAGGACCGTCTTCTCGGGAGATATATCAAAAGGTGGTAAATAAAAGGGCAGAGTTGAAAACGGTAATGGAGCAGGAATCAAGAATAACGTTTAGTAAGATCGCAAGAGAAAGATATCAATGGGGTAATAAACCAAGTAAACACCTGGCGAGAATGGTACAAAAGAAAAAAGCTAGAAATTTTATAGAGAAAATCCAGACTAAAGACGGACACATGGTATATTCATCTAGAAGGGTAGCGGATATTTTTAAGAATTATTACCAAGATTTATATTCAGTTAACAAACAGAACGCCCAACTAAACAGTAGGAGGGAGAGAAACAACAACTATTTGAAGAAAGCTGAGCTCCCTATGATCAGACTCTGCCAGGGAAATCTTAGAAGCGCCAATTTAACGCCGATACAAAATTATATGCGAAAGTCCTGGCAGATAGGCTAAAGGAGCTAATGAACACCTTGGTTAACCCAGACCAGGTGGGATTTGTTCCTAAAAGAGAAGGGAGAGATAATGGGGTTAAAACGCTACTCCTGTTGCAAAAGATAAAGGACAGTGGACCCCCAGGGCTACTTCTGTCAATTGATGCCGAAAAGGCCTTTGACAGAGTAGACTGGGGTCACCCTACTGCAGTAATAAAAGTCAATGGTTTAATGTGCCAACCCTTTGAGATGAAAAATGGCACGAGACAGAGGTGACCCCTGTCCCCGCTGCTGTTTGTTCTGACCCTGGAACCACTCCTGGCAACAATACGTAGGGACCCCGACGATCGCAGCATTTGCTGATGACGTGCTGTTCTATATAACTAACCCGATGATCTCTATGCCTAAGCTAGTAAAATCCCTGAGAAAATATGGAGAGGTATCTAACTTCCAAATAAATCTAGCAAAGTCGGAAATATTAAACATCAATTTAGGTAAGGCAGAGGAAAAGAATGTGAAAAAAGAATTTAGCTTTGGCTGGACCAAGGAATTAAGGTACTTGGGAATTAAACTCGCAAACTCAATAGAGAAGATATATAATATAAATTATATACCCTTACTTGATGAAGTTAGATCTGATTGCAAAAGATTCGCCAGTAGGCCTTCTCTCATGGATAGGCCGCATCAATGTCATCAAAATGGTCCTTCTCCCTAAAATCACGTATCAATTTCAGATGATACCAGTGGTACTCCCCCTATACTACCTAAGAAAGCTAAAAATAATAATAATGAATTTTATATGGAAAAGTAGAAGACCAAGAGTCTCCTTCCAGATATTAAAACAAAGGAAAATAAATGGTGGCCTGGCCGTGCCAGATTTCCAGAACTATTATAAAGCCATAGTCCTGTCAAGATTGGTCGAATGGGTAAAGGGAGAAAATGAAAAAAGGTGGGTGAAAATAGAAAAAACTCTTAGTAAGGCACAATTGGGAAGTATTACTTGGAACCCTCCACATTTTAGAACTTTAGATAACACTCACGTAATCACACGGAATGTCTTTAAAATTTGGGATGGGATATATAAGAAAGTGAATGGGAAATACAGCTCACCCTTACTTGCACTGAAAGATAGTCAATTTTTTGCACCGGGAACAAAAAATGTAGGAGGAAATGAGTTATTTTGGAGGATAACACAATTAAGAGACATAATTAAAGAGGGTAAAATGATGACACTCCAACAACTCAGACACGGGAAGGTGGCACGGGGGATGGATGAGTGGCGGTATCTACAATTGAACCATTTTGTGGGTAAATTACCCCACCCCATTAGGTCGGGGGACGAATTGACAGAGATGGAAAGGTTATGTGACACAGAAGATCCGAGAAACAATCTCCAAATTGTATAAAATTTTGATGATGGCAGACAAATTGGAGATACCGCCATTCATTGGGAAATGGGAGAGGGAATTGGGCACAAAGGACAAAAACACAATTAGTAAAATTTTGAAAATGATCTATAGCTCGGCAGTAGGGGACACTCAAACTGCAGAAATGAATTATAAATGTATATGTAGGAGCTATGCGACACCGGACATAATAAGCAAATATCAGAAGAATAGTTCGGCACTCTGTTGGCGAGGCTGCCAAGAGGTAGGAACAATGGCCCACCTTTGGTGGAATTGCCCTAAAATAAAAATATTCTGGAAGAAGATTCTATCTTTAAGTCAATTACTGGAATAGAGGTGGTAGAAGACCCTTGGGTGGTGGTGTTCCATGGTGGAGAAAGAGACATAAATAAATATAGGCGGTCACTAGTCCCTCCCGTCTTAAACGCAGCAAAGAGACTGATACCGAAGAGCCTTGATCGTGTCCTGAAGAAGCCTAACGGCGAACGCATAGATGCACAAGGGCTCAATGTACAAATTGTATCATTCTATATGATTTTTAATCTTTTTGAATACTGTGATTATACCATGTATTTTTCCAATAAATGTATATTTTTTTGTTACTTCTCCATTGTTTCTTTGCCTTAAAAGTCCGACCATTGGTTACTTTTTTAGCACCCCTCTTTCCCCGATATATCTACCTGATGTATCTAGGTGAGTTTCAAGATGAGAGAAAGGAATAGTATCCCTAATTGCAATAGCAACTCCACCTTTCTTTTTAGGGCCATTTGCCATAAACACATGAGGAAAATTACGGTGGCTAAAAGTTGGAGGGTTGTGAATGAGTTAAAATGAGTCTCTTGGAAGCAGACAATGTCACTTTTGAGCCTGGATGATTCCTTCCAGGCCATTTGGCATTTGTGAGGGCTGTTCAGGCCTTTCACATTGAATGAAGTAATATTTAATGCCATTTTGGGAGTGTTTAAAGTCCGTACTGTGCTTCCACATGTATTAGGTTTGGTGAGATCTGATGATACCTGGTGTTGGTTCTGTTGCTCTTAATTCAATGGTTGGGAGAGACGAGGAGCTGGATAAAGAGTTCACGTGTGTCAATTCAGTCCAGTATGGAAGTCCTGTTGTGTTGGTCCTGTAAGGGTAAACAAAGGGAGGAAAACAAGAGGAAGACATATTCAAAGTTATAAAAAAAAAAACTGCAATTTTGTGAGGAATCTGTGTGTATAAACAACCTCTATATCTTGGGGGGGGGGGGGGCAAGAAAGAGAACCTTGTGGCTTACTCCTGGACCATCAGGGGATTTAAAGATGGAGTGAATAATTAGTAGGCTTCAGCCTGTTTCAGCGTCAGAGCTAGTCCGAGTAGAGGGAGGAAAGTGCAGTGCATCTTCTTTGTTGTTGTGTGGATCTAGTATTTGCCATTCTCTCAAGAGTCGGAGGCCTTCCTTGATACTTGCTATCACATGTGAATTACCATCTTTGGCAGCCTTCATGAGGTTGACAAAGTAGTCTTTAAAATCTGGGGGTTTGACCGATTCGGGGATCCCACGTATTTTAACGTTGTTACGTCTCGATCTGTCTGTCACCTACTGAGGAGAGGATGCAGATCTGTCTGTCACATACTGAGGAGAGGATGCAGATCTCTCCTGGTAAGTTCAAAATGTGAATGTGCCAACCAATGTGTAAGGCTGAAATATCCCCTACAAACCAACTCACAGGGCAATGTCCTATTCACAGCACATCAGCAGGAGGAGGAGGAACGAGACCAGCCCCTGCAGCAAAGCCTGGAGGAAGTTATTGGTATGTACTGCTAATGTGTTGTGGATAATTCTTTGTAGGACTCTGGATTAAGCAATGAACATTGTTTTCATAGTGCTGGCCTACAAATGTGTTTCCAAAAAAAAATAATATAAGCTTGGATGTTGGCAGGCCAGGGTTTAATCTGCTTCTGTCACTTATAATGATTATGTAGCAAGACTAACACATCTGCTTCCTTGCTGGCCACTAGTCATTAATGTATGCTCGGCTCTTGACCCTCAACATACCTCTTTCTACACACAACTGTTATTTTGGGGTGTGTTTGCAAGTGTCCCATGTGCCATGTCAAACAGGAGGAAGCAAGATTGGAATGTTATTCTGTCCCAGTGCCTGATCCCTTAAACCAGTGCTCAAAAATGGCAGCTCATCCCTACAGCCTAATTTTTAGGCCCAAAAATGTTTTTGACTTTTTTTTAAAAAAAAACATTTGTCCCCTGGTGCAGCTGGTGCTCGAGCTGGAGGTGGTGAGGATTCTGCATCCAATGTTGGGGTAGGTGATATGACGTTAAAAGGTGAACATGTCCAAATAATTTTTTTTTACACATGTTGTTTGGAAACGGCATACCTGGAATCTTTTTGGTTTTAGCAGGGACATTCAGGCACTCCACCAGCAAGTCCTACACCCTCTGCATCTGCTGAGGCCGAGTTGCCTGAATGTCCGGTAAGAAATTCCACTTTTGTCAGGCAAACAAATGTTCCTCCAATTCTCTAACAATTATATTCCAGCTAGGCCATTATTTGTAAAGGCAAACTTAATGTGTGCCTCAACTTCTTGTGGGTTGGAGCATTGCTTAGTCAGGATTGTCGATTCTTTAGGTGCATGTTTCAAGTATGTGGTGTAGTATGGCATTTTGTCCAAATCACAAGAATGAGGCTAGCAGTGTGTGGGTCAGGATTAGAACTTTTTGACGTCCAAACTGTTCAGCCATCGTAATGCTTGTAGTACTGATATAATGGGAAGGCATTATCTTAAATGGTCCGAGGCTGCCTACATGACTATGAGCAAGTGTGTTTGTTGGCAGTCCATGCACCTGTCCTACTGTATGCTTGTTACCCCTTGTCTGGTTTTTAAAAGCAGAGAATTATTTCCTGCCAGATTCAGGGCAGGTATGCATGCATGCACGCACTATGGAATTAACGTCCACAAAAGGACACTAGTTTGTCTCAGCACTCAATCACACCTTCCCACTTCACCTCCTGTGACCATAACACTGACATGTGGGTGAGCATGGACACACAATTTCTGTGTAAAGCTGACTAGGGCCCCATTAGATCTCCTTCTCTTTGTTTTTTACCTTGCACAAAACTGGGCTCTTCCATAACTGCTAGTACTTCCAGGAGAAGCTTGCAAATCCCTGGACCTCTTGGTTCTGGATAAATCAACATAGACCTGACACGATGGAAGAACTAGTAATACAGTTGGGCTACATGCTGCATACATACTTTTTGTAAGTTGATACACACACCTGGGCCAGGGAGCACAACTTCACTCACAAAGCTACATAGTTCCCTATCGTCAATTTAGAGACCATGCCAAATATGTAAAGGGTACTCGAGTCTTTTTGGGAAATTAGAATGAAGTAGAATTCACAAACCCAAATCAAACAACAATTTAGAGTAATTGCAGAGGGCAAGCATTCACCCTAAAAATTGGTGTGTTTAACCAGAACAGAACAAGCTTAAACAGACCCCCCCCCCCCCCCCGGATCTGGAGTCTTGGACTACTGGGGCACCTACCTGTCCAGGCCTCCAGCGTTGTCCTTGGCCAAACTGATTTTTGGATTCCACTCTCATTTGCTTTAGCCGTCATCTTGGCTAAGGGCAACTGCAACTGGGTGTGAAGCCTGGTGGGTTGCGAGGCCAATTCCTCCTGTACAGTATATGCATGCATTGCACAGCACTTTGGAAATGGTCTGGTTGCATTGTCAAGCTGGGGGACGGGGGGCCAAATGTCAGCTTCAGTTCACATTGGACACACTTGCTCCTGTCTGCAACATGTCTCTGCATGATGTGTAATGTTGTGCCCAAAATATACAATTTAGAAGAAGCCAAATATGAGGTAAGCAAGCTTGCCCCCTGCAGCTGGAGCCAACAAAGTCCTGCAAATGCTTTCGAGACCGGTCCATCTTCTACAACTGCAGTGAGCAAGATTGGCTACCTTACAAAAAAGACACAAAATAGTGAATACATTTTTAAAAACTTTATAGACCCTAAAAACTTTTGAACAATTTAAATACAAATCTGTACAAACAAAAAAAAATAGACAAAAACAAAAAACTATTGGTAAAAATCATCCAACACCAAGGGCAGGTCAGCTGCAGGTCCAACCCCCTTTTGGCTCTCCGAATGTTTAATCCTCCCGACCGCCCACATTAGTAGGCTTTTCATGTCTGTCATGGACAAGTCCGTGAGACTGTGGAGAAAAGAGAAAAAATAGCTGGAGTCAAAAAGCAGATCCAATTGATTCACAGAACAACTACATCAAAAACTAGGCACAGTAGCATATCAGCCATGGATTGCATACATTCATGGTCAAACATGAAAATTTGCTGGGTCACGTAGTCATCCTTAATTCCTTAACCCTACAAATTCTTCAATGCACATGTTAGAGGAATTCCTTGGCCACCAAGATTATATGATTATTCTCAATCTCCATAAATATATCTATGTTCAGAATGATGTCCAGCTCCATTCACACAGAGTTCCCTATTGACCTGCAAAGATTATTCAGGTGTGTGCTAGGAGGGAGGGAGCAGCCCTGTTCATAAAGATGGTAGAGATCACTGAAGCACTTTGTTTTGGGGGAACAAGTTAGTAGGGGTGCGCATCTTCACTCACCTCACGATTCAATTACGATTATTCCATCCACGATTCGATTCCGCTATGCATCACGATTAATACCTAAAATGCCCATGGTTTTCAACTTTTCCTCAAATGAATTCAAGCAGTCAGAAATTGAAGAAATATATTTATTTGTATCTGCTATTTAAACAAATTACACCAAGTTCCCTGCATATAGCAAAGTCTGAACACGAACAGTGCAGCAGACAACAGTATTTTTTTAAAAGAGTACTGTGACATTAAACTGTTGTGTATAATACATCCGGTGCTGGCCTGGTGAAGTAGTTTACATTTTAATATTTTCTTTTATGAAGAAGTAAACTATAACTTGTAAACAGTAACACCTACATCTATATAAAACAGAGCACTTCCAGTTATTGACTGGCAAACATCACAGTGAACCTGTAACACAGTCACACAGTGTGTTGCAGAACTTCCTGGTTCACAGTGATGATTGTTTGCCAATACCACCACCACCAGCGCCAGTGAGTCAACACAGATGGATGGCTAGATTGGCGTTATAAGCTCTCGGAGTTGTCACCCAGTCACTTTACAGAAAACGTTACCTGCACTCTACCACGATACACCTGTAACTGAAGCCAAGCCACCATTAGAGGAAGTCTGAAAATCCTTGACAGAATAAATTGTCAACTAAATCTAAAAACCTTGGACAAATCTTTATGGGATCACAAATATACAGTTACACACCACAATACCAAAAAAACACACATCACTGAATCATAATGGTAAAGGGCAGGCCATAGGTCAGGCGCCGGGCAATGGCACAGTCACAGTCAGACATGAGGTCAGGTCGGTGTGTGTTTATGTTTGTGTGTGTATTTGTGTGATCCAATAAAGATCTACTCCAGGTTTTAAGATTTAATTTATTCTTTCAAAGATTTACCTTCCTCTGGTGGCTTGGCGGGCGTCGGTTGTCTTGAATTAAATACACTTTTAGAATATTTGGCTGAGGGTTAAGTTAGTTGACACCTCCAAACATTGACAATTGATTGACAATACACATCATAATGTCACCCAGTCACTTTACAGAAAACATTACCTGCACTCTACCACGATACACCTGTAACTGAAGCCAAGCCACACCACCATTAGAGGAAGCCGGAAAATCTTTGACAGAATAAATCAATTGAAGCTAAAAACCTTGAGCTAAACCGTTATGGGATCAGAAATATGCACACACGTCAGTGAATCAGAATCATGAGAAAGGGCAGGCCACTGGGCCTGGGCCACAGTCAGGCAGGTAATGGCACAGCCACTCATCATGTCAGTGTGTGGTTTTTCTTTTGTGTGTGTGTTTGTGTGATCCAATAAAGATTTACTCCAGGTTTTAAGATTCAGTTTATTCTTTCAGGGATTTGCCTACATCTGTTGCCTCGGCGGGCGTCAGTTGTCTGGAATTAAATACAATTTTAGAATTTTATTTGGCTGAGGGTTAAGTTGACCCCCCCAAACATTGACATTTGACAATATACACATCAAGTGTGAAAATTCGATGGACACATTTTTGAAGATTGTGTCCGACAAAAAAAAAACATTCTCCATCTCCCCCCAGTGCTAGCAAAGCTTGTTGTCACTCAGTCACTTTACAGAAAACGTTACCTGCACTCTACCACGATACACCTGTAACTGAAGCCAGGCCAAGTCCCCATTAGAGGAAGCCCAAAAATCCTTGACAGAATAAATTATCAATTGAAGCTTAAAACCTTGAGTTAAATCGTTATGGGATCAGAACTATGCACACACAATACCAACAAAAAACGCACACGTCACAGTCACGTCAGTCGTGAATCATGAGAAAGGGCATGCCACTGTGTGAACAACGCAGGCAAGTGGCACAGTCAGCCACTCATCAGGTCGGTGTGTGATTCTTTTTGTGTGTGTATATTTGTGTGATCCAATAAAGATTTACTTTTAAGATTCAATTTATTCTTTCAAGGATTTGCCTTCCTCTGGTGGCTTGGCGGGCGTCACTTGTCTGGAATTAAATACAGAATTGATTAGGTTGAAGGTTAAACCCCTAGAAACAGACAGGCAGTCACAGAGCATGACAGACACACTGTGACATTGAACATGCCACAGTCACACGACATGACAACACTAGTATAAAAATTCTAAATAGACCGTTGGACACACAATAGAAAACCATTCTCCATCTCCTCCAGTGCTAGAAAAGCTATAACAAATATAATATTTATATGACATACATATAGTATACTCCAGGTTCAGTTCACTGTGATAATTGATTGTTTGTAATTGCCAGTGCCACGGCCACCTGCAGGCCTGCTGCCACCAGTCAGTCAAAAACAGTGTGACTGCGTTGAGTTGACGCTAGACTAGAGTGACATAACTGGCGTTATAAGGTCTTGTTAACAATGACATAGGGAATAGATAGGAGGGACTCGGGAGGGGAAAAAAAAGAGGGATGTAGAGATGAAGGGAATGGTGGGGACTGGGGAGAGGGGGATGGTTGTAGAAGGGGGTAGGGGGGTGGGGGGAAGAGAGGGGTATGGCATTGGTATTTGGTAGGGGGGGGAAAGGGGAAAGGAAAAGGGAAAAGAAAGAGAGCGAAAGAGAGGGAGGAGGAGGAGAGAAGGTCTCCTCCTTTCCTTCTCTCTCTCTCCACCTTTCCTTCTCTCTCTCTCCACCGAGAAGGAAGGAGAGAGGGAGCGAGAAAGAAGGAAGGAGAGAGGGAGCGAGAAAGAAGGAAGGAAAGAGTGAGCGAGAAAGAAGGAAGGAAAGAGGGAGAGAGAAAAGAAGGAAGGGGAGAGGGGAAAAGGAAAAGGGGGAAAGGGGAAGAGGGAAAGGTAAAGAGGGAGAGGGGAAGAGGGCCTTAAGGGGAAGGGTAGGGGGAGAGGGAAGGGGAGTAGAGGGACTAGGGAGAGGGCGAGACTGGGAGGGGAGACAGAGACTGGGCTGAGGGGGGAGAGGGGATGAGGCTTGGTTGGCAATTGGCATCAGTTGTTTGGAACTTTTAGTATTTGGCTGAGGGTTAAAGTAACCCCTACTTTTTTTTAAATCTTTTTTTTTTTACAATCTTCAAAAATCAAAATCTCAGTGGCAGACACTGACAGTGCTGTGCTATAAACAAAATATATAAAATTAACAACACTGGTGTAGTCAGTGGTGTTGCAGACTTATGCCCCGTACACACGGTCGGATTTTCCAATGGAAAATGTCCGATCGGAGCGTGTTGTCGGAAATTCCGACCATGTGTGGGCTCCATCGAACATTTTCCATCGGATTTTCCGACACACAAAGTTGGACAGCAGGAGATAAAATTTTCCGACAACAAAATCCGTTGTCGGAAATTCCAATCGTGTGTACACAAATCCGATGGACAAAGTGCCACACATGCTCAGAATAAATAAAGAGATGAAAGCTATTGGCCACTGCCCCGTTTATAGTCCCGACGTACGTGTTTTACGTCACCGCGTTTAGAACGATCGGATTTTCCGACAACTTTGTGTGACCGTGTGTATGCAAGACAAGTTTGAGCCAACATCCGTCGGAAAAAATCCTAGGATTTTGTTGTCGGAATGTCCGAACAAAGTCCGACCATGTGTACGGGGCATAACAGTGGGCTGGGCAGGGGCAGTGGCACTGGCAGACACAACAGAACATCAGCACTTCCTGGATGAAAAAAATGGGTCACTGCAAGGCGCAAGCAATGCTGCTCAAGATTTGGGAATGTGTAGATTTTTCTGTAAGAACACTAGTTGATCCACATGCTCTGCTTTGAGTGCCCTTCTTTTTGCAGTTACCACATCTCCTGCAGTGGAGAAAACCCGCTCTGCAGACACACTTGTGCCTGGGATACACAAGTATTGCTTTGACAGCTGAGAAAGGAGGGGAAATATGACCTCACACCACCAGTTAAAAGGGTCCTCAGTGAGAGGCAAAGGTGGGGCTTTACAATATTTTTTCCATTTCCTCTTCAGCCTTGGCATAGGGGGTCTTGGGTTCTATTGTACCTTCAGTGTCAGTGAAAGACTGTCCCAGCAAACTCATGAGCAGCGATCTGGCCTTACTTTTGGGAGGAGATGGAGAATGGTTGTCCTCGACGGGTGAACTTTCTTCTTCTTACAGAGTTTCTTTTCTTCTAGGCACTGTGACTGGATCCTCCTCATGTGTCCTCTTGGATGTAATCTGTGTTTGAACAAAAAAGAATAGAAAAAAATAAATAAAACACATAGTCAATTGCCTATGATTCTGATGGGGTGATGAAAAAGCACAGGAAACGGACGGTGCAGTTCTTGCACCGCATCAGATTCAGAAGCGTGGCTTACACTAGTATGTAGCAAGCTGTAGCTAGCTACCAGTTACAGTTCGTTTCAAGAAACATGATGAAATTCAAATTGATTAAATTACCTCCAAGGATGCAGCCTCCTCAGTCACTCCTTTGTATATCTCCAATCTCTCCTCCTCTGTGAGGGTAAAAGGTAGTCCCTTAAAGCGAGGATCCAGTGCAGAGGCTGTATGAAGGATCTTCTTCTCTGCCTCACTGCTGTACCTCTTCTGAAGATCTGTTCTGATTGCATTCTTGATCTCATGGATCATGGGTGTGTCTCCCATGGTGTCTGTCATGCTCTGGAGGAGTTGTACATTTAGAGGGGCAATGAGAGAAACTGTTGGATTGCGCTCTTCTGACATCAGCATGGTTGCATCCTTCATTGGCTTTAATGCACGCACAGCATCCTCTGCATTTGACATATCTGTTTCGTTGAGAGTGCAGAGATCGGACTCTCCTCTTCTGACTTCTGGAGACAGCAAGGTGGCACAGACTGCAGGTTGTTCTAAGAACCTCTTGACCATATCATATGCGCTGTTCCATCTTGTTGGCACATCAGTTATCAGCTTATGATTCTTCAGGCCAAGACATTTCTGTTTCTCTTTTAGACAGTGGCTTGCTCTAGTGCTGCGGTGGAAGAATGTGGATATCCGTCGCACTCTGCCAAGAAGCCTGGAGAGTGTGGCCACTTTCAGCACTCGCTGGGATGCAAGGTTTAGTGTATGGGCAAAGCATTTCACATGGGGGAATTTCCCAGCTTGAGCTGCAACAATCATGTTTGACGCGTTGTCGGTCACAAGCACTACAGATTTATCTGACAGCTGCCATTCTTCCACAACGCGAGACAGTAGCTCTGCCAGATGAGCACCGGTGTGACTCATAAATGGCTCTCGTTTGCAGCACATGCGAAAAGATCTTCCACTCCTTACGTAATGTGCTGTTATTGTAACATAAGACTCCGTCGTGACTGAAGGCCATGAATCACACGTTATTGCGACTCGACTTGCTTGGCTCATTGACTCAATTATCTGAGCTTTAGTTTCGTGGTAGAGTGCAGGTATAACGTTTTCTGTAAAGTGACTTTATGATGGGATCTTGTAACGCAGCTCTATCGTCAACAGGTAGCGAAACCCAGTGTTCTCCACAACAGAGTAAGGGCGCAGGTCCTTAGCTATGAAAGCTGCCACAGCTTTTGTTATTCTCTTCCCCTTTTCAGAGTTGGGCGGCAAAGTTGAGAGTATTGCATCAATTCTTGGCTGAGCTGGGTCTTTTGACTTGGCGGCACTGGTGGTGGTGGTGGCAGGTGTTAGCATCTCTGAGTGAAAACGGCTAGCGTGGTTTCTCATATTAGTAGTATTCCCTAGATATTTAGTTTTTGTGTGACAGGCTTTACACACGGCGTATGACTTGTCCAATTCGTGCTTCCCGCTTGATTGTTCATGTTCATAAAAGCCAAAATGTGCCCAGATGTTTGCTTTTAAAAAGCTAGGTGCATTTTTTATCTCTCGGTCTTTTTGGTCTCCTTCTGCCATTTTTACTAGTCTAGCAGTAGCATGCCATGTAATTGTTACAGGGGTGATGACGAGAATGTTGTCTACAAACTCTGTCAGTATTAAAAGAAGAAAAAAAAAAATCGCAGTCGCACTTAGTTGCTTGTAGTTGCTATCATGCTACTAGTAACTATCTTCTATGTGTTAAAAATGTGCCCTCATCTTATCTGTGATCTGTGCTACTGCTAGCCGGCCGCCATGGTCAGACATCAACTGACACTGCACTAGTCAGTCATTGGTCAATGGTCATTGAACACGTCACAAACAGCTACAAGCAACATATGTCCCTGTCCCGCCAACACCCCCCCCCCAAATGACAACGTATGCCATTTCATGATTTCTAGTTTTATGTATTCATTGTCTTAGTGAATGATTCACATCACAACTTCATTAGTTATCTTGTTTGTGTATTATGGTTTTGCAGCAGCATGTGTGGGGCAGTGATGAGCAAAACCATACATCATACAAAAGGTATCAATGAAGTTGTGATCAATCATTAAGACAAGACATTGGACATTCAATAGATTGGAGATAGACCTACATAAACCATAATTAATTAAATGGCATTGGCAATTTCATTGGTCATGGTCACTTAAACTCACTTTCTTTAACTCTTTCATGACTAAGCCTATTTCTCTGACATTTGGTGTTTTTTACAAGTTAAAATCCATATTTTTTGATAGAACATTACTTAGAAAACCTCCAAACATTATATATTTTTTTTAGCAGAGGATCTAGAGAATAAAATGGCGATTGTTGCAATATTTTATGTCACACTATATTTAATTCATTGTGCAGCGGTCTTTTTAAATGCAACTTTTTGGGGAAAAAAAAAATACTTTCATGAATTAAAAAAAAAACGAAACAGCAAAGCTTAAGTTAGCCTAAATTTTTTGCTATAATGTGAAATATGATGTTACGCCAAGTAAATACCAAACATGCTTTAAAATTGCGCACACTCGTAGAATGGTGAAAAGTCACAATACGGTACCTAAAAATCTCCAAAGGCGACCCCTTTTTAAAAAAAATAATGGTTACCACCACAGGTTAGAGTTACAGAGGAGGTCTAGTTCTAGAATTAGGATTATTGCTCTCGCTCTGACGATCCCAGCGATACCTCACATGTGATTTGAGCCGGGTGCAACTTGCCGAGCAGTGCAGCTGTGGGCATCATCCCGGTGTAACCCCCTAAAGCCGAGGCCGCAAATGCGTCCGCTCGGCGCAAAGGGGTTAATGTTGAATGAATACAGAATGGCAAGGCAAGCACCATCATTATTAATATTTATTGCTTACATTAATAAATTTGGCATTTGCATTTTTTATACAATGACAGACAGTCCACACAATGCATCAGAGATACAGAGAGTTACCTACCTGTGATGATGATGATGACGAGCTAAGCAGTGGCACTCACTGGCTGCTGGAGCGGGTCTCTCGCTCCTCCTTTCCTACTGCTGCGCTGCCTGCGACTGCGAGTGAGGACTGGAGTCTGAGGAGTGGACAGGACAGAATGACAAGTTAGTTTAGTGAGGGTACTTCTTCATTCATTTCATGGTGTGTGTGTGATAGTGACACTGACATCATGACATGACACAGTCAGTTACCTACCTGATTAATGATGATGGTACTACTGTACTGAGCTGAGAAGTGGCAGACAATGTGGCACTGTCTGTCTGACGACTGGCACTCACTGGGACTGCTGGTCTCCTCTTCTGCTGCCTGGACTCAGAGTGAGGACAGGAGGACACCACACACACTACGACAAAATCAGCGTGGCCTGGTGGCTAATGGCTAGCTCGGGTCTCTCCCAGTCCTGTCTGTGTGTGTCCCCTGAGTGGTGAACGAGGCCGGTCTCCCTCTCCCCCTGTAACAGTACAGCCTGTGTTGCTCAGCTTTCCAGTAATTCACTCACTGTGGCGGAAAGGAAAGCTCTGGGGAGTCCGGGACTCGGAGGAGGTCGGACACGCGTCGCTTGCTGCAGTCTCCTCTCTCTGAGCTGCGACACAGGGGGGTGACGTCAGCGGGAGGCCGGAGGAAACGACGCAAAAGCTTCGGCTGCTTTCGGCTCCACTCGGAACGGCGCGAAAGCTTCGGCTGCTTTCAGAGCCAGGGCGGCACGGCGCGACGATGACGTCATCCTTAATAATCGATGCCTTAAAGCTACAGCATCGATGCCGCATCGTGGACAGTCGAATGCTGATGCTTCGATTAATTTTAACAGCCCTACAAGTTAGTACTCACTAGTGACCTGTTTAGGATTGTTCTACTGTACTAAGCTTCGACAAACTTTAAGGAGGCCATATGCAGACACAATAAGCTGTCAGGGGAAACTCCAAAATCTGTCCAGAGCTGACTTATCACAGTAATTGTCTGATAAAACCAAAATGTGACAGGAGTGAGATGTAAACCTCACCAGGATAAGGCAAACATTTTTTTTTTATATACCATGTATGGGGTGTGTTAACTTGCTAGGATCTCTATCTATCCTATCTATCCTATCTATCTATCTATCTATCTATCTATCTATCTATCTATCTATCTATCTATCTATCTATCTATCTATCTATCTATCTATCTATCTATCTATCCCTATCCTGAGGCAGTGCCTGTTGAGAGGGTTGGACTTGCAGCTGAGCAGCCCTTGCTTCCAGAGTTGAAACTGTGTAAAGATAATTAAAAAAAAAAAGAAATAAGTTGAGCCATGACATAAGAACAACAAATGAAGCAAAAACAGTCACATAAAACCTCAAACAAGTGGGGAACCCTAGCCATAGCCAAATCCTCTTGTTGACAGTTGAAGTAAGCTAGATGATAAGACACCTAGGGCTTTAAGGAAAGCTTAGATATATAGTACTTGTGTAGAACAAACACCACTACACCAAGCTACTCAGGGCCAAAAATGCTCACATACTCTTTGGGGAACCATTTTAGATGTAACCCATGACCTTAGGCCCTACACAAATGTCACAGCTGTCAGATGTGGCAAGCAACTGTCTACCTTTGCAGTGGTGTGGTGCCAGCAGTACTATGCTTGATAGTTTTCACTCTTGCCAAGGGAATTTGTGGGCCAAGCCTCAAACTCTCCATGACAACACTAAGTGTCCATACTTTTAGGTGGAGGCCAAAAGTCTGCAATCTATGTGAGGATTCACATTAAACTGTCACACGATACAAGCCTCTTGCAGTCTAGGTGCAGAAGGACTCCTTACCTACAAAACTCCACATCCCAAACACCTATGATGCCAAGGTTTCAAACAAAAGGCACAGTGCAAGTTATCATTCTTACATTGTCAGATAAGATTATGAGAAACCATGGTGGTGTGCAATAATACTGCCAACATCCTGCAAAATTTTAAGAGAAGATTGTCTGCAACAAAGTGCATGTAGGGGACGCCCCTTAGGATTTTATGGGCAGAAAAAATGGAGAAAGTATTCACCATAAAAGGCAACAACAGTGCCAATTTTATTGATATACAAAAGTGAAATAAAAATATCTAAAAGACAAAACCAACGTGTACAGTCAATATAAAGTAGATTTGAAAAATGATATTAACAAAGACATATAGAGCATACATGAATATTATCACCCAATGCCAGCAACCCCGAACCGTCACCTAAATGGAGTAGAACTGGTGGGGGTGGGTGGCTGATGCATATTTTCCAACATGTTTCGGAAAGGACTGTAGTCACAATGGTATATTCCTCCTTCAGGGGAATTGTTCCACATACAGATGGGTGGAGAATAAATATTTCTTGTCTAAAATAAAGCTCATGTCATAGGGAAAGAACAGGCAGAAAAATGTGTCAGCATGCTGGTTGTAAAGGTCCACGGGTGACAGAGGGGACGCCAAGAGATAACACACAGAGCCGCAAGGGCACCTTCACAAGGTACGCCTGATCCTCCCTGAATTGGGATGGTGGTCGAAGACCATTACTGCTAACAGTATGATGTCCTTCAGGTAAAAAGGCTGAGCCAAGAGCAGTAACTACTGACAAAGGTATTGGATCAAAAGTGTCTGCTGTTGACAATCCGGTGTCTGCCACTGTGCTGGCATAGGACCAGCATGGTGGCAGACACCGGATTGTCCACAGCAGACACTTTTGCTCTGTGTGTTATCTCTTGGCGTCCCCTCTGTCACCCGTGGACCTTTACAACCAGCATGCTGACACATTTTTCTGCCTGTTCTTTCCCTATGACATGAGCTTTATTTTAGACAAGAAATATTTATTCTCCACCCATCTGTATGTAAAACAATTTCCCTGAAGAAGGAATATACCATTGTGACTACGGTCCTTTCCGAAACATGTTGGGAAATATGCATCAGCCACCCACCCCCACCAGTTCTACTCCATTTAGGTGACGGTTCGGGGTTGCTGGCATTGGGTGATAATATTCATGTATGCTCTATATGTCTTTGTTAATATTATTTTTCAAATCTACTTTATATTGACTGTACACGTTGGTTTTGTCCTTTAGATTTTTTTATTTCACTTTTGTATATCAATAAAATTGGCACTGTTGTTGCCTTTTATGGTGAATACTTTCTCCACTTTTTCTGCCTATAAAATCCTAAGGGGCGTCCCCTACATGCACTTTGTTGCAGACAATCTTCTCTTATCATTCTTACATGTTTTGTTAGTTGGACCATACTGTGGTCTAATTTAATAGTAATGTGGAAAACAACCAGGGCTTTCTCAGAATCCTCAGGCCCTCACACAAGTAGCCCATGTCCCATTCCCAGAGCCCTATCCTGTGGCACACCATACCCTGTCCAATAACTGTTTTCTAGGGCTGCCTGGTGTCTACCAAACAAACAAGATATTTGGGGGGCACACCCTCTCATTAAAGATGGTGCAGCCATAAGACCATACAGTAGAAGAAAATTTTACAGCGCACACAAACATTTACCTCCAGCAAGGCTAGTTTAAAAACACCTAAACATTTTCAAAAAGACATTATCAAAAATATGGGGATTTGGTCACACCATATTGCTATATGGTGCTAAGCCCACTTACTGCGACAAAGTACCCCATGATTAGTGGGTCCTTGAAAATGTTTAGGTGTTTTTAAACTAGCCTTGCTGGAGGTAAATGTTTGTGTGCGCTGTAAAATTTTCTTCTGGTGTCTACCAAACCCTGCTGGATATGCCTAGGCCCCAGCACTCCAAGTGGAGAAGGCTAGACATTATGTCTCCAGAAGGGAGGCAGAACCTTGGTACCCCGCCGCAGAGCACCGCCGATTCATCGAGGCCGGTAAAGACCACCATAGCGTCCCACAACATTTCACCCAACATCATCCTAAATCCACCGTAGGCCAAAAAGTATGGATCATCAAATTCATACCAGCCGCTCTCCCCGCGGCAGAGAGATTTAAATGTCTCTGCCAATGGGAGACTTATTATACGATATGATACGGATATACGCTCTTGACGTACTTTCGCCTGGAGGTATTAATGAAGAATTGGAAATTAGCACCTTACTCGACTAGATAATACTACATTTAACATACAGATTGTGATATTATGGTGTCTATTTGTTATCCACTACTAGTATACTATCCACCTCTAACCTCCTAATTTTATCTTGTGTAAGTTATATGATCTACTATATTTAGTAGTTCATTTATCATTCATTCCCTCTTATTATAATATCCATACGTCATGGTGTTTGCCTGTTATACATATCTGCCATCTGTCAGTCAAATATGATATATTATTGACAACTATAGGCACAATCTGTACTATTTGTAGAGCATCCATTACATCTTATTACCTATTCCTATAAGTAAATTCTTTATAGTATATTTGTGACCTTATTTGCGGGTGTGTAAATGCCCGGCCGCCCCTGTAACACACCCAGATACTTATTTACAGTCTATTATTATCTATTAGAGTATTGCTACAGGCATAATCTGTACTATTTGCATAAGCATCCACCACCTCCTATTACCCTTCTGTAGTTTATAGATGCCCAGTCGCCCCTGCAATGCCGCGTACACACGATCGGACATTCCGACAACAAAATCCTGGATTTATTTCTGACAGATGTTGGCTCAAACTTGTCTTGCATACACAGTCGCACAAATGTTGTCGGAAATTCCCAACGTCAAGAACGCGGTGACGTACAACACGTACGACGAGCCGAGAAAAATGAAGTTCAATGGCCAGTGCGGCTCTTCTGCTTGATTCCGAGCATGTGTGGAATTTTGTGCGTCGGAATTGTGTACACACGATCGAAATTTACGACAACGGATTTTGTTGTTGGAAAATTTGAGAACCAGCTCTCAAATTTTTGTTGGAAATTCCGACAACAAATGTCCGATGGAGCCTACACACGGTCAGAAATTCTGACAACAAGCTACCATCGAACATTTTGTTTTTGGAAAATCCGACAGTGTGTACGCGGCATAACACTTCTACATACCAATTTACAGAGTAATATCTCTCACCATGAGCTTATTGCTACAGGCATAATCTGCACAATTCGTACAACTTGTATAAGCATCCACTATTTTCCTCTACCTGTCTTTAGTGTATAGGCGCCCTGCCGCCCTTGTAACACACATATACACTTATTCATAGTCAAGTAATATGAGCAGATGAGGCAGATGGAGGCAGCAGCTGAGAGGAGGAGGAGGCAGCACTGGAACTGTACCCAGGAAACACACGGCTCCCCATTCCTCCACCCTGCACTAACACACTTGCCTTCTCTGCATAACAACACTAACAGATCTGTCCTGTCCTCCATGCCATCCTGCCCCCTCTGCTGCCCTGCAACAACAGCTGTGTCCCCTTCCCTCACTGCCAAATGAAGTATGGTGGGAAGGCTGACAGGCTGTCTTGATCATTTTGGTGGCTTGCTCCTCCTGCTCTTTGTGCTGAAAAATTGGAGGCTGGTAGGCTGGGCTTTGTAGTGCCAGAGAAAGTCTATCTCCTTGCTCACACCCTCCTGCTTTCTCTCTCTAATTTTCTCTATGTATCTTCACACCCCCCTCATTCTCCCCCTCCCCCATTCTCTCACCTTTCTCCACCCCATATGCACCCTCCCCCTCTCTTCCTCTAAATGTTCATCCATTAACCCCCCTCTACTATTTTATACCTTTCTCTCTCTCTGACACCTTCCCCTCTCAGTAGGTCTCTCTCCTTTTCCTTACACCCTCCCCTGAAAGTCTGCTGCTTCAGAGAGAAGCTGGTAGCTCAAAGATATGTACTGCATGTTTCTGTACTGAAGAGGGTTTTCTGAAATGGTATCGCATTAAAGTAGGGCTGGGAGATTTTCTGAGAAAAAAACTTGATTCACGATTCAAATTGTTTTGTTTTTTTTTTTCACCGCGCTGGTCCTGAGGAGCTGCAGGCAGGAGTTTTTAGGAGAGGCCGCGGATTCAGCCTAGTCCGCGGTGTCCGGCCTCACCTAAAAACTCCTGCCCGCAGCTCCTCAGGACCGGCACGGTGAAAAGAAAAATCAATTTGCTTGAATTTTGAATCGATTTTGACCTCTCAACTCGATTCAAGAATTAAATCGATTTTTTCCCTAGCCCTACATTAACCACTTCAATACCCGCGTATAGACATGACGTCCACAGATGGGATCTCCCATGGGTTCCTGGCCATCTAGGGGGCGCGCGCGCGCCGCGTTGCTCGGGACCCGGTGTGTGTGCCCGGCGGCCGCGATGTCTGCCGAGCACTCGTGATTGCCCATTGACCGGGCCAGACCGTGGATCTGTGTGTGTAAACACACAGATCCACGTCCTGTCAGGTGAGAGGAGAGCGATCTGTGTTCCCAGTACAGCGGAACACTGATCGGTCTCTTCCCCTTGTGCGTCCCCTCCCCCAGTTAGAAGCATTCCCTAGGAAACACATTTAACCCCTTGTGTTCCCCTAGTGGTTAACCCCTTCCCTGCCTGTCACATTTACACAGTAATCAATGCAATTTTATAGCATTGATCGCTGTATAAATGTGAATGGTCCCAAAAATGTGTCAAGAGTCCAATGTGTCTGCCATAATGTCGCAGTCACGAAAAAAAATCGCGATCGCCGCTATTACTAGTAAAAAAAATAAATACATTTTTTAAAAAAAAAAAGCCATAAATCTATCCCGTATTTTGTAGACGCTATAACTTTTGCGCAAACCAATCAATATACGCTTATTGCGATTTTTTTTTTTTTTTTTTTTTTTTTTTTACCAAAAATATGTAGAAGAATACGTATCGGCCGAAAGTGAGGAAAAATTTTTTTTTTTTTTAAATTGGGATATTTATTATAGCAAAAAGTAAAAAATATTGTGTTTTTTTTTTCAAAATTGTAGCTCTTCTTTTGTTTATAGCGCAAAAAGTAAAAACCGCAGAGGTGATCAAATACCACCAAAAGAAAGCTCTATTTGTGTGAAAAAAAGGACGTCAATTTTGTTTGGGTACAACGTCGCATGACCGCGCAATTGTCGTTTAAAGTGCGACATCGCTGAAAACTAAAAATTGGTCTGGGAAGGAAGGGGGTGAAAATGCCCTGTGTTGAACCGGTTAAAGTGATTGTAACATCTCGTTTGTTTGGTCTTAAAAATAATTCTCCTGTTATACTTACCTGCTCTGTGTAGTGGTTTTGCACACCATAGCCCAGATCCTCCTCTTCTCAGGTCCCTCTATGTCACTCTGGGCCCCTCCTGTTGAGTGCCCTCACAGCAAGCAGCCTACTATGGGGGCACCCAAGCCAAGCTCAAGCTCCCTTCAGACACGGAGGCGTGGACCAGCTCCACCCCCTCTCTCTGTGGCTCAGTGATTTGGACTGACATCAGCAGGAGGCAATGGTGCTGCACTGCCATCTCAGCCAATTAGGCCTGGCCAGCTGAAGGTCTCCTGCACTCTGGTTGCCTGACAATTCCTTTCCACTTGGGACCAAGCTAGAAAAAAAAAAAAAGAAAAAGTTTAGACCAGGGGTTAAGGAGCTTCATAATAACACCCACAAGCCGGCCACATTTTTAATGGTATAAACAGCGGGATAAGGTGATGTAAACCCAGCTAAATAGAATTTTGAGTTAGAAAATAGGCCGTGTACAATTCAGGGAACCAAACAACAAATTGGAAGAGGATGGCCTCCTGAAACTGAATAAAACCTCCAAAGACATGCTGGTAGGTTAATTGGATCCTGTCTAAAATTGTCCCTAGTATGTATGAATGTGAGTTAGGGACCTTAGATTGTAAGCTCCTTGAGGGTAGGGACTGATGTGAATGTACAATGTATATGTAAAGCGCTGCGTAAATTTACGGCGCTATATAAGTACCTGAAATAAATGAATAAATTAAAAACCTACTTTGTCCAGCAACGCTCCCCACAACAACCATGACCAGATTCTAATAGGGCAAAGTTAGCCTAGCAGCAATAACTGTGTGCAAATAATAAACATGCAATTTGTGGCAATTTGGAGGACAGAATGACATATCCTGGATGGACAGCCTTACATTGGCCTTGACGGGAGATTCTCCAACCTTGAACTTCCTAATCCTACAAATCCAATACTTCAACCTTCCTGTCACATACAACAGCTAACAAAAATTGGATCATCAAAAACCTGTCATTTGCACATATACACATCCCCATAGTACCCACATTACATATGTAAATCCTATTAAAGGTACTTACACTGGGCCAGAGGTGAGGCATCCTCCTCATCCATGGAAAACGTGCCTGATAGTCCATTGAAGTAGGGTTGCCACCTCATCCCTTTAAACCCAAACACATATGAATAACACAGGTTATGAGGCTAATTAAATGCAGATAGGGCACTAAGTGAGTTTAATTACCACCTTAATCAGCCACAGAACCTGTGTAATATGTGTTCGGGTTTAAAGGCATGAGGTGGCAACCCAACATTAAAGGGGCTTTCAGGAGGCTGGTGAGCCAGACTCCCCTCTCCCACTGCCCTCGGCCATAATTGGTGAGACAGCTGGTGCTACATAAATGAAAAAAAAGCAACCATTTAAAAAAAACTTGCAGTCTTGAAAGTAAAAACAGGGACACAGAGAACATTTAAACATGGAGGGTACTTTGGGCTGGAGAGGGGGTGGCCTCTTCATCATCCTCTTCCTCAGTCCTGGGGGAACACAGTGCTGCTGCTCAAAAAAAAACCCAAACAAATCAAGAAAAAAATAAGCTGCCAAAGTTATACAAGGGACACATAAAGTCGACAAGCACATTGAGAAGGTACTTACCATGAGATGGACGGGGGGGGGGGGGGGGGGCTCAGCTTCTCCGTCCTGTTCCTCCTCCTTACTCCTGGTGGGAGATGGGGCTGCTGCTACAAAAACACACACCAAACAAATCACTCCTCCAAAGTATGACAAGAGACAAAGAAAACAGGCAAGCATATTGAGAAGGTACTTACATTGAGATGGATTTGGGGGAGGGGGGTCCTGCTGCTTCTCTTTGCCACTCATTTCTACAGAAAGAACAGCACAAATTACTCCATTCTAAAACAAGTTTAGTGCAAAAGGTTGAAACATGTTGGGGAATGTCCATTGGATATTTCCTTGGGGCAGGCAGCACATACAGGCGCAATGACATCCATGTGATTTATTCGGCATGTTTGGAAACAGGAGGTCACTGTACATCCACTAGGGTGCCCCCTCCCCTGTCACCCACACTAAAGTAGCTAGTGGCTTACTTATTCTGGTAAATTTAGGCAGCCTGAAGATCCTGTGTTTGAGATGCATTCACAGCAACTCAAGCTCTCCACAAAGCTGTTCTGGAAGCAGGTGAATCCAAACAGCTTTGCTTCCTCTGCCAGGGAGGTGTTTTTTTACCCAGCTCACAAATGCTACCTGGACCAATCACACCACTTTGTCCCAAGCAATTAGGTGTAGACAAGCCCAGATAACTGTCAAACAAACAGTTGTCATGAACGTAGCCCATTCAGGATAGTTAAAAACATTGCAGTTACAATCTTCCTCATTGTAAGAGCAATCCAGACTTTTCAAAAAGGGAAAGAATAATAGCTGCCCCCCCAAGAGTAGAGTGTTACAATGTTGCTAAAGAACTGTTCAGATGTAAGTGTTACAAAAAAAGGGAAATCAAATACCAATTTAAGAATGTCCCCCCCTCCCCCAAAGGAAGCAAAATGTAGCTAGCCAAACATTCCCAAAATTCTGCTTTCCATTTATTTCCCACAGCCGCTGAAGTGTCTCTGTCCCGGGGGCCACAAACTGCAAAACTGCAGTCTTCCTCTTCTGCTGTTATAGCAAACAGACAATTGCCTTGCATCCATCAGCTGTGTCTAGAGCAAGTAGAGAAAGAGAACAGAATTTAAGGCCCAATTCAAAAGTGATTTACAAAGGTTGTTAACACACACACACGCATATTGCAGCAGATAGTTATTACATAGAGACTTACCAGAAATTTGAGCTGCCGCTTACCTCAGCACCTTGGTCCATCGGTGCTTGATGTCACTCCAAGCCCTCTGAATCTGGAGGACAGAGATGCTGTGCCGATATTTCTGACGCAGCTGAGTCTGGATTTTCCTGACCATTTTCTGCTTGCCAAAATTTGACAAGCGAGGATGATCTGTGGAGACAGAGATTTTTGTGAGAAATTACATTCAAAAAGATTGTGTTTGCACAAATAAAAAAATAACTAAACAACCTTTGTACATTTGCCAGAAAGGAAATACATCTTTAAATGTTTGGGGAATACACATACACTAAGCTCCACACCTATGTTTCTCTTTCTCTGTCTCTATATTAATAGACATGCCACCACACAGTGGCAAAGTGTAACACAGTATTGATGGAGTTTATTTTTGAGCCAACAAAGCACTGCACAGTCTGTAAGGGGTACCCAATGCAAATATAAAACTAAACATTAGCATGGGTTACACCACAAAAACAATAACTGACCCGGGACTGTTTTGGATTGTGAGGGGATCCCTTATGCCAAAAATAACATGTGAAGTGGCATTAGGTCCCCTCAAAAGCTATACCAAACCTTCATCAGAGCACAAAGTCTGCCAGGCTGCCAGGGGGGTGGAGTGAGCGCCCCCCCCTCAACCATACCAGGACGCATGACCTCAACATGGGTGGGTGCATTGGGTCAGGGAGTAGCTCTACTCCCCCATACACCAAAGCACACTGTCCCCGTATTGATGGGCTCAAGGGTCTTTTCTCCATAACCCTGGCCAGTGTTTGGGGGGTCTGCAGGCAGAAGGCTTTTCAGCATATTGAAGCCCCCTTTAAAAGGAGGCCCCTATATCCTGTCCCCCCATGCGGAGTATAGGGTACACTGTACCCCTAAGCACTCCCCTTAAAGTTGAAAAACCAACAAATTAAAGGATCACTAAAGATACATTTTTTTTTTTAAAATAACAAACATGTTATACTTGCCTCCACTGTGCAGCTCGTTTTACACAGAGTGGCCCCGAACCTGGTCTTCTGGGGTCCCTCGGCGGCTGTCTCGGCTCCCCTCCCGCAAGGACTCAACACTTTCATGCGAGCTCCCTCGCATGGTGTTGAGTGCTTGCGGGCGCGCTCCTGTGACACAGCCGGCGGCCATAGCCGCTCACTGTATCACTCGGCCCTGCCCCCCGGTCGCCGCATCATTGGATGTGATTGACAGCAGCGCAAGCCAATGGCTTCGCTGCTTTCAATCCATCCACTCTAGCCAATCAACGGCCAGGCTGTCAATGGCGAGTGCAGGACTTTCGAGGGGTCAGGTAAGTAAAATTGGGGAGGCTGCATTAGGGTGAAAAAACTTTTACCTTTACAACCCCTTTAAAAACCCACATTTTCCTCAAAATGCACTTTTCGTAACTAATTCCGCCAAATCAAACAAAATTACCACCAATGTGTCTCCATCATCAATCCCAACAGCCGCCGGACACCAAAAATTAGATTCCAAAACATAAGCTCCACCCCCAGCAAAGGCTACCCACCAACTGTCTGCTTCTCCATCTGTCAATTGTGAAATAGGTAAGGGGTAGGGCAAACTGGTTATGTCACCAAGGGGCCATGCCCCCTTGTGACAGCACCAACCGGTGCATGCCTTTCCACGTCTGCAGGTGCAACAGACATCGGGATTGACAATGTATCTACATGAGGTTAAGAGATGTTTGCAAGTTTAAAGTAAATAAAGGACTTAAACTGTGTGTAGCACCCTCTACCTAGGTGGGTGCTAGAGGTTGGGATTTGGTGAGAGCAGTACAAAATTTGGCCAGTCCGAGCTGGAATTTAGCCCTGTTTGTTTTGGGTTGAGAGGGCAGGGAGTGGCCCAGAGCAGCAGCTGGTGACTCAGACAGCATCACCTCACTGTCACCTCCCTATTTCTTCTAGAGGATTCTAGAAGGCAGGAGGAGCTGTCTGGGGTGTCTCTGGGACCCCTGACCAATCCCCAACTAGGATTGGCAGGGGCAGGCCTCTTCAAACTACCCAGGGTCAGCCCAGCTGGGGAGGAGTTGTCGGGTGGAAGAACTGGAGATGGAGCACTAGGTTGTCGGGGCCTTTGAGGACGCTCCCCAGTCTGGGGGGGTGACCTTGGGTTCGGGTGCAGGATGGAGCCCTTCTGAAAAGACAAGAAGGATCTGGACAGGAGGCACATATAGGAACCAGAGAGGACAACAGGAGCTAGTGATGCCAGGCACATCTTCAGGAGGGAAACACCAGTCCCAGCCAGGAGGGCTGGTGAGTGACAGCTACAGTTAAGGACTGGGGAGGCACACCTGAGAGGACTGGGAGTGAGCAGTCTGGGATGGGTGCAGAGCCAGCAGTAAGGACTGTGACGTCACGGGCAGTGGAGTTGGGCAGCTGCAGCCAGGAGGGCTGGCGGGGCCTAGAGAGGACTAGCTGGAAGCAGTAGTCCCCTATTACAACAGCTAGCACACAAGACTTTCTATTTCTGCTACTTTATAGGGGCCCACAGTCCCTGCCTGCTAAGGACGGTTGCTGAGGCCTGGCTGAGCCAGACCTAACCATGTGCTAGCTATACCTGAAGTAAAGTTTTGTGCTGGAGAGAGGGAGAGAAACAGTCTGCAAGCAAGAGTTGTGCTGGAGGAGGCTGGAGTTGTACAGTGTATAGAGCAGTTCAAATAAATCGCAAATCGATCTGCCAATTTATCTCTGGGCATCCCATATAACCCCTTATGCATCGAAGTTCAAATCCCCTCAATAAATCAACAAAAACAATGGCCTGTTCATTGTCTCAAGAGTGTCTGAGAGGTAAATGCCGGGCTGGGCAGGGTGACAGACGGGCCACAACATTCAGCAGTTCCTACGGTGGTCCTGCTACATGTGTGTTTGGTGTTTTTTAGATATGGCCAGTTTTTGAGACCACAATGTACCCTATTAATCATTAACTTGGGGGGGGTGATCTGGGGGCCCCATTGTTAAAGGAGGTCTCCAGATGTCGGTAAACCTCACAACCAATGTTTGTGGTTCTGGGGAAGTGGCCATTGCCCCCATCAATCATGGGGAGAAGGTGACTTGGGGGTGGGGGTGCAGAGCCCCACCCACACCACAAAAAACACCCCCACTTGCTGATGACATTTGGCCTGATCTGGCTCAGGAGCGGGGGGGGGGGGGTCCCCAATTCCATGGCCTTCTAGGCTGAGCACTGAGATCAGGATCTGGTAGGGATTTTGTATGGGGACCCTGCCATTTATTTATGCTTCATTTGATGCTGGGGTTCCCCTTAAAACCCATACAAGCCCCAAAGGGGGCCTAGTATGCATTGAGGTGGTGGGGGAAGGGGTAAGAGCCATGTGGTCTGCTTGTTTTGTGATTATATTGCCAGAAATGGCTTGCCATGGAAAACTATTCAAATGTCATTTTTTGGTGTTTAAATGTCATTATTGCTGCAGCAGGTTCGAGACTGGGGACAAATGCAACACTTTACAAGCAGACAAAGGCCCCCTTGGCACTGGCCCTTTGAGGAGTTTGCCATTCTGAGAGGTGGGGCTGCTGGCAGTATTATATGCAAATATGCACTCTGTGCCAAGGCCCAGCTACCAGGAGGCCGGATATTTGCATGTGCTCTGCGACAACTGTTTTCAATCACTGCTCCTTTTAAAATGATCTTAAACCATATATACATAGCAGAGAGTGTATTTATAGGAACATATTCAAATGCAGGAAGTCTAGTGTGCAGAGAGAGGCAGTGACGTGTGTGCATGCCCAGGGAGTGAATGTGTGCAAAGGATCACTACACACAACAGTCCCCCCCCCCCCATAAACAAAACTAACTAGCACATCCTCCAACCCAGAGCACAAGACACCGCCCACACTTACCTTGCATATCAGCAGTTGCTCTTCTCATGAAGGGAGTGACCCGGCCATGTTAGAAGCTGAGCAGCAGTACACTTCCTGGGGGCGTGTGCATGCTCTTTACCCTTTCAAGATGCATTTCCGGGTCATAAACCGGCCCAGGCGAATCTTCGTTCTCGCTGCGCTATTTTATTTTTTTTGTTAGGCTTTTAGTTTTTTTGGGGGACTGTCTTTTTGTTTTTTAGAGAATATTCACATTTGGCAGATTTTGTGGCTTGCCTAGTCTACAAAAGAATTGATAGAGCAGTGAAATTCAGCTTTGGAGCAGGGCATTTTTTCTTTTTTTTTTTGGGGGGGGGGGGGGAGCAGACCACACCCCCACCACCAAAAAAAACATGCCCTGCTCCAAAGCTGAATTTCACGGCTCTATCAATTCTTTTGTAAACTAGGCAAGCCACAAAATCTGCCAAATGTGAATTTTCTCTCAAAAAACAAAAAGAAATTCCCCCCCCCCAAAAAAAGAGGTGCCGCGAGAACGCAATTTGTTTGTTTTTGGGGAGATTTTTTTTTTTTGGGGGGGGGCTTTTTTTTTTTTTTTTTTTTTTTTTTGAGGGACTTTGTTTTTTGTTTTTTTAGAGAAAATTGACATTTGGCAGATTTTGCGGCTTGCCTAGTCTACAAAAGAATTGATAGAGCCGTGAAATTCAGCTTTGGAGCAGGGCATTTTTTTTTTGGGCAGACCAACCACCCCCCCCCCCCCCGCCCCACCCCCCAAAAAAAATTGTTTGCACTTAGAAAATATTTATAGTCTGCAAAATTAAAACCAAGCAAAACGAGGAAAAAAAAAAGAATCAACTTTATTTCAACATTATTATTATACAGGTTTTATATAGCGCCAACAGTTTACGCAGTGCTTAACAAAATAGTATAAACATTTGTTACATTAATATACTTGGGCAAAAATATAAAAAGGCATGGAAATGCTCTAGCATTTGACAATATAGTTAGAAGGGCCCTGCTCAAAAGAGCTTGCAATCTACAAAATCTACACCCAACAAAATCCATAAATTCTTTCTTCCATCTCCCTTCCATGCTGGAGATGCAACTCCGCTCTAGGCTCCTTACTCCATATATGGTGGGAATGCCCACTAATACAACCATTTTGGAAGGAAATTCAGTTTGATCACTCAAATCACATCCTACACCCCGCACTTCACCCAGCACAATACCTACTCCAGGATACTTCCTTACCCTTGTCAACATACAGAAAATTCCTCACCTCACACCTCATCAAAGCTGCCACCCAAGTATACCTTTTCATTGGAGAAGCACTAACCCCCCCCCCCCCCCACAGTCTGAGTGGCTCCAACGCGTAGAGAAAACTGCTGAAATGGAAAAGCTTATCCACCAAGCTATAGACAAGCCCACTAAATTTTGAAACACCTGGGCTTGTTGGATACATTATAGAGACTCCACGGATGCTAACAACCCCCATACTAACACATTAATACCCAACTGAGGAAGACAAATTAGAATCCCACCAAGACACATAGGAACTCTGTCACTTCTGTCCCCCTTATCCTCCACCCTTCTACCCAACCTATCCATTACCATTGGGTAACCTGATATAAAAATACAGAGCCCCGTAAAGGAACCCTACCACCTACAATACACAGTGAAATACTTCTGAAAGGCCATCAGAGGTTTAGAAACAATTACCCATACTTGGGAGATGTCCAAATACACAGAGCACAGGGGCTAATACATGCCTCTCGGCGAACCAAATATGAGTAAATCACTATGTGAGTGCCACTGGACCCCACCCGCTCACAGTTAGATCCCTTTAGGGGTGAACGGGTAATGGGGTGGCCTATTTCGGTTTGCCCCTACATTTCACTCGCTGCCCTGTAGGTTCACACGACAACCAACGTCCCTAATGACACAGATGCTTAGGACGTATTGGGTATCCTTCCATAAACAGTATTATCCCTACATAGATGTAAATACCTCCCTAGACAAGAGTACATTTACTTACATCCCTTGAGTAAGACGTACTGATGTTGGATACTTGCACTATGATTGTATTTTGTATTCCATCTTTGTCACAAAACCTTAATTCATGTTATTTGTAATCCTTTCATTTTGCCTGTTACTGTGAAAAATCTAATATAAATTCTTAAAAAAAAAACAAAAACAAACACTTTATGGTTGGCACTCCCATGCACTTAATACTTTTGGTGCACTCTCCTTTTTTGCATTCTCATTCCCATTTTCATTGCACACACTGTCATTCCCAGTTTACACCACTCATTTATGCACACTGTCTCCTGTGTTCCCATCTTCCCTCACACCCTTCATTCACCATTTGTATTTACATTTCTTTATTTCACTGTTTGTTTTTTCTAATCTTTTTTTTTTTTTTTTTTTTTCCCTTTTCACAATTCAGTCTTGGGTGGCCTTAGTCCTGCCCTTTATACACTTGTCTCACTTTCCCCACTCAGTTTTCTATACTTTCACTTATATTTCCCTTCACACATTCTATGCTTACTCACTTTTTTACACATCCTTTCTTTTACATTTTTTTACTGGGTGTTCCTATCTTTGTTTTAGTTTTTTGTTTGATTTGTTGGTTTCACTTTCATTTTTAGTCCTGCCGTGAAGTCCACATACTTCACTTTTCCTGTCATCTCACTACTTATTCTTTCATGCACATCACATCACTATGTTGCACATATCACCCCTTTTCTCTTTCACACTTCTCACTCTCTCACCCCATTTACCTAAAATTAATGATAAACCTTTACATTTTCTAAAAATTATTTGTTAATTAAGCGATCACTTCTAATGAATTATTTTTTATAAATCCCAACAGTGACTTGGTGGCTCTTTGGCCTTTTTTTTCGATTCTGGGCTTTTCCCACCCCCCCTCCTTTTGTGTTTGGGCCTCACAGTGCAACCTCTTGTAGGTCCCTGTCTGGCTTTCTGGGGTTTGCCCCCTCCTTCTGGTGTTTGGAGTGGGGGTGCTTGGCCGCATTGCTCGGATCCTCTGGCATCTATTAGGCAAAACAATGGGGAGGCCGCCTTCTTCAGCTGTTATTGGTAAATATACTCGAACACCTACATATGTGTCAATATCAATATATAATGCCTGTTGACTTTGTTGGTCTGTAAACTATTTTACTCTTACATTGTATCTTTTTCTAGAGTTTTTTTTGCTCTCTCCCCCATAAGAAGGCGTCTACTGTTAAGATCGAAACGCGTCGGGGTCCACAGTATGATTACATACTTATATCATGCTATGTCTTTCTTGTATACTAACGGCTGTAGCATTATCATTATGTATATGTAGAAGCTTACCTACAGAGCTCAGGTTTTGACAAAACAAAAGTCTCTCTTTTTATGGAATTTTTTCTAAATAAAATGTATACCATTTAAACCTTTGTTAATTCATTGCTGCAATACAAAACCCCATGGGGAACCTTTCCAATTGATCCCCAGTTGTTGATCATTTTGAATTTTACCACATCAAAGAGTCTTGACTGTTTTAAAGATGTCTAAAGTAGGAGGAAATCTAAATTGTTTTTGCTTGGATTACAGCGCTCAAGGTCCAGCGGAGGTAGTCGAGGGCGATTTCACCGGAGGGGATGAAGTGGCGGTAAAAGGAAGAAGACAACCAGGGTACCGAATACACCACTTCAATATGGCCCTGTATATGTTCGTTTTGGGTACACTCCAAGAGATTGTTTTTATTTTTTATTTTTTTTACTGTCTTTAATGTGGTTGATCATTTTTATCAGATTCACAGAATAGCATTTTCATGTTTTGGCAAAACGTATAGCATCCATTTTGAGTGGAGTCTTCCATATTTATTTGGACCTACGTAATTTTATTTAACGCATCTTGGAGTCCAGATGGAGAACATGTCAAAAATTGGAGAAAACTTTCAGATGTCCCAATGTATAGGCTGTAGAATAAAGTTTTTATACTATTTTGTGTAAATGATAATAAGTGTAACTGGCTATAAAGCATAACGGAAATTTTTTTACAAGGTAATATCTCATCCAGAGTGTTATTGTATTTTAATTTTTTTTACCTATATTGTATATTGGCTGGAGTCCCATTTGCTGGGGTCCATTTGGCTGGAGTCCTATTTGCTGGGATCTTAGTAAATTTCAATCTGTCTTCGAGTCCAGATATTATAGGCTCAAAAGGTGGAGAAAATGTCAAAAACTCCCAAAAGGACTCCACTCAAATCTAATTGAGGTTTTGTTCAAAAATACAGCACTGGACTCCATGAGGTGAGGGATTTCTCATGTAGCCAATTTGATTTTAATTTACAAACCCTGGGTGAAGGGCTGGCCATACATTATACATTTTTTTTTTTTCGTTCAAACAGGAATCTACCTGATAGATTGCTAAAATGTTTTCTCCCCAGAACCACCACAGATTTCCTTGGTCTGCAAGATCTTCTTGAAGATGCAAAACACGCTTTCGACACACCTGAGAAGAGTTTGCGGGAAGAATGCGGACGAGGCTGAGATAAAGGAACTTGTTGAGGAGGCCCGGTCGAAGATGCGACCATGAAATCAGACGGCTTAGTATCATCACATTCGAAGACCTGGAGCATCCAAGTTCGGTCAGGCCTTGTCAGTTTTGCGTAAGTTTTCTTGAGGCCAGGGGAAGCATTGTCCTTACCGAGTCAGGAAGACAGCAGTAGGTATTAAACCTAGATTTAAAGAACATTTTATAATGCTGTAAAACTACATAGACTCATTCATGGCTCTCTTACAGATCTGATACTGTAATGCATCTTTATTCATATGCCTGATGTACAAACATTTATTGTACTTCCTCTTTCCCATTCCCTAGCACATCCACTCGTCAGAGCCTAGAAAAGGCAGGACTATACAAACAGCATTCGGTGGATTCTCCTTTGGTCAGGGGATTTCAAAAGTATTTGGAGACATCTGAATCAAAGGAATTCATCAGATGGCAGGTAAAAATATGTCAAATGTTACACACTGCAAGGTTAGTTAATCTTGATACTTTTATTAGGAAAGCCAATTTTACAAAGTTTCTGATCTTAAGCAATTGTAACCCCCCATTTGTAATAACAAACATGTCACACTTGCCTGCTCTGTGTAATGGTTTTGCACAGAGCAGTCTTGATCCTCTTTTCAGGTTCCCCTGACACTTGTGGCTCCCTCCTTCACCGAGTGCCCACCATAGCAAGCTGCAACCAGAGTAATAAGGTTCCCACTCTTGTCACTGAGCCTAAAAGGGAGAGAGCCAATGTGCACAGCGCTGGATCTAGATAGGGCTCAGGAAACTTTAGGAGTGGCTGGGGAGAGCTACACATGTTTTTTACTTCAATGCAGAGAAAGCATAATGGTGAAAACAAAATTCAGCCTTTAGAACCACTTTAAGATGTTGATTTCTTCTCCCTGTTTTCAGGTGAACTTTGTGACCCGATACCTTTTCTTCTTGGACAGCTAGGAGGTTTCTTTGAAGTGCATCGACCAGCCAGACAGGAACATCAAATTCTTTAAGCAACTGGAAGCATCCGGAGTCAGCAAATCCACCGCGCTAATCTGGACAGCATTCAGAAGTTTGCTAGTCACATCTCCTCGGAACCAAGATGCCTGGAGGTTCCTTCTTCCAAAGCAGCATCATCAAGATTTGTTGACCTTCTGAATGACATCCGGAAAAAAGATCAACAAGAAAGCTGCCAAGGGCAGAAAGGAAATGGGGTAGGTAGGCAATATTGATGGCAATAAACATTGTATTGCCTTTAGCCAATTTTTTTAAGCATTTTATTTTGCTAAATATGCATGCAATATTTTTTTTTCTCTTCCCCACAGACATTCAGCTCAGGATCCAAAGGTGAGCCGAAGGATTATCTCTCTCACAAAACCTTATTTTCTTACCCCAATAGGTAGGGCACATGAAGGACTTGAGCTTGGAGACAGAGACCGGATGATCATTCTTTACTACCTGGAAGCACCGACGTTGCAGCATCTTCAGAGACCAGCTGTCACTCAAAACATGACTATGAGTGTTTATATGAGTCAATAGTGTTTTACACCAAATGTTGTAACCAGTGTCACTTACAACAACATCCGTTTTGTTATCCTTCAACAGGTACATGAATGGCTTCTGAGGACCTGCAAGACCATCTACGTTGACTCATCCGGAGGCTGTGGATGTAACCATCATCAAGGTGGACGTCGGAAGCTCCCTCGCAGATGGCTACAGTGGTCTTGGAAGGATCTGACGAAATATGGTTCAACACCTATTTCCAAAAGATTCAACCTTTTTTGTTGAAGACCAAATCTCTCACCCTTTAGATTTAACCACTTGCCGACCGCCTCACGCCTATATACGTGAGCAGAGCGGCACGGGCAGGCAAAATCACGTACCTAGTACGTGATTGCCTTCCCGCGGGTGGGGGGTCCGATCGGACCCCCCCCCGGTGCCAGCTGCGGTCGGCATTTGGTTGGGAGCGATGACAGACGAGGGGGAGACCATCCGATCGTGGCCCCCCCCTCGCGATCGCTCCCAGCCACTGACGAACATCCCCTGCCTCTGTATAGTACACAGAGGCAGAGGATGTGATGTCATCTCTCCTCGGCTGTCAGTTTCCGTTCCAGCGCCGAGGAGAGATGACATGTAAGTATGTGCACAACACAAACACACACAGTAGAACATGCCAGGCATACATTACACCCCCGATCCCCCCCCGATCGCCCCCCGATCCCCCCCCAATCACCCCCCCCCCCTGTCACAAACTGACACCAAGCAGGTTTTTTTTTTTTTTTTTTTTTTTTTTTCCTGATTACTGCATAGTGTCAGTTTGTGACAGTTAGCAGTGTTAGGACAGTTACTGTAACCCCCCTGTAGGTCTAGGGTACCCCCCTTACCCCCCCTAATAAAGTTTTAACCCCTTGATCACCCCCCCTCACCAGTGTCGCTAAGCGATCATTTTTCTGATCGCTGTATTAGTGTCGCTGGTGACGGTAGTTAGGGACGTAAATATTTAGGTTCGCCGTCAGTGTTTTATAGCGTCAGGGACCCCCATATACTATCTAATAAATGTTTTAACCCCTTGATTGCCCCCTAGTTAACCCTTTCACCACTGATCACCGTATAACCGTTACGGGTGACGCTGGTTAGTTCGTTTATTTTTTATAGTGTCAGGGCACCCGCCGTTTATTACCGAATAAAGGTTTAGCCCCCTAATCGCCCGGCGGTGATATGCGTCGCCCCAGGCAGCGTCAGATTAGCGCCAGTACCCCCCCTAATAAAGTTTTAACCCCTTGATCACCCCCTGTCGCCAGTGTCGCTAAGCGATCATTTTTCTGATCGCTGTATTAGTGTCGCTGGTGACGCTAGTTAGGGACGTAAATATTTAGGTTCGCCGTCAGTGTTTTATAGCGACAGGGACCCCCATATACTATCTAATAAATGTTTTAACCCCTTGATTGCCCCCTAGTTAACCCTTTCACCACTGATCACCGTATAACTGTTACGGGTGACGCTGGTTAGTTAGTTTATTTTTTATAGTGTCAGGGCACCCGCCGTTTATTACCGAATAAAGGTTTAGCCCCCTGATCGCCCGGCGGTGATATGCGTTGCCCCAGGCAGCGTCAGATTAGCGCCAGTACCGCGAACACCCACGCACGCACCGTACACGCACCATACACCTCCCTTAGTGGTATAGTATCTGATCGGATCAATATCTGATCCGATCAGATCTATACTAGCGTCCCCAGCAGTTTAGGGTTCCCAAAAATGCAGTGTTAGCGGGATCAGCCCACATACCTGCTAGCACCTGCGTTTTGCCCCTCCGCCCAGGCGAGCCCAGCCCACCCAAGTGCAGTATCGATCGATCACTGTCACTTACAAAACACTAAACGCATAACTGCAGCGTTCGCAGAGTCAGGCCTGATCCCTGCGATCGCTAACAGTTTTTTTGGTAGCATTTTGGTGAACTGGCAAGCACCAGCCCCAGGCAGCGTCAGATTAGCGCCAGTACCGCTAACACCCACGCACGCAGCATACGCCTCCCTTAGTGGTATAGTATCTGAACAGATCAATATCTGATCCGATCTGATCTATACTAGCGTCCCCAGCAGTTTAGGGTTCCCAAAAACGCAGTGTTAGCGGGATCAGCCCAGATACCTGCTAGCACCTGCGTTTTGCCCCTCCGCCCGGCCCGGCCCAGCCCACCCAAGTGCAGTATCGATCGATCACTGACACTTACAAAACTCTAAACGCATAACTGCAGCGTTCGCAGAGTCAGGCCTGATCCCTGCGATCGCTAACAGTTTTTTTGGTAGCGTTTTGGGGAACTGGCAAGCACCAGCAGCGTAGTACACCCCGGTCGTAGTCAAACCAGCACTGCAGTAACACTTGGTGACGTGGCGAGTCCCATAAGTGCAGTTGAAGCTGGTGAGGTGGCAAGCACAAGTAGTGTCCCGCTGCCACCAAAAAGACAAACACAGGCCCGTCGTGCCCATAGTGCCCTTCCTGCTGCATTCGCCAATCCTAATTGGGAACCCACTGCTTCTGCAGCGCCCGTACTTCCCCCATTCACATCCCCAACCAAATGCAGTCGGCTGCATGAGAGGCATTTTTATGTCCTCCCGAGTACCCCTACCCAACGAACCCCCCAAAAAATATGTTGTGTCTGCAGCAAGCGCGGATATAGGCGTGACACCCGCTATTATTGTCCCTCCTGTCCTGATAATCCTGGTCTTTGCATTGGTGAATGTTTTGAACGCTACCATGCACTAGTTGAGTATTAGCGTAGGGTACAGCATTGCACAGACTAGGCACACTTTCACAGGGTCTCCCGAGATGCCATCGCATTTTGAGAGACCCGAACCTGGAACCGGTTACAGTTATTATAGTTAGTTACAAAAAAAAGTGTAAAAAAAAAAAAACACAAACAAAAATATAAAATAAAAATAGTTGTCGTTTTATTGTTCTCTCTCTCTCTATTCTCTCTCTATTGTTCTGCTCTTTTTTACTGTATTCTATTCTGCAATGTTTTATTGTTATTATGTTTTATCATGTTTGCTTTTCAGGTATGCAATTTTTTATACCTTACCGTTTACTGTGCTTTATTGTTAACCATTTTTTTGTCTTCAGGTATGCCATTCACGACTTTGAGTGGTTATACCAGAATGATGCCTGCAGGTTTAGGTATCATCTTGGTATCATTCTTTTCAGCCAGCGGTCGGCTTTCATGTAAAAGCAATCCTAGTGGCTAATTAGCCTCTAGACTGCTTTTACAAGCAGTGGGAGGGAATGCCCCCCCCCCCAACATCTTCCGTGTTTTTCTCTGGCTCTCCTGTCTCAACAGGGAACCTGAAAATGCAGCCGGTGATTCAGCCAGCTGACCATAGAGCTGATCAGAGACCAGAGTGGCTCCAAACATCTCTATGACCTAAGAAACCGGAAGCTACGAGCATTTTATGACGTAGATTTCGCCGGATGTAAACAGCGCCATTGGGAAATTGGGAAAGCATTTTATCACACCGATCTTGGTGTGATCAGATGCTTTGAGGGCAGAGGAGAAATCTAGGGTCTAATAGACCCCAATTTTTGCAAAAAAGAGTACCTGTCACTACCTATTGCTATCATAGGGGATATTTACATTCCCTGAGATAACAATAAAAATGATTTAAAAAAAAAAAAAATGAAAGGAACAGTTTAAAAATAAGATAAAAAAATAATAATAATAAAGAAAAAAAAAAAAAAAAAAAAAAAAGCACCCCTGTCCCCCCTGCTCTCGCGCTAAGGTGAACGCAAGCGTTGGTCTGGCGTCAAATGTAAACAGCAATTGCACCATGCATGTGAGGTATCGCCGCGAAGGTCAGATCGAGGGCAGTAATTTTAGCAGTAGACCTCCTCTGTAAATCTAAAGTGGTAACCTGTAAAGGCTTTTAAAGGCTTTTAAAAATGTATTTAGTTTGTCGCCACTGCACGTTTGTGCGCAATTTTAAAGCATGTCATGTTTGGTATCTATGTACTCGGCCTAAGATCATCTTTTTTATCTCATCAAACATTTGGGCAATATAGTGTGTTTTAGTGCATTAAAATGTAAAAAAGTGTGTTTTTTCCCCAAAAAATGCGTTTGAAAAATCGCTGCGCAAATACTGTGTGAAAAAAAAAAATGAAACACCCACCATTTTAATCTGTAGGGCATTTGCTTTAAAAAAAATATATAATGTTTGGGGGTTCAAAGTAATTTTCTTGCAAAAAAAAATTATTTTTTTTATGTAAACAATAAGTGTCAGAAAGGGCTTTGTCTTCAAGTGGTTAGAAGAGTGGGTGATGTGTGACATAAGCTTCTAGATGTTGTGCATAAAATGCCAGGACAGTTCAAACCCCCCCAAATGACCCCATTTTGGAAAGTAGACACCCCAAGCTATTTGCTGAGAGTCATGTTGAGTCCATGGAATAATTTATATTGTGACACAAGTTGCGGGAAAGAGACAATTTTTTATTTTTTTTATTTTTTTTTGCGCAAAGTTGTCACTAAATGATATATTGCTCAAACATGCCATGGGAATATGTGAAATTACACCCCAAAATACATTCTGCTGCTTCTCCTGAGTACGGGGATACCACATGTGTGAGACTTTTTGGGAGCCTAGCCGCGTACGGGACCCCGAAAACCAAGCACCGCCTTCAGGCTTTCTAAGGCCGTAAATTTTTGATTTCACTCTTCACCGCCTATCACAGTTTCGGGGGCCATGGAATGCCCAGGTGGCAAAAAAAAACCCCAAATGACCCCATTTTGGAAAGTAGACACCCCAAGCTATTTGATGAGAGGTATAGTGAGTATTTTGCAGACCTCACTTTTTGTCACAAAGTTTTGAAAATTGAAAAAAGAAAAAAAAAATTTTTTTTTCTCGTCTTTCTTTATTTTCAAAAACAAATGAGAGCTGCAAAATACTCACCATGCCTCTCAGCAAATAGCTTGGGGTGTCTACTTTCCAAAATGGGGTCATTTGGGGGGGGTTTGTGCCACCTGGGCATTCCATGGCCTCCGAAACTGTGATAGGCAGTGAGGAGTAAAATCAAAAATGTACGCCCTTAGAAATCCTGAAGGCGGTGCTTGGTTTTCGGGGTCCCGTACGCGGCTAGGCTCCTAAAAAGTCCCACACATGTGGTATCCCCGTACTCAGGAGAAGCAGCTAAATGTATTTTGGGGTGCAATTCCACATATGCCCATGGCCTGTGTGAGCAATATATCATTTAGTGACAACTTTGTGCAAAAAAAAAAAAAAAAAAAAAAAAATTGTCACTTTCCCGCAACTTGTGTCAAAATATAAAACATTCCATGGACTCAACATGCCTCAAAGCAAATAGCTTGGGGTGTCTACTTTCCAAAATGGGGTCATTTGGGGGGGGTTTATGTCATCTGGGCATTTTATGGCCTTCAAAACCGTGATAGGTAGTGAGGAGTAAAATCAAAAATGTACGCCCTTAGAAATCCTGAAGGCGGTGCTTGGTTTTCGGGGCCCCGTACGCGGCTAGGCTCCCAAAAAGTCCCACACATGTGGTATCCCCGTACTCAGGAGAAGCAGCTAAATGTATTTTGGGGTGCAATTCCACATAAGCCCATGGCCTGTGTGAGCAATATATCATTTAGTGACAACTTTTTGTAATTTTTTTTTTTTTTTTTTTTTTTTGTCATTATTCAATCACTTGGGACAAAAAAAATGAATATTCAATGGGCTCAACATGCCTCTCAGCAAATTCCTTGGGGTGTCTACTTTCCAAAATGGGGTCATTTGTGGGGGTTTTGTACTGCCCTGCCATTTTAGCACCTCAAGAATCGACATAGGCAGTCATAAATTAAAGGCTGTGTAAATTCCAGAAAATGTACCCTAGTTTGTAGACGCTATAACTTTTGCGCAAACCAATAAATATACACTTATTGACATTTTTTTTACCAAAGACATGTGGCCGAATACATTTTGGCCTAAATGTATGACTAAAATTGAGTTTATTGGATTTTTTTTAGAACAAAAAGTAGAAAATATCATTTTTTTTCAAAATTTTCGGTCTTTTTCCGTGTATAGCGCAAAAAATAAAAACGGCAGAGGTGATCAAATACCATCAAAAGAAAGCTCTATTTGTGGGAAGAAAAGGACGCAAATTTCGTTTGGGTACAGCATTGCATGACCGCGCAATTAGCAGTTAAAGCGACGCAGTGCCGAATTGTAAAAAGTGCTCTGGTCAGGAAGGGGGTAAATCCTTCCGGGGCTGAAGTGGTTAACCTTCCTGCAGTTACTTACCAGCAGGCAAGGAAGGCTTTCGAGCAGTGGGGTTTATCCCACTGTGATGACAAAGTGAAGGTGTCAGGAAATGTTCCATCCTCTGGTAAGACCTGTTATTTGGCATGCAGTACTGAGGTCCACCAGCAGGTGTCTCCTGGCAGTTTGGAACTATCAGGAGAGCTTTTCTCTGTTAATAGTATATCATCTTTGGGCCACAGTACTGGCGTCCACCAGCGGATGGATCCTGGCAGTGTGGAGCAGACAGTACCTCCTACAATCAGGTGTCACTTGAGGCCAATCACAGGCCTATAAATACCCAGCAAACATTCACATGTTTGCCTTGATTTCTTCATTGTCTCCCTGTCTCGGACCCTATCCTGTCCCACCTGTTACCTTGCATCCCTGCCTGCAGTCTGACCCATCCATCCTCTCCCTGTCCTGTGTTCCATACCCCATCTGCTGACCTCCCTGTGTATGACCTTGGCCTGGCTTACGTTTATGTCTCTGGAACATCCCCTGTCCATCTGCTGATCTGCTGTGTATGACCCTGGCCTGGCTATTGTTTATGAACCTGGTATTTCCCATTTATTGCACTTATCTGTCTGTTGTTATTTGCGGGTCTCTGTCTGTGGTTGGTTATTGCACTGTGTCATATTGGAGTTGGTTGTATTATATTACTCACTTTCTTTAATAAATTATTATATTTTCACTTATATACGTTTGGGTGTCCTCTGTCGCAGATCACACGGTCACACCTGTTCATGACAGAAGGAGCTTCTGGAGGAATATTTCGACAGTTCGAAGGAAGGTGAAGACATTGAGGGCAAGATTGTGAAGGGTGCCTTTATGGTCAAGAGGATTCAGAAAGACTGGATGCTTTCTACTTCAGGGTAGGTTGTATAATGCTGATCGGAATCTAGAAAGTCACCAAGTAAAAATATTGATCATGTTACTGTTGCCAACAAAAATGTCTGTACAGAGTTGGGCTTTAACACTTGTATTAAAGTAGTTATCAAGCCTAAACATGAGCACTCATTTAATCTAGCGCAGTGCACATCTACAGCTCTTCTCTCCCCTCACTCACTCTCTGCTCATAGGCTTTGCCGGGGCACTGGAAGCCATTGGCTCCCACTGCTGTCAATCAAACCCAGAGATGGAGTGGGGGGCAGGGCAGAGTCCTGCTTTCTATAGGCGGCAGTACTCAGGAGCAAGCCTGCATAAGTGCCCCCATAGGAAGCGGCTTTCTATGTGGGCACTGGACAGATGAGGAGCCAGGAATGCCAGTGGGGTACCCGAGAAAAGGAGGTTGGTAAGGAAAGTGGGAACCTGTTTTTTGTTATGGTTTTTTGTTTGTTTTTATCAATTTTACATTGACAAGCAATGTAATGGTTAAACACCCATTTTGATTTCTAGAGTCCCGAGGACAAGACAGGATGATGAAGTGGTGCCTGTTGATAACAAGGAGGTGGCCTTCAGAAGAGTCCAAGATGCGTTTCCAGTGGGATCCGACGAGAAACCGCCAGGCTTGAAGGAATGCCGCATCTTTACTATGGAACACGAGGCGTACTGCTACAAGGAGGTAGAGGCGACAGCAGTACATGATGCTCAATGAGGTCGTCGGTGAGTATTTTATATTTTCCCTAGCATCTATGAATTAAAGCGGAGTTCCACCCACTTTTAAGAGGTGGTCTTAAACTAAAGTCCACACATCGTTTTTGGAGAGATAGAGAATATATATATATATATATATATATATATATATATATATATATATATATATATATATATATATATATATATATATATATATATATATATATATATATATATATATATATATATATATATATATATATATATAATTTTTTTATACAGGTGATAATCGAAAAATTAGACTATCGTGCAAAAGTTCATTTACCGTATATACTCGAGTATAAGTCGAATTTTTCAGCACATTTTTTTTTGTGCTGAAAGTGCCCCCCTCGACTTATACTTGAGTCAAGCACTTTTCTGCAGCAAAAAATTTCATTTTCCGAACCGACTTTGGGGCCCTGTATCTCAGGGCCACTTGGTGCTAGAAACTCCAAATTTGGTATGCACACCCAGTGGATCTAGTACCACAACATATCCAAAGCTGAAGTTCCTAGCACTAAGTGGCCCCGAGATACGGGGCCCCAAATTCGGTTCAGAAAATGTCATTCTCTGCTGCAGAAAAGTGCTTGACATTTTCTGAACCGAATTTGGGGCCCCATATCTCAGGGCCACTTGGTGCTAGGAACCCCAAATCTGGTGTACAAACCCAGTGGACCTGGTACCATAACATATCCAAAGCTTGGGTTTCTAGCACCAAGTGGCCTTGAGATGCAGGGCCCCAAAACTGGTTCGGAAAATGTCATTCTCTGCTGCAGAAAAGTGCTTGACATTTTCTGAACTGATTTTTGGGGCCCTGTATCTCGTGGCCACTTGGTGCTAGAAACCCCAGCTTTGGAAATTTTATGGTGCTAGTTCCACTGGGTTTGCACACCAAATTTGGGGTTCTTAGCACTAAGTGGCCCTGAGATAAGGGGCCCCAAATTCGGTCAACTGTGTCTATCTGCAGCAATGTCATTTTGGGACCCTTTGGGTTCAGAGACCCCAAATTTTGGCTGCAGCTAGGGGGCATCTAGGAACCCTTAACTACCGAGTTTGAAGTTCAGGGGACCTATGGCTGCAAATGGGCACAGTGAGGCATGCAAATGGGCACAGTGATGCTGCAAATGGGCATTGTTGACCCTCTTTTCCACTTACAGTAGCTGTGCATTTCTCACCCTCGTCTTATACTCGGGTCAATAAGTTTTTCCCATTTTTTTGTGGTAAATTAGGGCCTCGACTTATACTCGGAACGACTTATACTCGAGTATATACGGTATTTCACTAATGCAACTTAAAAAGGTGAAACTAATATACGAGATACACTCATTACATGAAAAGCAAGATAGTTCAAGCCATGATTTATCATAATTGTGATGATTATGGCTTATAGCTCATGAAAACCCCAAATCCACAATCTCAGAAAATTAGAATATTTCATGCAATCAATAAAACAAGGATTGTACATAGAACAATATCGGACCTCTGAAAATTATAAGCATGCATATGTAATCAGTACTTGGTTTGGGCCCCTTTTGCAGCAATTACTGCCTCAATGCGGCGTGGCATGGAAGCTATTAGCCTGTGACACTGCTGATGTGTTATGGAAGACCAGGATGCTTCAATAGTGACTTTCTCTTGGCAATGCCCCATAGATTCTCTATGGCAGTGGTCTCAAAGTACAGGACTGGTTATAAATGGCCCGCAGGCAGGGCAGATCCTGGACGGGTTTGCACCGCAGAGGGGGAGGCGACGAAGAGCTTAGTTTTTGTCTCCTGTTTCCTCTCTGCTGCAAGCTGCTGCAGCCCAGAGGGAGATCAGAGCGGAGGAAGGATCCACCCATCTCCCCACCTATTGTCCCACCCACCTAGGCACTGATGATCGATCAGAGCCCCGGATCCAGAGTCCTGCTGCCACCTCAGGGCGGGAGATTGTGTCCTTCTCTGGGTGCCCTGTGTTGAAGCCAGGAGTTGACTTGAGGAGAGGTGGGTGAGCCATCACACTAAGGCAAGTCCTTAATGGGGTGACTGGGGTAGAAATTTGTGTGTGGGGTGTATTTATGGAGTGTGGGGGGTATTTGTAGGGGGTATTTATGGAGTGTGGGGGGTAATGCTAAGTTAAATGATGCGTTTTGCTGACACCAGTGCTGGGTTTAATAATGTGTCTGCTGACACCAGTGCTGGGGTTTAATAATGCATCTGCTGACACCAGTGCTGGGGTTTAATAATGCATCTGCTGACACCAGTACTGGGGTTTAATAATGCATCTGCTGACACCAGTGCCGGGGTTTAATAATGCATCTGCTGACACCAGTGCTGGGGGTTAATAATGCGTTTGCTAACACCAGTGCTGGGGGTTAATAATGCATTTGCTGACACCAGTGCTGGGGTTTAATAATGCATCTGCTGACACCAGTGCTGGGGTTTAATAATGCGTCTGCTGACACCAGTGCTGGGGTTTAATAATGCATCTGCTGACACCAGTGCTGGGGGTTAATAATGCGTTTGCTGACACCAGTGCTGGGGGTTAATAATGTGTTTGCTGACACCAGTGCTGGGGGTTAATAATGCGTTTGCTGACACCAGTGCTGGGGGTTAATAATGCGTTTGCTGACACCAGTGCTGGGGGTTAATAATGCATTTACTGACACCAGTGCTGGGGGTTAATAATGCGTTTGCTGACACCAGTGCTGGGTTTAATAATGCGTTTGCACCAGTGCTGGGGGTTATTAATGCGTTTGCACCAGTGCTGGGGGTTAATAATGCGTTTGCACCAGTGCTGGGGGTTAATAATGCGTTTGCTACTGATATATAATATTAAATATTAAATCAAAAGTATATACATATAATTACACAATGGCATGGAGATCAAGGATACATAATGCTATCGACTTGGAAACACATGATAATATGGCAACCACACATATAACATGGACATCAAGGACAAAAAATAATATCAACTTGGAAACACATGATAATATGGCAACCACACATATAACATGGACATCAAGGACAAAAAATAATATCAACTTGGAAACGCATGACAATATGAGAATTAATAGGCAATCTCATGATTACATATAAGTACACAATTCTAGAAAGTGGCACAGTAGAATGAAAACACCATAATTGCTTGGTAGACAGTAGACTAAGTTAATAATGTGGGTGTATTGGCATCCTTTATTGCCCGACGCGCGTTTCGTGTATGTAACACTCATCAGGGGCGGATGCTCCAAAGTATCTAGAAAGATTGGAGTATAATTAGTCTAATGTAGTACTCAGTATAACAGGAAGAGGCAAAAATGCCGATCTTGGATACTTGCATGCAAAAAGTGGATGCTGGGGGTATGTGGGAAATGAGACCAGGGTCGCAAAGAGGGTGTCCATCCTGGAAGCTGAGGTAATAGTGGCCCACGTGCAAGTGGGGCGCCACCACAGAAACTACCCAAAATAGACATAGTCTTGATATCGCGCCAAAGTGTGGTTGGAGGGTAAGAGGGCCATAGGATCTGTGATGAGTAAACAAAACATATATCACATTTTCTGGTCGTAAATAGAGAAAAGAAAAAATCCAGTGGCATGTTATATACCATAGAAATTACCTTCCTATAGTGCCAGAGGAACAACAGAGTCCCTGTGCAGTATGGCGTTTTTCAAAAAAATGACATGGGTAGTGGTGTGCAGGAGGAATGATATATACCTCCCGCGCAGCCTCAAGCTGGCTCATACCAACGTCACGCCAGCTCGAACACGTGCGGGGAGGGGCTGCAGACAGGGCGAGAGAACACCGCCCATGACAGGAACCAGCCTCCCCAGCTGTTACGGCTGTGAATGGTATAACACGTGTGCTGCGTAAAGACGTCAGTGACGTCACACGCGGGACACGGTGCGTGGCGTCGATGCGCTGTGGATCCCTGCCCAGTCCCCTAACCCTCCACTCTCAAACCGGGTGAAAAGGGGGGGAGGAAGGGGAAGGGATACAGAGCGCATCGCAGCTTCCGGGCAAGGACAGCAATAGAGGCCCATGGTACAGATGACCCGGATAGTATTAATTGCTTACCACCAACCTGAAAATTAAATAAAAGCGCTTCCTGAAGACATGTTTAACGAAACGTACGGCGAGGCGGTACTTGGTCACGCAATTACATCACATCCGGCCTCCGTGGATCGTCTGTCTGTCGAGGGTGGAACGCACGCCACTGCCGCGATCATCTGGGAACTTTTCTACAGAGCAGTTTTCCCACCAAAAGATACGCTTTCCAGCCTTGTATGTGAGTAGCCATTTGGCTATGTTTGTTTTTATCAGGTTTTAAATAAATGGTAGAAAAAAAGAAGAAAAATAATTGCGCTTCAAAATATCTAAAATGTGAAAAAAAGCAGCGAAATCTAAAATGTGACACAAACACACAACATAAGTGAGAAAAAATAGAAATGATTAGCGCTATATAAATTAGTAAATGTGTGGCCGTTTAGTCACACCAAAAACACTAAATGCAAACTGTGTAAATGAATACATATGTGCGATAGTGTATCTCAATCAAATGCAAACAAATGTAGAAGATAAAGTCCAAACAAAATAAATGTACTGAAAAAGTCATTTGTGAATAATTGAAAAATAGTCCATAAGAAGAACCCAAAAAGAGTGAAAATAGCGATCACGGGTTTTTCAACCACATGGAGCCTCAGGTGTATGGGACCACCACCAACAGTAAGAGCCTGGCCGCTTACGGATTGCCTCGCTGAGGACTGAGCCCCCTTCCTGTGGACCCATCCATCTTCATCCCAACATCTGACGCTCCTTCCAGTTTCCACCTCCATCTCCGTTCCTGGATAGCTCGGATTACTAGGATCTCAAAAGCCCTTTAGACCCTCTGTAACGGGGGGTCATAGGGTTCTGGTAAGCGGCCAGGCTCTTACTGTTGGTGGTGGTCCCATACACCTGAGGCTCCATGTGGTTGAAAAACCTGTGATCGCTATTTTCACTCTTTTTGGGTTCTTCTTATGGACTATTTTTCAATTATTCACAAATGACTTTTTCAGTACATTTATTTTGTTTGGACTTTATCTTCTACATTTGTTTGCATTTGATTGAGATACACTATCGCACATATGGTGATGTATTCATTTACACAGGTTGCATTTAGTGTTTTTGGTGTGACTAAACGGCCACACATTTACTAATTTATATAGCGCAAATCATTTCTATTTAAATAAATGGTGTTACACTATGTTTGGTTCCTCTCCATCTATTTTATATCCCGTGCATGAGACCCTGTGATGTGAGGACAAGAGTCTGGTCCATTTTTCTCCATTGCAGCAAGCATTATCTTGCTAAAGCCTATTTGACCTTTTTTTCATTAAATTGGTCAACTCCATCTGGTAAGCTGACACCCATTTCCATGAGCACATTGGTGTTTTTCAGTGATGGTGAAGGGATTTTGCTGTTCACGCTTTGATATCAAGATTCACATCAGGACTTCATTTCAACTATTTTTTTCATCTTTGATGGACTTTTTATTATATTTTGCATATTTGATTTATATATATTTTTCTCATTTTTTGGTATCACATATCATCTTATGGTTGCACAATTATTATTGAACACTATTATTATTTATCGGTTTTAGTTTCAATAATTTTATTCATTTATGTTTGATTCACATAGGTAGGCTGGTTATCATAGATTTGAATTTATCATTTGTGGTCTACACTGAGTGGATTTATAATTTTTTATACACTAGTTTTTTTACAATTATCCAGCGCTCCCCTTACCCCTTCTTTTCATTTATGCATTGATGAATCTATTCATCTTGTTTAGGGTGTAGCTGCTTTATTTTATTAACTTTTTTTAACTTTAAAAACTGGCGCGGAATTGTTCACTATTAATTCACTGCATTGGTGACACCGGCTGCATTGGTGACACCGGCTGCATTGGTGACACCGGCTGCATTGGGGACACCGGCTGCATTGGGGACACCGGCTGCACGGGGCACACCGGCTGCACGGGGGACATGGGCAGGCTGCATTGGTGACACCGGCTGCACTGGGGACACGGGCAGGCTGCACGGGGGACACCGGCTGCAGGGCTGCACTGGGGGACACGGGCAGGCTGCATTGGTGACACCGGCTGCACGGGGGACACGGGCAGGCTGCACGGGGGACACCGGCTGCACTGGGGGACACGGGCAGGCTGCATTGGGGACACCGGCTGCACTGGGGACACCGGCTGCACTGGGGACACCGGCTGCACTGGGGACACCGGCTGCACTGGGGACACCTGCTGCACTGGGGACACCTGCTGCACTGGGGACACCAGCTGCACTGGGGGACACGTGCAGGCTGCATTGGTGACACCGGCTGCACGGGGGACAAAGGCTGCACTGGGGGACACGGGCAGGCTGCACGGGGGACACCGGCTGCACGGGGGACACCGGCTGCACGGGGGACACCGGCTGCACGGGGGACACCGGCTGCACGGGGGACACCGGCTGCACGGGGGACACCGGCTGCACGGGGGACACCGGCTGCACGGGGGACACCGGCTGCAGGGGGGACACCGGCTGCAGGGGGGACACCGGCTGCACGGGGGACACGGGCAGGCTGCACTGGTGACACCGGCTGCACGGGGGACACCGGCTGCACGGGGGACACCGGCTGCACGGGGGACACCGGCTGCACTGGGGGACACTGGCAGGCTGCATTGGTGACACCGGCTGCACTGGGGACACCGGCTGCACTGGGGACACCGGCTGCACTGGGGGACACTGGCAGGCTGCATTGGTGACACCGGCTGCACTGGGGACACCGGCTGCACTGGGGGACACGGGCAGGCTGCACTAGTGACACCGGCTGCACGGGGGACACCGGCTGCACTGGGGCACACGGGCAGGCTGCATTGGGGACACCGGCTGCACTGGGGACACGGGCAGGCTGCATTGGGGACACCGGCTGCACTGGGGGACACGGGCAGGCTGCACTGGTGACACCGGCAGGCTGCACGGGGGACACCGGCAGGCTGCACGGGGGACACCGGCAGGCTGCACGGGTGACACCGGCAGGCTGCACGGGTGACACCGGCAGGCTGCACGGGTGACACCGGCAGGCTGCACGGGTGACACCGGCAGGCTGCACGGGTGACACCGGCAGGCTGCATTGGGGACACCGGCTGCACGGGGGACACGGGCAGGCTGCATTGGTGACACCGGCTGCACTGGGGACACGGGCAGGCTGCATTGGGGACACCGGCTGCACTGGGGGACACGGGCAGGCTGCATTGGTGACACCGGCTGCACTGGGGACACCGGCAGGCTGCACGGGGGACACCGGCAGGCTGCACGGGGGACACCGGCAGGCTGCACGGGGGACACGGGCTGCACGGGGGACACCGGCAGGCTGCATTGGGGACACGGGCTGCACGGGGGACACCGGCAGGCTGCATTGGGGACACCGGCTGCACGAGGGACACCGGCTGCACGAGGGACACCGGCTGCACTGGTGGACACGGGCAGGCTGCACTGGTGGACACGGGCCAGCCGGCTGCACTGGTGGACACGGGCCAGCCGGCTGCACTGGTGGACACGGGCCAGCCGGCTGCACTGGTGGACACGGGCCAGCCGGCTGCACTGGTGGACACGGGCCAGCCGGCTGCACTGGTGGACACGGGCCAGCCGGCTGCACTGGTGGACACGGGCCAGCCGGCTGCACTGGTGGACACGGGCCAGCCGGCTGCACTGGTGGACACGGGCAGGCTGCATTGGTGACACAGGCGGCAAGTTGTTGTCAATATTTATTTTCATAACTTAATTCTGCATTAAAAAGGTCGGGAGGGGGAAAGGGTTGGGGGGATGGGGAACACGGGCAGGCTGCATTGGTGACACCGGCTGCACTTGGGGCACAGGCAGGCTGCACGGGGGACACGGGCAGATTGCACGGGGGACACGGGCAGACTGCACGGGGGACACGGGCAGGCTGCACGGGGGACACGGGCCGGCTGCACTGGGGGACACGGGCAGGCTGCACTGGGGGACACGGGCAGGCTGCACTGGGGGACACGGGCAGGCTGCACTGGGGGACACGGGCAGGCTGCATTGGTGACACCGGCTGCACTGGGGGACACGGGCAGGCTGCATTGGTGACACCGGCTGCACGGGGGACACCGGCTGCACTGGGGGACACGGGCAGGCTGCATTGGTGACACCGGCTGCACTGGGGACACGGGCAGGCTGCATTGGGGACACCGGCTGCACTGGGGGACACGGGCAGGCTGCATTGGTGACACCGGCTGCACGGGGGACACCGGCAGGCTGCACGGGGAACACCGGCAGGCTGCACTGGGGACACCGGCTGCAATGGGGACACCGGCTGCACGGGGGACACCGGCTGCACTGGGGGACACGGGCAGGCTGCATTGGTGACACCGGCTGCACTGGGGACACGGGCAGGCTGCATTGGGGACACCGGCTGCACTGGGGGACACGGGCAGGCTGCATTGGTGACACCGGCTGCACTGGGGACACCGGCTGCACTGGGGGACACGGGCAGGCTGCATTGGTGACACCGGCTGCACGGGGGACACCGGCTGCACTGGGGGACACGGGCAGGCTGCATTGGGGACACCGGCTGCACTGGGGGACACGGGCAGGCTGCATTGGTGACACCGGCTGCACTGGGGACACCGGCTGCACTGGGGACACCGGCTGCACTGGTGGACACGGGCAGGCTGCACTGGTGGACACGGGCAGGCTGCACTGGTGGACACGGGCCAGCCGGCTGCACTGGTGGACACGGGCCAGCCGGCTGCACTGGTGGACACGGGCCAGCCGGCTGCACTGGTGGACACGGGCCAGCCGGCTGCACTGGTGGACACGGGCCAGCCGGCTGCACTGGTGGACACGGGCCAGCCGGCTGCACTGGTGGACACGGGCCAGCCGGCTGCACTGGTGGACACGGGCCAGCCGGCTGCACTGGTGGACACGGGCCAGCCGGCTGCACTGGTGGACACGGGCCAGCCGGCTGCACTGGTGGACACGGGCCAGCCGGCTGCACTGGTGGACACGGGCCAGCCGGCTGCACTGGTGGACACGGGCCAGCCGGCTGCACTGGTGGACACGGGCTGCACGGGGGACACGGGCTGCACGGGGGACACGGGCGGCAAGTTCTTGTCAATATTTATTTTCAGAACTTAATTCTGCATTAAAAAGGTCGGGAGGGGGAAAGGGTTGGGGGGATGGGGAACACGGGCAGGCTGCATTGGTGACACCGGCTGCATGGGGGACACAGGCGGCAAGTTGTTAATATTTATTTTCATAACTTAATTCTGCATTAAAAAGGTCGGGAGGGGGAAAGGGTTGGGGGGATGGGGAAATGGGGGACACGGGCAGGCTGCACGGGGGACACGGGCAGGCTGCACGGGGGACACGGGCAGGCTGCACGGGGGACACGGGCAGGCTGCTCGGGGGAAACGGGCAGGCTGCACGGGGGACACGGGCAGGCTGCACGGGGGACACGGGCAGGCTGCACGGGGGACACGGGCAGGCTGCACGGGGGACACGGGCCGGCTGCACGGGGGACACGGGCCGGCTGCACGGGGGACACGGGCCGGCTGCACGGGGGACACGGGCCGGCTGCACGGGGGGACACGGGCAGGCTGCATTGGTGACACCGGCTGCACTGGGGACACCGGCTGCACTGGGGGACACGGGCAGGCTGCATTGGTGACACCGGCTGCACTGGGGGACACGGGCAGGCTGCATTGGTGACACCGGCTGCACGGGGGACACCGACTGCACTGGGGGACACGGGCAGGCTGCATTGGTGACACCGGCTGCACTGGGGACACTGGCAGGCTGCATTGGGGGACACGGGCAGGCTGCATTGGTGACACCGGCTGCACGGGGGACACCGGCAGGCTGCACGGGGGACACCGGCAGGCTGCACGGGGGACACCGGCAGGCTGCACGGGGGACACCGGCAGGCTGCACGGGGGACACCGGCAGGCTGCACGGGGGACACCGGCAGGCTGCACGGGGGACACCGGCAGGCTGCACTGGGGACACCGGCTGCACTGGGGACACCGGCTGCAATGGGGACACCGGCTGCACGGGGGACACCGGCTGCACTGGGGGACACGGGCAGGCTGCATTGGGGACACCGGCTGCACTGGGGGACACGGGCAGGCTGCATTGGTGACACCGGCTGCACTGGGGACACCGGCTGCACTGGGGGACACGGGCAGGCTGCATTGGTGACACCGGCTGCACGGGGGACACCGGCTGCACTGGGGGACACGGGCAGGCTGCATTGGGGACACCGGCTGCATTGGTGACACCGGCTGCACTGGTGGACACGGGCCAGCCGGCTGCACTGGTGGACACGGGCCAGCCGGCTGCACTGGTGGACACGGGCCAGCCGGCTGCACTGGTGGACACGGGCCAGCCGGCTGCACTGGTGGACACGGGCCAGCCGGCTGCACTGGTGGACACGGGCCAGCCGGCTGCACTGGTGGACACGGGCCAGCCGGCTGCACTGGTGGACACGGGCCAGCCGGCTGCACTGGTGGACACGGGCAGGCTGCATTGGTGACACAGGCGGCAAGTTGTTGTCAATATTTATTTTCATAACTTAATTCTGCATTAAAAAGGTCGGGAGGGGGAAAGGGTTGGGGGGATGGGGAACACGGGCAGGCTGCATTGGTGACACCGGCTGCACTTGGGGCACAGGCAGGCTGCACGGGGGACACGGGCAGATTGCACGGGGGACACGGGCAGACTGCACGGGGGACACGGGCAGGCTGCACGGGGGACACGGGCCGGCTGCACTGGGGGACACGGGCCGGCTGCACTGGGGGACACGGGCCGGCTGCACTGGGGGACACGGGCAGGCTGCACTGGGGGACACGGGCAGGCTGCACTGGGGGACACGGGCAGGCTGCACTGGGGGACACGGGCAGGCTGCACTGGGGGACACGGGCAGGCTGCACTGGGGGACACGGGCAGGCTGCATTGGTGACACCGGCTGCACTGGGGGACACGGGCAGGCTGCATTGGTGACACCGGCTGCACGGGGGACACCGGCTGCACTGGGGGACACGGGCAGGCTGCATTGGTGACACCGGCTGCACTGGGGACACGGGCAGGCTGCATTGGGGACACCGGCTGCACTGGGGGACACGGGCAGGCTGCATTGGTGACACCGGCTGCACGGGGGACACCGGCAGGCTGCACGGGGAACACCGGCAGGCTGCACTGGGGACACCGGCTGCAATGGGGACACCGGCTGCACGGGGGACACCGGCTGCACTGGGGGACACGGGCAGGCTGCATTGGTGACACCGGCTGCACTGGGGACACGGGCAGGCTGCATTGGGGACACCGGCTGCACTGGGGACACGGGCAGGCTGCATTGGGGACACCGGCTGCACTGGGGGACACGGGCAGGCTGCATTGGTGACACCGGCTGCACGGGGGACACCGGCTGCACTGGGGGACACGGGCAGGCTGCATTGGGGACACCGGCTGCACTGGGGGACACGGGCAGGCTGCATTGGTGACACCGGCTGCACTGGGGACACCGGCTGCACTGGGGACACCGGCTGCACTGGGGACACCGGCTGCACTGGTGGACACGGGCAGGCTGCACTGGTGGACACGGGCCAGCCGGCTGCACTGGTGGACACGGGCCAGCCGGCTGCACTGGTGGACACGGGCCAGCCGGCTGCACTGGTGGACACGGGCCAGCCGGCTGCACTGGTGGACACGGGCCAGCCGGCTGCACTGGTGGACACGGGCCAGCCGGCTGCACTGGTGGACACGGGCCAGCCGGCTGCACTGGTGGACACGGGCCAGCCGGCTGCACTGGTGGACACGGGCCAGCCGGCTGCACTGGTGGACACGGGCCAGCCGGCTGCACTGGTGGACACGGGCCAGCCGGCTGCACTGGTGGACACGGGCCAGCCGGCTGCACTGGTGGACACGGGCCAGCCGGCTGCACTGGTGGACACGGGCCAGCCGGCTGCACTGGTGGACACGGGCCAGCCGGCTGCACTGGGGACACAGGCGGCAAGTTGTTGTCAATATTTATTTTCATAACTTAATTCTGCATTAAAAAGGTCGGGAGGGGGAAAGGGTTGGGGGGATGGGGAACACGGGCAGACTGCATTGGTGACACCGGCTGCACTGGGGACACCGGCTGCACTGGGGACACGGGCAGGCTGCACGGGGAACACGGGCAGGCTGCACGGGGGACACGGGCAGGCTGCACGGGGGACACGGGCAGGCTGCACTGGTGGACACGGGCAGGCTGCACTGGTGGACACGGGCCGGCTGCACTGGTGGACACGGGCCGGCTGCACTGGTGGACACGGGCCGGCTGCACTGGTGGACACGGGCCGGCTGCACTGGTGGACACGGGCCGGCTGCACTGGTGGACACGGGCCGGCTGCACTGGTGGACACGGGCCGGCTGCACTGGTGGACACGGGCCGGCTGCACTGGTGGACACGGGCCGGCTGCACTGGTGGACACGGGCCGGCTGCACTGGTGGACACGGGCCGGCTGCACTGGTGGACACGGGCCGGCTGCACTGGTGGACACGGGCCGGCTGCACTGGTGGACACGGGCCGGCTGCACTGGTGGACACGGGCCGGCTGCACTGGTGGACACGGGCCGGCTGCACTGGTGGACACGGGCCGGCTGCACTGGTGGACACGGGCCGGCTGCACTGGTGGACACGGGCCGGCTGCACTGGTGGACACGGGCCGGCTGCACTGGTGGACACGGGCCGGCTGCACTGGTGGACACGGGCCGGCTGCACTGGTGGACACGGGCCGGCTGCACTGGTGGACACGGGCCGGCTGCACTGGTGGACACGGGCCGGCTGCACTGGTGGACACAGGTGGCAAGTTGTTAATATTTATTTTCATAACTTAATTCTGCATTAAAAAGGTCGGGAGGGGGAAAGGGTTGGGGGGATGGGGAAATGGGGGACACGGGCAGGCTGCACGGGGGACATGGGCAGGCTGCACGGGGGACACGGGCAGGCTGCACGGGGGACACCGGCTGCACGGCGGGCACCGGTTGCACTGGGGACACAGGCGGCAAGTTGTTGTTAATATTTATTTTCATAACTTAATTCTGCATTAAAAAGGTCGGGAGGGGGAAAGGGTTGGGGGGATGGGGAAATGGTGGACACGGGCAGGCTGCATTGGTGACACGGGCAGGCTGCATTGGTGACACGGGCAGGCTGCATTGGTGACACGGGCAGGCTGCACGGGGGACACGGGCAGGCTGCACGGGGGACACGGGCAGGCTGCACGGGGGACACGGGCAGGCTGCACGGGGGACACGGGCAGGCTGCACGGGGGACACCGGCTGCACTGGTGGACGCGGGCAGGCTGCACTGGTGTTTGGTTTAAAAATAGCGGCGTTTTACCGCCGATGCCCCCACAGCGGGGCCTATGGAGAACCCTGGTGCAGTATTTCAATCATGTATACTTCTATTGGTAATAAATGTAGACAATGAATGATCAATATCAGCCAAAATAATGATTGTTTTATTATCACAGTATATGTCAAATCTTAAACAAAAATAGTATTTAAAACATTAACGACAGTAACATAGCCTGACAAAATTTAAAACTCAATAAACTGTAGGCTTTAAACTTCATAGAAAAGGTAACAGCAGCAAAATATATCATATGCAGTTATGAAATGGCATCCATTTGCCATTCTAATTCACCAGCCGGTGAAAGAAAGAAAGAAGCAAATTGCTCTCTAACAGTGGCACCATCGCTGGATCCCCTTGTAGCACTGAGGTGTGCACTTTCCATATCGTGCATAAGGGAATCCTCAAAACGGTACCCATCACGTATCCGGACAAAATTGTGCAGCACGCAAGTTGCTTTAACAGCAGTAATTGCATTTTCAATGTTTAATGCAATTGGCGTATGTAACAAATGCCATTTATTTGCAAGAATACCAAAGCTGCATTCAACCACCCTTCTTGCCCTTGTTAGGCGATAGTTGAACACTTTCTTAGGGGTAGTCAGGTTCCTATTGGAAAAAGGCCTCATTAAGTGTTCCCCCAATGCAAATGCCTCATCTGCGATGAACACATAGGGCATTAGGGGTTCAGTCGTGCCAGGAAGAGGACAGTTCTCAGGAATATCCAACCGATTATCCCGTAGCCTTTCACCAAAAGAGGAATTAAAAAAAATCCGCGAATCGCAGCTACTACCATAGGATCCTATGTCTATATAAGTGAAACAATAGTTAGCATCGGCCACGGCCAGCAGTACAAAAGAACAAAATTTTATATAGTTGAAGTACATGCTTCCACTACCAACTGGCTTTATAACACGCACATGCTTCCCATCTATAGCACCAATGCAATTGGGGAAATTGCATCGACTCCAAAATAGGTTCGCAATGTCCCGCCAATTCTCTGGTGTAGGCCTCTTCATGACTATAGTGTTAAGCACATCCCATAAGATTTGGCAAGTTTCTTTGATGATGCTGCTAATTGTCGACCTGCCCACCATGAACTCATAATGTAGGCTAATTAGGGAATGACCGGTTGCCAGGTATCTGAAAGACAAAACACATAATCATTATGTTCCTATTTATGTTTTGCAGTATCGATATTACAAATCAGATGGAAGGACCCGCGTGACTGTTTTAAGAGGTATCTCCGCAAAATCAATGATGCCCGGAGTGGATCTACAACTAAAAGGGTGGTACCCTACATACATGCGGACGAACTAGAGTTTCTGAGGCCTTGGATGGATCTGAGAGAGTGAGATAACATCTTTCATATTTGTAAAGTGATACTATACAATTATATAAATAAGGGTGTGCCTTAACTGTATTCTATGTTTAATGCAGAACCCAATCCAGTTGGGAAGTGCCTGATGAAGGGCAGGAGGAATCACAAGCGGCTGCAAGTGAAGAAGCAGCATCCCAGCAAGCAGGAGGGTCGCTGGATCATTTTCTTTTGAATGATTCAGTAGCTGCACAGGAGAGCAACCGGGTAGAGGCTTCAGCAAGCATGCAGCAGCCGACTCAGCCTATCCGGCTCAGAAGCCAACGTAGGAGCAGACCATAAAGGGGAAGGCTCACGGAAAATATGGATCGATTTGCACTACTTGTGGAAAGCATGAACCAAAAATTAGAGGAGCTAAACTCTGAAGATCATGGCTTTGGTTTGATGGTCGCAGGAATGCTTCAGAAAATTCCCCAGGAGCGCAAGAATGGTGTGAAGAAGGCAGTGATGGACCTCCTTGAAGCAAGTATCCGTAATGAGCCATCGGTTCCCACCTCACCCATGTTTGGACCACCACCACCATCTGGTCCCTATTATACATACCCTAACCCTCCACCGCCCAGAACCAACCCCTACTATCCCCCTTGTTTCTGTCCATACTCCGATGAGTATGGCAATGCAATGAATCCTGCCCATCCAACAATCCCCTATCCGTCTCCATCCCCAATTCCATCAACTATTGGCGCACCAGGGTACCAACAATACAGACAGAATGCAAACGATTTCCCACCAACACCATCCCCAAGGCCTTCCACCAGCTCTGTAACCTCTGGCTACGAACCTGTTTATGAAGAATTATAAATAATTAAGACATAAGTTTATTTTTTACATATGTGTCTTAAAGTCGCCTCCATGACAGGCGACTTTGCCTGTGGCCAACCATAGCTAAGCATCTCCTGTGACATCATTCTTGTTCCTGTTCCTGGTTCCCTGTGTTCTGTGAGACTGTTCTGTGACCACAATGTACACTGTGCGATATTTACTGACAGCTGTCGTAACAGCTGGTGTGGCAGTAATGATGGAGGAAGAAGAGGAAGAGAGGAAGCGAAGGATGAGGATGAGAAGAAGACGTCGCTATTGGATCCATCCTATTATTGCTAATAGATAAAACAGAGGCCAGTTCTGGGCCATGTATGAGAATTTGCGTGTGTTTGAGGACAAGTTCTGCAACTATACCCGGATGTTGATCACAAGGCAAGTACATATTCTATATGTGGATCTACACATTTGAACTAGCCTATTTGTCACATATATTTAGTTTAACTACTCAAGCCCCATCCCATTTTGCTGATCAAAGACCAGAGCACTCTTTGCGATTCGGCACTGCATCGCTTTAGCTGAGAATTGCGCGGTCATGCGACGTTGCTCCCAAAAAAAAATCGACGTCATTTTACCTCACAAATAGAGTTTTCTTTTGGTGGTATTTGATTACCTCTGCTGTTTTTATTTTTTGCGCTATAAATAAAAATAGATTGACAATTTAAAAAAAAAACGCAATTTGTTTTACTTTTTACTATAATAAATATCCCCAAAAATATATAATAAACATTGTTTTTCCTCAGTTTATGCCGATACGTCTTCTACATATTCTTGTCAAAATAAAATCACAATAATTGTTTATTGATTATTTCCTGCAGGGCTAGTTAAAAACACCTGAACATATTCAAAAAATACGGGGGTTTGGTCACACTATATGGTCATATAGTGCTAAGCCCACTTACTGTGACAAAGTACCTCGAATTAGTGGGTCCTACACTAGTAATAGAATGGAAGATCCTTTGTCTCAACCATGGGAGCTGAACTCCTCTATGTGGGAGAACTGAAAGGGATACATCCTAAACACTGGTGGCCACTAAATAGGAGGTAATGAGGAGGGGGAGGGGTGCTCCAGCCCAAAAGACCTGGTCAGGGCCTATTACAATATACAAGAACATATTTGGGGGGCACACCATACAATGCGTTTAAATTCAAGATGGTGCTGCTATAACACCTACAAACAGTACAAAATATTTTACAGCGCACACATACAAGAATGACATTTCCTGCAGGGCTAGTTAAAAACACCTGAACATATTCAAAAAATACGGGGGTTTGGTCACACTATATGGTCATATAGTGCTAAGCCCACTTACTGCGACAAAGTACCCCAAATTAGTGGGTCCTACACTAGCTGCCCCAGAAATAAAGCTGCACTGGGGCTGAACTATTCATACTGTTCATCTCACATGTGATCCTAGGTATTATATGTGGAGTGCCTTTCCTGAAGAGCTTGCATACTATGACTCTAATATACTTTTATTTACAGAAAATAAAAAATAAACACTTTTCCATCATAATGTCATCCACGCAGTCCAGGAGTGGTGCTCAGAAACGTAAAAAGGCTAAGGAAGAGCAGATAAAAATTCAAAAACTGCCTAAAATAAGTCACTTCTTTTCCACCCCTAAAACTGTGGCTGAAAGTTCTAGAGATAGCAGTGAGGAAACTAAAAAAAGTATTCAAGAAAGTGTAAATATCTCATGGATCAGTCAGGCGACAGTTAGTGAAGAAACTTGCTCTATTGAATTTTCACTAGAAGATGGCAGCAGTAATCCACTTGAAGGCTGTAGCACAATACAAGACCAACCTCTTGGCACCACCCCAAATACTGTTGAAGATGAAGATTTAGATCTTGTGAGCAGTAGAGCATCTTCAGGTGGTGATATTGAAAGTAGTATTGTTGGTGAGCAATATGTTACTGATAGGGGACATTACCCAGTCACAATAACAGATCCAAATGTTAAAAGCTTTATATTAGCTCATGGCCCATGCAGACCTCCAGGACCTTTCCCCCGAGATAATGATACTTAGAAAAGATGCTTTTCTGAAAGTTATTATGAGCGAGTCACCAAGACAGGGCTTAAACTACCTTTTAATGTGGCTTTGTTACTCTCCAAAGCTTAATGCAGCGTACTGTGAACCATGCTGGTTGTTTGCAGACCGTAAAAAAGTAGGATTTGAACCTGCATGGGCAAAAGGGATCCAGAAGTGGCAGAGGCTGTCTGCTAAAATTCAGATCCATGAGTCTTCGCAAACTCACATGGAAGCATGTGTAGTTTATGATCAGTGGAGGCGTAATAAAACAATTGATGAGGAAAATGAAAAACAAATTCGAGAAAAAAACTTTTGGAGGCAGGTCCTACAAAGAATTGTTAATGTAACATTAACAATGGCAATGCCTAATCTAGCCTTTCGTGGTCACAGGGAGCACCTGGGAGAGGTTAACAATGGAAACTTTCTCTCCATCATAGAGCTACTTGCAGAATATGACCAAATTTTAAAGGAACTTCTCCAGTTACCCCAAGGCACATTTAAATATTTGAGCCCCAAAATACAAAATGAGTTAATAGAAATTCTGTCCAAAAAAGTGCAAAGTGAAATTGTTTCTGAAATAAAAAAAACACAATTTTATTCTATAATAATGGGCACAACCCAGGACATATCCAAAGTAGATCAGATGAGTCAGATATTTTGATATGTGTCTGTGGAAAGAGATACCAATCAACGAGCCTGTAGTATAACAATAAATGAGGCTTTCTTAGGGTTCCATGCCATTGAAGATCAGAGTGCAGCACAGATTACTAGCAATATTGTTGCCTGCATAGAGAGCAAGGGCCTTGAAATATCAAAGTGTCGTGGTCAGGGTTATGATGGTGCAGCAACAATGAGTGGTGTCTATTCTGGTGTGCAGGCTCGGATAGCAAAGATGGAAAAGAATGACCTCTATGTTCATTGTGCAGCACACAATCTAAATCTTGTCATTCAGGATGCTGTTTCTGACATACCGGAAGTTTCTAGATTTTTTGATGTGGTGCATAATTTTATACACCTTCTTTGGGGAAAGCATACGCAGATGGGCTTTTCTCTCATCATTCACATCTGAATCCTCTGTCACACTGAAACGGCTTTGCCCTACAAGGTGGTCTTCTAGACATGATTCCCTGCTTGCACTTCGTTTCCGTTTTCTAGACATCATGCAAGCTTTGTCAAAAATAATCCTTCTTTCATCAAAACCAATAGAAAGAGATGACGCTGCAAATCTAAAAAAGAAAATAGAATCTTTTGCAGGCCTCTTGAACCCATTGGGAAAGAGAGCCCTGACTGATGGGGGAATAACCAGGGCGGAGTATGGTGACTAGGGGTCACTGTGGATTGGTGGGGGGGCGGGATGGGGTTGGGCCTGAGCTCACTAAAGTGATTGCCCCAGGGGATTCTGGGCTTTTGGTGAAGAAAAGTGGTAAGAGCTGGCTGCACCCCTGTCCCTCCAACCATGGACACCGAGCTCCTTCTGGCCAGGGTCCAAGAGATAGCTCTTCAGGGTCAGGCTGGGTGGCTTTTCTCCCTCCTGGCTCCTGGGGATTCTTCTCCTATCCCCACACCTGATCCCCCTCAGGATGCCCCCCCCAGGGTTAGAAGGTGGACTCGTCCGCCTTCCCGCCTCAGCCCCAGTCCCTCTAGGGCCTCTTATTGTTCCCCTCCACATCCTTCTTCCCCCTCCCCCCCTCCTTTAGCCCATGCTACCCGTTCTTCATCGGCGGGGAAGCGCCCCTCCGCTGCCATCTCCCGCCGTCTGCCTGCGCGGCGGAGGTCCCTCACGCAAGCTAAGGCCTCTATTTGGGCCGCCTCGCGCTGTCCCCGTTCACGCAGCCCCCGCTCCAGTGCTCGCCCCCCTCTCTCCCCTGCTATAGTTTAACATGGCCGGGCCGGAGCCGTAGCGCTCCCCGGCTCCCCACTGCCTATAAGAGCCGCCGGTGTACCTTTGCCAACCCCTGCGGATGGCGGGGGGGTTCTGGTCAGCCGATCCGTGCGTTCCTCCGCCCGGAAATCCTCAGGAGAGACTAGGAGGAGGCGGATCGGTTCGCCAGCCACCGCTGCGTCCTCTGCTGCTGTCGGTCCTGGCCCATTTGATGATGGCTCCCCTGGGGACTTGGAGCCGGATCGGCTCCACCTGGTGGACATGACGCTCCCTGCGCCTGACTGGGCGGGAGTTTTGAATCTCCACACACCACTGCTGGATGCTAGGGACGCTTGGCAGCGCAGCAGTGTGGTGTGTGGAGATACACATGACCGCTTACAACAGTATCCCCCTGCGCCCGCCTGGGCGGGCACGCTGTCCGCTTTAGGAACGCCACGAGTGCATGATCTATCCTGCGGAGCTCCCTCTGTGCCCGGCAGGGTAGGGGACAGGTCCCTCCCCTCAATGTTGCATGTTGCTGGGGCCAGCGCACTGCACATCACCTCTGCGCCCGGCAGGGTGAGCAGCGTGCAGTTAACCCCTCCTCCTCCGACACCCCGTGCCCACCGGCAGTCTCCTGCGCCCCGCAGGGCGGAGGCCGGTCGTGAGCGTTTGACCTCCACCCCGTCGGTGTGGCAAACGCTCCCCTACATGCCTGTCCGGGCTGGCGGTCCTGATGGGATGCCCGCATCAGTTGCCCATCCTCGTCCCCCCGCGCCCATCAGGGCGGGAGATTTCGGCTCCAGACCCGGGCTGGCTGCAGCATCCGCCCCGGGTCCGACAAGGGGAGCTGGCAGGTGTCCCTGCCGTTGCTTAGCCTCCGTCCGTGGTCAGTTGGATTTGACCGGGTCCGTGGTTGGACCCCCGCCCTTGGATCTTTCCTTGAGTCGAGACAGCCCAGCAGATTACGGCCTCGCGGGTCATCCGAGTGCAGGCCGACTACGCTTAGTCTTCTGGAGTCGTTTCGGAATCGGATCCGCTGCCGGGCTGGTCGTCCATCACCTGTGATGCCTCCGCGTCCAAGTGAGTATGACTGCGAGTTAATTTGGGGTAGATCAGCTGACGCTTCCGTATCGGGCCCGGAGGACCGCATAGCGTCGGTCGTAAAGTCAGTTCTCTCCAGTATGGGAGTCTCGGGATCGCCCAGCCCCACCTCCGCTTATGGGGGTCCATTGTGGGCAGTGGCGCCGACGGGCACCCATTTGGCGGAAGAGACGAAAGAAGACATGGCGACGCGAATTCGGCGATTTTCTTACCCTCGTCCCGCCGGATAGGGAGACTATTGACAAATCTCGACGGGTTGACATATCAGTGCAGGGTGACAAACCCAAACAGCTTCCTAGAATGTTCGGGAACTGGCTGCAGGGGTTTTGCGCCTACGCGGGAGTGCTCAGTGAGCGGTTCCCGGAGTTGGCAACTTCATTATTTTGCTATTTAGACCTTATTTGGAGCGCATACAAGGTTTACGGGGGTCAGTGCTGGTTCCATTATGATACTCAATTTCGGCAAAAAATGGCGGCTTGTCGGGAATTTCGTTTCGATTGTCAGGATGGTAGCCTGTGGTTGCTGCTTATGTGCCCTCATAGGCCTTTGTCCTTTCAGTCCGGAGCGTCGGCCGCTCCAAAGAAGGGTATCTGCTGGCTTTTCAACGAAAGCCACTGTAAGTGGTACTCCGCCTGTCGTTTCAGGCATGAGTGCTCCAGTTGTGGGGGGGCTCACCCCGCCAGTAGGTGTTTTCGAAAATGAAAACAATCGCTTCCCAGAGCCGGAGCCAAGACTGACCTTCCTAAGCCGGAGGACGCCGGTGAACGTCATAGAGATGCTTCCCTGGCTAGACCGGTACCCCCTTCATAGAGAGGCCCTGATTCTGCTGGGCGGCTTGGACCGTGGTTTCTGGATCCCCTTTTCCCCGTCAGACGCTCCAAATTTAAAATCAGCGGTGGAATTCGAGTCCGTCGTGGCTGAGAGGCTTCAGAAGGAATTGGAACTGGGGGGCATGGCAGGCCCCTTTGATCTCCCCCCTTTCCACAACCTGAGGGTATCTCCCCTCGGTGTGGTCCCAAAAAAGTTGGAGGGAAAATTTTGCCTCATTCATCATCTATCCTACCCTTCTGGCTCCTCGGTGAACGATGGCATCGACAGGGAGGAATCCAGAGTGCACTATGCGTCTTTTGACAGGGCGCTTCAGCTGGTTAGGGCAGCGGGGCAGTCTGCCCTTCTGGCGAAAGCGGACATTGAGTCCGCGTTCCGCCTCCTCCCAGTCCATCCGGACTGTTTCCACCTCCTGGGTTGCTATTTCCAAGGTAGCTATTTTTTCGACATGTGCCTTCCTATGGGTTGTGCCATCTTGTGTTATTTCTTTGAACTATTTAGTAGCTTCCTTGACTGGGTGCTCACCCAGGAGGCGGGTATTCAGTCCCTGCTGCATTATCTCGATGACTTTCTATTTTTATGGGTCCAGCGGGCAGAGGGCAGTGTCTACGCCTACTCACTGTTTTTCAAGATACATGCCGGCTTTTCGCCTTCCCACTGTCCGCTGACAAGATGGAGGGCCCCGTCACAGTCCTGCCGTTTTTAGGTATTGAGATAGACACAGTGGCGATGGTTTTTCGGTTGCCTAGTGACAAGTTGTCCAGGCTTCTCTCGTTGGTTCGCTTGGCGAAAGGGGCGAAAAAATTACAGCTGAAACAGCTACAGTCATTGCTGGGTCATCTGGTTTTCGCCTGTAGGGTCATGCGAATGGGGAGGGCCTTCTGTAGGCACCTGTCATGGGCAACGAAGGGCATAACTGCCCCTCACCACTACGTCAGGATCACCAAGCCTATGAGGGATGACTTGGGGATATGGCTATCCGTCTTGCAGACTTACAATGGGCAGTCGTGCTGGTTGCAAGAGGAAGTGCCGAACCCACAGCTGGAGTTATATACCGATGCTGCAGGCTCCTGTGGGTTCGGCGCTTTCTTTCAAGGGGAATGGGCTGCTGAATGCTGGCCGGCCTCATGGGCCCACATGGATTTGTTGCGCAACCTCACCCTGCTGGAGCTGTTTCCAATTATTGTTGCCGTTGAGCTCTGGGGTGAAAGGTTGCGCAATCACCAGGTGGTCTTCTGGTCGGATAATATGAGTGTGGTGCAAGTGGTGAACAGTCAGCCAGTTCTCCTCCAGTCATTTCGTTGCTATGGTTTTTAGTTTTAAAATGTTTACATTTCAACATCTGCGTTAGGGCCAGGCATGTTCCGGGTGCCTCTAATGAACCTGGCTCCGATGGCTTCTTTGGAGGGCCTCCCCTGTCCGGCCCACTTATGGAACTTCGTTTCCGGCGTTTGACAGAGCTCCTTCGGTCGTCGCTTTCTCCGCGAACGTGGGCGTCGTACTGCCGGGTTTGGCACGAGTGGGTCCAGTCGTCGGGCGGTGAGTTCAACATTTATTCCCCGGATGATCGGCGTTTAACCTTATTTGCCTATCTAGTCTTCCTGTCGGAAAAAGGCGTCTCTGGGTCTACGGTTTCATCCGCGTTGTCGGCCCTGTCATTTTGGTTTCAGCTCCTGGGGTGGGAGGATGTAACAAAAGCCTTCCCTGTTCGGCGGGTGGTTCGGGGTTGGAAGCGGGTCACTCATCTGCCGGACACCAGGCGTCCTATTTCCATTCAGATCCTCTTGGGCATCTTGTCTCTGCTTCCGAATGTGTGTTCATCGGGATATGAGACCCTCCTTTTCCGGGTGGCCTTTTCATGGGCTTTCTTTGGTGCCTTTCGCATTGGCGAATTGGTGTCAAAATCTAAATCGTCCCCGGGGGGCATTCTATGGGAGGACGTGGCGTTATCGCATCGCAGCGTCATGATTTCGTTGCGTTCATCCAAGACTGATTGTTTTGGTAGGGGTCGCCAGGTAGTCCTGCATTATTGCGGCTGCCCCTTTTGTCTGGTGTCCCTGGCCCTCCCTTTCATGTTTGCGCGCCCCCTGTCCTCTACATTTTTTGTACATGCTGATGCAACTTCTCTCAGTCATTTTCAATTTTTGCATGTTTTTCGTTGTTGCTTGGAGGCTTTGGGCCTTCCTGTGAAGGAATTTTCCACCCACTCGTTTCGCATTGGCGCTGCGACTGCCGCTTCTGGTTTGGGGTTCTCCGATACGGAACTTCAGCGTTTAGGTAGATGGGAGTCATCTCGTTTTTCTTTGTATGTCCGACCACATCTGTTGTGTTGATTTCCAGGTTCCTTCCCGGCACAGATTTGGATTCTCGGAGATTCTTTCATATACTGGGCCGCTCGTTGGGCAGAGATCCGAACTTATGGCAGGAATTTGGGATTCTCATACGATGTGGCGAGGGTACGCTGGATCGGGTTGCGTGGGTTACGTTGGCCTCAGGTCCTTCCGGAATGTCAGCAACTTCGTGCCCACGTTTCTGGTCCCATCATCCTGGTCATACATGCGGGTGGGAATGACGTTGGCTACGTTCGCTCTGTGGACATCATATCAGCTGTTAAAAGTGACATTGCCCAATGTTATGCTTCCTTTACTAACTTGACTGTTGTTTGGTCGGTAATCGTGCCTCGCTCGGTATGGGCGCGTGATGTCCCTGGCCCCCTTCTGGAACATTTTCGTAGAAAAGTCAATGCCCAAGTGGCTAAGTTTGTGCGCCAGATAGGGGGTGTAGTGGTCCGCCACAAGGACCTTTAGGGTGACAATAGCGATTTGCTGCGTAGAGATGGAGTTCATCTTAATGACATCGGGCTGGACATTTTTAATCTGGGTCTCCAGAGGGGCGTGGAACAGGCGCTGGCTGCGGTGGGGCGCCCGTCAGTAGCTTACTGACAGGCGGGTGGTGGTTTTTGGTGACCATGCCAGCAAAACATGGCGGTAAGAGGTACGCCCTTCATGCTAATTGGGAGATCGACGGCCGTCCGGCACTTATGGTAAGGACAGGCCCCTTAATTATCTCCCTTTTCACCAGTCGGAATTGAGTGCTCACAGTGCTACTGTGACTGGCACTGTGGAATGTTTAACTGTTATGTTCAAGTTGTTAGAGTTCAATTCAATAAAGCTGTGGCCTTGCCCTTTCCAACATGAATGGTGGTAAGTGGTCTTTATTAAATGGGAAGAAGGGGTAAGGTCTAAGTTTGGACGGATCATGGTATGGACCTGGGTTTATTGCACCTCAGCAGTCATGCAGGCCTCTTGAACCCATTGGGAAAGAGACCTGACTGATGGGGGCATAACCAGGGCGGAGTATGGTGACTAGGGGTCACTGTGGATTGGTGGGGGGACGGGATGGGGTTGGGCCTGAGCTCACTAAAGTGATTGCCCCAGGGGATTCTGGGCTTTTGGTGAAGAAGAGTGGTAAGAGCTGCCCACCCTCCCGCCCTATTTATGGTTGGTACGTCACAGCTTGCTGCGGTTTTTGGTAAACTTGCCAGCAAAACATGGCGGTAAGAGGTACGCCCTTCATGCTAATTGGGAGATAGACGGCCGTCCGGCACTTATGGTAAGGACAGGCCCCTCAGTTATCTCCCTTTTCACCAGTCTGAATTGAGTGCTCACAGTGCTACTGTGACTGGCACTGTGGAATGTTTAACTGTTGTGTTCAAGTTGTTAGAGTTCAATTTAATAAAGCTGTGGCCTTGCCCTTTCCAACATGAATGGTGGTAAGTGGTCTTTATTGGATGGGAAGAAGGGGTAAGGTCTAAGTTTGGACGGATCATGGTATGGACCTGGGTTTATTGCACCTCAGCAGTCATGAGTTTGTGCTTCTTATCGCCCTGCAAACTAAAATCTTGAACCATGTGAATGCAATTTCAAAAGCCTTGCAATCAAAAGACATGGAACTGTCTGGAGCAGTGCAGCTCATTCAGAATGCTGTTACAGCCCTTTCCAGCTACAGGGATCATTTTGAGGAAGCCAAAGAAACTGAGGTGACACTTGCAGAAAAGTGGGGAATTGAAGCAAAGTTTTCAAATAAAAGATTTAAAAAGGAAAGCGCCACTTTGATGAGCTGTGTATAGATGAAAGATTATCTGATCCAGAGGAACGCTTTAAAACAACTGTATTTTAGAGATTTTGGATATTATTATAAACCAGCTGTCAGACCGATTTACAGGAATGAATGCAGTCCTTCATAGATTTGAGATAGTTCAGCCTGCCATTCTTGCTTCTCAATCTGATGATAATCTGATTGCAGCAGCATCAAAACTGCATGAATTTTACTAAGATGATCTATCACCAGATTTTCCTGGGCAGCTTCTTTCATTCCGTTCAGCACTTCAAGAAGAGGTTCGCAGTTGTTCAACTGTAAAGGATCTTGCTCACCTACTACTTGTTGAAAACAGTGCATTGTCTTCTACTGTCCCAGATGTCTGCATAGCATTACTTTTGTTCCTCACACTTCCAGTAACCATAACAACTGCAGAAAGGTCTTTTTCAAAATTAAAACTAATTAAAAGTTATTTGAGAAACACCATGTCTCAGCAAAGACTCACTGGACTTGCTTTGTTAAGCATAGAAAATGAGAGAGCTAGAAGACTCAACATTGAAAGCATTATAGATGACTTTGCTGAAGCAAAAGCAAGGTGTCGTCATTTTTAATGACCGTAGTAAGTTTGCAGTTATATCTGTTCTGTTACAAGTTACACTAAACCAGCCTTTCTCAACCTTTTTACCCCAGAGGAATCCTTTAATAAATTTTCAGGTCTTGGGGAACTTTTACTAAAACCTATCCATTTGGGGTCAATGGGAGGAATTAAGCCTACATTGGGGGTCAGTGGGAAGAATGTCTGTCTTTCTTACAGTGGTGGTCAGAATGCCACCTTTCAGACTGCTTAATGGATCAAATTGCCCTGGATCAAAGCAGATGCCATCAGATAGGAGGTCAATCAGCTGCAGCTCATGGAACCCCTAACAACCTCTGTAGGAACTCTAGGGTTCTTCTGGACCATTGTTGAGAATGGCTTTTTCAGTTTTGTTACCAGTTACACTAACCTATTTTTATGGTTGAACATAATATATACATTTCTATTTTACAGGTCTTTCTTCACAGAAACAAAGTTAAATGTTATAGTTTTAAGTTCTAAAAAAGTTGGAAATTATTGTTGGCCCTGTTTTGGACCCTTTTTTGAACATTTTCTTCTACCTTTGTGAACATTTTTATTAAGTTTGTGTGTCTATACATGTACAGTGTTTTTATATTTTCCAAATTAATCTCATTCAAAATGTTATATTTTATGTATTTAAATATATAATTTAAATGTGGATCTTTGACTATAACTTTGTCTAATGGATGTATATATCGCCTTGATTTATGGTTGTTCTTCATGATATTTTGCAGGTACATTCTCATCATTCTGACCTGTCATCTGACCATATCCTATATTCCTATCCTGAAGCTTCCTCTTGACAGTTACGGTAAGTTGAAATCAGAAACAGAAATGTTTTACTTTGTTGTACAGTGGAAAAAAATATATTATCAAAATCATGCTTTTCGGGGGGGGGGGGGGCCTTCATGATTTCTTGCACCGGGGCCTTGAGGTTTCTAGTTACGCCTCTGCTGGGGGCATGTGGGAAATGAGACCAGGGTCGCAAAGAGGGTGTCTATCCCAGAAGCTGAGGTAATATTGGGCCGCGTGCAAGTGGGGCGCCACCACAGAAACTACCCAAAATAGACATAGAGAGTCTTGATACCGCGCCAAAATGTGATTGGAGGGTAAGAGGGCCATAGCATCTGTGATGAGTAAACAAAACATATATCACATGTTCTGGTCGTAAATAGAGAAAAGAAAAAATCCAGTGGCATGTTATATACCATAGAAATTACCTTCCTATAGTGCCAGAGGAACAACAGAGTCCCTGTGCAGTATGGCGTTTATTCAAAAAATGACATGGGTAGTGGTGTGCAGGAGGCATGATATATACCTCCCGCGCAGCCTCACGCTGGCTCATACCAACATCACGCCAGCTCAAACATGTGCGGGGAGGGGCTGCAGACAGGGCGAGAGAACACCGCCCATGACAGGAACCAGCCTCCCTAGCTGTTACGGCTGTGAATGGTATAACACGTGTGCTGCGTAAAGACGTCAGTGACACGCGGGACACGGTGCGTGGCGTCGATGCGCTGTGGATCCCCGCTCAGTCCCCCAACCCTCCACTCTCAAACCGGGTGAAAAGGGGGGGAGGAAGGGGAAGGGATACAGAGCGCATCGCAGCTTCCGGGCAAGGACAGCAATAGAGGCCCATGGTACAGATGACCCGGATAGTATTAATTCCTTACCACCAACCTGAAAATTAAATAAAAGATAAAAAATAAAAATATGATACATGTGCCACATAGTCTTATGGACTTTGCAAAAGGGGGGACATGACCCTAATGAGCTGGTCCCAGATATGGTACATCACCAACTGGAACCAAAACCAACACTAAGATGGCAGGGGAACACTGTCATCCCAGTCAGAGAACCTCCATCCCTACTCGAATACAAAAAGAGGTGGGACTTTAAATGAGGCACATATCCATGTGCCTCCATCCCTATATCAGTATTAATAAAGGAGGGGAAGGAATTTGGGACTTTAAATGAGGTTCTCGACATAGTGGAGGTATGTGGAAGAAAAAACAGTTTATTGTCATGCAAAGCACAATGTCTGGATCTCAGTGGTATAACATGCCAGTGGTCTCATTTCCCACATATCCCCAGCATCCACTTTTTGCATGTAAGTATCCAGGATCGGCATTTTTGCCTCTTCCTGTTATACTGAGTACTACATTAGACTAATTATACTCCAATCTTTCTAGATACTTTGGAGCATCCGCCCCTGATGAGTGTTACATACACGAAACGCGCGTCGGGCAATAAGGGATGCCAATACACCCACATTATTAACTTAGTCTACTGTCTACCAAGCAATTATGGTGTTTTCATTCTACTGTGCCACTTTCTAGAATTGTCTATTTATATACAATCATTGAGATTGCCTATTAATTCTCATATTGTCATGCGTTTCCAAGTTGATATTATTTTTTGTCCTTGATGTCCATGTTATATATGTGGTTGCCATATTATCATGTGTTTCCAAGTCGATAGCATTATGTATCCTTGATGTCCATGCCATTGTGTAATTGTATGTATATACTTTTGATTTAATATTTGTACTCATTTTATACCACTGAGATCCAAACATTGTGCTTTGCATGACAATAAACTGTTTTTCTTCCACATACCTCCATTATGTCGAGAACCTCATTTAAAGTCCCAAATTCCTTCCCCTCCTTTATTAATTCAGATAACATATGTGATCAATTGTGCGATAAAGGTACAAAGTTCTGTTTCTATTCGCTGGCTCTTGATGAGAGCACTGACATAAATGACACTGCTCAGCTTGCTGTATTTGTCAGAGGAATTAATAACCAGTTTGAATTGACTGAAGAGTTGCTCGGTTTAATTGCAATACATGGACAGACTACAGGCAGCAACATATTTCAGCATCTCTTGGTTGGAATAACCACAGATGGTGCCCCATCAATGACTGGGAAAAGAAATGGCCTAGTGGCGCTGATACTAAGAAAACTGGAAGAAGAAAATGCAGATCCCGCTATTGCTTTACACTGCATTATTCATCAACAGGCACTGTGCAGCAAATACTTGAAAGTTGACAATGATGCCAGTTGTAGTGAAATTTATTAATTACATCAGGTCAAGGGGCTTACAGCACCGCCAGTTTTGTGCTTTTTTGGAGGAAATTGAAGGAGCTTATGGTGATGTCCTCTACTTTACAGAGGTACGCTGGTTGAGCAGAGGCAATGTCTTAAGAGGTTTTTTGAACTTATGCTCCCTACACACGAGCGGAAATGCTGCCAGCAAAACTCCAATGAGAGCTTTTGGTCGGGAAATGCGACCGTGTGTATGCTCCATCAGACTTTTGCTGGCAGAATTAGAGCCAGCAAAAGATTGGGAGCAGGTTCTCTATTTTTCGGTCGGAAAAAGTTCCTATCTGAAAATGGGTTCTTCTGTATGCAATTCCGACTCGCAAAAAAAAATGCATGCTCGGAAACAATTTGACGCATGCTCGGAAGCATTGAACTTCATTTTCTCGGCTCATCGTAGTGTTGTACGTCACCGCATTCTTGATGGTCGAAAGTTCAGAGAACTTTTGTGTGACTGTGTGCATGCAAGCCAAGCTTGAGCGGAATTCCGTCGGAAGAACCATCCAAGATTTTTCCAATGGAAATTCCGCTTGTGTGTATGGGGCATAAGGCAGGAAATCAATACATTTCTGATGGATGGAAGACTGGATGTTCCTGAACTTAATCATCCCAAGTGGATCATGGACTTAGCGTTTTTGGTTGATATGACACAGGTGCTCAACAAACTGAATCTAAATCTGCAGGGCCCAAACCAATTTGTCACTGTGGCTTTTGACAATGTGAAAGCATTCACCTTAAAGCTGCAATTATGGAAAACACAGTTCATCCAAAAAAACCTCAGCCATTTTCCAACATTCAAGTCTATATTTGAAGAAAAGGGTGAAGATCTTTCTGTGCTTTGTATCGATAAATATGTCACTGCCACGGAGATACTTCAACAGGAATTTGATCAGCATTTTTCTGACTTCGCTATCCACAATGCAACTTTCCAGATGTTTGCAGACCCATTTTCCTTTGATGTGAACAGTGCTCCAAATGTGCTGCAAATGGAACTTATAGATCTGCAATGCAGCACTGACCTCAAAGCCAAGTTCAGAGATGCACAGGGAAACACAGAAATGATAGCTCAGTTTTTGAGAGACTTACAAGCTACTTTTTCCACAGCTGTCCAAACGTGTCATGTGCTTATTTGGAAGTACATACCTGTGTGAAAAATGAATCTCCACTATGAGCTTTAATAAATCTAGAACCAGGTCTAGGCTATCTGATGACCACCTTCAGGCTGTTGCTAGGGTTTCAACTGCTAACTCACCTAAAGCAAACTTGGCTCATCTAACACAGAGCAAACACTGCCAAGCATTTGGCAGTAAGCAGTGACTGGTAGCAAGCAGTAACTACAACTGTATATAGTTTATCGTTATTGAAGTTTGAAAGATTGCATGCGACCCCCATGGGATATGAAAACTTGTCATGTGGCCCTCAGGTAATTTAAGTTTGAGACCCCTGCTTTATGGGGTTCAGGTCAGGCCAATCAAGCACATTAATCCCACGGTCATTGAACCAGATTTTGGTGCTTTTGGCAGTGTGGGCAGGTGCCAAGTCCTGCTGGAAAATGAAGGCAGTTTTTCCACAGAGCTCCTCTGCGGAAGGAAGCATGAAGTGCTCCAAAATCTCCTGGTAGATGGCTGCGTTGACCCTGGACTTAATGAAGCACATGGACCAACACCAGCAGATGACATGGCTCCCCAAATCAACACAGACTGTGGAAACTTCACACTGGACTTCAAGCATCTTGCAGTGTGTGCCTCTCCATTCTTCCTCCATACTCTGGGTCCTTGGTTTCCAAATGAGATGCAAAATTTGCTCTTATCAGAAAAGAAGACTTTGGACCACTGAGCAACAGACCAGGTCTGTTTTTCTATAGCCCAGGTAAGACGCTTCGGACGTTTTGTTGTTCAGGAGTGGCTTGATAGGAGAAATACAACATTTGAAGCCCATGTCCAGGACCCGTCTGTGTGTGGTGGCTCTTGATGCACTGACTCCAGCCTCAGTCTACTCCTTGTGAAAGTCCCCAACACTTTTTAATGGCCTTTTCCTGACAATCCTCTCCAGGCTGCGATCATTTCTGCTGCTTGTGCACCTTTTTCTTCCACACTTTTCCCTTCTACATAACTTTCTATTAATGTGCTTTGATACAGCACTTTGAGAACATCAAACTTGTTTTGCAATTACCCTTTGAGGCTTTCCCTCCTTATGGAGGGTGTCAATGATGGTTTTCTGCACAACTGTCAGGTCAGCAGTCTTTCCCATGACTGTGATTCCTACTGAACCAGACTGAGAGACCATTTAAAGGCTCAGGAACCCTTTGCAGGTGTTTTGGCTTAATTAGCTGATTAGAGTGGGACACTTTGAGCCTAGAATATTGCACCTTTTCACAATATTCTAATTGTCTGAGATTTTGGGATTTTCTTGAGCTGTAAGCCATAATCATCACAATTATGACAAATCACGGCTTGAACTATCGCTTTGCATGTTATGAGTCTATCTCATATATTAGTTTCACCTTTTAAGTTGCATTAGTGAAATAAATGAACTTTTGCACGATATTCTAATTTTACAAGTATCACCTGTGTATGTGTATATATGTATTTTTTTCAGTGGGAACGCAGTTCCGGCACCTCCAGCAATGAATGTATTTAATTGCATGGGGTGTGCTGGAGGGTCTATTGATGTTGGCTGCTGGGGGATCTATTGTCACTGGTGGAGATCTGATTTGGTGTGAGGGTCTATTGTTTCTGATGAGGAATCTATTGTTGCTGGGGGGGTCTTATGTTCCTGGAAGGGATCTACTGTTGAGGGAGGTCTATTTTTACTGGCCACTGGAGGGTCTATTGACGCTGGCTGCTGGGAAATCTGTTGTTGCTGCTGGGGGGGTGAGTTTCTAATGTTGCTTGGGTGGATATTTTGTTACTGGGTGGTTTGCTGTTGCTGCAGGGAATCTATTGTTGTTGGGGGAGTCTATTGTGTGGGGATCTATTGCTGGGATTCTATTGTCTATCTGTTCCTGGCTGCAGGGGATCCATTTTAGTGCTTTTTTTTTATCATTAACATGTTCCATACAAATGATTTAGCACCACAAAATGATACTTGGTTCTGTATTCTCTAAAAGGGGCAGTACTGGTAGGTGGGTAGGGTAGAATCAAGGGACGGTGGTCAGAGGTGGATAGGAGCAGAGACAAGGGGTGACTCAGACAGGGGGAGTTCCTGCACCTATTCTCGGAGAAAAAAAAACCGGGCCGTGGCGCAGGACGTCATGTCTCTTGTGCGGTGAGCCCTCTGCTGTCTTCTGGGACCTGCGTGTCCTGCTAGTAGAAAACCGGCAGTGAACCCGCAAGGCTCCACTGCCAGTTTCTCTTAGTTATAATGGCGGCACCTGCACCCGATCATCCCTCCCTACCAACAACTTTTGGGAGAAAATCAACCCCTCAAGAAAGCGACCAAACCTGAAGCCTCAGCTGAGTTACCGGAACGATGGCAACACCCCCGTTCTTCGGTTGGTGACCAAAGAAGATCTTGCTGTTGACACGGAGCTGAAGTAGGACTACTGGGTCACAAAGAGCTTCTTCAGGGGGGAATGGGCAGATGTTGACTGGTTAAATACATAAGAACCCAGCTGACACCTGCCTCTATGCTACTGGTAGCAGGATGACCTCTAGGTTAAGTCCCCCCCTTCTCAACTGCTCTTCATCTATTCTTCAAACATTACATTTTTTCTCCTCCATCCTCCTTCAACCTTGCTTATTTCTATCCTACCAAAAAGTCTTCACTTTACATTTTACCCTGCCTACTCTTTGACATTTACCATTTTGACTCTTCCTCTCTTTCAGTCTCCCTCATTTGTCTTTTTGCTTCTTGAATTGCCATGGATTTATAAAAACCTTTCATTGTATTTTCCCCCTTATTGCATCACTGGGAGCTGTGTATCGGTGTCGCAATAAAAAAAGGAACCTTAACAAGTCTTTTGCTGGGAAACGGTGGACAGTGGATGTCTGCACAAGTACTATATAGCCATTGATGCGGCCTGAGCTTACCAATCATCAGACAAAGGTGATGATTTAATATCAGGAGCATTGTTTTTCACAAGGCATGATAACACCAGGCAATAGCCTGGATGAGACAGAATTGTGGCTTTGGCTGCATAAGTAGTTACAGCCATGAGCCTCATTGTCACTAAAAACTCAGAGAAAAAGAAATGAGGCACAACTAGAACAAATGCCGCGTACACACGGCCGGAATTTCCGACAGAAAAAGTCAGATGGGAGCTTTTGGTCAGATATTCTGACCATGTGTATGCCCCATCGGACTTTTTCTGTCTGTATTTCCGACGGACTTGGTTAGAGAACATGTTCTAAATCTTTCCGTCGGAAATGCCGACGGAGGTTATCCCATTTCCAAGTCATTAGTGTTTCACACCAAATGTTGTAAAGAGTGTCACTTACATCTGTTTTGTTACCCTTCAAACAGGTACATCACTGGCTGCTGAGGGCCCGCAAGACCATCCACCTCGATGCAGAGGCTGTGGATTTAACCATTGTTAAGGAGGACATAAGAACCTTCGAAGCCTCCCTGCAGATGGCTACGGTGGTCTTGGAAGGATCTGAGGAAAGATGATTCAACACATATTTCCAAAAGATTAAACCTTTTTTGTTAAAGACCTTCAACAAAGGGGACCATGACTTCGTCACCAGCGAGGGAGGGAAATGTCTGATCTCTGACGACATTACTTAGTAACATAAGAGGCAAGTAAAATATAAAAAGTTTGTCAGGCAGCTATGCCACTAATGTAAAATGAGAGATCACCAAATATTTTTTTTCAGTTGTATAACCAGGTCAGACAACAAACCAACAAATCTCTCACCCTTTAGATTTAACCTGCCTGCAGTTACTTACCAGCAGACAAGGAAGGCTTTCGAGCAGTGACGTTTATCCCACTGCAATGACAAAGCAAATTAACTTCTTGAAGAATACTTCAGGCAGTCGAATAAAGACGTTGAAAGCAAGATCGTGAAGGGTGCCATAATAATGAAGAGGATTTAGAAAGACTGGATGCCTTCTACTATAGGGTAGGTTTGTAAAATATTTAAGTAGGTTACTGTTACCAAGATAAATGTCTGTTCAAAGTTGGGCTTTAACAAAAGGTTTTAAGCATCAATATCTCCCCCTCACCCATTTATACTTAAATGAGCACTCATTCAATTCAGCACTTAACATCTCTCGCCTCTTACTCCTGCACCAAAAGCCATTGGCTCCCCCTGTCAATCAAAGCCAGAGATGAGGCAGTGGTGGGCGGGGCCAAATCCCGCTGTCTACGAACAGACAGCAGTGCCCAGTGCCTGCACAAGTTCTCCCATAGGAAGCAACTTCCTGTGTGGGTACTTCCTGTGTGGGTACTGGACAGAGGAGTTGCCAGAAATGCCAGTGGGGTACCAGAGAAGAGGTGGTTCGAGCTGCTCTGTGCAATTCCATTGCACACAGCAGGTAAATGTGAATCTTTTTTGTTGCTATCTGGTTTAATTTTACATGGGCAATCATTTTAATGGTTAAATACCATTTTGTTTTCTAGAGACACAAAGATGAGGAGGGACGAAGCAGCACCAGTTGACAAGGAGGTGGCCTTCAGGAAAGTCCTAGATGAGGTTCTGGTGGGACTCAACGAGAAATTGCCGTGTTTGAATTAATGTTGCAGCTTTACTGTGGAACACCAATTGTACTGCTATAAGAGGTGGAGAAGACAGCGGTATATGATGCGTGTCAATCAGATAATCGGTGAGCATTTGTATTTTCCCTTGCATTTGTGAATTAAGCACATTAAAGCACAACTGCACTTTTGTTGAGAAAAAACATTCCCCTCTGGGTGATCTATGTACATTGCAAGGATTATGACAACCTTTGTTGCAGATTCCTACCTTTTGTTATTCTGAAGTAATCCATGTGTGTTTTTCTGTGGGTCTAATGGGAGTGGTTTCATAATTTAACTGTCGGGTGTGCAGCTGCAGGGCACCAATGAGGAAATCTTCTGGGCCTGCATCCTTTTAGATGTGCTCCCATTGAAAGTGTTTCTCCAAAAATGACACTTTTGTTGCAGGGGATACCTGAAGTCTGACTTGTACCTTAGGCAGACTTCTGGGAAAAATTGGTGAGCCAATCACACAAGCAGGAAATTATGTTTCTGGGGAGTGGTTAGTACACACACTGTACAGAACAACTCCATCTAGCTATATTGCAATGCAGTCTCAGAAAATTACAGTGGCTGCATATTTAAAGGCAAGGTCATTTTAATAGCATTCAATTACAATATGATTAGTGTCGCAATTATATGTGCTATATTTGTTATTTCTTGATCATACATCAGGGGACACAGAATATTCATTACATAGTGGGTTAGATAGGCACCATCGGTGATTGGACACTGGTTAACCCCAATTAAGGAGAATTCCTCCCCTATATAACCCCTCCCATACGGGAAGGACCTCAGTTTTTTCACCAGTGTCTAAGGTGATTGGTCACGTAAAACATGTGATGTGAAGAAAGCTCCAGTTTGGTCCCTGCGGGGGCTTAACCTCCCTGGCGGTATGATTCTTTTGGATTTTAGGTGCTGAAAGCGGTACAATTATTTTGCATTGAAATTTGGCGTTTTATATTGTAGGTCTGTAATTCTTAACAATAACACACTTAAATCTGTCCAAACAAGAGTCTAGTAGATATCCCGGGTATGATAAAGTTTGAAACACAAAAACATAAATTATAATATAATAAATAATTAAAAAAAAAAAAATAATAATAATAAAATAAATTTCCCCACGATTCACTATCGCTCAATTCTGCAAGTGTTCTATTTTACTATCGCTGTTTGCTAGCTGGTCTAAAGCCACTTTTGACGTAAAGGGACACTTTTTGGTTGCTATGGACAATCTCCAGTTTCCAGGCAGAAAGAACAGTATATATAACATAAATCTGCATGCAGGGCATGGGCCAAAGCACTGGGGACAAAAAGGATGTGAAATCATTTCATACAGTACTGTAATCTGTAAGATTACAGTACTGTATGTGTTATGATTTTTACAATTTTTTGAATTTGCCACCAGGCTCCGCCCCTGTGCATCACGGCGCTCGCAGGGAACGGAGCCTGGCAAGAAGAGGCTTCGGAGGAGGACAGAGCCCACGGACACTGCGGGGGACATCGCAGGATCCCGGGGACAAGGTAAGTAAAGCCACACCAGGATCCTGCGATGTAATCCCGAGTGTGGCTTGGGGTTACCGCTAATGGTCCTGAATTTTAACCCCGAGCCACACTCGGGAAAACCGCCAGGGAGGCTACAGGGCTATGCTGACCGGATCCATATCTCGGGACGATATTTTGACTCCCAAGATGGTATGGTACCCGGGCCCCGTCGTCCGAAGAAGCGAGGTTTTGCCTGTAAGTCTCTCTTTGGAAGACTGGACTCTGAGAAAACCAGGCTTGGTGTACTATTAAAACAGTGGCACGAAAGTTTCTGGCAGAGTCTTTTACAGGTCCAGGTAAAGAGGTTTTTCTGAGTAGGAACCCAAAAAACCCTGAAGGTTGGCACAACGCTACCCGCCGTGATGGGTGAAGGCTCGAAACTGTCTGTTCTCAGCAGTTCCTGCGGCGGGGACAGGTAAGAGAAGTTAATCCTATATATATATATATTTTCTTCAATGAGATGTCTTACTCGATTTCCACCACTAGAGGGAGTAAAGAGCAAACTTATGTGCTTTTCAGACACACTCAGTGATTAGCTGGTGTCCAATCATTCCCCTCCTCCACTGCAGGTGTGCAGATGCCAGGTGGCTAATTTAAAAGCCCAGAGCATTCAGAGCTCTGTAAACAGATGAACACAGAGTGTGGGCAGTGAGCATCCTAAAGTGGTCGGATCCAGGCTAAACCTAAGACACCTACTCGGCATCAGGTTTGTGCAGTATTAGGCATATATGTCTATTGTGAGACTTTTAGCACAATAGTGATTGCATATGTACTAGTACCTCTGCTTTGTAGCTTGGGATTATGTCTCCTTGTAAGAGGGTCTCGGGGGGAGGTAACAAAGGCACAAGAAAGTCACTGCCTGTGTCTAGGGGTCCTAAAAATGCCTGCAGATTACCACCCCCCCCCCCCCCCTGCAAGACTGGAGCCAGCCTCACAGGATGAGTCAGTGCCCCTGTCAGGTTTTGCAGCCTCTCCTAAATGTTACAGCCCCAGCGTATGTCACAGAGGATTCCCTTAGAGCTACATTGGAGGGTTTTGAGGGAAGAATTATGAATTTTATTTCAGCTTCCTTAAAAGATAGCAGAAAAAGGGGTAGATCCCCTACCTCTGCTGCACTCTCTTTGAGATGATTCTTCTGACGAGGAGAGATTCCTATCCAAAATTAGGGATCAAGAGCAGTCTGAGGATTCAGAGGAAGAGGAGAGAGCTTCTTACTCTCAGCCACTCAAGAAGCAGGTCCAGTATTATACTGAACTAGTGCGTTCCACATTTAAAATGCCCTCTGCTGAGGCCGCTACATCCTGTTTCTTCCCTGGGGGTCAGAAGGCTCCCACAGACTGCCTTTTCCTTTCCAATTCATCCTTTAATGGATAAGTTGTTTGAGGACTGGGGACATCCCGATAAACTGTTTACTCCTCCTAAAAGGTTTTCTAGGCTTTATCCTTTGGAGGAAAGCTTCACCAAGAAGTGGGAGGTCCCATCCGTGCATGCGGCTGTCTCTTGTGTGAACAAAAACCTGACCTGTCCCTTGGACAATGCTCAAGTGTTTAAAGATCCAACTGATAAAAAGCTGGAAACTTTATTTAAAGCCTCCTTCTCCATGGCTGGCGCTGTAGTCCAACCTACAGTCGCAACTGTGGGTTTGTGTCAATTCCTCAAGGAACAGGTTAAGCAGATGCTTGGCCTCCTTCCCAGTGAGGAAGTGGAGAACTATGCAGACCTTCCACAGGTGCTGTGTTTTATGATTGATGCCATTTTGGATTCTGCCCAGCAAGCATCTCGTTTGTCTCTCCTGTTGGTTCACATGCGCAGGTCCCTTTGGCTTACCATTGCGAGCGGTGGAGAGTCGCAATTAACCTTATCCACGGACATCCCTCCGGGAAGTGTGACCTTACTTGAAGACCCATCCTCTGCACGGAGCATCATCCACCTGTGTGAAGAAAGTAAGTGGTGATTGCGCTGTGATAAAAAGGGGGAAGGAAGGGGAAGGGGCTAGCTCAAATGTATAGAGAGGTGAATGAAAAAATTATACAAAATATAAAGGTATAATGAGCATGAGGGCTAGTATCATACTAGCACATAAAAATTATTGTAAATGCTGAAACAGAAGAAAAGAAAAATCTCAGTGCAAAAGGGCTAGTATCATACTAGCACATATGTGGTAACTCAGCAAATACATATCAAAAGAAAAATCTCAGTGCAAAAGGGCTAGTATCATACTAGCACATATGTGGTAACTCAGCAAATACAAATCAAAAGAAAAATCTCAGTGCAAAAGGGCTAGTATCATACTAGCACATATGTGGTAACTCACCAAATACTTAATGGTGACTCCAAGTAAATAAATAAATGGTGAACAGTCCCACCGCCTTGTAGTACAAAGTGCTCAAACAATGAGTCATCAATTCCAAAAGGCAAAATGAAAAAATTATACAAAATATAAAAGTATAAATAAAGTGCAATCTCATGAGCACTAAATCCAAATAAAATGAAGAAACAAAATTGCCTAAAACGTATAAAAAAACTATGAAATGGGTGACGAATACAGTGTGGGTACAAAAAAAAAATAATTGAACCAAATAAAAATATATAAATCAAAGTCCATGTGCATAGGGCTAGTATCATACTAGCACATAAAAAATATTGTAAATACTGAAACAAAAGAAAAGAAAAAATCTCAGTGCAAACAGGCTAGTATCATACTAGCACATATGTGGTAACTCAGCAAATTCTTATTAGTGACTCTAAAGCTGGCCATACAACCTATAGATTATCTGCAGATTTTCTATGGTTAGATGGAAAAAGTGGAAGATTCCTCCATCCACACAGTTTAGCGAACATGGAGAAATCTGTTGCACTTTTTCCATCTAACCATAGAAAATCTGCAGATAATCTATAGGTGTATGGCCAGCTTAGGAAAATAAATAAATGGTGAACAGTCCCACCACCTTGTAGTACAAAGTGCTCAAACAATGAGTCATCAGTTCCAATAAGGCAAGTCCACAAGCCACAGGGAAGGGAAAAAAGTCTTCAGTGGAGAAACCTCTGTGCTCGCAAGCAGCTCACCTTACTGCTGCAAGACAACAGCTTGTAATCCAATAACAAATCACCAGCAGGCAAGGGTCCCCTCCAGTAGTTCAGGCGATTCGGGTGGTGGGTGTGCAGGATGGTATATAAAAAACATAAGCAGACAGTATATAGTATAACTCCGTGGCGGCCAAAGTGGAAAAGGGGACAGGACACAGAAGGGGGATGCACTCACTTTTGTAAAATGAGTGTGGGCGTCAATCCAACGAACGCCGAGTTCGTATACCTCAAAAGGGTGTCTTCAAACCGTCCCCATTTCCTCAATGCTCGTCACAATGGGATGCATATATGTGGAGTGTTGGAAGAGAGTGCACATAGCGTGATCCCGTATATAAATCAGTTTATTAGGTTAACAACAACATGGTACACTTACATTTACCAGAAGGCTATAGTAAAAAACATCCACAAGCGCCGAGCTCATATCCTATCGTCAGTCTGTGACAGTTCCTGTGCTCCAATCCTCAGGATTGGAGCACAGGAACTGTCAGTTATATTTTGTATAATTTTTTCATTTTGCCTTTTGGAATTGACTCTTTGAGCACTTTGTACTACAAGGCGGTGGAACTGTTCATGACTGTTTATTTACTTGGAGTCACCATTAAGTATTTGCTGAGTTACCACATATGTGTTAGTATAATACTAGCCCTTTTGCACTGAGATTTTTCTCTTCTTCTGTTTCAGTATTTACAATAATATTTATGTGCTAGTATGATTTTAGCCCTCATGCTCATTATTATATCTTTATATTTTGTATATTTTTTTCATTTTTCATTCACCTCTCTATACATTTGAGCTAGCCCCTTCCCCTTCCTCTTCCTTCCTTCCTTCCTTCCTTCCTTCCTTCCTTCCTTCCTTCCTTCCTTCCCCCTTTTTATCACAGCGCAATCACCACTTACTTTATTCACACCACTTTTGTCTGTTTGGATCAGCCATTTAGGTGTTGCAGCAGTGCCCCTTAGCATAGGTATTTCTGACAGCGCAGGAGTTTCTTCATTATTTATCATCCACCAGTGTGTTTTCGCTTGACTCGGCCCATTGGGGGCCGCTACGTCAGGTGATAGGCTGGGGGAAACAACCGTCACGCACCGGAACAGAATTGGATGCATTTATCACAAGACGCTTGCCATCACTGTATCTGCACTTTAATAGAAGATCCCCCATTGCGGACATTGCTGTCACATTAGGCGTTGCACTGTATTTGAATTTTTCTTTTTCTCTGAACTTCATTGCACTATTGCTTAAACGGTCTATGTGAGACCTCCAGTTGCACTTTCAGTCGCATGTATGCACCTTGTGATCATTTTTGCAAAAGGCTTGGGACGAAAGCCTGCCAAGCAGAGCAGTAAAACATCCCTGTGAAGGGGCGCCCCCACTCGACCGAGTGGGGGGAAGGCTCCTACAGTTTTCAGGAGCCTGGCAGGAAGACGTTCAAGACAAGTGGGTGGTCTCTTCAGTATCTCTAGGTTACAAAATATAGTTCCTAGAGCTTCCACCAGCTTGTTTCCTAAGGTCAAGAGTTTCCAAGGATCCAGTAAAGCGAGAACTGCTACTACTGGCCTTAGATCGCTTACTATCCCAGGGCCTACGGCCACATCACCCTGAAAGCGCCCGATCTCGTCTGATCTCAGAGGCTAAGCAGGGTTGGGCCTGGTTAGTACCTGGATGGGAGACCGCCTGGGAATACCAGGTGCCGTAGGCTAGAGTGATGGTAGAAATTAACCCAAAAGATCAGGGTTCAGGGTTCTACTCAAATCTCTTAACCGTTCCAAAGCCAAATGGAGATGTCAGACCCATCCTAGATCTAAAGGATCTGAATCAGTTTCTACACATTCGATCTTTCCGAATGCAGTCAATTCGTTCGGTGATCTCCACCCTGCAGAAGGGAGAATTTATGGCATCAATAAATATCAAGGATGCATATCTTCATGTGCCGATTTTTCCCGTTCACCAAAGATATCTAAGGTTTGCGGTAGACCAGCGCCATTTCCAGTTTGTGGCCCTTCCTTTCGGTCTCGCTACAGCTCCTCGAATTTTTACGAAAACTCTAGACCCTCTCTTAGCAAATCTAAGAGCTCATGGCATAACTGTGGTAGCTTATATAGACTATTTGCTACCCATAAAGCAATTGGCACACCTGAACCGCGCTGTCTTCAAGACAGTAAGACATTTGGAAAGACTAGGCTGGATAATCAACCTAGAAAAGTCTTCTTTGCAACCTTCAACAAGGTTGGAGTATCTAGGCATGATCATAGACACCGCCCAAGGCAGGGTGTTTCTACCGGATCCAAAGGTCAAGGCCGTAAGAGCTCTAGTCCGCTTAGTATTAAGCAAAAAGAGTCCATCCATTCGGCTATGTATGGGACTGTTAGGAAAGATGGTTGCCACTTTTGAGGCTGTTCCATTTGCCCACTCAAGGCCCCTGCAGAAAAGCATTCTCGCAGCTTGGAACAAAAGGACTCATGCCTTGGATCTTCCGATGTGCCTATCCCCAAGGATACGCAAAAGCCTCAATTGGTTACGAACCAAAAATCTTTTGAAAGGCAAAGCCTTTCTTCCACTACAATGGAAGATCGTAACCACAGATGCCAGCCTGACAAGCTGGGGAGCAGTTCTGGAAGAAACATGCACGCAGGGAAGATGGTCTGCAACCGAGAGACGCTTGCCCATCAATATTCTAGAAATTCGGGCAATTTACTTGGCCCTCATGGACTGGTCTTACAGGCTACAGGGTCATCCTATTCGGACACAATCAGACAATGCCACGGCTGTGGCTTACATCAATCACCAAGGAGGCACCAGAAGTCTGGATGCCCAAAGGGAGGTGAATCGCATTCCTGCATGGGTAGAAAGCCATGTTCCCTGCCTGTCTGCAGTATTCATCCCAGGAGTGGAAAATTGGCAAGCGGATTTCTTAAGCCACCGGCAATTATGCCCAGGAGAATGGCCCGGCTTGGCCCAGACGACCTTGGTATGCAGTGATCGTAAAGATGGCAGTGGCTAGGCCTTGGGTCCTCCCATTCCGGCCAGATCTGCTCACACAGGGTCCGATTTGCCACCCTGCTTTACGAAGTCTAAATTTGACGGCTTGGCTGCTGAAACCCACATTTTAAAAGACTGTGGGCTCTCGGAGTCGGTACTTTCCACTCTGGTCAATGCCAGAAAGCTGGCCTCCAGGCTTATTTACTACAAATCTGGAAGACATATGTTTCCTGGTGTGAACCCAGAGGATGGCATCCTAGAAGGTATATGATTAGCAGAATCTTCAGCTTTCTTCAGTCAGGCCTAGAAATGAGATTTGGCTTTGAGCACTATCAAAGTCCAAATTTTGGCTTTGTCTATTTTTTTTTCAGAAGCCAATTGCTTCACATTCCCTTGTCCGCGCCTTTATTCAGGGGGCACTGCGGTTGAATCCGCCAGTCAAACCTCCAGTATGCCCATGGGATTTGAATTTTGTATTGTCGGCATTACAGGGACAACCCTTTGAGCCACTGCACCTGGCTCCTTTAGCGCTTTTGACTAAAAAATGAGTCGTCTTGATAGCCATATCCTCTCCTAGGAGAGTATCAGAATTGGCAGCTTTTTCTTGTAAAGAGCCATATTTAATTATTCACAAGGACAGGATTGTTATGCGTTCTAATCGTTCCTTCTTACCCAAGGTGGTTTCAGGATTCCATTTGAATCAAGATGTAATCCTACCATCCTTTTTTTTTTTTTCCAGATCTGCAGTCCGCGGAGGAAGAATCTTTGCACACTCTTGATGTGGTTAGAGCAGTCAGTGTCTATCTGCAGGCAACCGCTCAGATACGGAAAACTGATTGTTTGTTTATTCTGCCCGATGGCCATAAAGGCCAAGCAGCGTCGAAATCCACTCTTTCTAGATGGATTAGACAGGTTATTTTTCAGGCTTATGATATAAAGAGGAAGACTCCTCCTTTTCATGTGAAAGCGCACTCAACTAGGGCTGTTAGTGCTTCTTGGGCAGTGCATCACCAGGCCTCCATAGCTCAGATCTGTAATGCCCCGTACACACGGTCAGACTTTGTTCGGACATTCCGACAACAAAATCCTAGGATTTTTTCCAACGGATGTTGGCTCAAACTTGTCTTGCATACACACGGTCACACAAAGTTGTCGGAAAATCCGATCGTTCTAAACGCGGTGACGTAAAACACGTACGTCGGGACTATAAACGGGGCAGTGGCCAATAGCTTTCATCTCTTTATTTATTCTGAGCATGCGTGGCACTTTGTCCGTCGGATTTGTGTACACCCGATCGGAATTTCCGACAACGGATTTTGTTGTTGGAAAATTTTATAGCCTGCTCTCAAACTTTGTGTGTCGGAAAATTCGATGGAAAATGTGAGATGGAGCCTACACACGGTCGGAATTTCCGACAACAAGGTCCTATCACACATTTTCTATCGGAAAATCCGACCGTGTGTACGGGGCATAAGGCTGCGACTTGGTCTTCAGTCCATACATTCACCAGATTCTATCAGGTGGATGTAAGAGGGCAAGAGGTTACCGCCTTCGGGCGCAGTGTACTGCAGGCTGCAGTTTAGTTCCTCTGGTCTGTTTGCAGTCTATTTTCTGATCTTTGTCTCCCTCCCCTCAAATGAGCATTGCTTTGGGACATCCCACTATGTAATGAATACTGTGTCCCGTGTTGTATGATCAACAAAATAGGATTTTTAAATACAGCTTACCTGTAAAATCCTTTTCTTGAGAGTACATCACGGGACACAGAGCTCCCGCCCTTCTATGGGATTTACGTGGTTACCTATTGCTTTGCTACAAAACTGAGGTCCTCCCCGTATGGGAGGGGTTTTATAGGGGAGGAATTCTCCTTAATTGGGGTTAACCAGTGTCCAATCACCGATGGTGAAGAAAAGGATTTTACAGGTAAGCTGTATTTAAAAATCCTATTTTTTTTTTTCCCCCACAAAAGTGGAGTTACCCTTTAAATATTTGCATTATATTGTAATAGCCTGTCTTCTGTGACTATCATGGACCCATCGTGTCCCATGAAAGGCGAGCAGCTTTTGAACTAAATCCTAGTATCCAACTGACATTGTGTGATCACCTGATAGTCATCGATTGTCCACACAAGTTTGCACACTGCACTTCTTCCCTTCCTGTCAATCACAGTGAGAATGGAGCAGGGGTTGGGTCTATAGAGACACAGCTGGCTCAGGAGCGAGTATGCGCAAGTGCCTCCATATCGAGTGGCTGGTTATGGGGGCACTCGTTAGGAGGAGTCCTGGTAGCACTGGCAGGGGACCCAAGAAGGGGAGGATTGGGGCTGCTCTGTGCAAAACTATTGCACAGAACAGGAAAGTATAACCTGTTTTGTTTGTTTTTGTTTTTTTTCTTAAGTGATCATTTATAATCACTTTAAGTGGTCAAATAACCCAGTGAGTGTACCACCAAGGGGGAGCAAGTGGTGAATATGGAGATGTAGTGTACTTCAGTTTATTCAATTAAACCAGCACTTGGATAACAGTGGGGGTTGAAGTGTTGTTCATATGAACTTTCCTATGGGACTGATTGATACAAGTTTTACCTCATTAGCAGAAGAGCAAGATGGATTATTTTTATTTTTAAATGTTTATGGGAAGAAGGATATTTTAATATAGATTTAAACATTCCTAGTTACGTATTTTTCTGATTGAGAGGCATCAGGTGTTTTGTGTTTTTAATTATGGCACTTCTTAATTTGGCAGGTGAGATGGGCTACCTATTCTTTGAGGACAGGAAGAAACGTCAAAGGCTTTACATCGATTCTAAGAAAGTGTCACGTATCCCTGTCGTCCCTCCCTACCAAAAACTTTTGGAAGAAAGGTCAATCATTCAAGGAAGGGACCAAACTTGAAGCCGCAGCTGAGATAATGGAACAATGGCACCACCCCCGTTTTTCTGCTGGGGAGCAGCATGGACCTGAAGTTTGATTATGGGGTCACAAAGAGCTCCTTTACAGAGGAAGGGACAGATGTCGACTGGTTGAATACATAAGAAACCCACCTGACACCTATCTATACACTACGAGCAGCAGGATGAGCTCTCTGCTCAAACATTCTAGGGCAAGTCATTTTTTTCCCTCCTAAACTGCCCTTCATCTATTCCCCAAACATTTCATTTTTTCCCCCTCCATCCTCCTGCGGCCTTGCTTTTTTGTCATCTCCTACCAAAGTCTTCTTTACATCTTACCCTGCCTACTCTCCCTCTTTTTACCATTTTGCCTCTTCCTCTTTCAGTCTCCCTCGTTTGTCTTTTTAGCATCTTTATTGAATTGACATGCATTTCTAAAAAACCCTTACCGTATAAGCTGAGTTTCTCAGCACATTTTTTTGTGCTGAAAATGCCCCCCTCGCCTTTTACTCGAGTCAAGCACTTATCTGCAGCAGAGAATGACATTTTCCAAACCAACTTTGGGGCCCCGTATCTCGGGGCCGCTACTTGGTGCTAGGAACCAAATTTGGTGTGCAAACCCAGTGGATCTAGCACTACAACATATCCAAAGCTGGGGTTCCTAGCACCAAGTGGCCCCGAGATACGGGGCCCCAAAGTTGGTCAACTGTGTCCATCTGCAGCAATGTCATTTTGGTACCCTTTGGGTCCAGAGACCCCACATTTTGGCTGAAGCTAGGGGGCATCTAGGAACCCTTAACTACCAAGTTTGAAGTTCGGGGGACCTATGTCTGCAAATGGGCACAGTGAGGCTGCAAATGGGCATTGTTGACCCTCTTTTCCACTTACAGTAGCTGCGCATTTCTCACCCTAGGCTTATACTCGAGTCAATAAGTTTTCCCAGTTTTTTTGGTAAAATTAGGTGCCTTGGCTTATATTTGGGTCGGCTTATACTGCAGTATATGCAGTGTTTTATTGTATAAAACATAGCTATTTGTAAGCACTTAGTATAGTGTGAAATGCGTCAGCTTTTTACCTGTATCGCTCTGCTGTGGTTTGTACTTTGTACTATGTGATTCTTGTCTACAATAAAAGGCATAAGAAACTTTCTTCAGAGTGCGGCTGTCCAGAGTTTTTCCACCCATTTCCATTTATGGGGACACTCGTACAGACTCTTCAAAGCCAGCTGTGTGTCCATAGATAGAGGGCATGGTTCGGCCCCATCCCCGTTCCTCACTGGCTGTGATTGACTGCAGCCAGAGCCAATGGTTCCCACTGCTGTTACTGAGCCTAAAAGGGGGGAGAGAGCCAAAGCGCACAGCGCTGGATCTAGATTGGACTCAGGTTATTTTAAGAGGGGCTGGGAGGGGGGAGCTGCACTCAAGTTTTTTACTTTTAATGCAGACAGCATTACAGTGAAAAGAAAAATTCAGCCCTTAGAACCATTTTGATAAGAGGTGGATTTCTTCTCTATTTTCAGGTGAACAATGTGGCACAATCTCGTTTCTACATGGATCCCAAGGAAGTTCAGTTGCAAGTGCATTTACCAGCCAGAAAGAACCACTGAATTCTTCCAGCAACTGGAAGTATCTGGAACCAGCAAGTCCACCTCTCTCGACTATCTTGACAGAGTTCAGAAGTTTGTGAGACACATTTTACATCAGCACCAAGATGCCTGGAGGATTCTTCTTTGAAACCAGCTACATGAACATTTTTCAACCTTCTGAAGGATAGAAGTTTAACCACTTCAATATCGGGCACTTAGACACCTTCCTGTCCAAGCCAATTTTCAGCTTTCAGTGCTCTCGCAATTTGAATGACAATTGCGCGGTCATACAACACTGTACCCAAACACATTTTTTTATCATTTAGTTCTCACAAATAGAGCTTTTTTTTTGGTGGTATTTGATCACCTCCTAAGTTTTTTTTATTTTTTGAGCAACAAATAAAAAAAGAAAAATGTTTGTAAATAAGTGTTTTCTTCTTCAAGGGCGGGCACTGATATGGCTGAACCGATGGGCACTCGTAGGTGGCATGGATGGGCACTCGTAGGTGGCACGGATGGGCACTCGTAGGTGGCACGGATGGGTGGCATTGCTGGGCATCACTGATGTTACATCTGATATAATGGTGCCAGTTAGTGCCCATTTGTGGGCACAGATTGGGCATAATTTGCACATGTGGATGGCCATGGGGTACATACCTGGCCATCCACATGTTGCCCGCTTCTCTGGTGGTCTAGTGTGGGCATCCAAGGGGCGGCTGCCAGACGCCAGACGCGAGTGAGGAAAAGCCGATCAACGACTTTTCCTGTTAACATCGTGATCAACCGTGATTGGACACGGCTAATCACGTGGTAAAGAGCCTCCGCCGGAGGCTCTTTACCAAGATCGGTGTAGCAGTGTGTCAGACACACACCCCGCACCACCGATCGCCTCGATGCGCGCCCTCACGGGCACGAGGTGGCTGTTATCCTGATGGATGTCATGTGACGCCAAGTCAGGATAACTGAACCACTGACCGGCCGTCATTTTGCTATAGGCCGGGCGGGAAGTGGTTAAAGAACAAGAGCTGCCGAAGGAACAAAGGAAACTGGGTAGGCAAGACAGATGGTAACATATGCCTTTAGCCAACTTTATGCATTTTATTTTGCAAAAAAAAAAAAAGCATGGAATAAAACGCTCTTTCCCCACAAACATAGTCCCAATACCATACTGTATTTAACATATCAAATAGATGAAGGCATTGCCTTGTGTAAAGGGAATTGGGACCCCAAGGATATGAGGTGTCTAATCCCAGGAATTTTTCCTGAGATCAAATGACAGTCAACAAAGAGAATGGTTGTAGATCTTGATACCAAGACCTAGGAAGTGTCCACAACAAATGCAACCAAGACGTCAGATCCATGGAGGGTAGAATGCAAAAAATAGCAAATTACATCTAGTACATTCCACGGGAGAGAACTATGAAGGGTGGTATATTGTTTACATCATCTTCAATCAGGGAGAAGAGACAGAACATAAGAGGCACCATTATGATTTCCTGTAACTTGTTCAAGGGTCACTAGCAGATAAGAGTTTTCATCCTGCCGGTGTAACCCCTGAGATTCTGATCACTAAACATTCCACCTATACAGTATCGGTCAAAGAAAAAAGGTTGTATTGCAATAGCCATCAGGCTGTGTGGTATGAACGAGCAAATGTGACTGTCCATGCATGCCTTTGTGTTGCAAGTAACGAGGGAGACTTGTGTCCCTGAAGTAGTCATTTTATTGGCCCCCAAATTAGTCCTTGGCTTTCAACAGTCCAAACCCATGGAAGTGGGATGTCTTATGCAATGGTGTGGATCTGTCTAGTGTGAATGAGTGGCTGAAAGAAAGACCAATGAATGAAGAAATGAGGCATGCATACGACTGTAGACTGGCGAGATCCCTAAGGATATGATCTGAATATAGACTTAAATTTAGATGGCCCATTTGTGCGCCCATTCTGCAATGCATTCAATGAAGGCTGTTGGACATTTATGCAAAGTTTAAGAGTGATTACATGTTCCCAGGAATAAATAACCCAATTGATCCCAAACACTGGTATTCCTGGAAAAGGGAGAGGAAAGATCTGTGTGACAGTTGTACGGGTACCCAATGAGATGGATGTCCTTGTGCCGGCAAAAATTAGTTCGGACTCCTGTAAAGCTCCTATAGTGAAGGCAGCAGATCTAGTTGTCCCTCACTGGACAGTACTGACAGAAAATGCAATTTATGTTATATACACTGAGGATAATCTGATTTCTGGGTTGATAAATGGGATCAAAAAGGTGTGCAGCCTTCATAAAGAATCAGGTGTACATGTTTAGGGATCGGCTGAAATCTGGATATTCAGAATATTCCCATACTAGAGCAGAGAGGCTTAGTGGAGATTGCCTTAGGAGCAAAGGGTATGACATTGGGTACCCTAAACACAATGGATCTAGGAGGTACTCAGAAACAAGTTAGGTCTGATGCAACATATTGGGGAAGGGGTTACGGTGCAGCTAGATGTGAATTATATCCTCCAAAATCTACAACATGCTCACATTGATGCTACTGCCTCGCTATCTGAGGTAATGAAACAAAAAATTCACAAGATTGATAGCAGGATTAGCCAAGGTACACGAAGAAAGACAAATTGCTTCATCTTGCACCCAGGTACAATCAGAATTGTCCTAGAACTTCAGAGTAATAATTGCCTCTTTTTCCAGCAGGGCAATTTTCACTTAAAGTGGAGTTCCACCCAAAAGTGGAACTTCCACTCATCAGATTCCTCCCCCCCTCCGGTGACACAGTTGGCACCTTTCAGGGGGGGGGGTACAGATACCTGTATATTACAGGTATCTGTACCCACTTCCGGCATAGATACCCGCAGAATCTGCGGGTATTTACGCCACTTCCTGCTCCCTCCCCGCTGCCTGCTGGGAAACACACAGGTCCCAGAGGCAGCAGGGACCATCCGGATTGCGCTGCGCGACTCGCGCATGCGCAGTAGGGAACCGGGAAGTGAAGCCGCACGGCTTCACTTCCTGATTCCCTTACCGAAGAAGGAGGCGGCAGCACCCGAGGACGGAGAGACGCTTCGGCCTCGGGTGCCGACATCGCGGGCGCCCTGGACAGGTAAGTGTCCATTTTTTAAAAGTCAGCAGCTGCAGTATTTGTAGCTGCTGACTTTAAAAAAAAATTTTTTTCGGTGGCGCTCCGCTTTAATTTGAGAAAACAAGCAGGTAGGGTAGTATTCAAGTTTGCTACGAGTCATATGGATTGGTAGATGACTCAATTCCATGGCTGTCGAAACCTGACTTGCACGGTCACATCCCTGATTCTGGTTGCAGAGACTGAACATCGTGCATATACCCCAGTCAATTTGGGTACTATCCTATCGTACTCTACCGTGTTACACCCGAGTCCATCATGATCTGGTGGTTTGAGTTGGAGAAAGGTAGGAGTTGTGTTATGCCAAGGGAAACGGGATAGGATCATGAGACAGCAATGCTGGCACAAGGAAGGGTCAGGTCTCATCAATACTGAGAATTTGTCCCAACCTTTTTTAAAATATGTGGGGCAAGGAGGGTATTTGCCGGTATCAAAATGTCCAGTGATGCCCTATATTTTGCCTACGGGTTGAACTGTACTCAGCGTGGTACCTTGGGGAGTCTACTGTACATCTGTTCTTGGAACAGATATAGCAGAGACACAAGGATGTACCCCTATTACCCCAGAGAAAAGGCTTGATAATAAATCTGACACCCCCATACACCTACAGAAACTTCCTCTGGGATTTGGGGCCTGAGTTAAAAGCTTGGCTAATAGACTTCAGGCAACAGGATGAGATTTTAAATGTGTTAAGGAGATGCTAACAAGCCACCATACAACTCGCTCATGATCAAAATGGATTAATCCAAGTATCCCATGCATGAGATGGAGATATGAAGGTTTCTTGGTGGGAAAGTTTATTCAGGTACAGTCCTAAAGCCACAGCTTTCCTAAACATCTTGCTCCACCCTGTTCTGATCTCTGTAGCCTTGTTGCTTTTCCTGATGCAGTTAATAATGTGTATTACTCACGAGACTGAACACCAAACTATGTGAATGTGTATCTCAACAGGGTATCTCCTCTTGAAGAAAAGAAGCAACTAACAAACGAATCTCTGAAGAAGCCTGATCCAAACCAGGCCAGTATAAAGTTTGCACATTTAAGAGCGAGCGGACCCTAGAACTATATATATTTTTTATTTTTGTGTTTTATGTTTTAGGGAGAAGCCTCTAAATTGGAATAATAAAGTGCAATCAGGTTTACCTAAATTCAAATTTTTGATTTTTTTTTTTTTTTTTTTAGTGCAGGAGAGGAGTTGCCCTTTCTTTCTATGCAACTACTGCAATAATTGCTGCAATGTGTTTTCAATGTACTCAGCAATAGTTCTCACAGCAACCATGTACTTTTTTTTTTTTTTTTTTTAATACAGATTCAATGTTCTGTAACAATCTAAAGTGGAATGTGTAAAATAAATACATAAAAATAAATTAATTAAAAAGTCTTAAAAATCTGTACCCATTTTTTTTAGCCTCTTTCATTTACCTTCCTCTTTTTTCCCTTGTTTAATATCGTGTTCTCCAAGTTGTTCTTTTGGTTCATTTCCTTAGACAATGTAATTAGTCCATTAGCATATCATTTTTATGCATCATTTATAACTATAAGTAAATAAATGTATAAGAAATATTGCTTTGAATATGAGAGAGGCGCTGTGAATTATATTCCTGCCCAAGTCAACTTCAAGAGTCTGAAATATGATACTCGTGAGACACGAGTAACATATTTTGCAACCGTTAATACCTGGATGTCCAGGGATAACCTAGTTTCATGTCTTATTGTAGTTTTACATCCCTCAGTCTGCCTACTGCGCTAACCTGAGCCCCGTGAATGGGTAGGGTGAACACAGAGACTGAGACCTGGCAATATCATGCAGCCTTGACCATCCCTACCTTTTAGGGGCTCTGGTAGATACCGGCTATTGCTCTGACTCTGAATCCTGTGGGGATCCTCATTTACCCGTCCACATAATCCTTATAAGTATTAATCCTTAATGGACAAACCGCTGCATCAATCTGGATTCCCTCACCAATAACTGTACACTGATATTCTCCCTTTTCTTTTTGTATCCATGTACGACTGTCTGGAGGCCTTCCCTACCCCCCCACATGAAGAAGCAAAAAAACCACCATGACAAAGGTGCAACAACTAGCCTTTCCATAACCTTCCTTCACCATGCTGAAAAGTGCCATATTGCACTCCGATCCAATCTTTGCAATCATCACACAGCATTCTCAATTAACAGGACTAAATATGCCAGGATCCCGCCATTGATGTTGGAGTTTTGCCTTTCCGCGGTATAACGGCAAGGAAACATCGCAGCACAGGCACTCATGGTCCGTATGTGAAGTCTCAAAGGCACCAGGATTTCTTTGCAGTCTCAAGTCTATCATGATGTGTTCCATCATGCTCAAGAAAGAGGAGGAGGCTGCGGTGGTGGTGGCCTTCTGCGCTGTCGTGGGTGGGTAAAAAAGAAAAAAAAAAACATTGAGGGAGGGCATAAGTTTAAGAATGAACTTCAGGGGGAAATGTGAGGCCTACTATGATTTTTTTTCCTGTCAATTATAATCATTATTAAATTGACATACAATATGGCTTAAAAAAAAATTTAAGAAAACTGCCTGGACATTCTCAATGGCTGACATCATAAAACCGCTCTGGTATTTCATCTAGAGTTAGTATCTGGGAAGGTCTGTTTATATTGTCCACTATACTACTTGGCCCATAGATGTAATGTTTGAACACTAATGTTACTGTAAATAAGTCAATCCATTGCCTGGAAGAAATCACTTGGGGGGCTGCGAGGATGACCTAACTGCAGGGCCGTCTTTAAAATTGACTGGACCCTGGGCAAAAAATTTTTTGGGCCCCCTCTTCCATGCACCTTTCGCTCTCCACATGCTATGAGACAGACAATAAATAGCAGCTAGACTCAGTTTACTGAATCAGATCAGGCAGCATTTGGTTGCCAGAGGTTACAGTGCATCATTATCGCTCACTTACTGGCTGCTAGAAGTTACAGCACACATTATGGCTCACTATTTTCTAGAGGTTACAGCACATGACTTCAGCTTGTTGATTGGTTGCTAGAGATTACTGTACATCAAAACTGCTCACTGATTGATTGCTAGAGGTTAGTGGACATCTATACCACTCACTAATTTGTTGCTGCACATTACTGCTTACTGATTGGTTCCTAGAGGTTACTGCATATCCTTAGTGCACATCATTACTGCTCACTGATTGGTTATTAAAGGTTACAACACACCATCTCCTCACTGCCAGCACAGCATGGACTGGGGAGGTGAGGGGACCCATTAATAGACGGAATACGCTTAGGAATCCTAGGACTTCTGGGATCAGTGGCAATGCTGGGGGGGGGGGGGTTAATGGGATCAGTAACAGTGGTGGGGGATAAGATTAGTTAGGAGGCTGTACACTGTGGCAAATTCTGAATCATGTAGAGCAAAAGTTTAAATCTTTGGAAAGTATATAGTGGGGGATACTACCAATGTAATGGGGAATTTACAATGACCACCAATGTGAGGGGGAATTTGCACTGACCACCATGTAATGAGGAATTTTACACCTCCCATCAATAGAAAAAGAGGGATTTCTACACTGACAATATCATTAGTAAGACCTCATCTGGAATATGCAGTTCAGTTTTGGGCACCGGTTCTCCAAAAGGATAAATCAGGGAACTGGAGAAGGTTGCCCTGCTCTGCACTAAACTGAGAAGAGGCATGGAGGAGCTCAGCTATGAGGAAAGATTAGAAGATTAGAGGAACTGAATCTATATCCATCAGAAGAGGAGATTAAGGTGGATATGATCAACATGTACAAATACATAAGTGGTCCATATAGTTAACTTGGTGTTGAGTTGTTGACCTTAAGGTCATCACAGGACAAGGAGGCACTCTACGTCTAGAGGAAAAACGATTTCATCTCCAAATTCTGAAAGGTTTCTTCACAGTAAGAGCTATGAAAATGACGCCCTCCAGAGGTGGTTCTGGTAATTTCAGTAAATTGCTTTAAAAAAAAGGCCTGGATTCTTTCCTAAATGTACAGATTATAACTGGGTACTAACATATATAGGTAAAGTTGATCCAGGGAAAACCTGATTGCCTCTCGGGGGATCAGGAAGGAGTTTTCCCTGCTGTAGCAAATTGGAGAATGCTTTGCTGGGTTTTTTTGCCTTTATCTCGATCAACTGTGGGTGAAGGATTGTGTATATGGGATTGTATTTTTTTTGGTTTAACTAGATAAACTTGTCTCTTTTTTCAACCTGACTATGTAACTATGACGCCAATGTAATTAGAGCATTTACATCAAGCACCAGTGTAAGGGGGAATATATAAATAATCCCCATGTAAGGGGGTATTTGCACTGACAACCATTGTCGAGGAGATTTGTACTGACTAACAATGTAAGGTGACACTTCCACACTGACCACCAATGTAAAGGCAATTCTGCACTTACCACCAATGCGAAGGGAAATGTACACTGATCACCAATGTTAGGAAGAATTTACACTGACAACCAATGTAATGGGGGATTTCTACACTGACCTCCAATGTAAGGGGGATTTACAATCACCAACAATGTAAAGGGGGCTTCTACATTAACCACCAATGTAAGGGAGGATTCAAAACTGACCACAAATGCAAGTTTAGATTTTTTTTTTTTTAATGATTACCAATATAAAGAGGGGTTTCTACACTGGCCACCAATGTAATGGGGATTTACACTGACCACTAATGTAAGGGGGACCTTCACACTGGTCACTAGTGTGAATGAAAGGATTGTACACCAAGCCCCAATGTAATGGAACAATTTACATTGACCAATGTAATTGACATTTAGCCTGTGTTCCCATTTGTATGTGTCGGGAATGCATGCAAAAATCACTTTACTGACATCAAAGAAACATACTGCCCTTTAGCAGATACACAGCAGTGCCATTATTTGCTAATGACACCCTCATGCATCAGCTGAGATGTGCGTATTTACATAAACCAAAATTCAGGGTGCTGTGGCACCATGTTATTTTTAAGAAGGGTTACACCTCCAATTTGCTTACCTTTGCAGAACAGCCTGATGTTAGGCTTAATGACTATAGTTGTAGGCAGGACTTTCAAGCACGCTCCTTTACCTCCCCAGTGGGCAGCATTCAGCAGAAGTGATGGTATGGACAATGATATACATATGAATGCCGCTTCTATTTACATATGCCACCGCTATTTACATATCAATGCAGGTTATTTACATGTAAACACAGGGTCTGCAGGTGAGTCATCTGTATATGGCAAAAGGACAGAACTGGGTAGCAGCAACAGAACTTTACACTGAGATATCGGGACACAGCACAGGACTAAAACTTCAAAGGATAAGGGAATTTAAACTGGGATAGTTGTCAAGTATGAGGCAGCTGATTTGGGCCCAACAATGATGGGGCCTGGGGCAGCTGCCCCTTTTGTCCTGCCTTAAAAACGGTCCTGCCTAACCGATTAGCGTCTTAAGTACCTGATTGTCAATGGAGGGCACTTAGATTGACAGATGGTAATGTTACAAAAATTCCTTTAAGTAAAACCAAAAAAAAAAAAAAAACACCCTTAAAGGGGGGTTGGGCAGAGGGGGCATATAAAAGCAAGTCAACACTCTACATCGGCTTTCTTTAAGCCCAGACAGTCAGAAGACCAGGATGTCTGAATAACTTAGCATTTTTTCTCTTTTCTGTAACTTTCTGAAATGCAATTTGTCAATATATTGATTACATTTGTATTTGCATTTTAACATCATTATTTTTGTTGTATTACTCACTTACTTTGTAGTTTATTATATTTGATCTGATTAGCGACTAACTTCTGTTCTGTAATAAATACATTGGATTTTATTTTATTTAGCACAGTGGTTCATTATTATTATTTTTTTTTAATTCTTTTTTATTAAGCTTTTGCACACAATACAAAACATAAAACAATCGCTGACCCGGGTTGGCCTCACAAGGCCATCAACTAAGAACTAATATAGTTCAATCTATCCCCTTCCCATTCCTACCACCCCCCTTCTCAACCAACCTATAACCATAGTTAATATACATACATATGTACACCTTAACACTATTACATAAATTTACCATGCCTCTCTTTGGATAGGTAGCTACTCAATCCGGTAAGTGGGTATTTTGTCTATGTCTCATGAGGGGAATCCCATCAATTAGGATTCGCCTATTCTATCCAGGTATCATAGGTTTCTAATGCAAGCAAAATTACACATTAATATTTAGCCCACTGTATCTGAAGAGTCCAGCCAAGCCTGTCACACTTTTCTAAATTTCTTTTCACAGCCTCTGGACCTGTATGTTGCTTTGTATAGAGGTATTACAGAGTTGATCAGACCCTTCCAATACAATATAGACGGTGCAGCTGTTTTCTTCCATTTCAATAGGATGATGGCCTTTCTACCATAAAACAACGCAATATTTAACAAAGTGCGGTGTGCTCTGTATGGAACCACCTCTTCCACCAACCCTATTAGACAGACTCTTGGGGTCATAGGAACTGGGATACTAAGTTGCTCCGAGAGGCATTCAGTAATCCCAGACCAGAAAGTTTGAATATGCGTGCAACTCCAAAAAATATGCTCTGAGTCAGCTGGAGAATGAGAGCATCTCCAGCACGGACTATTGACAGAAGGATATATGCGAGACAATCTGGCAGGGGTAAAATAAATACGGTGAAGGAACTTGAAATGAATTAGGCGGTCTCTTGCAGATACTAAGTACTGAAAAGGATGATCCCACATATTCTCCCAGTCCTCCCCTTCTATACTAATGATTTCTTTCTCCCAACGTTCCCTGCATCTGGTTACACCTAGTGGCGTCTTTTTAAAGAGAGATTTGTACACTGTTGACAGAGGTTTAACCAACTCCTCCTCAGTCAAAAGAGTCTGCAGGGCTGATGGCAGGAATTCTATTCTTTTGCCATCGAACTGCGCCTGAAATGCGTGGCGCAGTTGCAAATAGCGGAAGAAGAAGGAATTCGGTAAATTATGTCTGGACTTTAATTGGTCAAATGTACACAGCTCCCCCTCTCTGGTGACATCTCCGAACACCTTAACACCCCCACACACCCATACCATAGGATCTGGGAGGGAGTAGAAATGAGGCAGGGCTGGGTTCATCCACAGTGGGGCTGATGGCGTAACTCCCAAATAGCTTGGGGACATCAACGTGGTGGTGCCCATGGCCCATGCCCTTATGGTCGCTTTCATTAAGGCAGGCAAGATTTCGGGCCTCTGTAGAGGGCCAATCTCAGACTCTCATAGGACCCCAAGTGTGCAGCTTCCAGGACCGTGGCGGAGTCCCCGTCATCCGCCATCGCCTAGCAACCACCATCTGGCCAGCCACATAATATTTATGTCAGGTAGAGCTAGTCCCCCCTGACCCCACGGCTCCTGAAGTATTTTGATGCTTATGCGAGGTGCCCGTAGGGACCATATAAAAGAACCTATTATACTGTTTAATGTTCTGAAAAAGGATTTTGGTATCCATATGGGAGAGTGGCGTATAAAGTATAGTATAACCGAGAGAAACTTCATTTTTATAAGGCTAACCCTCCCTACCAGAGAGAGAGGTAATTTCTGCCAAGCTTGGGTTTTTAGTTTGAGTCTATTAACTATGGGGAGGAGATTTAGAGACATATAGTCCTGAATACAGGCTGTAATTTTTATTCCTAGATAAGTAATAGAGGAGACCCATTGCAACGGTAGTGTGTCATCTTGAAATGTTCTAGCCTCTGGACCTAATGGCAGAATTGATGACTTGCTTCAGCAGGCCCGAGAAAGTGGCAAACCTGTCCAATATCGACAAGGCTGCTTTTAAGGAGGGTCCCGGATCCTGGAGGAACAGGAGCAGATCATCCGCGTACAATGCTACACATTCATTAATGTTACCCACCCGAATCGAACCCACCAGCTCAGATCTTCTAAGTGCCCTTGACATGGTATCAAAAGATAAGGGGAAAGGGGGGAAGGATGGGAGGAGGGAAGGGGAAGCAGGATGAGAGGAAAAGGGGAGAATGTGAGTACACAGATGCTAAATCATCTATATTTTAAGTAGTTTTAACCCGTTAGGGTGTTGTTGCTGTAACCATTACTAAATTGTATCACATGAGGGGCAAGGGAAAGGGGGAACCCAATAGGACGGGTTCAAGGAAAGGGGTTACTTCATGCAACAATAGAATGCAGAATGGTATTGTGATAAAATCAATTTTATTGGTCTTGCGCTTAAAAAATTGTACACAAAAAAACTTCCAAGGGCTTAAATGTGTACTGCAAATAGGCCTAGAAAACCAGACAGGACAGACTGGACAAACAATACATTAAGAAAACATTTAAAGCTACCCGGTCAGGGCATATTGCAGTTTACCACTTGGCCTTATGGGGGAGTCAATCAGTCTAATTGAGTTGGTGACTTTGCACACAAATGGGGGTTTAATCAAGGATTGAGTGTTTTAGGCTTAACGGGTAGAACCCTGTGGTAAAGTGCAATGGGAGAGTGTTGGACACAGTGAGTAGGAAGGAAACCAGTAGTGTTAGGGGGGCAGGGTGGAATCCCTTCCGCAATAACTTTCAGGAATAATTCCTATTAATTGGATATGGGGCAGTATTAGGCAATCGATCCTATTGTTGTATTGACTTATGGGTTAGTCCGGAAGTCCTTGATAACCTGTGGAGATGTTAAAGATACTGGTTCCAACTGATGTCAAATATGCTGTAGTATCATAGGCAGACAACAAACTTTCAAAGTTTCAGGCAGTAGTGTAATCACTTTAAGCCGTGAATTTATGGTGTAGTCAGCGCACAAATGCTAATAGTATTGAACAATGTTAGTTGTTGGCTTTACGTTACCACTGGCTTCCACGCTGCTCCTACTCGGGGGTGCTTTAGACCACTAGTCCTAGTGGCCACGGCTGCTGATGCGTTCCTTTTGCAGATGTGGGATATCCATTCAATCCTGCTGTATGTTGCGGTACTCTGTTGATCCGTGTGGATATAGATTCCCGTCACACTGAGTTGCTTGGCAAGCCTGGTGTTTACCCCTTTTTGGTCAGCAGCTGTGTCCTTCTCGTGTCAGCTCCTCTGCTGAGTGTCTCCCGTCACTGCCCTGAGCGCACGGACCGGGCGGCGCTGTGACGTCAACGCGTTTCGCCGTGATTCAATGACGTAGCTTCATCTTTGGACGTTCATTGAAGTGACATCTCCGAACACCTTAACACCCCCACACACCCATACCATAGGATCTGGGAGGGAGTAGAAATGAGGCAGGGCTGGGTTCATCCACAGTGGGGCTGATGGCGTAACTCCCAAATAGCTTGGGGACATCAACGTGGTGGTGCCCATGGCCCATGCCCTTATGGTCGCTTTCATTAAGGCAGGCAAGATTTCGGGCCTCTGTAGAGGGCCAATCTCAGACTCTCATAGGACCCCAAGTGTGCAGCTTCCAGGACCGTGGCGGAGTCCCCGTCATCCGCCATCGCCTAGCAACCACCATCTGGCCAGCCACATAATATTTATGTCAGGTAGAGCTAGTCCCCCCTGACCCCACGGCTCCTGAAGTATTTTGATGCTTATGCGAGGTGCCCGTAGGGACCATATAAAAGAACCTATTATACTGTTTAATGTTCTGAAAAAGGATTTTGGTATCCATATGGGAGAGTGGCGTATAAAGTATAGTATAACCGAGAGAAACTTCATTTTTATAAGGCTAACCCTCCCTACCAGAGAGAGAGGTAATTTCTGCCAAGCTTGGGTTTTTAGTTTGAGTCTATTAACTATGGGGAGGAGATTTAGAGACATATAGTCCTGAATACAGGCTGTAATTTTTATTCCTAGATAAGTAATAGAGGAGACCCATTGCAACGGTAGTGTGTCATCTTGAAATGTTCTAGCCTCTGGACCTAATGGCAGAATTGATGACTTGCTTCAGCAGGCCCGAGAAAGTGGCAAACCTGTCCAATATCGACAAGGCTGCTTTTAAGGAGGGTCCCGGATCCTGGAGGAACAGGAGCAGATCATCCGCGTACAATGCTACACATTCATTAATGTTACCCACCCGAATCGTACCCACCAGCTCAGATCTTCTAAGTGCCCTTGACATGGGTTCCATCATTAGGGCAAATAAAAAAGGGGAGAGTGGGCACCCCTTCCTAGTACCCCTCCCTATTGGGAAATAATCAGAAACGTTAATTCCTAGCCGAATTGCTGTTTTTGGAGTGCTATATAATAACTTTACCCATCAACCGAATCCTGGACCGATCCCCATGGCCTCTAACACCCTGTGCATATACTGCCAGTCCACAGAATCAAAGGCCTTCTCAATGTCTATAGAGACTACAACCTTGGCCGGGGACTCTGTAGTATCTAACTGTAAGTGTGTGAATAATCTCTGTAGATTCGTGTCTGTTGATTTGCCAGGAATGAAACCTGTTTGATCAATGTCCACCAGGGTATCATTAACCCTGGCCAACCTCGATGCTAGCACCTTAGCAAGAATCTTCAAATCCATATTAAGTAACGCTATAGGGCGATACGAAGAGCACTCTAAGGGATCCTAGCAAGGCTTCAGGAGGAGGACCATATAAGCTTCCATCATGGATTCTGGCAAGGATCCCTGCTCCAGACAATGCTTAAAAAGCATATTTAGCCTAGGGGCTAGTTGTGACATGTATAACTTATAAAAATCGGAGTGAAATCCATCAGGACCCGGAGCTTTATGGGGAGGGAAAGCAAGTATGGCTGTTTCAATATCTAGGACAGAAATACCTTCGTCTAAAAGGGCAGCATCAGTAACTGACAATCTAGGCATGAAGAAGCTCTGTAGTAACTCTTCCAACTCCTCAGTAGCAAACTCAGGGATGGGTGAATACAGGGACTTATAAAAGTTTACAAATTCCTCCAGTACCGTTACAGGGTCAGACACCAATCTTCCATCCCCTGTCCTTACCACCAGAATACTAACTGGTACCCTTTGATCAGCTGCTAAATTGGCCAAAAGTTTGCCGTTTTTGTCCCCTTCAGCAAAAATATTTTCAGACCTATGTTTTGCCTCTGTATGAGTTAATCAGAGAAGTGCAATGCCACCACTCGCCTGTTTTCCAGTAGTGACACATAAGTGGCTTCCGAGGGAGAGTCTGCATGTGCTTTAGCACTCTCCCGCTTTTGGCCAGTAGAAGCTCACCCTCTTCATTATGATCCCTCCTAGCTGCCTTAATGGCAGATATGCATTCACCCCTTGAGACTGCCTTAAACGTGTCCCATACCAAAGATGGATCAGCCGAGTCTACATTGGTGACCCAAAAGGTATCCATGGCAGTTTGAATTTGAGCTGTCACCTGCTCTTCTTGTAACCAACCTGTTGCCAGCCTCCATCCCCCTCTCCTCCCCCCGAAGGGGAAGGCCAGGGTAACCAATAGTGGGTTATGGTCGGAAAGTCCCCCAGCCAGATACTCTGAATCATAGAGGTACTTTAACATGGGGCATTCCCAAGTGCCAAGTCAATTCTGGCCAAGGATTTATGAGTTAAAGATATATGGGAGTATGAAGTGGTGTCTGGGTGCCCCCACCTCCACAGTTCAGTCAAACCCGCCACAGTTGCCCAGGTGTTATAGTTCAACCGAGGCAGGCCTAGTTAGATTAGTGGAATCCAACCCAGGTTCTAGTATGGCATTGTAATCTCCCATGAAAAGCACAGGGAGATGCAGGTAAGGTGCCAGTGTCACCAATAAGTCATATAACAATTGTACCTGAAAAGGAGGAGGTAAATATATACTTACTAACAAAATTTTTTGACAAGAGACATCTAATACAAGTGCCACATATCGTCCTCTCAGAACTGTAAACACCTGGTGTACCGTACACGCAATTGCTTTACTAATTAGAATGGAAACTCCCCTGGCGTATGTAGAATAGGTGGAGTAGAATGCACTCTGAATCCACGGTTTGCGTAAAGATAAAATTTTACTACCCTCCAGGTGTGTTTCTTGGAGGAGGACGATATGTGGCTTCACCTGCTTCAAATTTTGAAATACTTTCGCCCTCTTAAATTTATTGTTTAGTCCCCTCACATTCCATGAAACTATTTGTAGCTTACTAGCCATCATAATAGTGAAAAAAGTCTGCTGTCAGGAATACCCCTTTTTGTATTGCAGTGACTGTTAAATTCCACTTACACATGGTCATGTACAATCTATGTGACATAGGTGCACCATTAATAACAATCCTAAGATCTTGGTCAATCCCTCCCTCCCCTGCTGTTATACCAGAAACTGCAAAAAAACAAACAACAAAACTTGTCCGGTATGCAGCTTTAGCCCTGGAACAAAAATCCTTGAAGAGTTCAACTTGAAGTGTCGACAGTTCGGCATTGGATGATGAAAAAAGAAAAACAAACGATTTTCTCTGGTGTTTCCTAGTTAGAACTCCATGCTCAGTCCAGGAGCGGGAAAGTACAGCCGATCGGCCACATAACCAAAAGGGCAATTCAGGAATGTTAATAACGGAAAAAAGAAAAAAACAACCAAAATTAACAGCTCACTAAGTCATAGTGTGCAGTCCATGTTAAAAGTCCCCCTCACCATATGCATAGGTTACAGGCGGATAACTGTATGTGCACGTGGGGAGTCAGTAGGGTGTGTATATGCAGTAGCTCAGTTCATTGTGCACTCAGGAAGGTCACGCGCCATCAATCAGAGACTGTAAAAAACCTCCCGGTAGTAAAGAAAAAAATCCGCAAAAATAAAAAGAGATAAAACAAAGAAACAAAAATCAAATAACAGGACGTATGCAACTCCTGCTCCTTTAGAAGATGATGGTTTATGGATTTTGATACATAAACCAATCGCAGGCATCTTGCGGGTTGTCCAAGAACTTCACAGTGCCCTTAAACTGCACACGAAGACGGCTAGGGTATAGCATACTGTATTTAAATTCCCATTCTCTAAGCCTTTTCTTCACATCCGTGAAAGACCGGCGTCTTCTTTGCGTCTCAGCCGAGAGGTCATCCCTGTATCCCTTTAATTAAGGAATCTAATCAGGAAAGGTCGTGGCGGGGCGCCTGAGGGCCTAGAGCCAGTGGGAACCCTGTGCACTCTTTCAGCAACATAGGTGGGAAGGAGATCCCCAATGCCAACAGGGATTTGAAGAATTGCTCCGCAAAAGTTGTAGCAGCAGTCCCCTCAGCCCCTTCAGGCAACCCCACCACCCTCACATTATTTCTTCTTTGGCGGTCTTCCGCGTCATCTGCTCTATGCTGTAATGATCTCACCATAACTTTAAGTTCTACAAGCTTTGTTCCCTGGGTATGTGAAGCATCTTCCACTTCCGATATACGATCCTCCGCTGTGGTCAGTCTGCCCCTGATCTTATCAAGATCATGGCGGATAAGGCTGCATTCAGAGGCTAGCAGATCTATGCGTCCCATAAGCTCTAATTTAGAAGCCGCTATAGCTTCCAGGATGGGGCCTGTTATGGCTGTAGTGTCTACCTCTATCTCCTGGGAAGGGAGAGAGGGATCCTCCAGCCCCCGTGAAGCAGAACTGCCTTGCTGTGCCATCTTCACCGCCGAATGGTTGGTGCGCTGTTTTGAGGAGACAGGAGTAGAGAAGAAGTGGGCAGCGCTAACCGAGGTGCTTCCCTGAGAGCGGAGATTCCTCTGTTCCAGCGGTGGCTGAGTACGCTGTGCCTGTTGCTTTTTGGATGCCGAGGATGGCATCTTACTGTGCCCAGCTACCTCCGCCAGCAATGAGCCACAAATAGGAGCTTTAGAAACCGGTCGATCGCTCGAAAAACAGGATTATTTACCGAAGGATAGCTGGAGCTCTCAGGAAACACGTCCCGCTGCGATCACATCCGGCCACGCCCCTTCATTATTCTTTTTAATGAAAGATACAACAAGGCCTTAATTTATAATCCCAGATAGGATCGAAGGAATAAGTGAGGTATTAAATTAGCCAAAACATTTGAGACTAGCAAGGGCAACAAGTTGATCGCTCCAACAACCGAAGTCCACTACATCAGAGACAAGTAAACACAATTTCTCAGTTGTGCAACTATACCATTAACCTAAAAACACCATTAGAGGGGGCCAAAAATATTGTGTTGTACACCTATTCTGTAGACATAACATTTTTTCCTGACTGTTCAGTTTTAAGCTTCCTATCGTAACGTAGTAATCTTCACATTCGTCCAACTCCAGCAATAACCATTTATGCGGGGTTTTGTGTATGGAAAAGTAACATTAACATTACAGAAGCCCTCTTGGCCCCACTGAGCAATTCTGAATAGTAAGGCAGGAAGTAGTTTCTGGCTCCCAACTGCATAAAACATTGTCTGCGAAGGAACGGGATGTGGTGTTGTGCCTCTGCCCTCCTCACTTTGCCCAGTGCATTGAGGATGTACTGTATATCAGAAATGCTGATTGGAAATTAGAGAGCCAAATAGAAAAGAAGATAGAGATTAGAGATATAGACTTTTGCTTTCTAGAGCTACAGATGTCCTGAAGACTAGGGGCTAAAGGTTATAAAAAAAAGAGACTCACTGACAAGATGGCTTTCAGGCACATTCTCAATGTTTCCCATGGGACCCAATAAACCCACACCTGGTTAAAAGGGGTCTCACTCCTCCTTCAAAGCACACAAGTTGTATAGTGCTGCTACAACATGTGCAGGAGACTGCAGTACAACTTGTTCATCAATATCAGTGAGAATTTATAGATCTAGATATTTAAAAGCATTTCCATTAACCACTGTAAATATTGTAATTAGAAATACATTTCAGTTAAAAGGAAATAGATTTAACCACTTGACAACTGGGCACTTAAACCCCCTTCATGACCAGACCAATTTTCAGCTTTCAGCGCTCTCACACTTTGAATGACAATTACTCAGTCATGTAATACTGTACCCAAATGAATTTTTTTTCCTTTTTTTCATACAAATAGAGCTTTCTTTTGGTGGTATTTGATCACCTCTGGGTTTTTTTTTTTTTGGGTTATAAATGAAAAAAGACCGAACATTTTGAAAAAAAACGCATTTTTCTTTGTTTCTGTGATAAAATTTTGCAAATTAGTAATTTTTCTTCATAAATTTTGGCCACAATTTATACTGCTACATATCTTTGGTAAAAATAACCCAAATTAGTGGATATTATTTGGTCCGTATGAAAGTTAGAGAGTCTACAAGTTATGGTGCAAATCATAAAAAATTGATCACACCTGATGCACTGACGGTCTATCTCATTTCTTGCGACCCGAACAAATCAGGAAAGTACAAATACCCCACAAATGACCCCTTTTTTGAAGGTAGACATTCCAAGGTATTTAGTAAGATGCATGGTGAGCTTTTTGATGTTGTCATTTTTTCCCACAATTCTTTGCAAAATGAAGATTCCCCCCCCCCCCCCCCCCCCACACACACAAAATTGTCATTGTAATAGGTTATTTCTCTCACATGGCATGTGTATACCACAAATAACGCCCCAAAATACATTCTGCTACTCCTCCTGAGCATGGGGATACCACGTGTGGGACTTTTTCACAGCCTGGCCACATAGGGAGGCCCAACATGCAGGGAGCACCATCACGTGTTCTAGGAGCATAAATTACACATCTAATTTGTTGACTACCTCTTACACTTTTGAAGGCCCTGGAGAACCAGGACAATGACATGTGACACTGACGTGGCACTGATGACAAATGGCACTGATACGTGGCACTGATGATAGATGGCACTGATACGTGGCACTGACACTGATGTGGCACTGACAACAGATGGCACTAATACATGGCACTGATGATAGATGGCACTAATACATGGCACTGATGACAGATGGCACTAATACGTGGCACGGACAGATGGCTCTAATACGTGGCACTGATGACACGTGACACTGATGACCGATGCCACTAATATATGGCACTGATGACACGTGGCACTGATGACAGATGGCACTAATACGTGGCACTGATGACATGTGGCACTGATGAAAGATGGCACTAATATGTGGCACTGATGACAGATGGCACTAATACGTGGCACTGATGACAGGTGGCACTGATGACAGGTGGCACTGATACGTGGCACTGATGACAGGTGGCACTGATACGTGGCACTGATGACACATGACACTGATGACAGTTGGCACGTGACACTGACAGGTGGCACTGATGACAGATGGCACTATGTGGCACTGATGACAGATGGCACTTATACGTGGCACTGGGGACAGATGGCACTGGGGACAGATGGCACTGGGGACAGTTGGCAGGGACATGACAGCAGGGACAGATGGCAGGGACATGACAGCAGGGACATGATGGCAGGGACATGACAGCAGGGACATGATGGCAGGGACATGACAGCAGGGACATGATGGCAGGGACATGACAGCAGGGACATGATGGCAGGGACGAAATTTTTTTCGTTTTTGCTTTTCTTCACTTACCGCCGCAGCGGTTCGCTCTCCCTCCTCACACGCTGTCTCTGTGTGAGGAGGGAGAGCGGGCGATGAGAGATGATCTCATATGTTTACATATGAGATCGTCTCTCATTGGCAGAGCGATCGCGCTGAAAACGGCCGCTATGATTGCCCGTTTTCAGCGATCTGTGACTGGCTGTGTCCAAGGGACACGGCCAGTACAAAACTTCCCCGATGCGCGCCCGCGGGAGCGTGCAAAGCGGAAGTAAACAGGAGGACGTCCAGGGACGCCCTCCCGGCAATTGGAGTCCGCGCTGTAGCTGTCTTTCGGCTATAGCGCGGATGCCTAGTGGTTAAAGTATTGTGTTGTTGTTATTGTAATTGGTTCCACTTCAAAATGTGGGCCTTATGTTTTCCCTGATCACATTTCGCATGGGTTGTAAATAGCAACCTTCTTTGACTCATCCAATCAGGCTGTGCCCAATATACATTTTCTAGGAACAGTGACCAAATTTGGAATAATTATATTAGTCATAGTACAGGAGGGGGATATAATGCTTTGTGACCAAGCTATGACTCTTGTGTGGGGAACATGCAGCAGTCATGATGGGCAGACCTGAAGTGAACAGGTAACCCAAGCTATACTTGCATCTTTCATTGTAAATACTGTCTGGTGTGTAATTTGTACTATATATTTTATGTAACCCTATCAAATGTGTATTGCGGATGGAACTACTACTACTACTACTACTACTACACATTTACACAAACTAGTCAACAGATGGTGACCACATGACTTGGACGCAAATTTGGTGGTCTCTTTCAGCAATAGTTCAAGGGGTTGCAATTTCTACAAAAGGCACACTAAGAAAGGGTTTTTCATTTGAATGCTAAAAATGAACATTGGGTGCACTATATGCTTAACCACTTCCTGCCCGGCCTATAGCAAAATGACGGTCGGGGGGTGGTACACTTATCCTGACTGGGCATCATATGACGTCCATCAGGATAACAGCCGCCGCGCGCCCATGGGGGCGTGCATCGCAGCGATTGGTGGTGTGGTGTGTCAGTCTGACACACCGATCTTGGTAAAGAGCCTCCGGCAGAGGCTCTTTACCATGTGATCAGCCGTGTCCAATCACGGCTGATCACGATGTCAACAGGAAAAGCCGTTGATCGGCTTTTCCTCACTCGCGTCTGACAGTCGCGAGTAGAGGAGAGCCGATTGGCGGCTCTCCTGACACGGGGGGGGTCTGCGCTGATTGTTTATCAGCGCAGCCCCCCTCGGATGCCCACACTAGACCACCAGGGAAGCTGCCAGGACCACCAGGGAAGGGGGCAACATGTGGATGGCCAGGTATGTACCCCATGGCCATCCACATGTGCAACTTATGCCCAATCTGTGCCAATCAGTGCCCACAAATGTAACATCAGTGATGCCCATCAGTGCCACCAATCAGTGCCACCTATCAGTGCTCATCCGTGCCACCTACGAGTGCCCATCAGTGCTACCTATGAGTGCCCATTAGTGCCATATACCAGTGCCACCTATCAGTGCCCATCATCAGTGCTCGTTAGTGCCACCTCATCAGTGCCACCTCATTGGTGCCCGTCATTGAAGAAGAAAACGTACTTATTTACAAAAAATTTTAACAGAAACAAAGAAAAACTTGTTTTTTTTTTTCAAAATTTTCATTTTTTTATTTGTTGCGCAAAAAATAAAATACGCAGAGGTGATCAAATACCACCAAAACAAAGCTCTATTTGTGGGAATAAAATGATAAAAAATTTGTTTGGGTACAGTGTTGTATGACCACACAATTGTCATTCAAATTGCGACAGCGCTGAAAATTGGCCTGGACAGGAAGGTGTCTAAGTGCCTGGTACTGGAGTGGTTAATATAGAAATGGGCTAAAAGAAATAGCTGCATTGGACAGTGTGTAATCAATAGGGAGCCTACTGTTAATATACTGGAGGAACACAACTTTAGTTGTACATGTCAAAAGCTAAATATAATACAGAATTTGTATATAAAGAGTCGAGATCCATGAGATTGAGATGAAAAGAGCTGTTGCTCAATGTTTATATGCATGACGGGTCAGTCTGTCTATTTAAAACAAAAAAAAAAGTTGCCTGCATCTGATGAAGTACATGTATGTAGATCAACGGGAATTGAGAGCACAGCACAAAAGAGGGATAGGGAGGACAGTTTTTAGAAAATGTGCTACGTGTAACCAATATTGGTAAACTATTGCCAGGAGTACACCCCAGATGAAGTCTGATGAGACGAAACGCGTCGGGAGACTCCACTGCCTGCCACAATTTTATTATAAGCGCTTTTTACTTTGGAAAATGTAAGTGTTTTACCTTTTAAATAAATTGGTTATACCAAACGTTATTACACTATTTGGCCCCCTTTTCTTCTTTATGGGCTATCTTCATCAAGATCAAGCTATATGTTGAGGAGTCCCTAGCAAAGTCCTAGATGCAATCCGAACCATATCATTGTTTGGCTGAACCACTCTACCCCATTGCCAGTTGGTAATACAAGTCTTGTTGACTCATTAAACATACGTTTGTATGAGTCCAGCCTATCTGGTAAGCCTGCACTGCTTCTATGTGGGAGATTCACCATATCTGTCCGTTGTCTTACCAGCTACTCACGTGGGGAATGGAATTATTATATCTACAGCATGGGACTATATAACCCTTTTTTCTCAACAATCTGATTCATATATAATAGATATCTGCCTGGGTATTCCACACTGGGTGCTATACAGAGTGTGTGACATATACATTGATCTGTTTCTAATGTTTTTACTGCATGTAACATCATAATTGGATACTCTCATTATAAGTAGCGCTACACTTTTTATGCATCTGGTCCTTTTGCAAATTTTCTGTTTTGCTGTGTGACCGCTATCTGAACTGAGTATGTGCAGAGTTTTTGTTTTTTAAATTACAGGAGTACACAACATATCATGCAGACAATGTCTTGCAACAGTGTAAATTGATGGGAGTTGCCAAATACACAGATCAGGTGAAAGTTTTACCATCATCAGTTAACGGAGACACATGGTCTTCCTTACCAGACCAGGTTAAAGGAGGAAGAATGGATTACAATGAAACTGTTGATGAATTGCAAAAAATATTACATCCCTTTGATGTAGGCTTAATTGCAGAATATATAGGCGATACTCGAAAAATTTGAATATCGTGCAAAAGTTCACTTAATGCAACTTAAAAGGTGAAACTAATATATAAGATAGACTCATTACATGCAAAGCAAGATAGTTCAAGCTGTGATTTGTCATAATTGTGATGATTATGGCTTACAGCTCATGAAAACTCCAAATGCACAATCTCAGAAAATTGGAATATTGTGAAAAGGTGCAATATTCTAGGCTCAAAGTGTCCCACTCTAATCAGCTAATTAAGCCATAACACCTGCAAAGGGTTCCTGAGCCTTTAAATGGTCTCTCAGGCTGTTTTAGTAGGAATCACAATCATGGGAAAGACTGCTGACCTGACAGTTGTGCAGAAAACCATCATTGACACCCTCCATAAGGTGGGAAAGTCTCAAAAGGTAATTGCAAAAGATGTTTGATGTTCCTAAAGTGCTATATCAAAGCACATTAATAGAAAGTTATGTGGAAGGGAAAAGTGTGGAAGAAAAAGGTGCACAAGCAGCAGGGATGACCACAGCCTGGAGAGGATTGTCAGGAAAAGGCCATTCAAAAGTGTTGGGGACTTTCACAAGGAGTGGACTGAGGCTGGAGTCAGTGCATAAAGAGCCACCACACACAGACGGATCCTGGACATGGGCTTCAAATGTCGTATTCCTCTTGCCGAGCCACTCCTGAACAACAAACAACATCAGAAGCGTCTTACCTGGGCTAAAGAAAAACAGACCTGGTCTGTTGCTCAGTGGTCCAAAGTCCTCTTTTCTGATGAGAGCAAATTTTGCATCTCATTTGGAAACCAAGTACCCAGAGTATGGAGGAAGAATGGAGAGGCACACACTGCAAGATGCTTGAAGTCCAGTGTGAAGTTTCCACAGTCTGTGTTGATTTGGGGAGCCATGTCATCTGCTGGTGTTGGTCCACTGTGCTTCATTAAGTCCAAGGTCAAAGCAGCTATCTACCAGGAGATTTTGGAGTACTTCATACTTCCTTCCGCAGACGAGCTCTATTGGGATGCTGACTTCATTTTCCAGCAGGACTTGCCACCTGCCCACACTGCCCACTGCCAAAAGCACCAAAACCTGGTTCAATGACCATGGGATTACTGTGCTTGATTGGCCAGCAAACTCGCCTGACCTGAACCCCATAGAGAATCTATGGGGCATTGCCAAGAGAAAGATGAGAGAAATGAGAACAAACAATGCAGAAGAGCTGAAGGCCGCTATTGAAGCATTCTGGTCTTCCATAACACCTCAGCAGTGCCACAGGCTGATAGCTTCTATGCCACGCCGCATTGAAGCAGTAATTGCTGCAAAAGGGGCCCAAACCAAGTACTGAATACATATGCATGCTTATACTTTTCAGAGGTCCGATATTGTTCTATGTACAATCCTTGTTTTATTGATTTCATGTAATATTCTAATTTTCTGCGATTGTGGATTTGGGGTTTTCATGAGCTGTAAGCCACAATCACCACAATTATGACAAATCACGGCTTGAACTATCTTGCTTTGCATGCAATGAGTCTCATATTAGATTCACCTTAAGTTGCATTAGTGAAATAAATTAACTTTTGCATGATATTCAAATTTTTCGAGTATCACCTGTAGAATAAAACAGGAAAATGAGAATCCAATTTGTTTGCCTACATAGTAGGCTGACCAGAGGGGACCCAGAGTACAAAATCCTCCCAATATCTAATGCTCATCCAAAATTTAAAATTTAAATGTGGATTTTTTTAAAGATTCATATCAATACATCATGGACTGTATGCACAAGTATTCTCATGTATTCAGAAGGTCCAAGTCCATAAAAGCAAAGATATCACCAGAGCACAAATAATACCTGTTTAGCAGGTCACACTACAGGAGAATTGGCCACCTTTTCAAACAGAAAGAGGCACCATTATAATTACAACGCCTCCAACGATAAGATCAATAGACATGGCCCCGTAGTTACTAGCCAGAGGTAAAAAGCCTCCTGTTCTCCTTTGGATGTAAATGCCATAGAAAGCAATCTCGGATTACAGCACAGGAAATCAGTTCTGAAGGAATTTGCGTTAAATACCAAAATTTACTCTTAAAAAAGGAGATTAAACTACTGAAGTCTCATATTCATAATTGGGGAAATACCAATAAAATGATGGCATCACCACGTTATCTAGGTAAAATATGAAGCATGCCATGCAGATTAGTACAGTGTAGAGAAGAACTGAATGAACTAAAACTATCTTTTGATCAAATTGTTAAAGCTCCACAGAAAACTGTTTTAGTCAAACAGAAAACAGAGGAGGAAGGTCCAACATATCAATGTTATCTGCTAGAACTCCTTACGGGGAACAAAACTTGAATATAACCAATGTAGAAACAGCGGAGGAAAAACCAGATCTAATGTGTGATTCAGATGTCTGATCTGAGTATTTTTTTTTCACCAAAGTGTGAATGTCAGCGACCATACGTAAATGTAACGATGTGGTATGGTTTGCTTTCTTTGGGTGTTAAAGAAAAGGGAAAAAAGGGTAAAAACTTTTTTGTCTACGAGTTAGTTTCCAGGTTTAGTGAGCTCATGAAAAAATATTTACATATAAAGCACAAACACCTAACAAAGGCAATGTATATTAGGCTAGGTATACAAATAAGGTGATTATTATTGTAGTTTTATTTATCTTCCCCAAAGAATCTGAAGAATGCCATAAGTATTCAAAGAGATAGATTGGGGTATAAGTATTGCTTAGGACAGAAGCTTACTCCTGTTTCAATTGATTTTTTTGTTTTGTTCTTTTCGCTTTCAGAGAAGTTGGGTCTGGTAAAACAGACTGCAGTTTATCCAAGTCATGAAACAAAGCAGACACTGCCAATTAGGTCGTAATCCATTTAAACAAAAATACTTTTTTCTAGGGGTGTGAAGACACCATTGTTTGATGGCCATCAATACATTCACCAAATTCTATCAAGTGGATGTGAGAGGGCATGAGGATACCGCTTTTGGCCGCAATGTGCTGCAGACAGCAGTATAGGTCCTCACGTCCGATGGCGGTCTGTTTTTTTGATCTGTGTCTCCCTCCCCTCAAATTGGGCATTGCTCTGGGACATCCCACTAAGTAATTAACAGAGCTCTGTGTCCCGTGATGTACGAAAAAGAAAAAAGGATTTTTAAAAACAGCTTACCTGTAAAATCCTTTTCTTTGAGTACATCACAGGACACAGAGCTCCCGCCCCTCTTATTGGGGATTTATATATATATACGTTGGCATATTTATTGCTTTGCTACAAAACTGAGGTACTCTCCATATGGGAGGGGTTATATAGGGGGAGGAAATTGTCTTGAAATTAGGGTTTGCCAGTGTCCAGTCACCTGATGGTGACCATCTAACCCACTAAGTAATTAACAGAGCTCTGTGTCCCGTGATGTACTCAAAGAAAAGGATTTTACAGGTAAGCTGTTTTTAAAAATCCTATTTTTCTCTCACTTGGCTGCGGGACAGGAAATGGAAGCAAATTTCCCCAATGGGAATCAGATGGCAAAAAATAGTGGCGGTTATAACCTTCCCTTACTGTATCCAAAATGAAAAAAAGGTGGCTGCACTTGTTGTAGCAATGAGCTTGGTGCGTGTCCACTTTCAAGCGTGTTGGTGTGTCCATACACTGGTGGATTTATGTCCATTGGGATCTGATGGTGGAGGACTGATTTGTTTTTGATAATTTGTGTTGTAATTTAATCACAGAGACTCTATATCACTTAATGTGACCTCTTTTTGCTACTTTATATGTACTTTAGTTTATTTTATCTTCTAATTCATATAGTGAATTCAGTTTTTAGATTATTTGTTTTTTCACTGGTTTATGAAGCACTTTGGTGGTTGAAAGATTTGACCTACTATTAAAAAAAAAATTTGCATTTAGTTTCACTTTAAGTGTTCTGGACCTTTGTTACGGTTTTGTGAGTGGTAGTGTAGAAATTCCTAAAGAGACATTCCAGTTAAGGTTTCATGTACATGGTACGTTTTTACAACCTCTCGTTAATGATTTAACTTGACAGATAGTAACCCACGTTTAAAACGTCAGTTTTTGCCTTAGAAGCGTTTGGCGCTTGAAATGCTTCTAAACTCAGCTTCTGAACCCATTTTTTTGCGTTCCAAAAAAAGCCTCAAACCTCAACTGTCTAGAAACTACTATAAACGACCCTGTGTACATGTACTGATAAGATAACATAGAGGAGAGTTCAGGAGCAGTTGAAAAAATGCCCAACTGCTCCTAAACATCCATTTAGCAGCAGCAGCAGTGTACATAAGGCCTTAGGCCTCATGTACATTATATCTGAATTTTGAATCTGATTTTTGGTACAGCATGCAAAAAGAACAAATTGCACGGCACAGATTAAGAAAACAGACCAATCCCCCTCAGATATGACTTCTGACTGAAATAGATCAGAGGCTTCTGCAGCATATCCTAATTGTAGTTTATCTACTACTTGCATTTTTGGTTCAAACAGGGAAACATTTAAACAAAGCCTTTTCCCCCTGACCTGAGTCTTGAATTATTTCTACTCTCTATAGTACAGCAAACTTGATGAATGGTTCTGCAGAAGTTTTTACGATGGCAACCAGTGTTACTGCTAAGAACAGTGCTGCCAGAAGGGCATTCTTGCTTAAAGACGGACTAAGATAGATATTTGAGCTTCAATTCTACTAGGGTTCCTGACTGGAAAAGGATTATATGAAGTTGTGGAGAAATTGTTTAAATACAATTTTTGTACTCACCTTTAAAAAACTATTTTTTGTAGCAAGGGACACAAGAATTCTTACACTGTCAGGTTAACCTGCCACCTACAGAAGAAATTAACATTAATGGAATTTTATGGTGTGTACAAACATCCCATTGTCTTTCTTGCCTGTTGAATGAGGCAGAAATTCTTAAGTCGGCCATAGACAGATCAAAATTACCAGAAGAATTTCGATCTATCGATGGGCAGGCTGGTTGTACTAAAATCGATCTATCAATTGACTTTAATACAACCACCTGTCGGGTTTGTTCCTTTGGTGACTGTTGGCAGCTATAGGGTTCTAGATGCTCGCTTCACAGAGATGATGGCTACAAGATACACCACCTTGTGGTGAGAGCGAGAGAGGGGAATATATTTGTTGGGTTCACATTGAAAACAGAACCAAATTTAGATCTCACAGAGAGTGCTACATTGACAGAGATCAGACTGGGTAGAAAGCTTGGTTCTTGAAGTGTTGAAAACCAGATCCAGCTGTGGGAAATAGGAGATTTGTCCCACAGAGAAAATTTGTGTGACTCAAACCAAGTAAAAAATAACTTCCATGTCTTATGAAAGACACTAGAGGAGAAAGCTTTCCTGGTGGGTATGTTAATAATCAAGTGTGCTTGCCCCTTTGAAGGTTCATCCAAATAAACAACTATTGTGCATAATTGTATAATATAATATCATCACCTATTATCAAAGTAATACTTCCCACGTATGTGAAACAAATATATGATGTAAAAAGTAAAGAAAAAGAACCTGTGCGTAAGATGCATAAATCCAAAGGGAAAGTTGTGAAGTAGTCCAAAAAGAGTCCTAATTCCAGCAGGATGAATATAGAGAAAAGAGTGTTCTCTATATAAAACCATTCAGGTGCTCCATTGCCGAGTTAGGGCTAATTATGCAAAGCAGCTTACCAAATATATAGTTCTCAAAACAATGATAAGCATCTCCTGCTGCCCTCCTGAAATGCCATCCATCCAATATGGATCACAGCCACAGAGCCCTGTATCCCCATATCACATAGAAATCATGGCCACAAACACTGGTTAGGAGATATAAGTAGAAGAAGCTTTATAGGGCAGTACATTTCTATACTGTTTATTAATGATGACATTGCACTTACAAATCAGTGTGTCAAACACACTCAGGCTCCAAGCACAGTCGCGAGTCCCAGCAACCTGCATGCGTGATGACATCACTTAAACAGTTACACTGATGCCTTTTCCCCAAAAAGGGCATCTTCAAAGAGGAGGCTTATGATGTCCTGGTTAACGACGGTGCTCAGAGCTTAAATATGTTTGACCCGTTTGACACATTTGTGTTAACCCCTTCCCTACCCGTGACATTTACACAGCAATCAGTGGATTTTTATAGCACTGAACGCTGTATAAATGTCAATGGTCCCAAAAATGTGTCAAAAGTGTCTGATATGTCCACCGCAATGTCGCAGTCCAGCTAAAAATCGCAGATTGCCACCATTACTACTAAAAAAAAAATATAATAATAAAAATAAATCTATCCCCTATTTTGTAGATGCTATAACTTTTGCGCAAACTAATCAATATACGTTTTTTTTTACCGAAAATATGCAGAAAAATACATATTGGCCTAAACTAATAAGGAATTTTTGTTTTGGGATATTTATTATAGCAAAAAGTACAAAATATAGGTTTTTTGTTTTTTCAAAATTGTCGCTATTTTTATGTTTATAGCGCAAAAAATAAAAACCTCAGAGGTGATCAAATACCACCAAAAGAAAGCTCTATTTGTGGGAAAAAAAAGAACATCAATTTTGTTTGGGTACAAAGTCGCACGACTGCGCAATGGTCAGTTAAAGCGACGCAGTGCCATAATGCAAAAAAATAGGATTTTTTTATAACAGCTTACCTGTAAAATCCTTTTCTTGGAGTACATCACAGGACACAGAGCCATAATAATTACTTAATGGGTTATACTCTACCTTCAGGTGATTGAACACTGGCACACCCAATGACAAAACAAGTCCTCCTCTATATAACCCCTCCCGTACCTCAGTTTTCGTAGCAAAGCAATAAGAGTCCCATAAGAGCGGAGGGATCTCTGTGTCCTGTGATGTACTTTTTCATACATCACGGGACACAAAGCCATACAAGTTACTTAATGGGATTTTCCAGAGCAATGGTATCTTGAGGGGAGGGAGACACAGATCAAAGCAGACCGTCATCGGACATGAGGACCTATACTGCTGCCTGCAGCACACTGCGCCTGAAAGCGGCATCCTCATGCCCTCTTACATCAACCTGATAGAATCTAGTGAATGTATGGATCGAAGACCAAGTTGCAGCCTTGCAGATCTGAGCCATGGAGGCCTGGTGATTCACTGCCCATGAAGCACCTACTGCTCTGGTAGAGTGCGCTCTTACATGAAAAGGAGGAACTTTCCTCTTCAAACCGTAAGCCTGTACAATAACTTGCCAAATCCACTTAGAGATGGTAGATTTTGACGCCGCCTGGCCCTTCCTGGGACCTTCTGGCAGAACAAACAAAACATCAGTTTTCCATATCTGAGCTGTTGCTTTCAGATAGACCTTGACAGCTCTCACTACATCCAGGGAGTGCAACAAAAAAGGAAGGTAGGACAACATCTTGGTTCAGATGGAATACTGACACCACTTTAGGCATATAGGTTGGGTGAGGACGCAACACAACTCTGTCTTTGTGGATAATTAGATATGGCTTTTTACAAGAAAAAGCTGATATTTCTGATACCCTTCTAACAGAGGATATAGCGACCAGAAAAACCAACTTCCTTGTCAAAAGGACCAAAGGAATATGGCGTATTGGTTCAAAAGGCTGTTTTTGTAATACAGACAAAACTACATTCAAATCCCATGGGCACAAGGGAGACTTAATTGGCAAATGTAAATGCATCACCCTTTGAATAAGGGCCCGGATCAAGGAATGTGAAGCACGTAGCCTTAGAAAAAACACTGATAAGGCTGAGATCTGACCCTTCATGGTACTCAAGTCCAGCTTCATTTCCACCCCCAACTGTAGAAAGGCAAGAACTCTACCAATGACATACTTACAAGGATGCCATCCCCTGGATTCACACCAGGAAACATATGCCTTCCAGATTCTGTAATAAATGAACCTGGAGGCCGGCTTCCTAGCATTAACCAGAATGGAGAGAACTGGACCAGAAAGTCCACGACTCTTCAAGACGTAGGTCTCAACAGCCAGTCTCAACAGCAACAGGTCTGGGCATAGTGGAAGAACCCATGGTTTTCCTACCGCCATCTTTACAATCTCTGTATACCAGGATCTTCTGGGCCAAGCTGGGACCACAAGAACTACCGGTTTCTTTTCCTCTTTGATCCTGCGAAGAAGTCGCGGTAATAGCAGAACCAGAGGAAATGCATAGATCAGTGAAAACTGATCCCAAGGAATTACCAACGCATCCGTTCTGCATGCTAGTGGATCCCTTGTCCTTGACACAAGGTTGTCCAACTTCATATTGAACCTGGAAGCTAATAGATCTACATCCGGGGTACCCCATCGCTGGCATATGGCCAGAAATATATCGGGACGCAGTGACCACTCTCCTGGGAACAGCTGCTGGCGGCTCAGATAATCCGCCTGCCACTTCTCCACCCCCGGAATGAAGACTGCAGATAGGCAAGGTACATGCTTTTCTGCCCAAACAAAAATATGGTCCATCTCCCTCTGGGCCACCAGACTCCTGGTGCCCCCTTGGTGATTAATATAGGCCACTGCTGTGGCATTGTCGAACTGTATCCTGACAGGACAGTTCCGTAACCTGTAAGTCCAAGCCCTGAGGGCTAAATGTACTGCCCGGATCTCTAGGATGTTGATGGGCAGGATCCTTTTAGCTTCAGACCATTTTCCCTGGACCGTAGCCTCTTCCAGAACTGCTCCCCAGCCCACAAGGCTGGCATCCGTTGTTACAACTTCCCAGGTAACTGGGGAGGAGGATTTTCCTTTCTGTAAATTTTTGGTTAGCAACCAGAGGCTTTGGCGCACTTCTGACGCCAGCTGCATAGACAAGTGCAAGGCTTGGATCCTTTTGCTCCAAGCAGACAAGATGCTGTTTTGCAATAGTCTTGAAGGAAACTAGGCATAAGGAACAGCCTTGAATGAGGCTACCATTTTTCCTAACAACCTCATGCAAAGGCGAATGGAAGGATTTCTTCTTGCCTTAACTACCTGGATGAATTCCCTTATAGATTTGACCTTTGACTGGGGCAGAAATACCCTTCTTTGGGCTGTGTCTATGACCATACCCAGGTACTCCAGCCTCCCTAGGGGCTGCAAGGAGGAGTTTTCTAGGTTAAGAACCCAGCCTAGGCATTCAAGGTATTTTGACTGTGCTGGGCACACTCTGTCCAGATATGCCATTACCGCGATGCCCCGAGCCCTTAGTCTCGCTAGGAGCGGGGCTAGAAACTTTGTAAATACCCGAGGTGTGGTAGCTAGACCGAAGAGTAGAGCCCCAAATTGGAAGTGGCGCTGTTCTACTGCAAACCTTAGGAACTTTTGGTGAGAGGGAAATATAGGCACATGCAGGTATGTATCTTTGAGGTCTATTGCAGCTCGAAGCTCTCCCCCTTGTAGGGTGGAGATCACTGAGCGGATTGACTCCATGCAAAAAGTGAATGTTTAGGAATTGATTTAGATCTTTTAGATCTAGAATGGGTCTGACATCTCCATTTGGTTTTGAAACCATAGAGGTTTGAATAAAACCCCGCGCTCTGCTCTTCTGAGCAAAATTTCTATGATTACCCCTTGAGACAACAAGTGGTCCAATGCTAGGAACAAGGGTCTCCTTTTTACTGGGTCCTTGGGGAAGCTTGACTTTAGAAAACGGGATGGCGGGAACTCCCGAAATTCCAGCCTGTAAACCAGACACACTGTGGAGATGACCCATTGGTCCTGAATCTCTTCCTGCCAAGCCCTTGCAAATCGCAGAAGCCTTCCCCCCACTCGGTTGAGCGGGTGCGCCCCTTCATAAAGAGGCCTTGGGGCTCTGCTTTGCAGATTCCTGACCCCAAGGTTTCTTTCGACCCTGAGCTTGGCCCTGGGCCTTACCTCTTGCACTTGGCTAAGGAGGCCATCACCACTGCCTGGAGGCTGTAGCCCCTGGGACTTTAGAAAGAGAATGTTTAAAGGAAGGACGTTTACCCTTCCTTTTAATTGGAAAAAGGGTAGTTTTACCACTAGAAATCTTCTGGATGTACTTATCCAAGTCATCCCCAAATAAGCGTTTCCCATGAAAGGGGAAACCCGCCAAAAGTTTCTTGCATGGTGCTTCAGCTGACCAATGCTTCAACCATAGAATCCTGCGCATATGTACTAGCAGGAGAGTAAGGCGGGATGCTTGCTGAATTGAATCTTTAATAGCATCCACTGCAAAACATAAGGCCTTAGGTAGGTCTGCCAAAACCTTGGCCTGCTGAGCAAGAACGATTTTGATCACCTGCTTCAACTCATCCTTTAGGAACTGACACATGTCAATTGCTGCCACCGCAGGTTGGGTTACAGCGCCAACCATGGCAATGGAGGATTTAAGTAAAGATTTCAGCTTTTTCTCTGTTGGATGTCTAAACACCTGAACATTGTCAACCGGACAGGTCAGATTTTTATTCACGCAAGAAATAGCTGCGTCTATTGCCGACATACTCCATTTCTTGGTGAATTTCTCCTCCATTGGATAAAGTAAGGAAAACTTCTTGGGAGGAGAAAATAGCTTATCTGGGTGATCCCAGTCAGCATTAATAAGCTGTTCCAGTAATGGATGGACTGGAAAGGTATATGCAGCCTATGGAGTTTTTAAAGACCCCAAGGAGGAGACAGGGGTCTCGGCTGACTCGGCTGAGGGCAATTTGTACATAGCCCGAATGGCCTCTGTATAAGATTGCACCTGCAATTTCAGAGCCTGAGAGGCTGAAAAAAAGTTCCTCCGAATTCCCTGACTCGTCCAACTGCTCCTGTTCCTTGTCCCCTGATGGTGTTTCTTCATCATCAGACTGTTGATCCTCTGATAGGGGATCTAGAGCAGAAGAAGGGGGCCTACCCTGCTTCCTGCTCTTCCGTGAGGATGCTGCGATTAAAGCAGCTAACCTCCCTTCTAAACCAACTAATGCTGATGCTAAAATGTCCTCAGTGACGTATGCAGGAGCTAAAATGTTGGGAGAAGCTGCAATGCCTAACAGGGCTAATGGCTCATCCCACCTCAGGTCTCTCAGGGGAGGATGGTATCATGGAGGCATGTTCAAGATCCTCAGATCCTGATGGCGACGCCTTTGCATCCCTCTTTCCTGCCCCTAAACCCCTTCTACAGGAAGACATAGCCCTAAGCCCAAAAAGCAGAGGTACTAACACAGGTACAGCAACTAAATGCAGCCTGATGCCGAGTAGGTGTCTTAAATAGTATGCCTGAATCCAATACACACAGAGAAGCTTCCATGCCCCAACAAGCCTACTGTGTCCCGCTGCTTACAGAGCTCTTGGCATCCGAGGTTTTAAACCAGCCTTGCGCCTGCACTGTGAGCCGATGTGCACGCTGGTATACACGTGCACGTTGGCGGCAACCACACCCTCTTCCCTCCCCACTGCTTCTGGTCGTATTAAAAACGTGCCTCCTGTGCGCATGATAGGGGATGGCGGGGGGAGAGGATCTCATTCGGGGGGTGCCGCGGGACCCACCGACAGCGAGGGACCCCCCACTTGCACCCGTGGCAGAGTCTGAAGCGGAGGAGGTGAGCTGATCAATGGACCTGCTCACACTGAGTTTTCATCCTGAGGAGCATGGCAAGAAAAACACCAGGTATATCTCTTTACTCTCTCTAGCGGCAGAAAACAGGCAAGACATGCAACTACTCAAAGAAGAAAATCCTAAGATATTTCCTAGGATCATCTTCACTTACGTTATCCGTGCCGCAGGATACCGCTGAAGACCAGACAGACCCAATCTTCACCCATCACGGTGGGTCGTGTCGTGCCAGACCTTCAGAGTTCTGGGTTCCTATTTAAAGGAGGCCTCTTCCCTGGACCTGTAGAGCACCCTGCCAGAAAACCTTTGGACATTTTAGATACGTGCCCAAAGTGCTGGGTCCCAGGGTCCAGTCCTACAAGAGAGATATTACAGGCAAAGCCTTGTTCCTCCACGAAGCCCGGGTACCATACATTTCTGGCCTTTTGGCACTCTTGGATTGATCCGGTTGCGTAGCTCCTTGACTCCCGCAGGGATCCCCAGCGGAGCTCTTCTTAGCACATCTTTAACCGTGACCAACACCTTAGACACTGGCGAAAAAACTGTAGTACTCCCCGTATGGGAGGGGTTATATAGAGGGGGACTTGTTTTGTCATTGGGTGTGCCAGTGTCCAATCACCCGAAGGTGGAGTATAACCCATTAAGTAATTAGTATGGCTCTGTGTCCCGTGATGTACAAAAAAGAAATTGCCTGGTCATTAAGGGGGCAAATCCTTCCGGGGCTGAAGAGCTCTTCCTCTGCCATGCAACCTGCAGTTGATTTTATCGCAGTCTACCAGGCGATTGCTGTCCAGGATAAGCGCTCCTGAAATCCTAGTTGCTTTCTAATGAATTTCTCTGTCAACAGTTAACTTTTAATTATAGACTTAATCTGCATGAATGTGGATGTTAGAGCCACTGAAGAAGCTATGTTTGGTTGCCGTGATTTGTAGGCTGCTGTGTGTGGTTCCAATCGGTTTTGGTTTGGTTAATTTGGGGCCTGTTATATTCGTAATGAATATAAAGACACTCTTACTCTTGATGTACAAGAAAGAAAATTGGATTTCTGGTTTCCTGGGACACAGAGCATCTTTATATTCTTTCTTTGTGCTTCATTGCTTGCTACAAAAACCTGAATCTTTGCCTAACAGGGAGGAGTTATGCCTGGGAGGGGACTTCCTGTCTTCTTTTTTTTTTTGCCAGTGTCCAATCACCTGCGGGTGGCAACATAACCCTATTCGTAATGAATATAAAAATGTTCTGTTTCCCATGATGTACTCCAAGCAAAGGATTTTACAGGTAAACTAAAAATCCCATTCATGAACAGTGTAACATGGGGGTCCATTAGCTCTCGTGGCAGATGCGTTTGTCAGTGATTCAAGCCAGTCAAGAACTATATTTAAGGGTGTGGTAGCCCATTTTTATTAAAAAGGCAAATAAAAGTCCGTAGCATAAAAGGTTTCCCAGTCAGGGGTTCATCTCCAGCAAATAAACACAATAGAAATTGCTAGCCCACCTAGCTCTCTTTATAGCAGTACCTCTGCTCTTTATCCTGGTCACACAGACCACAGGATTCCTCAATGTGGATGGCTTCACTTTAGCGCCCACACCTCCGCTTTGGCCTTAGTCCTCAGGCCGTTGCACTGCCTCTTGCAGTCACACGTTCTGGCTGCCTCCTGCAGCCCCTCTGACTCCTGGAGACCTCCTGTCTCTCTGGGTGTGGAGCAGTCTCCAACTGGGAGCCATGAGGTCTTCCCATACCCTCATTACAAGTGCTGTGCTCACCTGAGCACACACCCTGCTGGTAATCTACACAGCCTGGACACAGGGTTGGAGATCCCGTCCCACTCAAGACACTATGGAATCTCCAAACTACAGAGCCCAATGACCGAATACCAAAACCTGGAGAAAGCTGTGAAAGCAGTTTTCTCCAGTCCACATTTATGCTCTGTAGCCTTGCACCAAGCAAATGTGCATACCCTGTGTCCCCCAAACTATCAATTTTACCTTGACAGCATCTCCTACTGTCACATATTCCCCCCCCCCTGTTTCGAACCCGAAGGGGACGGAACACACCATCCCGAATCCTTGATTGGGGCACCTCTGCGCCAGCTGTTTGCTACGTAGGCCCAATCTTTTTTTTGTGTGCGTTTCCAGGCACGCCCTACTCTGGATCGCAAGGGGGTCCTACAGTTCTGTACCCTCAGCCTACTCCCTCTGTCCTTGGGGTTCCTGAGCTTACATTTCTTTTCTGGTGCCCCCCTGCCTTTCCTGATACTTCCTTCCAACTCAGTTTCCAGATTTTGTAGGGAACCTGCTCCAGACACTACGCCTGATGAGGAACCACCTTTACCCTCACTGGTACCTGTTTTCCCCATCACAAAAGGTCTCTTGGGTTTACCAACTCTTTTGCTGTTACCTTTGACTACCAACTCCCCAGAGCTCAAAATTTGTTTATCATGCTCATTTTCCAAGAAAAAAATTAATTTTCATATCCAGGCCACTATTTACATTAACATTCAGCAATAAGTCACCATTTCTCCAATTACCAATACCGTCAGTTCTTTCTTGCTCAGGGCTTGTTAGGGCCAGGCCCAAGGAGGGACAACACACAGGTGAGCAGCTATCCCCTATGGGACCTTCACAAGGTTCACCTGTTGTCCAAATCTCTGTGGGCAGTTGTCCTAACTGACACTGAACAACGCATGACCCATTTGCAGCAAAACCAATCTTTGCCAGCTCACACTTTTCCACGTCACAATTTTTGTTCCTCTCCATACTATATTTGAGAGCGTCTCCGGGTACCTCAACTTGTACCTCTCTGCAGGTGACAGACAGAATCTCTGCTTTTGCCACATCCATATCTGGCCCTTCCTTCTTAGGAGGTCTAGCGGGTGAGGCAGTATCCGCGCCATTTACTAAACCCTGCTCATATGCACCTCGAACTGCACTAGCAGAGATGTCTGATGTCTCCAGCAGCCCCCCAGAGCGCCTTTCGTACTGAACCGTATCCGGAAGCACTCTCACAGGGAACTGTGAGATCACTTGCCAGACTATTAATAAGCACCGTATCACCCAGTGATTAATGTTACCCAGCACAGCTTGCATTACCTGGCTCCACCCTTTGGTACCACACATCTGACTGTAATGAAGGCACCCAGGTATACAAGGAATGTGCTTTCACCAGTTCAAGCAGTTCCACTAGCATATCTGTAATTTCTACACACTCCACATCAATATGCAAAACATTTTTGGGGACCTTATTAGAGACATGGAGGGGCTCATTCACTGCAGCTTGAGGGGCCACGACATTTAAGGGGCCTCCACCTCACTGGAAGTACCCATCACAGCCTTACACTCCTCTGAACCACTGTCAGACGCATGTCTCCCACTCATGCCCTTTAACTCACCAATAAGCCTATGCAAGTCAACATTCATTACATTGTCACCTTGACACTTGACATTCAGCTGCTAGGCTGTGAACACCACATCTGCCATGCATGCGCCCTGATCTGGTCCTTCTGACTGGAGGGAAACAATCCTTGCAGGGACCAACGCACCTTCAACCATCGGCCGCTCTGCAATCTCCCTGTCTGGCATAGCAATTGTATTCACACCCCTGTCACTCAACATAGCCTTGTCTAACATGGCTAGTAATTGTTATAAAAGGGAAGACACTTTATGAGAAAAGAAGGACTCTGCACATCCCGATAAATGTCAAAAAAGGGAATTTTCCCCCGTGTGGGGTTTTTTAGCAGCGAATGGGTGGAAAAAATACTACATGTAATTTAAGATTACTTAGATTTTTATTGATGACATATTAGCAAAAAATTAGCACTAATGGTTAAAATATGAGCTGTGGTACAGGAGATATATAAATGCGACAACACAGGTGAAACTGAACACAAATTACATAATATTAAAGTGCTAAAAATGTAGATAAGTGAATTCTGACACATTTCAACCCCACTGGGTCTTCTTCTGAGGATTATTATGCTGTGAAAATATTTGCATATATTGGAATTCATAAACATAACCACAAAATAAATAAATTTCGTAGTAATGAACATTTGTTTGTATAGTTACCAATCACACTCTATTGTGCGATGTCTCCTGAGTTCGAGGTCCTCTAAAAAACCCCCCTCCACTTGATCCCACCGGGAGTCCCCGGCCAGCCGGCGCACCAGCATATGGAGCTGACCATTCATGCATGGCTTGCGAGGAGTCACAGTAAAGGATAATCCCAAATGCCAAGGAGGAGCGTGGACGTGAAAAAGCAGCACCTGCGAGCGATCAAATAACAGTGCTATAAGTACATTTATGTTAGACACAAATAAAAGTCTTTCATAATTCCAATACTGAGGCATCTTTGTATTATATGTTATTTTTAAGTATGACAAAGGTAATTTTTTGGTTTTTAAAGGCCAGCAGCATATAGATGTTATGGTAATCAATAGATAATGATTGTAACTACAAAGTCGGTATCGGTAATAGGTAATAGATGTAAAGAATAAATGAATTATAAAATCCAAAGAAAATGGTGTGTTGCCAGATATAAATATACATTTTTAAAAAATTACAGATGTAATGAATAAGGTAAAAAAAAGGGGGGGGGGGAGGGGCCGTGACAAGTGAAGCATAAAGGGGGGGAAGAGAAAGAAGAGGGGGGAGGGAAGAAATAAAGGGAAGAAGGGAGGAGGAGGGGGGGAAGGAAGAAGGTTGGAAAAAAAAATACATACATATATATATATATATATATATATATATATATATTTGTAGTGAGAGGGAGTGAAAGGGAAGTGCGTGTGATGTGTGGATGAAAGAAAATGGGATCAAAAACTAATGTGAAATAGCAATGAAGATGTGGAATAAATGAATACTGTGAATGAACGCCAAAACAGGGCCAAGCAAAACACATGGGGAGGTGGATGATGAAAGGAGAAACATAGTGCTAAATGTGTGTGTGCTAGCATCAACAAACGTAGGAAGTGACTTAATTGAAAATTTGCCTGGTACGTACTAATGAAAGGGTATTCCAACAGTGGAAAGAGGATTGCAGTGTTGGGATTGCATGGTGATTAGGTTGATGATGTGGGCAATAAAGCCAATTCTATAATATCAAACAATGTATATCAAAAATATATAAAATAAATTGGGAGAATGTATGGTCAAATGACACAGGGGGACCCACAGCGCAAAGCATGCACCGGCGGGTCCGACCTGGGATAGTATAAAACTTTATTTTACCTATCTCAAAAGCTGCTCGCAATTCTATGGAACCTTTGGGATCAAATGGAGATCCCTAAGGTGTTAATCACTATATGATAAAGCTTACCCCTAATTGATAGCCTCGCCGACTTGCAGGTGCATAGGATCCGCCCCCACCCCCCCTCCTCCGGCGAGGGATAATGCCGCAATGGCAGTACTTTATGTGTGGCTCCCCCGGCGTTCCCGAAGACACGTGTCCTGGCATGGCCGTCACTTCCGCCGCAATTGCGTGTGACAGGGGGGGTGTGGGATCTGGGGGTTCCCTTGTTAAAGGGGGATTCCAGATTCCGATAAGCCCCCTGCCTGCAGACCCCCACAACCACCGGGAAAGCTCTCTCGTCCCCCCCTCTTTTCCTGCGGCCTGCCAGGTTGCGTGCTCTGATAAGGGTCTGGTATGGATTTTGAGGGGGATCCCCACGCCATTTTTTTTCATTTTGGCGCGGGGTTCCCCTTAATATCTATACCAGACCTGAAGGGCCTGGTCTGGAATTTGGGGGGACCCCCAAGCATTTTTTTTTTTATTTTGGTTCGGGGTTCCCCTTAATATTCATACCAGACCCAAAGGGCCTGGTAATGCGCTGTGGGGGAACCCCAGGCCGTTTTTTTCAATGACTTTTATGAGTATTGCAGAGACCAGACAATTCATTATAGCTGCTGGCGCTACCGCTAGTACTTTTAAATGACTTTTTTTTCCTTTAGAAATGTCATTTTGCTCTCGGACTGTTGTAAACATGCTTGTCACAGTTCATCTCAGCGTTATCGCTTGTCACAGTTCATCTCAGCGTTATCGCTTGTCACAGTTCATCTCAGCATTAGCGCTTGTCACAGTTCATCTCAGCGTTATCGCTTGTCACAGTTCATCTCAGCGCTATCGCTTGTCACAGTTCATCTCAGCGTTATCGCTTGTCACAGTTCATCTCAGTGTTAGCGCTTGTCACAGTTCATCTCAGTGTTAGCGCTTGTCACAGTTCATCTCAGCGTTATCGCTTGTCACAATTCATCTCAGCGTTATCGATTGTCACAATTCATCTCAGCGTTATCGCTTGTCACAATTCATCTCAGCTTTATCGCTTGTCACAGTTCATCTCAGCGTTATCGCTTGTCACAGTTCATCTCAGCGTTATCGCTTGTCACAGTTCATCTCAGCGTTATCTCTTGTCACAGTTCATCTCAGCGTTAGCATCTGTCACAGTCAGAATTCATCTCAGCGTTATCGCTTGTCACAGTTCATCTCAGCGTTAGCATCTGTCACAGTTCATCTCAGCGTTATCGCTTGTCAGAGTTCATCTCAGCGTTATCGCTTGTCAGAGTTCATCTCAGCGTTATCACTTGTCACAGTTCATCTCAGCGTTATCGCTTGTCACAGTTCATCTCAGCGTTATCGCTTGTCACAGTTCATCTCAGCGTTATCGCTTGTCACAATTCATCTCAGCGTTATCGCTTGTCACAATTCATCTCAGCGTTATCGCTTGTCACAATTCATCTCAGCGTTAACGCTTGTCACAGTTCATCTCAGCGTTAACGCTTGTCACAGTTCATCTCAGCGTTATCGCTTGTCACAGTTCATCTCAGCGTTATCGCTTGTCACAGTTCATCTCAGCGTTATCGCTTGTCACAGTTGATCTCAGCGTTAGCATCTGTCACAGTTCATCTCAGCGTTATCGCTTGTCACAGTTGATCTCAGCGTTAGCATCTGTCACAGTTCATCTCAGCGTTATCGCTTGTCACAGTTCATCTCAGCGTTAGCATCTGTCACAGTTCATCTTAGCATTAGCATCTGTCACAGTTCATCTCAGTGTTAGCATCTGTCACAGTTCATCTCAGCGTTATCGCTTGTCACAGTTCAGCTCAGCGTTATCGCTTGTCACAGTTCATCTCAGCGTTAACGCTTGTCACAGTTCATCTCAGCGTTATCGCTTGTCACAGTTCATCTCAGCGTTATCGCTTGTCACAGTTCATCTCAGCGTTATCGCTTGTCACAGTTCATCTCAGCGTTATCGCTTGTCACAGTTCATCTCAGCGTTATCGCTTGTCACAGTTCATCTCAGCGTTATCGCTTGTCACAGTTCATCTCAGTGTTAGCGCTTCTGTCATAGTTCATCTCGGCGTTAGCGCTTCTGTCAAAGTTTATCTCAGCATTAGCGTTTGTTTCACCGGTGTTTTATTTTAAAAAAAAATATATATATATATATATATATATATATATATATATATATATATATATACAAGTGTGAGTTAGTGCCTCGGCCAGTATCAGTGCTCCTGTCAGTGTCATTGATAGGGTCAGTGTTTTAGGAAAAAAGTTTTAGATTTCAGTATTTTATAATATATAACAAAAAGGTTTACTTTTGCATAGTTGTAGAGTGCCTAAAAAAAATGGCAAGTAGGCGGTATACTGTTGAAGAGGCATATGCCCTCCTGTGCTCGGACAGTGAAGCTGAGTTGGGCTCAGAAGACGAGGATTTCATCTGTGACAGTGAAATTGTCACTTCAGGCAGCTCTTCTGACTATGAAAGGCCTGTTACTAGCAGGCAACAAGAGGACGTACAGGGTAGCACCCCATCAGTTGCACAGCAGTACACCTCTCATTGGATACCAGCGAGCTCTTTTACCCCTCAAATACCAACATTTACAGCCTCACCGGGCATAAATATCAATGTTGAAAGTTTTGGCCCTGTGTATTTCTTCAAGATATTTGTGGATGACGAGCTCCTATAGCACATGCTTGATCAAACTAACCTTAATGCCACCCAGTTTATAGCACAACACCCGACATCTTCTCACAGGAGGAGATGGGTGCCAACACACCTTACAGAATTCAGAATTGTACTGGGTGTGTTACTCAACATGGGCCTAGTCCGAAAGCCTACAATTCGGCAGTATTGGACCTCTAGTCCCATCCATGCCATGCCAGCTTTTCCTGGAGGTATTTCAAGAGACCGCTTTGAAGCATTGCTGCGCTTTTTGCATTTTAACGATAATTTGCAGTGTCCCCCAAGCAGTGACGCTAGACATGACCGCCTGTTCAAACTGCGGCCCCTAATTTCTTTTGTCTAATAAATTTTCAGCGGTTTATACCCCAGACAAAAATATCTCTATTGATGAATCCCTGATGAATTTTAAAGGCCGACTGCATTTTAAGCAGTTCATACCTTCCAACTGTGCCCGGTGTGGCATAAAATTTTACAAACTGTGCGAAAGCACAACAGGATATACATTTGGATTTCTGATCTATGAAGGACGGGACAGACAACTCAACCCCCAGGGCTGCCCAGACGATCTTGGAGTCAGTGGGAAACTTGTCTGGCACCTGATCCAACCTCTGCTCCACCAAGGCTACCATCTTTACGTCGACAACTACTACAGCAGTGTGCCACTTTTTAGACCTCTGCATGCTGCTGGCACAGGAGCATGTGGGACCATCCGGAAAAAACGCAAAGAATTTCCACAGCAGCTGGTGAGACAACGTTTGCAGAGAGGCACATCACTCAGCTACCAACAGGAGGAAATGATGGCTGTCAAATTCTCAGACAGAAAATACGTCTATATGCTGACAACAATCCACCCAGAGGGCACAGTGACTGTAACAGAACGGGGGTCAGCTACACAGAAAGAAAAGCCACTGTGCGTTATGGCATACAACAAATACATGGGTGGAGTCGACCTCTCTGACCAGATCTTGCAGCCCTACCTGGTGCTGAGGAAATCTAAAACCTGGTACAAAAAGGTTGCAATATACCTTATCCAGGTGGCTATCCACAATTCATTTGTCCTTTATAAAAAATCTGGTGGTACTGACACCTTCCTGCAGTACCAGGAAAAAATTATAGAACACCTGATGTTTCAAGCAGACCCCAGACAACCTGCTGAATCAGAGGATGTAAGGAGACTAACAGAAAGACACTTTTTGTGTCCTATCCCAATCACTGCAAGCAACAAATTCCCCAGGAAGAAGTGTCGCGTGTGGCAAAAACGGCAAAAGATGCGATAATCGTTACCACTGTCCCACCTGCCCTTCCAATCCAGGCCTGTGCATCCACCCTTGTTTTGAAATTTACCACACCACCCCACATTATTAGAAACCAGAAATATTGTGAGGGAGGGGGGTTAACGTTTGCCTTATTTCTTCCCTTTCATAAAATAATGTCAGTCATTTACGCAGCATTTTGCGCAGGGTTTTGGGTTAGACTTCAAAGGAGAAATTCACCTTCACAAAAAAATGTACATTTTTTGCAGGTAAAAAGAAAATGCATTTTTTTTGTCTTTGTTAGGAGCCTGTAAAGCATTGCACCCATGGTCAGCAGATCGTGGGAGTATTTATAGGTTCCTGCGGACTGCCTATGTAGCTGACTGCCCGAACCTCCGATACGGTTACACAATGACAGGAAGCATCATGAACTACCTAGAGATCTCAACATCGCCCTGGTAGTTCATTGAGAACTACAAGCCGACAGCCGCAAAGGTTGTCGGCTTGTAGTTTTCACATTCGATCACATTAGATTGTGACAGTGAGCAGGGGATTTTCTCCCCCTGCTCACTGTCACAAAAACGGGGGATCGGGAGGGTATGGGGGCAGATGTAACATGTTACATGTTACACCCATATTGAGGGTGTAACATGTAACATGTTACAAAAGGTGAACTTATCCTTTTAAAAAGTAACATCACACTGCAGAGTGTCTGTAATGTATACATTGATAATTAGACTTGGATAAATTGCCCTCTCTGAATGCAACATATTTTTGGATCCTGCAATGGGTAAAAACAACATACCGTATTTATCGGCGTATAACACGCACTTTTTTCCCCTTAAAATCAGGGGAAAGTCGTGGGTGCGTGTTATACGCCGATTCCCGCTATCGCTATGTGAATGTCGGCGATCGCCACCGACATTTACATAGCGAGTAGTTTCAAATATGGCGCCGCGGACTTCGGAGGGGCTCGGCAGTGCTGAACGAGCGCCGCCGAAATCACAGAGCCGAGATACACATAGTCGGGTGTATTCGGCTCTTTCCGGCGCCGCTCACTGTCACGCCCAGTCCCGCCATTGGACCTGTGTTATGTCCATAATAGGGCGGGACTGGGCGGGACTGTGAGCGGCGCCGGAAAGAGCCGAGAACCCTCGGCTATGTGTATCTCGGCGGCGTTCGTTCACTTCCGCCGGCGCCGAGTCTCTCCGAACTCCGCGGCGCCATATTTAAAACTACTCACATGTGTATGGCGGCAGCGGTGGCAGCGGCAGGAGGCATGGAGCATGGAGCATGGACACTAGGCTGCAGGGACAAGGCTGCATTGGGGACAAGGCTGCAGGGACAAGGCTGCATTGATAAGGCTGCACTGGGGACAAGGCTGCAGGGACAAGGCTGCATTGATAAGGCTGCACTGGGGACAAGGCTGCATTGACAAGGCTGCACTGGGGACAAGGCTGCATTGATAAGGCTGCACTGGGGACAAGGCTGCACTGACAAGGCTGCACTGGGGACAAGGCTGCACTGACAAGGCTGCACTGACACTGAAAAGGCTGCAATGACACTAACAAGGCTGGAGATGAACACTGATGAGGCTGCATTGATGGGCATTTTAATGTAAGTTTCTTTTCCTTAAACTTCCCTCCTAAAAGTTTTTTTCCTTAAAATTCTCTCCTAAACTTGGGGTGCGTGTTATACGCCGGCGCGTGTTATACGCCGATAAATACGGTATATTGCACACGTATATAGTATCCCCATGCGCGTCAGAAGTAGGAGAATTTTTGGGTTGATTTTTGGTGGTGGGTCAAAGTGATGGCACAAAATATATAGCTGAATTGAAATTTATGTTTTTGCCTACCAAATTCAAAATTATTCCCACAAAAATTGAGAGGCCAAAAACCCAAGATTTACCCCTAGATAGATACCTTAGGGGGTATTTATTGCAAAATGGAGTGATTTGGGGGGTAATTCCATTATTTGGATACCACAAAGTGTCTGTAATGAATTCATAGTACCTGAAATGTTAACTTGGATTAATTTCCCTCCTAAAGGCAATGTGCACTATGGTTTCTGGGCCCAATTATGGGTACAAACAACATATAACACACACATATGTGGCATATTTATTCATAGCAGTAATAGAAGAAGTTATTTTGGGTTGCTTTTTAGTGGTGGGTCATGGTAGCGACAAAACATATACAGCCAAAATGTAAAAACTGTTATTTTTTTTTAACTATTTGGCCAGTTTTCCTTTAATAACAAAACTAAATTCATGAGTTATGCAATAACATTTACCACCAAAAGAAATCCTAATGTGTCCTGAAAAAAACAAGGTACAATTCACCTGGATACACTAAGCAGTTGCAAAGATATGTACAGTTTAACTAACACATGTCAAAATTGCAAAACTGCCTTCAGGCATTAAGGTTTGTTTTACCCTTAGGCATGAAAGGGTTAAGCATTATTAAAATCACTGCTCCCGGAAAAACGGTTGTTTTCAAAACTCTTTTTTGCATTGATACATGTCCCCTGGGGCAGGACCCAGGTCCCCAAACACTTTTTATGACAATAACTTGCAAATTAACCCTTAAAATTAGCACTTTTGATTTTTCATGTTCATGTCCCATAGACTTTAACAGTGTTCGTGTGTTCGAACAAATTTTTTGCCTGTTCGCATGTTCTGCTGCAAACCGAACAGGGGGGTGTTCGGCCCATCCCTAGTCACTATCTACTACAAGATGGGCATGCAGAGCAGAAGCCGTGTCCGCAGTAAAACAAAACTATTTCATTATTCTAAAGGCTTTAAGCGAGATCGTCCAAACAAGTCGTTTAGCTGATGCTGAAATAAGAGAAAGAGGCCTTATTTGTGAATTAGGTTCTTTCAAATGTATCTGTGCTCTTCACATGATGCACCCTATTCTCCAAATATTGGTAAAAGTTAGAAAGACTTTGCAAGCACCAAATCTCAGCTTGCTTACTGCAATGGCAGTGGTGAAAAGTTTGCGCAACTCCTTGGTCTCCATGAGAAATGACCCAAAATATTTTCAGTCTAATTTCAAAGACTGTGCGGAAATGTGTGCAGAAAATAACACATCTATTCCTCCAGTTAGGAAAAGAAAAACATCTGTTCTTCTTGGTGAGGCAGCACATTCCCAACATCACTATGTTACAATGGAGGAACAGGAGAGGATAACTTCATTTTACCCACTGCTTGACTCATTGATAACAGGTATTGATCAGTGATTTGCACAGGAGTCCTGTGATATTGTTACTGCAGTAGGAAAACTGCTCAACTTAAAGTGGAGTTTCGCGGAAAAAAAAATTTTTTAGATGTCAGCAGCTGCAAATACTGCAGCTGCTGACTTTTAAAATAAGGACACTCACCCGTCCCGGGATCCAGTGATGTCGGCACCCGAGACCGAACCGTCCCTCGATCCTCGAGTGCTGCCGCCGCCATTCTCACTGAGGGAATCAGGAAGTGAAGCGTTGCGGCTTCACTGCCCGGTTCCCTACTGCGCATGCACGAGTCGCGCTGCGCGTCTACACTGGTCACCGTTGTGTTGTGGGAACTGTGTATTTCCCACAACACAACGGGGGTGGGCGGTGAGTCTGCAGCTAGCTGCGGCTAGCTATACCCGGAAGTGGGTGCAGATACCTGTATTATGCAGGTATCTGCACCCCCCTCCCCCCTGAAAGGTGCCAATTGTGACACCGGAGGGGGGGAGGAATCCGATGAGCGGAAGTTCCACTTTAGGGTAGAACTCCGCTTTAAGAGATTTTTAAAGCTGATATGGAAATCCTTGCCAATAAATTTAAAGGTGTCAGCGAATGAATTGGAAGCAGAAATCACATTGCTCCGAGATTATGATGGGCCTGTTCCTAAAGGTTGCACCACAAACACCATCAAAGAGTGTCTTGATTGGCTTAAGGAATCAGATCGTTCATCCACATTCCACGCTTTTCACAACGGTGATCAATGTTTTACAGTTTTACCTGTAACAAGCTGTTCATGCGAAAGAGCTTTTTCAAAACTTGCACATGTTAAAAACAAACTGAGAAGTACAATGTGCCAAGAATGTCTTGATTCACTCTTGATGTTGTACACTGAGCAAGAATAAAGGTGAAGGGCAGGGCATGAAATGTCCCTGCCCCCACCACCTGTGGGATCGTGGCAGACCTACTTTTAAATTTAAATTAAGTTATTTAAAAAATAAATAAATAAATAAATAATAATTATTAAATTACTTACCTCTGATTGGTGATCGAGATTGACAGTTGCCCCAAACGGTCCTCTGGCACGAGCATACAGCCTATAAAAGCAAGAGGATGCGTCATTACTGGGCAGAAGACGGCGAGGATTTGAAGAAGAGCACATCTGCACTTACCTGTCATGGAGCAATTGCTGCGTCAGATGATGGATCGGGCAGCAGCTGTGGATGGTGACGCTTGGATCCGTCACTGCCTGTCTCTCCCTGGGTCTTCCTCCACCGTGGGACCGGGTACACAGGCTTCTTCTTATTCCGTTCCCCCTTCTGGCTCCGTGGTTACTGTTCCTCATGTGCCTTGGTCCGTCCCGTCACATACTCCCCCCTCTTCAGCCCTTCGTTTTGCTATTGAGGACGTTAATCCCCCCCCCACCTTATCTGCTACTAATCCTCCGGTTTTCCGGAGCGGACTTCCCCCTTCTCAGCCTGCTACTGCGCCAGAGTGTTCGTCTGTGCCTCGGAATGCAACAACGTCATCTCCGCCTTCTTCGCTTCCGCCGGGCCCTCCTTCAATCCACGATGTGGCTCGGCCTTCTACTTCAGACAGAATCGCTCGCACATGCGCAGTTCATTCTGGGAGAAGAACACAGAGACACTTGAAAAGACCTCGCAGGTTTGATTCCCCGGATGGGCATGTAAAAAAAAGCTTCATTACTAAGAGGTTTTTTGATTGTTTGGGTTGTTTAATTTCTTGAATTGTTTTATTATTGTTTATTAATTGTCTTATATTGTTTTTAACCCCTTTTATAGTGTTAATACTTCTACGTCAGTGACACAGGCTTCTTCTGAGGGTCTTTCTGTGCATACAGATCCTGTTGTCATGGTTACCGGTGCTGAGTCGATGCACGGGGGAAGGAAACGTCCATGTAAAACTAGAGGTTTGTGTTGCCTTCTACAGTTTCTGTGGTATGAATTGTTTTAGGTCATAATTTTATTTATTTTTTATTGCTTCAGGTGTTTTACTGCCACACACGTCTTCTGCTGGTCCTTCGTTGCTATCGGATGGCGTTACCATGGTGCCTGGCCGTACATCTGCTGCATGCGAGATTTCGCAGGTGCCTATGCTCTCGGAATTAACCCCTAATGCGGATACTATTATTTCTGATTCTTCCGGTGAGTTTGCTGCTTCTTCTAAATTTAATGAATTATTTTGTTCATTTTCCAAGTTTTTGTCTACGTTAGCAGGTTCGGTTAATGTTGCACATCCCACGTCAACTCCGAATGTTGCTTGTGTGGCTGGATCCTTTGTCTGTCTCACGTAATGTTCCTGTCTCTACGACTGTTGATGCTACACCTGTGCCTCCTGCTAGTCATACTGTGGTTATTAATCCGCTTATTCCAGATTCTTGTTTAAAGGAGGTTGTAACGTGTGAATTGTCCCCCTTGGCTTTTCATTTGACTAACGCTATGAAAGACAAGATTTGGTCTGGGGAATATGTTGACCTTTTGTCTTTGCTTCTGTCAAATCATGAACATCGATTGGATAAGAGAGACAGTGATAGAAGAGATGATGATAAGAAGAAAATTGCGCCACGCTCTTTTAATAATTGGCTGCAAGCATTTTGCATTTACGCTAATGTTCTTGGTGAAAAACGTCTGGAGCTGTGTTCAGGTTTGTTCCAACATGTAGAAATCATTTTGGAGGCATACAAAAATTTCCCTGGTTTTTCGTGGTTTTATTATGATGAGGCCTTTCGCCAAAAATTGTCTGTGCACAAACATATGAAATGGGGCTACAAAGATGTCGGTTTATGGCTCAACCTTCTGTTACCTCAAAAGCCTCTGTTTAAAGTTAATACTCCTACTCCGACTACAGTTTATTGCCCGGGCGTTTGTTTTCATTTCAATGATGGGCTGTGTAAATGGCCTAATAACTGTAAATACAAACATGAATGTAGCCATTGTGCTGGTGCTCACCCTGCTTCCCGCTGTTTTAGGAAGTTGCCCTCTAGTGCTTCTGCTCCTTCTAAGGAGCTTTTTCTTAAAAGCCACAACTCCGGTGAAAATTCTAGACATGTTGCCGTGGCTTCTCAAGTATCCAGAGCATCAGAAAGCAATCGTCTTGCGTGAGGGTTTTTTGTTTGGTTTTCAGTTGCCTTCTTTTTCTGGGAATGGTTGTCGCATATTTCCGAATTTGCCTTCAATTTCTTTGCATCCGTCTGTGGTTCCGGAGAAGTTGGATAAAGAATTGCGGGCTGGTAGAATTGCGGGTCCATTTTCTGCTCCTCCATTCGCTGATTTTCGTGTTTCGCCGCTTGGTATTGTTCCTAAAAAGGAGCCCAACTCTTATAGGTTGATTCACCATCTATCTTTCCCTATCGGTTTTTCTTTTAATGATGATATTGACTCATCATGGTGTTCTGTCCAATATTCTTCTTTTGATGATGCTTTGTTTAAGATTAGGGCCGTTGGTTCGTCCGCTTTGCTTGCTAAGGCCGACATACAATCAGCGTTTCGTTTGCTTCCTATTCACCCGTCGGCTTTTAATTCTTTAGGATTCCATTTTCAAAATGAATTTTATTTTGATAAATGTCTCCCGATGGGGTGTTCGCTTTCTTGTTATTATTTTGAACTTTTTTCTACTTTTCTTGAATGGGTTGTTGGTTTTCGTGCGGGTTCTACTGATTTATTGCATTATTTGGATGATTTTTTTTTTATTGGTAAAGCTGATTCTTCTGATTGTTTATATTTGTTTACAGTTTTTAAAATTGTTTGTAAGGAATTTGGTATACCGTTGGCTGATGAGAAGTCTGTTTACCCTACGTCTTGCCTTGAATTTCTCGGTATACAGATTGACACGGTTTCCATGGAATTCTGTCTGCCTGATGTGAAGATTATTAAAATTAAATTTTTATTGGACTTTGTTCTTTCTAAACAGAAAGTTAGGTTGAAAGTTATTTCTTCTCCTTTTCATTTCGTGTGGATTATTTCTGGTATGAGGGAGGATCTTATGGTTTGGCGTCGTTTTTTATCTACATTTTATGGCAGCTGTTTATGGCAGACTCCCTTTTGTTCTGCTTCGGCGTTACATCTTCATACTGATGCGGCTGGATCTTGCGGTTACGGTGTTTATTGGGATGGCCATTGGTCTGCCAATGTTTGGCCCCAGTCTTGGAAAGATTTGGGTCTGGCGTCTAATATTGTTCTGTTGGAAATTTTAGTGGCATTGGATTTATGGGGTGTTCATTTTAGGAATCGTCGTATTTTACTGTATTCGGATAATAAAGGTGTTGTCTTTGCTCTTAATTGTTTGTCTTCCAAATCTCTTCCTGTTCTTTCTGTGCTTAGGCTGTTGGTTTTTAAATGTTTAGATCTTAATATATAGTTAAAGGCTAAGTATATTCCTGGTAAGGACAATCTAATTGCTGATGCTCTGTCCCGTTCCCAGTTTCAGGAATTCCGACTTCTGGTTCCACATGCAGATCCTACTGGCCTATTATGCCCTCCTCACTTATGGGAACTTCGATGAATCCTATCTTCACTGCTATTCGGGCTTCTTTGGCAAATTCCACGCGAGCATCCTATAAAGCTGCATGGTCTTTGTGGTGTTCCTTCTTACTTTCTTTTTGGCCATCTTCAGCCCCCTTTTTCTGAAGACTTGGTTTTGTCTTTTCTGAGTTTGTTGATGTCTTGTGGTTATTCCCATTCTCATATCATTAAAACTTTGTCGGGTGTTTCCTTTTTCTTGCGCATGCAGGGTGGTAGATCTTGTATGTCCTTTTTCTCTGTTCGGCATGCCTTGAAAGGTTACACTAGATTGCCAATTTCTGTTGACCTTTTGGGTCGTCTTCGTGACACTTCTAAGGATGTTTGTTTTTCTCCTTATGAATCTTTATTATTTAGTTTGGCTTTTTGCTTATGTTTTTTTGGGGCGTTCCAAATTTCTGAATTGCTCCCGCTGAAAGTTTCTGATGAATCCGGTTTGTTTTTTCGTGATGTTTTTGTTGGTTCTAATTATATTCAAGTTTTACTTCGTCATGGTAAGACGGATCAATTAGGTCATGGTAGATGGATTACTTTGCGAGCGATTCCTGGTGCTCGTTATTGTGTTTTCACTTTGGTTCGGCATTTTTTGGTTGTCAGACCTGTGTTTTTTGGACATTTGCTAATTCACGTCACGGGTGCTCCGGTGACTATTTACCAATTCAAAGCTGTTCTACATAGATGCCAGAAAGCATTGCGTTTAGAACATCTGCGAATTACATCGCACTCGTTTCGTATTGGTGCTGCATCTACTGCTGCTTTGGTAGGTCTTAATGAATCTATGATTAAGGATATTGGTGGTTGGAGATCTAACTGTTATAGATCATATGTTAGGCCTAATTTTTGTTTTTGATTTTAGATGCTCCACCTGTCGTCTGGATAATTGGACACTCCTATATTCTTTGGGCTCAGAAGAGAGCTGAATGGAGAGTCTATGGAAATGATTTGGGATTGCCTTGTGGTTTTGCTGTTCATTGGTATGGAAGATGTGACATGCTTTGGAGCGATTTACGTTCTGTTCTGTCTTATATACATGATTGCTGGCCTGTTCCTCATATCATTATCTTTCATTTATCTGGTAATGATCTGGGTGAACGCAAGACCTTAGAATTGCTTTCTCATATTAAGCTTGATCTGTTATGTCTACATTCTGTTTTACCTGATACTGTGTTAATATTTTCTGAAATAATACCTAGACTTAATTGGTTGATCTGTTCTGAACTTAGATTCAGAACAGATAGAAGATTCGTAAACGAATTAATAGAGCTTTGGCTAAATTTATGCCTTCGGTTCATGGTATGTCTTTTCGGCATTTGAACTTGGAGGGCGGTTTGTCTAGGTTTTATAGACCAGACAATGTGAATTTATCTGATGTCGCTCTAGACATTCTAAATTTAGATTTTCAATCCTGTGTTGAATTGGCTGTTGCCTTGGGGGTGTGCCAGGCTCCTTAAGATTCTGAGCCTGGCGTATGGATAATTGTTTTTTGGTTACATTTTATAGCTTGAGCTTAAATGGCTGAGCTATTTATATATATATATATATATATATATATATATATATATATATATATATATATATATATATTTATATTGATATACTATTTTATATTTGATTTTAACTCACGTTAAGTGTGTTGATTATTTCTGATTAAAAGTTTATATTTTAATTATAATTTATACCTATAAATAAAAGGCCACGGCCATTTCATACCACAGGTATTTTGATTTATTATTCTTTTAAATATTATATCAGATTATTAAATGTTAATTGTTATTGGTTATGACTACGATCCCATAAAGGTGAAGGGCAGGGCATGAAATGTCCCTGCCCCCACCACATGTGGGATCGTGGCAGACCTACTTTTAAATTTAAATTAAGTTATTTAAAAAAAATAAATAAATAAATAAATTAAATAAATAAATAATTATTATTAAATTACTTACCTCTGATTGGTGATCGAGATTGACGGTCCTCTGGCACGAGCATACAGCCTATAAAAGCAAGAGGATGCGTCATTACTGGGCAGAAGACGACGAGGATTTGAAGAAGAGCACATCCCACCCCACCCCCTTCCCTGTCGTGGCCTGATTTATGAGGTTTTTTCTTTATATCCTTTCTTGTAAAGGGATAATTGTTTTTTGGTTACCGTATATACTCGAGTATAAGTCGTTCCGAGTATAAATCGAGGCCCTAATTTACCACAAAAAAATTGGAAAAACTTAGTGATCCGAGTATAAGACGAGGGTGAGAAATGCACAGCTACTGTAAGTGGAAAAGAGGGTCAACAATGCCCATTTGCAGCCTCACTGTGCCCATTTGCAGCCTCACTGTGCCCATTTGCAGCCATAGGTCCCCTGAACTTCAAACTCGGTAGTTAAGGGTTCCTAGATGCCCCCTAGCTGCAGCCAAAATCTGGGGTCTCTGAACCCAAAGGGTCCCGAAATGACATTGCTGCAGATGGACACAGTTGACCGAATGTGGGGCCCTGTATCTCGGGGCCACGTAGTGCTAAGAACCCCAAATTTGGTGTGCAAACTCAGTGGAACTAGCACCATAGACTTTCCAAAGCTGGGGTTTCTAGCACCAAGTGGCCCCGAGATACAGGGCCCCAAAAATCAGTTCAGAAAATGTCAAGCACTTCTGCAGCAGAGAATGACATTTTCCGAACCGATTTTGGGGCCCCGTATCTCTGGGGCCACTTAGTGCTAAGAACTTCAGCTTTGGATATGTTGTGGTACCAGTTCCACTGGGTTTGCACACCAAATTGGGGTTCCTAGTACCAAGTGGCCCTGAGATACGGGGCCCCAAAGTCGGTTCGGAAAATGAGTTTTTTTGCTGCAGAAAAGTGCTTGACTCGAGTATAAGTCGAGGGGGGCACTTTCAGCACAAAAAAATGTGCTGAAAAATTCGACTTATACTCGAGTATATACGGTACATTTTATAGCTTTAGCTTAAATGGCTGAGCTATTTATATATATATATATATATTTTAACTCACGTTAAGTGTGTTGATTATTTCTGATTAAAAGTTGATATTTTAATTATAATTTATACCTATAAATAAAAGGCCACGGCCATTTCATACCACAGGTATTTTGATTTATTATTCTTTTAAATATTATATCAGATTATTAAATATTAATTGTTATTGGTTATGACTACGATCCCATTGGCTTGGTCAGCTAATTATAATGAAGTTATTGAAGCTTTAAATCTATAACACCTTCCGTGCGACATCTTCTTCTCTAAAACATGTAGAGAAGGAAGCCATAATAATAATCTGTAGTGTGTGAACCACTTTTTTGATGCCAATTTGATGTCCAAATACATATTTCCAGGGATTTTTTTCTTTTTTTTTTAAATTTGATCATTTTTATTCATAATTAAATACAATACATCGCAATACTCAATATACAGGTTACCGGACAGTAATAAAATCTTCTAATACCCGATGTAACATGTAGGTTCACACTATAAATAAAAAAATACAATTTTATTTTTCACCCCCCCCCTCCATTACACCCTTATATATTCCTTGTACCAAACTCTTTTCCTTATATAGAACATCAGGCATATTACTACTACTCCAATCTTAAGAACAATATCCTCTCCATCTTCTTCTTACTCTGCTAGTCTGTCAGGTTGGCTACACTCATCAGCCAGGGATTCCATATTTTTTTTAATTCTTTTAAATTTCCTGCCCTTGTGAACACTGTCCTTTCTTTTCCTATTGTTTCCGAGACTTCTCTACGCCAGTCAGCAACCGAAGGGGGTTTCTCAGCTTGCCATCTCTTAGTTATTCCCTTTCTTGCCTGATATAGGCATCTCCGCACTGCTTTTATTTTGTCTCTCCCATCACCCAAGTCCCCACCCACCCCCAAAATACATAACTTTGGGTCTAGTTTAAGACTCAGCTTGAGAAACCTGTTTATATCCTCAATCACTTCTACCCAATAACGGGCTAGTTTAGGGCATTTCCATATCATATGTAACAAATCTCCATTCATTTGGCATCTCGGACATTGGGGATCTACTCTTCTCCCCCATTTAAACAATTTTTGGGGGTATAGTATGCCCTATGCAGTAACATTAGGTGTGAAAATTTCTGAGCTGGCGAGACTGAGACCTGGTGGCTCCCCTTCAACACCTCCCTCCACTGGGCATCCGATATTGTCCCCAGATCTCTTTCCCACTTCCCCCTACACCTAAGTTTATTTGATCCTTCTCTGCTATTTCTGAAGATATGCTGGTAGAGTTCCGCTATTAATCCTCTTGACCCCTCAAAACTCTCTATCATCCGGGGGATGGGTGATTGGCTCCATTTCGGACCTTGTTCCCCGTACTGAGCCTGCAGTGCATGCCTAATTTGGATATACCCAAAATATGACTGCTTTGGGACAGCAAACTCCTCTTCTAGGGAGGCAAAGGATTTCAAAGTATTGCCATTATATAATTGTTCTAGTTTAGTTATCCCCCTTGCCTCCCATGATTTAATTTTTCCTATCTTTATTAATTCTTGAAGACGTTTGTTATCCCAAAGAGGCATATCTCTCACAATTCCCTCCATACCTTTCAGGCTTTTAATGTTTTTCCAAACTTTTAGCATTAATTTGACTGTGGGGGTCTTATATGCAAACGAATTTGCCTCCAATACCTCCAGCACACGTCTATGGGGTGCACCTGCAGTCATTATACCAAGATTATTATTGCCCATAGATCCACCGCCTGTCCTTAGGTGTTGCAGTTGGGCTGCCAGGGATTTTTTTCAGCAGGAACGTGGGAGAACACAGTTCCGGCACCTCAGCACTGAATGTATATGCCAAGGGGTGGCGGGATTTGCTGGAGTATCTATTGATATTGGCTGCTGGGGTCTCTATTGTCACTGGGTGATCTATTGATGCTGGGGAAGTCTAATACTAATGGTGGGATCTATTGTTTCTGGGGGGTCAATTGTTGATGGGAGAATACTACTGTTGTGGGAGGGGGCTTATGTTGCTGGTTGCTGGAGGGTATATTGATACTGGATGCTGGGAAATCTATTGTTGCTGGGGGGGGCATTTTCTCGCGTGAGATCTTTTATTAATGGGAGGGATCTTTTGTTATTGGGAGGGATCTATTGTTGCTGGGAGGGATCTATTGTTGCTGGGGAGATGTCTTGTTCTTGGGGGATCTATTGTTGTTGAGGGAATCTATTTTTGCTGGGGGATCTAACAAATGTATTTAATGCAGTAAATGCAATTCATGATATTAAAACATGGCACTTATAAAAAAAAAATCCTACTTACCGTGCAGTTTTTAAAATTGCTTATTTAATTTAGAGATTTGTTTAAAAGCTTTGTTTATGTTAAAAGATTATTTAATAATAAATTAAAAAAATTATGTTTGTTTACATTGATAAATGTTTTTTTAATTAAAAATGTTTTAATACATTTTAAAATGTTTGTTAACATTTATTTATAAAAGTGTGTATGCATGTGTATGTGTGTGTGTATATATATATATATATATATATATATATATATATATATATATATGAGCTTTGGTTTGAGGTGCACACCCCAATGCAATAGGCTGCGCACGTCTATGATGGTGATGTGTGGGAATCTTGCTTAAATGCTGCTCCTTTGGTGTCAGTGTCTGCCACGCAGAAACTATTCCATCTTTTCCTACTTCACAGAGCCTATAGAACACCCCAACAGTTACATAAATGGGGGAGTAGGGACATGCCCGAAATGTCAACAAGCGCACAGGGACTTGTTGTATATGTTATGGAAGTGTCCGAAACTCTTTCACTATCGGACAAAGGTCATTTCCACAATATCACAGGTTTATAACTACTAGTTAAAAAAAGGACCCTGTTGTCTGTCTGCTGGGCGCAATGGAAGAAGAGCTGTTAACTCCGAACACATTTTTGGCAATACTGCGGCTATTATATACCGCTCGTAAGTTGATCGCTAGATTTTGGATCTCTTCCAGGGTGCCTACCGTAAGACAGTGGATAACATGATCATATGAGAAAAATTAACATATCTACATAGAAAGGCCCCCCAAAAATTATTTTCCATCTGGCAGCCATGGCTAGACGTTCCGGGTCGGGCAGCGCAACAATTAGTACTAAACAGATTATCAGAGGGATAAGGAATAGAATTTTCATGTTTTATGGAAACAAAGGGTTCATCATTTTTGGCATACAGAGGATATATAAAGAACCACATATACCCACATAGATGGATAAAAATAGGCACTGTGACAGACATGAAGGATTCTACTTGTCATAATATGGAGCTGTAATCTAATGTTTAGACAAACATATACTGCTGGGCAAGGGATTTGCTTGTTTGGCAATATGTTTAATGCAATATAGTGTATTAAAATGTTCATGTATGTCATAATTATGTTTTATACTTTAACTCAATAAAAAACCTTTTTTGATTAAAAAAAAAAAAACGAATTTGTTTTTACTAGGCTAAAAGATCCCAACAATTTTTCAATAAATGTTCTAATAGAGCTAAAATAACATAAAATGGCGACAGCATTAAATTTGTTTTGCCAGAAGCAAAACCTTTTAGAAAAGGTGCATATGAAATTGCCTCATTTAATCCTGGAAAAGTAGTGGCCTGTAGATTTAAAATCCAACGCTGCTCGTGTTGGAGCAGTGTTTTGTTCCAATCGCCCCTCAATCAGGGATGTGTATCCTGTCGAGGGCGGCAAATGTTACTTGTATGTCTGCCCACGGGTAAATATTGATTTCCCATCTCCCTGCTATACACGTGTTTGGAAATTCTTCGCCAAAATTCTTGCTTTGTTTTGCCTACGTAAATAGGCCCCGCACTGGCAGGACATCAAGCAGACAATTCCTTGTATTCGGCAATTGGCAAAATGTTTTGGGGTAAACAGCTCGCCATTTGGAAATAAAAAAGTTTTTTCTCTCCTAATGAGGTAGCAATGTGAACAGTGACCGCAGGGAAAAGATCCATATATTGGACAGTGTTGTTTTACAACCGATTTGTCTGCGAATCCACTTTTCATTAATCTATCTTTGATTAATAGGGCTTGTCTATAAGTAATCAATGGATTTTCTGGTATAAATTGTTCAATCATTTGGTCATCCATAAGGATCGACCAATGTTTGTCTAAGATTTCTCTGATTTGCAAATGCTGGTTAGAGAAGCACATGATTATCCTCATAGGCTCAGAGGTTAGATTGTGCATGGACCTTGGCTTATGCAGAAGCTGGGACCAAGACTGACAGATAGTTCTATTTTATGCCTTTCTTAAGCATGATCGACTGAAACCACGGGCCAGTAATCTATCCTGAAGTTTGCCTGCTTCTTGTTTAAATGACTCCCCATTGGAACAGTTTCTTCGTACCCGAAGATACTGTCCATAGGGGATTGAGCTTTTTAAGGGGGTCGGATGAAAACTTTCCGCGTGCAATATTGTATTGCCTGCTGTACTTTTGCGGAATAAAGTACTATTCAATTTGCCCTCCAAGTTACAATTTACCTGAACATCCAAAAAAGTTATTGTTTTCCCATCGTGCCATGGTGAACTTCAAATTCAGGTCATTGTTATTGCTTTTGTGGAAAAACTCCCAATGAGATTCTTCAGATCCCTCCGAAATGATGAAGACGTCGTCAATGTACCCGAGTCACATAATTATGTGGCCCAGGTACTCGACGAGGTCCTCACCATTGAAGAGGTATTGTTCCCACTCCCCCAGGTACAAATTGGCGTGGGATGGGGCACAGTATGTCCCCATTGCTATGTCTTGTACCTGGAGGTAGTGGGAACCATCAAACAAAAAGTAGTTATGGTTAGGGATATAATCTAATCCTTGTATAATGAACTCATTCAAAGCATTATCGTATCTTGAACCTTGTTGCAGGATTTTCCGTATGGTCTCCAACCCTCGAGAGTGGGGGATTGAACTATAAAGGGCTTCAACATCAATTGTGACGAGAAGCGCATCTTTTGGAATTGTAAGTTCCTCAATTGTTTTTAAAAAGTGTATCGTATCCTTGATAAACGAGGGTAAAGAAACAACAAACGGCTGCAAGTATGAATCAATGACTCTGCTCGGGTTTTCTGAGATTCCTCCGTTACCAGAGACGATTGGTCTTCCAGTTGGATCAGTGGGGTTTTTGTGGATTTTAGGCAAACTGTAGAATGTCGGTACTTTTGGATGTTTAGTCCCAATGTATTCAATTAGTTGTTTGCTGATAACAATGTTATGAAAGGCCAGATCTACCAACTCATAAAATTCTTGATTATATTTGTTTATTAATCTAATTGGAATTGCTCGGTACCAGCTCCTGTTGTCCAAGATCTTTTTGCACATCGATCTATAGGCAACGTTGTCCATCAGGACAACGTTGCCCCCCCTTATCTGAATTTTTGATTGTAATTAATTCATTATTGCTCAGCGAATGAAGGGCCTGATTTTGTTCAGTGGACAAATTATGGGGTTGCTTTTTCTATATGATAGTCCACGGATGTCCTTAATGGTCTGTTTTAAAAACATGGCAACACTGGGATTGGTATTCAGGGGCGGGAATTTAGTAGATGGTTTAAATAAAGTAATGGGGTTTTGTGTTGACTTATTAACTTCCTTGAATAGTTTATCGAGGTCTAGTTGGTCAATCAAATTGTTTGTGCTGCTTTCTTGGAATAAGAGAGTTAAATCCCGTAATGCTTTAAACTCATGCATACTATATTTGGACCAATCGGTGGTATCAAAATCCGTGCTGTTTTTTTTTCATACTGACACTTTAGCATTCGTTTTTCTGCACATACTGTAAGTGCAGATCTGTAACTACTTCAAAAAGTTCGAAGTTCTGGCTCGGACAAAAGCTCAAACCTCTCGAGAGTACTTCAATCTCTGCCTTTGAGGGAGAGTAAGAGGACAGATTTACAACAGTTAGTTGTTTAGTTAGGTTCGCATCATGTATGATTCCAGTCCCTTCCCTACTTTGTTGACTTGGGGGGAGTTTGCCCCCTGATTTGGCTTTAAAGCCTTCTGTGAAAAAGTACGTTCATTTGAATGATTAATGTAACTGAAGATGCTAGATGCATCTGAAAGTGAAGAGTCTGATTCTCCCTGTCCTGTATTTCATCGTGTTCCAGGCCCCATAGAGGGATAGTCTGTAATCAAATTGGTATTTTGCACTTGGTCTTTATCAGTTTCTACTGTACGCTTTTTGTTGTCTTGTTCGAAGGAACCTCTATTATTATGACTTCTGTCGACCACGGCCTGGATTAAAGTAGTCCTGGCCGCTTGCAGAGGAATGGGGATTGGACTGGAAAGCATCACTTGATTTACGTGATGAAGATTGATCCTGGAATTGGGATGATTTATTTTGCTGTATTTTATGCGTATTCAATTTGTATGCCTTGCCCTATGAGAACGTTGTTTTGTCCCGCCAGAACTTTGTTTCCTTATTCTGTAGGATGTTCTTATTGTACATAGATAGATTTTCTTTTATCTTAATTTGAAGTATAATGCATGGTCTTTGAATGGGACCAATGCCAACTCCAAAGTGCTAATTTCCTAATTTCCTCTAAAGATTCAATTTGTTTTTTGTATTAACGCTAAGTATGGACATCATCTCTTGTGAACACCTCTGTAGGTTATCCTCCCAGTCTTTTTTTACATTCACTGCGTATTTGCTCAACATTAGGAAAGATTTGTATACGTAAATCCAAGGCCTCCTTATGAAGGGGCGCCCCCGCTCGCTCGAGTGGGGGGAAGGCTTCTGCAGTTTTCAGGGGCTTGGCGGGAAGAGATCCAGGACAGATGAGTCATCTCCACAGTATCTCTAGGGTACAAACTAGAGTTTTGAGAGTTTCCACAGTTTCTTTTCTAAAATCAAACGTTCCCAAAGACCCAGTGAAAAGAAGGTGTCTGGCACTGGACCGATTGATGTCTCAGGGTGTAATCATAGAGATTCCCTCAAAAGAGCAGGGCATGGGGTTTTATTCAAATCTCTTCACAGTGCCAAAACCGAAGACGTCAGACCCATTCTAGATCAAAGATCGGAATCAGTTCCTAAAAATCCGATCTTTTCTCATGGAATCAATCCGGTCAGTAGTTTCCACTAGGGTTGCACCGATACCACTTTTTTAAGACCGAGTACAAGTACCGATACTTTTTTTCAAGTACTCACCGATACCGATTACCGATGCTTTTTTTTAATGTTAAGTGACAGTTTTCAAAGCACAATACAGACTAACGATATCTTCTTTATAATTAAGAAGAACTGTAACTGGCAGTGGCACTGATGAGGAGGCCCTAATATGCAGCAGCGCTGATGAGCACTGATAGGTGGTACTTACTGATGGGCACTGATTTGCAGCACTGATAGGTGGCACGTACTAATGTGCAATGATTTGCAGCACTAATGGCTGGCACTGACATGCAGGACTGATAGATGGCATTGACCGATGGGCACTGATGACTGGCACTTATGGGCACTGATAGGTGGCACTGATATGTGGCACTGACTAATGGGCACTGATTTGCGGCACTGATAGGTGGCACATACTGATGGGCACTGATTTGCAGCACTAATGGCTGACACTGATATGTAGGACTGATGGGCACTGATGGCTGGCACTTATGGGCACTGATAGGTGGAACCAATATGTGGCACTGACTGATGGGCACTGATTTGCAGCACTGATGGGTGGCACTGACTGATGGACACTGATATGAGGCACTGATGGCTGGCACTTACTGATGGGCACTGATATGTGGCACTTATGGGCACTGATAGGTGGCACTGATTTGCAGCACTGATAGGTGGCACTTATGGGCACTGATAGGTGACACAAATATGTGGCACTGACTGATGGGCACTGATTTGCAGCACTGATAGGTGGCACTGACTGATGGACGCTCATATGCGACACCGATGGCCTGCACTTACTGATGGGCACTGATATCCAGCACTTATAGGTGGCATGATACAATAAAATTGACTATAAGTGATGACAGAGTGAGTACAAGAGCCCATCTTGATACACCCTGCACTCAGCCTCAGTAAGCCTAGTCAGAATGCAGCAGCGGAATCTTGTTACACCCAGCCCATATAGTTAGTGAACTACATGGGCTGGGTGTAACAAGATGTCTGCTGCCGCCTTGTGACTGCAGACTACTGAGGCCGAGTTCAGGGTGTACCAAGATGGGCGTTGCCGTGTACAGCTTCTGACGGAGACTCGATGCACACGGCTGCGACCCACACCCCTGCCCACAGGCTTACCTTCCTCCGCTGCACCTCTGGACTCTGACTGTGCCACGCTCCGCCTTCTCCCACCCACTGACTTATGGTATCGGGTGAAGCATCGGGAGCATTTGCCCGAGTACAAGTACTCGGGCAAATACTTGTTATCGGCGCCAATACTGATACTACCCAGGGTATAGCAGTAATGGCATACCTAGATGACCTGCTGCTGGTAGATCAGGCGGTAGCACGGTTAGACCAGAGTGTGTCCAGCACGGTTAAGTATTTGGAATACCTGGGTTGGATTCTCAACCTAGTGAAATCATCCTTGCGACCAGTAAAAAGACTAGAGTATTTAGGTCTGGTTATAAACACAGCCCAAAGAAGTGTGTTTTTGCCCCAGACAAAAGTCAGCGCTATAAGGAAGCTGCTCCAGGTGGTCAGGGCAAGGAAGAGTCCTTCCATTCGCCTTTGCATGAGGTTATTAGGGAAGATGATGGCTTCATTTGAAGCAGTTCCCTATGCCCAATTTCATTCAAGACTGTTGCAAAACAGTATCCTGTCTGGATCCAAGCCTTGGATTATCCAATGTATCTGGCCCCAAGGGTACGCCAGAGCCTCAGTGGGTTGATAGCCAAAAATTTGCAGAAGGGGAAATCCTTCATACTGGTTACCTGGAAGGTTGTAACGACGGATGCCAGCTTTTTGGGCTGGGGAGCAGTTCTGGAAGAGGCCACTGTCCAGGGGAAGTGCTCCGAGGCCGAGACGACCTTGCCCATCAACATACTAGAGATGCGGCGGCATCTTTGGCTCTAATGGCCTGGACGTTCAGGTTACAGGGCTTTCCAGTCAGGATTCAATCCGACAATACCACAGCAGTGGCCTATATCAATAACCATGGGGGCACCAGAAGTCACGCAGCCCAGAGGGAGGTGAACCATATTCTGGCTTGGGCAAAGAGGCATGTACCTTGCCTATCTGCAGTCTTCATTCCGGGAGTGGAGAATTGGCAGGCAGATTCCTTGAGTCGCCAGCAATTGTTCCCAGGAAAATGGTCTCTACACCCCAACATTTTTCTGGCTATATGCCAAAAGTGGGGTACCCTGGACATAGACCTATTGGTGTCCAGTTCAACAAGAAGTTGGACAGCTTTGTGTCGAGGACAAGGGATCCACTCGCATACGGGACAGATGTGTTAGTGACCCCGTGGGACCAGTTTTCACTGATTTATGCGTTCCCCCCAGTTCAGCTGCTACCGCGGCTTCTTCGCAGAATCAAAGAGGAAGGGAAGCCAGTAATTTTTGTAGCCCCAGCATGGCCCAGAATATCCTGGTATGCAGAGATCGTAAGGATGGCAGTAGGGGACCCTTCCACCTTGTCCAGACCTGCTCTCGCAAGGACCAGTGTTCCATCCTGCCTTACATACGCTAAATTTAACGGTTTGGCTATTGAAGCCCACATTCTAAAGAGTCAGGGGCTTTCAGGTTCAGTGGTAACTACCCTGATTAATGCTAGGAAGCCGGCCTTCAGGGCCATTTATTATAGGATCTGGAGGGCGTATGTTTCTTGGTGTGAATCCAAGAGATGGCATCCTCGGAAGTATGTCATAAGTAGAATTATTGCCTTTCTACAGTTGGGGGTGGAAATGAAGCTGGCCTTGAGTACTATCGTGGGTCAAATCTCTGCCTTATTGGTATTGTTTCAAAGGCCACTTGCTTCGCATTCTTTGATCCAGGCCTTTATACAAGGGGTAACGCTTATAAATCCGCCAGTTAGGTCACCCTTGTGCCCATGGGATTTGAATCTAGTTTTGTCGGTATTACAAAGAAAGCCCTTTGAGCCGATACGCCATATTCCCTTGGTCCTTTTGACAAAGAAATTGGTTTTTCTGGTTGCTATATCCTCCACAAAGAGAGTATCAGAGTTGGCTGCTTTTTCTTGTAAAGAGCCATATTTAATTATTCATAAGGACAAGGTGGTGTTGCGTCCTCACCCAACCTTTCTGCCTAAGGTAGTGTCAGGTTTTCATCTGATTCAAGATGTTGCCCTGCCTTCCTTTTTTCCAGAATCTCATACTGCGGAAGAAAAATGATTGCACTCTCTTGATGTAGTGAGAGCAGTCAAGGTCTATCTGAAAGCGACATCTCAGATACAGAAAACTGATGTTTTGTTTGTACTGCCAGAAGGCCCCAGGAAAGGGCAGGCAGTTTCGTTATTATTCAGGCTTATGGTTTGAAAAGGAGGGTTCCACCTTTTCAAGTTAGAGAGCACTCTACCAGAGCAGCGAGTGCTTCATGGGCAGTGCATAACCAAGCCTCTATGATTCAGATTTGCAAGGTCGCAACTTGGTCTTCGGTCCATATATTCACAAGATTATATCAGGTGGATGTAAGACAGCATGAGGATGCCGCCTTTAGGCGCAGTGTACTGCAGGCAGCAGTATAGGTCCTCACAGCTGATGGCAGCCTGCTTTGATTTATGACTCCCTCCCCTCAGAATGCATTGCTTTTGGACATCCCACATAGTAATTACTATGGTGCTCTGTGTCACGTGATGTATGATATTGAAAATAGGATTTTTAGAACAGCTTACCTGTAAAATCCTTTTCTTGGAGTACATCACGGACCACAGAGGTCCCTCCCCTCTTGTTGGGATACTTATTGCTTTGCTACAAAAACTGAGGTACTCCCTGTATGGGAGGGGTTATATAGAGGGGAACTTCCTGTCTTGGGTGTGCCAGTGTCCATCACCTGAAGGTGGCCTATAACCCACATAGTAATTACTATGGTACTCTGTGTCCCGTGATGTAGTCCAAGAAAAGGATTTTACAGGTAAGCTGTTATAAAAATCCTAATTTTGCTAGTGTCCTATAGGTGATGGGCCATTTCCTCCCTTATGGAGAAGTTTCTGTGCTTAACTCATTTTTATTTACTTGGAATTCTTGAATCAACTTTTCATTTAACCTCTTCACTGCCTCCACTACTACAGTAGAAGTAGTGCGTGGTACAACTTCTGGAACCGTACCGGGACACTATGCTGTGGAGACAGCCTGTAATGTTGCTCCAGGCACAGGATTCTGCTAGGGCACTACCCTTCACACTTAGTGCAAAGCATGTAGTTAAAGTGGAACTTTATCCAAAAGGGAAAGGTGAAAGAGAAGCTTATACTCTAGAAGATGTGGTACCTCCAGTACTCTTACTTGTTCACTTCACCAGATGGTTTTCTGGGCATTCCACCAACAAACACGTCTGTTCAGCTTTTTAGGACAGCCACCTGGTCTTCAGTTCGCACATTTTCCATGTTCCACCAGGTAGGTGTCCAGGCCTCTGTTGATGCAACTTTCGGCCACAAGTTTCTTAGGGATGTCCTAAGGTCTAATGAGTGTTCAGCCTGTGTCCAGTATTGTACCACAAAGATGAAAGGAATTTTGACTCACCTGTAAACTACATATCTTGAAATACAGCAAAGGACAGTCTCCTCTTTGTTTCTGTGTTACTCTACATCGCTTGCTAAAAAACTGAGGTCTCAGGGGTTTGTCCAAGGGAGACATTTCTAAAAAGCTTTGCCATTGTCCAGTCACCTGAAATTAGCTACCTATAACCCAGGGTCTATGAATATCCAGCCTGTATCCTCTACTGCATTCCAAGGTATGAAATATACAGATTGGTCAAAATTCCCTTTTTCATAGTTTGTTTTGGCTCTCTTGAAATTTGATTGTTTGATTAGAACACATTTGTAATAAAAGCTGTTGTCCCTGTTAGCTTCATTCCCACGAGGCGGATCCGCTGCCACGGAGTCCGCCTCTGTCCGCCAGCTCAGTGGGAGATCTATCTGTTGATCTCCGCTGAGCCGGCGGATGACAGGTCCCTCTCTGTTCATTGAGCGGGGAAGGGCTTGTCCCACTTACATTGGTGGTCAGTGGAAAAAATCCCCCTTGCCTTGGTGATCAGTGAAGAAGTAACCCCTTACAATGCATGTCAGTGGAAAATTTCCCCCTTACATTTGTATTCATTGTAGGTAGGAGATCAATCTGTCATTGCTTACTGGTCACTGGTCAAGGAACCCCTAGCAATCTCTGGAGGAGAGCCCTGGTTGAGAGAGCCTGTTTAAAAAAAAAAAATATATATATATATATATATATATATATATATATATATATATATACATACATATACACACAGTGGGGACAGAAAGTATTCAGATCCCTTAAATTTTTCATTCTTTGTTATATTGCAGCCATTTTCTAAAATCATTTAAGTTCATTTTTTTCCTCATTAATGTATACACAGCACCCCATATTGACAGGAAAACACAGAATTGTTGACATTTTTGCAGATTTATTAAAAGAAAAACTGAAATATCACATGGTCCTAAGTATTCAGACCCTTTGCTCAGTATTTAGTAGAAGCACCTATTATTGCCTATTATTAAGCAGTATTATCTTATTGATACACCAATCTCTAACAGTGGCTGTAAACTTGTTGAGGTCTAAAGCTAATGGCAGTACCACAAAGCCTTTTGGTACCTGTTAATCTTCAAATTAATTCCTGAGAGTCTCTTAAATCTCAGGCCTAATCTGTGCACAGGAGATAACTTTTTTATTTAATTAAATCTAAACTCAGTCACTAAAACCTCTATTTGAAAAGTTGTCTTCAATCTTTAAATTTTACAGCTTTAGGCCCCTTTCACACAGATCAGGTCCACCTTTCAGTTTTTCAGGTGAACCCAATCGGATCATCCATTACCCTCTAAGGAGTGGTGGATGACAGTCGGATGGAAACGGACAGGTGGTCTGACCACCCATAGAGGAAAGCAGGCTGTATCGATGTCTGCTCTGCATAAGCGGAGTGGACATGGACCTGTCACCCACCTGCTCAGCAGGCAGATTCGCTGGCGGAGTTTGCCCATCTGAAAGGGGCCTCAATTAAAAAATAGTGTATAGTGGAAAGTCTGCGCTGCCCCCACTTATTCACATAGACAAAATTATTAAATTAATTAATAAGTGAAATAAAATAAATTAATGTGATAAATTGATCAATGGTGACAAATTAATTACAAATGAAACACATGTGGTTAGATGTAGGAGGGTGCTGCCACTATAATAGCTTGACTATATAGCTCATAAATCATGGAAGAAAGTTCATAATTGCGCAACCCCATACAGTAACAAACAAATTCTATATAGACGGTGTTGACTTTCAAGTCCTTATAGTGTTATCACGTGATTTAAAACATTCAGATTGTGGCTTAAAACTTCTTTCCGTGTATCAAATGATAAGGAGGGCCGCTTACCAAAAAAGGTGGATCTCAAATTATAGAGATCTAAAAGGCTCAGCAATGGTTCAGTCGACCTATGGATATTCCTCCTAGGACCCCTCCAAAGCCAGTATCCTTCACCACACAGCGGACTGCTGTTCTAATGCTGTATTTTTCATAGAAAACATCGGCTAGTCCCCCTGTGTGTCTTCCGTTTAGGATATATTTACCAGATAAAAGAGAAGAAGGAGCTTCATGGTGCAGTATTTCCGTTAAAAAAATGATTTATTGCAGACTTCCAAACAAAAAACTGACATCCAAAAGCAATGAAACAATTGAAACAGCCGCGGCTCAAGCCAGCCAGCTGGTGCATGGTGACGTAAGAGACTGGTGCTCCACCCAACAAGTTTCCCCATAGAAGGCATCAACTGGGAACGGAGGCAGCAACAGATGCCTTATGCTTTTGAAATTCAGGTAGCTCGAGAAATTATCATCCCCAGGGACATAAAAAATGTCCTACTCCCTATAAATGTAAAAAAAAGGACAAAAAACTGAAGGGGTCAGATGCATTAGTATGCCTGTCCCAGAGAATACAGGAGGAGGAGGGAATAAAAAATTACTCACACACCTTTGATCAATACACATCAGTCTATAAATTCCATCTATGTCCACAACCTCCCGAGGCGTCTATTTGTACGTGCGTTCCGGCAGTGACGTCAGCCCGGCACTACCGGATATGACGATCATCTGCCCGGCCGAACTAAACTGCGAATGCGCCCAGACACCCGAGCACCGCAACCAATAGGAGCGGGGAGTGGTCGGGATGTCCGGCGCAGCCGCAGAACATAGCAGCAGGAGGAGATAAGACTGTCTCCCTTCTGGAGCTAGAAGCGCCGCTGACAGCTGTAATGGCCAAGTCAGAAGGCACTTTGTGGCTGCACAATACATCACGGCCTGTTGTCAACAATTATCCAGGCAAAGAAAGAATTAAATAAATTAGAAATAAAATTGAAAAGGGGGAGAAAAAGCAAAAAGAAAAATAGAAAGAAATTTGAAGCACACGGCTTCAAAAGAATTATAATTAGCAAAGAGAAAAAGAAGAGAAATAAAGGGGATGAAAAGAGAGGGGGAAAAAGGGAGGGGGAAAGGGGGAGGAGAAGATATTGTTTATAGTGCAGCAAATGAATCACAAAGGGGCAATACTATAAAAACACATATCAAATACATTCCTAGGAACATATGGAATCCAGAATTCCAAAGAACCAATTAAAAGAGAAAAATAAAGAAAAACGAAAGAAAGCTGTATAGAAGAAAAAAGGGGGAACCGTCAACAACACACTATGGAGCTAGCTATAGGGCCTAGATTTAATAACCCGGTGAGGAATGTCTTAGTGGATACGTTGGATTTAAATCATATAGAGTCAGTTGATGATTGTGGTCAACTACAAGAAAGGACTAAAAGACTGTGTTTCACTAAAATATTAGCTTCCTCAGGACAGATACTGGGTAGGTGCTGGTATATTTAAAAACAAGAGGAGTACATGTAAAAGTATTTAATGTACTATATATCTATATATAATTATATGTAATTAGTCTTTGTGTATATGTACTCCTCCTGGAGAAACGTTGTAACAATCATAATTCATACTTAAATAGATATATAAAGGCAGTCCCCTAGTTACAAACATCTGACAAAGGACTCCTACTTACAAATGGAGGGAGACAACAGAAAGTGAGAGGAAATTTACCCCTAAGAAGGGAAATTCACTTCTGTAAAAGTTATTATGGGAAAAAGGTGTCTCCACTGATGCTTTATCACCAAGGCTTGTTTCCACAACAACCCAAAATTTTCAAAATCCAATTGTCATTGGGACAGAAAGTGAGGTGAAGTCTTCTGAACAGGGGCACACACAGCAAAACAAATGTTACAGAGGTGTTAACGCTTTCCTATGCTATCCAAAAGGCTTAAAAATAATTTTTTTGGAGCTACACCTAAAATTTACCTATTCCGACTTACAGATTCAACTTAAGAACAAACCTACAGTCCCTATCTTGTTTGTAACCCGGAGACCGCCTGTGCTACAATAAATACTTGTATTACATGTACTCTCTTGTTTTTAAATATACCAGCACCTACCAGCACCTACCCAGTATCTATCCTGAGGAAGCTAATATTTTAGTGAAATGCGTCGACGAGCAAGTTTTTGGAGGCATTACTGGATTAGAAATTCTTCTTACCTTGATACATTATTAAATGAATTTTGTGCCATAGGTCCAGTCCTCTATAACTGCATTATTGGGTAACTGGTAACTGTGTCCATATAGGGTGTTGTTTATATGTCTTTTAACTATGTTGTAATAAAAATTATACTTTTTTACTGATTCCCTCTCATTGTGTGCCCACAAAGTCCGCTAATTTTTTTCACTTGGTCAATCTTTAAATGTAGAAGAATGGAAGAACAAATATGAAGAGTTCGGAATGTTATGGTCATACTCATTCTTTGAATATTTTGAAAATTTACATGAACACATTCAAATTTGCCAGCAGGTTCTAAACAAAAAAGTTTTCGGGATAAGACTCCAAGGAATTATGCTAGTGATAGCATGAACAAAATACTGAAATATGCTACAGAGTGGAAAGAATAGTCTTTAGACACTCCACTGTATTTATTTAATTTACAACGGCTATACCATTTTTGATTCCAAAAGGCTTATAATAGCCTTGGGATATATACATTGAAAAAGAAAAAAAAAACATTGAAGTTACAGAAAGCACCCAATGAGTACACATACTTCTCATTATAACTACTGTCAGAACTGTTATGGAAAAAAAAACTAATAACATATAATGGCTTATAATTTTGGGCTTGAATAATTCTTACTAGGCCAGAGATAGTCTTATTTAACTAACATGAAGAAGAAACTGCCGGACATGTTGAGTTAAACAAGCTTGCTTACAGAATGGATGATAGGGACAAGGAGTTTATTTTCCCCACCTGAAGCCTAGAAGACACTCTTCTTATTGTTCTCCAAATAATATCTGTTTGACAAACCTTGGACCTAGCAAACACAGGCCAACATCCAATGGCAAGATGCACAGAGTGCCAGGACAAAGTTAAATAAAACCCCTGGTCTATGTTTACGAGACTTAAGAGCTTGCACATGCGTATTGATGAACAAACCTTCTCTAGATGAACCAAGGTCAACATCCTGGGACCTTTTCAGATGGACAATGGCAGTATTTTTCTATTATTTAAACAAATGAAAGACAGCAGGGAAAGTTTTCTATACTCCAATGTGATGAAAAAAGGAAAGAGAAAAAATCCAAGACATTGAGGAATTTAATACAACTATTCACTTTAAAAATGTGGACACCGTACATTGAATATAAAAATATAGGAAATGGAAAACAAAAAACTGTGCTTGTGAAATGTAACTTAATAAATAGCAGCACCACTTGACGTAATTCTAAAACAAAGTCTATTTCGCTAAAAAAAGTCCAAAAGTCTTCAGTATGGCGCCAGTTTGATGCCTTCACAGCAATCTATATGTGCAACAGTTCTTGTGTGTCAGTACCATCATTCGGTTTCTCCACCATGTGACTAAAACCACCACCACCAAAGATTAGGATGTACTCTTACCAGAGAGTGTTGACCACCTATTACAGGGGGTCAAAAAAGGGCTCATATATCTCTCATTTATCTCTCACAGTCACTCCTCATGGTTGGGTAGATGAGGGGGATCATCCAGCCATCACATGGAGATAATCCTTGTGCCTCAGACCATAGTGCTCAGCGGACTATACCAGCAAAGAGATGAGACACCAAATCATGTGAAATCCTTTAAAATGGCTTTATTGCAAGCAATGCACTTGACATGCCATTTCGTTTAAAAGCAAAAATATCTTCCTTAGCATAAAACTATTTTGTTCAATCCAAAAATGTGATAACAGGAATGCCTTAACCCGACCGATTTTCCCGGGAGAAGTCCTCTTGTGACGAAACCATCCTGCCCTGTTAAGATGTCTATTGATGAAACGTACGTAGGGTGAGCTGCTGGAGGCATCGTTATTGCATGTCTGCTCGTGGGATCCGAATAGACAAACATTATCTATGCCGGTTTTACCAGTGTCGTGAGACACTTTTAAAAGTGAGTGCTACGTGATTTACATAAGATTTTTTTTCAAAGGATTTTATGCTATGCTCTTTATTTTTCGATCACACCTCTCTGGAGAGACTGTACAATGTATATTGATACACAGAACTAAATTATGAATATTAGTATGTTTATATAGGATTGTAACCTCTACAGTTCATCTGCTAAAATGGAACATTGAGGCTTAGTTTTGTTGAAAATGTAGTAAATGAAACCTGTCTCCATAGACATAACAGTATATGAAAAGACATATATATATATATATATATATATATTAGAACTACATCATCACCATTCCATTTCAGATCTTTAACTCTTCACTCAACACCTTCACACCTCCCCACCTATTATACACTCCTCCCTTAAGCCTAAATCCATATTATATCCATATCGGGCAAAAGGTCCATACCTTGAGACCTTTTGCAAATTAGTTTACGCTGATTTACTCAAATTATGCCAGCATACATCTTCCCATTCCAAACCATCAGTTCACCTTCCCCTCTCGGAACATAAAGCATTATTGTCCCTTACCAATAATACCATTATCATTAAAAATTCAGACAAAGGGGGCGGAAGAGTCATCCAGAATTGCACTGATTACATTAATGAAGCTACCAAACTACCTTCAGATTCCATTACATAGCAAAAACTCGGCAAAGATCCTCTGGGATCAAGGTAGAGGCACATTGTTTAATTGATGAGGCCATTCACTCTATCATTGGCAAGGCGGAGGCATCCTTTCTTAAAAAGGTTTTATACAACACACCTTACTTCTATCACATTTCCAAAATACACAAAAATCCCCTCTGTCCCCCGAGCCGTCCCATTATCACATCAATGGACAGCATCACTTCAGGTCTCTCCGTGTACATTGACATGTATTTACAATCTCTAGCACAGAGTTTACAGTCTTACATCAGGGACGGCACATGTTTTAGAACAGCTACAAGCCAACAAATGGGAACAAAATTATGTCTGGATGTCTCTGGACGTTAATTCTTTATACACCTCCATTCCTCACCAGTTTGGCCTCACAGCTTTAGAACACTTGTCACAGGACCCTTACATGAGCCAAGGCCAAACCCAATTTATTCTGGAAGCAACTAAATTTTGTTTAACGCACAACTATTTTAAATTTCAACAACCAATTCTTCCTACAGACACAAGGCACCGCAATGGGTGCCAATTTTGTGCCATCATATGCCAACCTGGCCATGGGGCTGTGGGAGACCCAATACATATGACACAATAATCCTTTTTTCAAAAATTTAATCTTTTTAAAAAATAAAACAAAAAATAAATAAAACAGCTTTATAGTTGGAAAGCCTTGGCATGAATATAAGCCCAACTGAAAATCTGACACTGTCTTAAGCCAAAGGCCTGGTTAGAAAGAGACGTAATAGAACGTGCCTTGATGCAGTTAATTACAAAATCTGAAATTTCCACACTCTGCTACACAGAGGAGTTTATTGAAACTGATTTGACCTGGATTGAGAGTGTTGACTGCCCGAAACAAAGTAATTCTTACAAACGCGTGTGCATGTCATCCTAGGTTCATACTTTATATGTAATGGTCTGAAATGTATGGGATTATGTAATAAAGTTAACAGTGGATACACAAGATACTTCAAAAACGGTACTGGTGTCAGCAGGTGCATTATTAAACCCCAGCACTGGTGTCAGCGAAGGCATTATTAAACCCCAGCACCAATGTTAGCGGAAGCATTATTAAACCCAGCACTGGTCTGAGCGGACGCATTATTAAACCCAGCACAAACCTCACTCAGACTTAGTGTGATGGCTCACTTACGCCTCCTGGCAGTCAGCTGGTGGTCTGATCTGCTGCCTCCTGAGGCCTCTCCTCCTGTCAGGTTCTGGCTTCAACACAGGGCACCCCGAGAATGCCACGATCTCCCGCCCTGAGGTGACAGCAGGACCCTGGATCCGGGGCTCTGGTCGATCATCGCTGCCTAGGTGGGCGAGGCAATGGGCGGATCCTCCCTCCGCTCTGTTCTGTCACAGGCTACTGCAATCCATGGCGTGCGTTCCTGGCTCCTGCACGGTCGGGGGCTGGCAACCCCCTTTGTCTATTCCGGGCCTCACAGGAGGTGGAGGTGCTTAGCGGTAGCCTCTCTGTTCCCCCGTTTTTGCGCTCCTAAGGCGGGCTTCGCTATGTCGGCCGCTGGAGGGAGCGCTTCCCTGCCGGCGGCATTCCGCGATGATCCTGGGCACCCTTTGGCCTGCTGCGCATGCGCGAGCTTCTCTCATGGCGTCACGCTCATTCGCATTGGGCTCTCCCCTTCTGGAACGCCAGGGAGGCTGCGTGGAGGCCGCCACCATGGCGGCTCTCCTTTGGCTGCATTCGGGAGTGTTTTGTTCGGGGAGAGGGGAGGCGCCTTCGCCACGACCGATACCAATTAGTTCCGTGGGTAGCTGGAGGGGCGGCATATATAGCCGAGCCCATACAGATCTATTTTAGATCCTATGTAGCGACCATTCTGGACAGACTCAAATTCTATTGGCCTTTTGTATTTTTTTATTTTCTTTATTTCACTGTTTGTTTTGTCTTTTTTTTCTTTTCCTTTTCACAATTCAGTCTTGGGTGGCTTTAGTTCTGTCCTTCATACACTTGTCTCAGCTTCCCCACTCAGTTTTCTTTACTTTCACTTATCTTTCCCTTCACACATATTCTATTCTTCCTCACTTTTTTACACATCCTCTCTTTTACATTTTTTACTGGGTGTTCCTATCTTAGTTTAAGTTTTGGTTTGATTTGTTGGTTTCACTTTCATATTTAGTCCTTCTTGTGCCTTGAAGTCCACATACTTCACTTTTCCTGTCATCTCACCACTTATTAATTCATGCACATCACATCACTATGTTGCACATCTCACCCCTTTTCTCTCACTCACACTTCTCACTTTCACCCCATTTACCTCAAATTAATGATGCACATTTATATTTTCTAAAAATTATTTGTTAATTAAGCGATCTCTTCTAATGCATTATTTTTTTAAATCCCAACAGTGACTTTGTGACTCTTTGGCCTGTTTTTTGGTACTGGGCTTCCCCCACCCCCTCCCCTCTTTTTGCGTGTGAGCCTCACAGCGCAACCTCTTGTAGGCCCATGTCTGGCTCTATGGGGTTCGCCCCCTTCTTCTCATGTTTGGAGTGGGGTGCTTGGCCGCATTGCTCGGATCCTCTGGCAGCTCTTAGGCAAAACAATGGGGAGGCCTTTTTCTTCAGCTGTTATTGGTAAATATTCACGAACACCTACATATGTGTCAATATCAATATATATTGCCTGTTGACTTTTTGGTCTGTAAACTATTTTACTCTTACATTTGACTTGGACATTTTATAGATAGGCAACTCCTATCCTCATATTGATTAGTGGTTCCAAATTAATAACTACTGCAGTAGGGAACAGACACAAAAGATACACTCCGCATCTTTCCAAATAACTGTTCTGCTTTAATATGACGCAATTGAAGGTTTTTATACACATGGATACGTAGGTATCACATTAATATTACAATTGTACATTTATGGTAACAAAGGGTGCTACATAGGCAGGCTAATTCTAATCAGGACTCGAAAGAATGCAAACATGTAATGAAAACATTATTAGTGCTGTGTGCACAGTGAGGGCAATGTGCAATACATACAAAATAGAATACAATTATTTACAGAACATACACATTTCCGTAACAGTCTCCTCTCTTTTGATCAATATTTTGATCACTAACCATACCTGCTATCACCTTTAACCTGGAACCTCCACACGCTTAGGTGACGGTAGTCCTGGCCAAAGAGGCAAAAACTCCATTGTGGGGAAAATAGCTGAGCAGCTTTTTTATTACAAAATTGCTTTTCATTGTGAAAAACAAATGATTGATAAGACATATTTACAGAGCACTGGCTGTACACTCCTGTGGCCAGAATGGCGTTCTAGCTTAATTGTTGGCATGCTGACTTAAACACAGGCAATTCTACATAAAATGGAAGACGTACAAAAGACAAATATGACTTCAAACTACTTTTCAAATCACATTATATATATCCCTTACAATTAAAGTATTTGAATAAATAGTACCCTAGACTGTGATTCCAAGAGGGAAACAAATCAAACACAGAGACTTCTTTAATTTAGTCATTTTTACAGTGTCTGGTGTGGATCCAGGTGACTTTTCCTTCAAGTTTTGCACAACTGTACATGAAATAGATGCTGTATTGAGTCTCCAAACATTTCCTTATATATAAATGTCTCTTAACAATCCACAAGTCACCTGGCTTTAGTTTTAGATCCTTCCAAACTGTTAGGATCTGGAATTGGGGAGAAAACACATAAATGAGTTTGTCAAAAACCTTAAAAGATCAGCAACATTCTCTGTGAGATCCAAATGGAGGACTTCAGCTGCTGAGACAAAATTTAAGCAAGTGAGTAAGACACTCCCAAACCAAATACCATAGGCTGATCCTGATCGAGATTAAAAGGTAGGGTATAATCTGAATCTTCCATGGTCCCAAAAGCTACAGCTCTGATATATCGAGGTGAACCCTTCATTACTGGGAACAGCTTACATAAATATATTACAATGGCTTGTTTTTTATCATGCTGTTTGTGTAAGAACTTCAGTTTCATGTTTTAAAAAGACAACTTTTCCCTGGCAATATTATAATAAATGATAGCAATACCCTGCGGTCATGCAGAGATGTCCATAAATCCAAAATATTCTTCTGCTTATACCACTGCACTTACAAGGAAAAGGGGCACATCATGTCACAATCCACACATTCTGCTTTGGATTTCAAAAATAAAAATGAATAAAAACAAAAAGGAACAACAATCTGTATATGATGGACCAGAAAGCTCTCAGCCACATCAAAAACTATACAATTGGTTGCAGGTGGCATCTATCCTAACAGGGTGTGTGGACTTGATGGGTCTGTTATATTTAAATTTTATTTATTATTACTCTCACATCATGGACCTCACATCAAGTTATTATCAGACCTTTGATAAACAAAGGGAGAAGGGGAAAATAAAGGGGAATGGGACTTTATATGATACACGACATTGAGGTAGAATGAATCAACCAAAAGTAATAATAGAAATTTTATTGATCTTATACTTGGGCAGGGTGCATAGGTAACATTAATAGTAAACCAATATGTACAATACAGAATATGAAAAATATGGTTAGTAAATCATATAGTAGGCTTGTGCAATTCATTTAGTAAGGAAACGAAATTCGTCCAATTTTAGCAACTTTCGGACATTCGGAAGCATTTGCATTTCCGATCAAAGCAGTTACGAATAGAACCAAATCCAAACTTAATTATGTCATAAATAGCGGATGCCTTCAGCATAATTTGTTAATGCGCTAAGGCGGCCTAATGCATTCGTAATCGCTTTGAACGGAAATTCAAATGCATCTGAATGTCCGAAACTTTCAAAATTCAGACGAATTCGCATGCATCCGAATGTCCAAAAGTTGCACAATTCAGACGAATTTCAATGCAGTTCGGATATTAAAGATGTACAGTTTTTTAAGCCAATCAGTTGATTATTTTGGGGGTTGGATTACTGGCATGGAGTAATTTACAGTCCAATCAGCTGCTTTATTTTGTGCTGGAGGTTAGATTAAGGGTAAAAGTTTACTGCATTCCTGCCTGGTAACTGAGTGAGAAAGGGAGTTTGAGCAGAGGAGGGGAGACATTTGAGAAGCAGCAGAAGAGAGTCCAGTCTTTAGTCAAGGTGGATTCAAGCTCTCAACATGAGGTTCCACCTCCTGTTACCCGCAGCACCAGTGACACAGCAACAACCACTACCAGCACCTGTGAGTTTGTACCACCATTGTCTGTGTCATGTATTTCAGCATCTGTATTGCCAGGCCCAGACAGTCGTACTTCCACCACCGCTACTACACAACGTTCCAGTAGTCCTGTTGTTAGGTCTCACAGGAGTGACTTTTCAAAAGGTTAGGCAAATTAAGCAGCAGGAGCAGCTTGCCTGTCCTGTTTCAGTGCCTCAGCCAAAGTGTTCAGGCAAATCTAGCAGCTGCAAAAGGCCAAGCTCTGATACTTTGACTAGCAGTAGTGCTGTGCTAAGGCCACCCTCCAAACAGAAAAGGTCAGAGGGAAACTGTTGGTTCAAAATCCACTACTAGCAGGGCTGAGAGGTCCTGCTCTGAGACAAGGAAGCAGTCGGCATCTATTGCTTGTAGTCGCCTTTTTCAGGATCTTCCCCAAAAAACAACCTGCACAATTACTACTAGTGCCAGTTGTGTCACCACCACCTCCGTTATGAGCACTTTGAGAAATGTGGTGACACCAAGTCTTTTTTACAGGAAAGGCCTGACAGTACCACCAACACAGGCTTTTGACTCTGAACATTCATTTAAGCAGCCTAAACTTGAAATATTAGAATATGAGCAAGACAATTAGCGCACTCATAGTTCCACCACCACCACTCCCATTGGCACCACCATCACCACTGAAAAAATTACATCTGCAGGTCACAGAAGTAATGAGGGGGATTTTTTAGTCACCTTTCCCATTAGCTATCCGAGAGAAAAGGGAATTCAGCAGGACCCCCCAACATTTGATGATGATAAATCCTCCTTCGTAAACATGGAAGATTCAGATTATACCCTACCTTTTAATCTTGATAAAGAACCAAATATTTATGAAATAGAATATTCTCCTTCCCATATTAAATTTGATTCCCCACTGTTGTATTCCCCTGAAAGAACCTGCTTCTCCTGTTCCGGTTGAGTCTCCCATAAACATTAGAACTGCCAGCAAAACTGTTAGTCAAGTAACCTCCTTCACTATCCCTGACATGAGGCCACCTCCCGTTTTATCACAAAAACACAGCAGCATAGCAGAGTGCACAGGCCAGGCCACAACCAAAATTAAGCAACTGGGGAAGGCTGCTGGCCAATCAGTTCACTTTACAACTGATTTATGGAGTGCTACAAGTGGCCAGCATGCCTTCCTGTCCTTGACTACCCATTGGTGGCAGCCCAATGTGTCGCAAGATATACAACCACCACCACAAACAACTGCAAGGTCAAGAAAAACCTCAAGTGCTGTGGCCCCTGCCACAGTGCACAAGACAGGATTGCACGCCTTCCTCCTCCATGCTGAGGTGATGGATCAGCAGCACACATCACAGAATATACTAAATGCACTTCAGAAAATGATAGGGAAGTGGCTAGGGGAACAGGCAGGCACGAATGTCAAAATGGGATTTGTTGTCATTGATGGTGGAGCTAACATGACAGGCTATCCGTGATGGAAGATTTGTTGGTGTGCACTGCTGCGCACACATCCTGCATCTAGTCGTTAGGTGTGCTCTCGATGATAACACTAACAGTGGAAGGTTAGCAGCACTTTTAGAGTCGTGCCGCAAAATTGCTGGTCACTTCCACCGTAGTGTGAAGGATAGCCACCTTCTCAGGCAGGAACAAAGAAAGGCAAGCCTCGTGGAGCACGACCTCAAACAGGATGTTGGAAGGAGGTGGAACTCCACCTTACATATGCTAGAACGTATACTTGAGCAACAGAGGGCAATTCACACAATGACATGTGAACATTTTTTTGTTATTACCAGACCACTAGGCTTGGAGGACTGGGTCATGATTGACCAAGTTGTCACAGTGCTCAGGCCTTTTGAGGATGTCACTGACAATTTAAGCAAAGAGAGTGCTAGCCTGGCAAAAGTGGTTCCCCTCTTTGCACACCTTTCAAATAAAATTGATTCCTTCTTTTCCAATAGGGAATGATTGCCTGATGGCAATATACATGGTGAAGTTGATGCCCTTCTGAGGAGACTGAAGGAGCAACTCAGTTGGCGCATAAAAGAGCTCATCGACTCTCGCCTATTGTTAGCCACAATTTGTGACCCCAGAATAAAAGGCAAGATAGCACTCAGGAAAAATACTCTCACCACCTGGAGGGATAGATTGATAGAGAGGGTACGTGAGAGGAAAATGGGAATACAGTTAGAGGAGGGAGAAGAAGAGGAGCTGGAGATGTCTCATGATACTCTGTTGGCTGATACTAGCAGCACTGATGCTAGTGCTCACTCCACCAGAGAATCAGCTTTTTGGGCTCAGACACTTGACAATTTGGTGGGATCAACTAAACAGCCCCCTAGAAAAGAAAAAACTGCTGGTGACATAGTTAGGGCTTACCTAGCGGAACCTCCTTTGCCCCCCAGTACAGATCCCTTGAGTTTTTGGGATGAGAAGAAGGGTGTGTGGCCTGCTTTGTCCTGGTTAGCTCAGGAGCTTCTTTCCTGTCCCTCAACCACGATCCAGAGTGAGCAGGTGTTTTCTGTTACAGGAAATATTTTATGCCCTCAGCGCTCACAATTGCTCCCCCAGCTCTTAGAGCAAATGGCTTTTTTAAAAGTCAACCTGCCAAAGCTTGGTTACCCTACTCTTGACTTTGATGCTGAATAAAAAAATAATACTCATCCATGGTAACATAATCTCCAATTCTCCACCTGACCCAGTCCCACGTCTCCCCTAAGGTCCTCATTCCATGCCAGAAATCATCACATATCCCATCCTGACCATTTCCGTGAGGGCTTAAATATGGTAGTTACGCCATGTCTGACCCTATACCATCCTATCAAATTTAATGAACAACTGAGATCGTCAGGTTGAAAACAAAGTTCCATTTGGTTTGTGATGATTTGGCATGGAATGATCCCCTACTAAGTCCCACCTCATACCTCCTGCCCTGCTATTTTACTGCCCAAGGTTTTAGCTACTGATCTGGTATTATAACTTAAATAGTTGTCCTTTTGAGACAACGGTGTCATTTAGTAGCATAAAAAATAAATGGGACAGCTGTATCATTTGTACATTTAAATTAAAACTTTAAACCATTCAGTTTGTGAAACTTACCTGCTGCAATAGTCCTGCTATTTCCACTCCCCCTGCCTTCTTCTCAAATCTCCAATACCTAGGACACTGGAACACAAATGCATTCCCTTTACGTTCGGTATAAGCAGCACCATGAAGGTGAAAGACAAACCATTTGTCAGTGCGACTACGCACATGGTTATGCAATATATCAGGAAAGCACAGACCACGCATGAGTGCAAACAGCACCTTGGAGGATTGCCTTCTGTGGGGGTTTTACTACCCGGACAGGTGTCAAAACTGGCTCAAGCTGCTGTATTTGTATTTTTTAAGTTAAATCTGTTGTTGTTTTGGTTGTTTTGTTATGCAGCTTGCCAACCTGGCTGCTTGCTTGCTTACTCCTCTACTTGTAGTACTGGTGGTGGAAATAGGGGTAATACTGAATCTGCTGCTAATATACATACAGACACAGGAAAATGAAGGCCTACAATGGTACTACGAGTCTCCTATACTCCCACCACCAAAATGTTTTTTCTTTCCACCCTCTGATGGCACCTACATCGTGGCGAGGAGATTTTGCTGCTAATATATCCAGTCCACCAAGATATTCATGTAATCTCCAGGCCACAGTTTTGGCAACATGGCACTTGTAAGTTGGCACTCTGGAAAGTCATCACCCACGACAAGGAAAGAAAGACTGTTATCGCGTTGCCATGAGTCAGATATAGGTGAGTACCTGCTCAACTGCCCACATACTCCCCCATCCATCATTGATTTCCATTAATTTATGTAACTCTTGTTTTATTTGCCAATTTAGTGAAAGTACCACTGGAATGAGTGGATCAGGCTTCATCATGACAGACACGTACAAGTTGAAGACTTCACAGATACTGTACGTATTAACCATACACATCTTTTAGGATGTATGAATAACGGCAAACTTTTATGTAGGGATGCACGATAGCGGTATTGGATATGAGTAATTTTTTATCTGTACTCGTCGTCAATACCAAAGACCATTCAGGTGCATCCAGGTGCTGTTAGAGAGCGTGACGCTGGCTTCACAGCTTATCAGGAAGCCAGGCCTCCTAGATTCTTGATTGGCAGGGAAGCCGGCGCCAAGCTCCCTTGTGGCACCTGGACGCAGGTAATGGTATTTGGTATTGAAGAGTACAGATAAAAAATTACTCGTATCCAATACCGGTATCAGTGCATCCCTACATAGAGGGAATCTCAAGTGATGCATGTTCCTTTCAAACATAAAGGGCCTTTCACACTGGGGCGGTTTGCAGGCGCTATTGCGCTAATAATAGCGCCTGCAAACCGACCCGAAAGTGCAGCTGCTTTGTCTCCAGTGTGAAAGCCCCGGGGGCTTTCACACTGGAGCGGTGCGCTAGCAGGACGGGAAAAAAAGTCCTGCTAGCAGCATCTTCGGAGCGGTGAAGGAGCGGAGTATATTCCACTCCTTCACTGCTCCTGCCCATTGAAATCAATTGGACAGCGCGGCTATACTGCCGGCAAAGCGCCTCTGCAGAGGCGTTTTGCAGTGGTTTTTAACCCTTTCTCGGCCGCTAGTGGGGGGGCAAAACCGCCCCGCTAGCGGCCGAATACCGACGGTAAAGCGTCGCTTACAATAGCGGCGCTTTACCACTGACACCGCCCCATTGTGAAAGGGGCCTAAAATCAAGACAGCTGTATTGAACACTTATACACTTTTCCAGATCATTATATGTTGTAGTCAAAAGTTTCAGTAACAGAAATGGAAATAGTATTAGTCATCATGACTAATACTATTTCCATTTCTGTTACTGCAACTTTGAACTACAACATATAATGATGCGGAAATAAAAAGAGAATACTAAGGTCAGCGAGCCAGTATAATACCTAGCTAAATCTAAATTAAGTTGTTGGTGACAACTGGCAAGGATGTTCTGTTAACTGTTTAAGTTGATGATTACCATGTGTGATAGCATGTGTGTTATTATTAAGCAACCAGATATGTAATAAAGTGTAAAATATCACATAATAATCAATATATAAGCACTAAAGTATGCTTTTATTAGGCGAAAAAGCAGAGAGGGACTGTGTAATGACACAGGTGGGACTTTAAATAAGGCGCATATAAATTGCGCCTCCATCCCTGGTACAAAGTGATATAAACGGAAGATTGGGACTTTAAATGAGGTTCAAGACATGGTGGAGATACGTCTAAAAAAATCACGTTTATTAACATGGAAAATGTGTAGGTGTACATGCATGGGTCATGGGATAGCACATAATATACATATACAACATGGACATAGGCAGCACATGATCGTATCAACTTGGAAAATCATGACAATAAGGCAGTGCATCCATTTTCCGGGACGGACATCTCTTTGGCTGCTTTGGCCTCACACCCAATACACCCCTACTGTATACCACTCTGCTTATGTAAGTACTTTGGATGGGCTCTCTTGCCGCTCCATCTAAAATTTAGTCTCATATTAGATTTAATAATTTCCATATACATTGTTATAGATATTTAGGAGCATCCGCCCCTGATGAGTGTGTAAACACAAAATGTGTCGGTCAATCTAGGATGCCGACATACACCACCACTAGCAACCAACTTTATCAACTGTCCCCCTACCAATCGTGCTTCATGTACTCATATTATGTTATATGCAGTGTACCGCATTTTTGACTTGTGTTTAATATGTGGAATTCATGGAAATTGCTCAATTATTCTTATCACTGTCATGTGTTCTTAACCACTTCAGCCCCGGAAGGATTTACCCCCTTCCTGACCAGAGCACTTTTTACAATTCGGCACTGCGTCGCTTTAACTGCTAATTGCGCGGTCATGCAATGCTGTACCCAAACGAAATTTGCGTCCTTTTCTTCCCACAAATAGAGCTTTCTTTTGATGGTATTTGATCACCTCTGCCGTTTTTATTTTTTGCGCTATACACGGAAAAAGACCGAAAATTTTGAAAAAAAATGATATTTTCTACTTTTTGTTCTAAAAAAAATCCAATAAACTCAATTTTAGTCATACATTTAGGCCAAAATGTATTCGGCCACATGTCTTTGGTAAAAAAAATGTCAATAAGTGTATATTTATTGGTTTGCGCAAAAGTTATAGCGTCTACAAACTAGGGTACATTTTCTGGAATTTACACAGCCTTTAATTTATGACTGCCTATGTCGATTCTTGAGGTGCTAAAATGGCAGGGCAGTACAAAACCCCCACAAATGACCCCATTTTGGAAAGTAGACACCCCAAGGAATTTGCTGAGAGGCATGTTGAGCCCATTGAATATTCATTTTTTTTGTCCCAAGTGATTGAATAATGACAAAAAATAAAAAAAATAAAAAAAATTACAAAAAGTTGTCACTAAATGATATATTGCTCACACAGGCCATGGGCATATGTGGAATTGCACCCCAAAATACATTTAGCTGCTTCTCCTGAGTACGGGGATACCACATGTGTGGGACTTTTTGGGAGCCTAGCCGCGTACGGGGCCCCGAAAACCAAGCACCGCCTTCAGGATTTCTAAGGGCGTACATTTTTGATTTTACTCCTCACTACCTATCACGGTTTTGAAGGCCATAAAATGCCCAGATGACATAAACCCCCCCCAAATGACCCCATTTTGGAAAGTAGACACCCCAAGCTATTTGCTTTGAGGCATGTTGAGTCCATGGAATGTTTTATATTTTGACACAAGTTGCGGGAAAGTGACAATTTTTTTTTTTTTTTTTTTGCACAAAGTTGTCACTAAATGATATATTGCTCACACAGGCCATGGGCAGATGTGGAATTGCACCCCAAAATACATTTAGCTGCTTCTCCTGAGTACGGGGATACCACATGTGTGGGACTTTTTAGGAGCCTAGCCGCGTACGGGACCCCGAAAACCAAGCACCGCCTTCAGGATTTCTAAGGGCGTACATTTTTGATTTTACTCCTCACTGCCTATCACAGTTTCGGAGGCCATGGAATGCCCAGGTGGCACAAACCCCCCCCCAAATGACCCCATTTTGGAAAGTAGACACCCCAAGCTATTTGCTGAGAGGCATGGTGAGTATTTTGCAGCTCTCATTTGTTTTTGAAAATAAAGAAAGACGAGAAAAAAAAATTTTTTTTTTCTTTTTTCAATTTTCAAAACTTTGTGACAAAAAGTGAGGTCTGCAAAATACTCACTATACCTCTCATCAAATAGCTTGGGGTGTCTACTTTCCAAAATGGGGTCATTTGGGGGTTTTTTTTGCCACCTGGGCATTCCATGGCCCCCGAAACTGTGATAGGCGGTGAAGAGTGAAATCAAAAATTTACAGCCTTAGAAAGCCTGAAGGCGGTGCTTGGTTTTCGGGGTCCCGTACGCGGCTAGGCTCCCAAAAAGTCTCACACATGTGGTATCCCCGTACTCAGGAGAAGCAGCAGAATGTATTTTGGGGTGTAATTTCACATATTCCCATGGCATGTTTGAGCAATATATCATTTAGTGACAACTTTGCGCAAAAAAAAATAAAAAAAATAAAAAATTGTCTCTTTCCCGCAACTTGTGTCACAATATAAATTATTCCATGGACTCAACATGACTCTCAGCAAATAGCTTGGGGTGTCTACTTTCCAAAATGGGGTCATTTGGGGGGGGTTTGAACTGTCCTGGCATTTTATGCACAACATCTAGAAGCTTATGTCACACATCACCCACTCTTCTAACCACTTGAAGACAAAGCCCTTTCTGACACTTATTGTTTACATAAAAAAATAATTTTTTTTTGCAAGAAAATTACTTTGAACCCCCAAACATTATATATTTTTTTTAAAGCAAATGCCCTACAGATTAAAATGGTGGGTGTTTCATTTTTTTTTTTCACACAGTATTTGCGCAGCGATTTTTCAAACGCATTTTTTGGGGAAAAAACACACTTTTTTACATTTTAATGCACTAAAACACACTATATTGCCCAAATGTTTGATGAGATAAAAAAGATGATCTTAGGCCGAGTACATAGATACCAAACATGACATGCTTTAAAATTGCGCACAAACGTGCAGTGGCGACAAACTAAATACATTTTTAAAAGCCTTTAAAAGCCTTTACAGGTTACCACTTTAGATTTACAGAGGAGGTCTACTGCTAAAATTACTGCCCTCGATCTGACCTTCGCGGCGATACCTCACATGCATGGTGCAATTGCTGTTTACATTTGACGCCAGACCAACGCTTGCGTTCACCTTAGCGCGAGAGCAGGGGGGACAGGGGTGCTTTTTTTTTTTTTTTTTTTTTTTTTCTTTATTATTATTATTTTTTTATCTTATTTTTAAACTGTTCCTTTCATTTTTTTTTTTTTTAAATCATTTTTATTGTTATCTCAGGGAATGTAAATATCCCCTATGATAGCAATAGGTAGTGACAGGTACTCTTTTTTGCAAAAATTGGGGTCTATTAGACCCTAGATTTCTCCTCTGCCCTCAAAGCATCTGATCACACCAAGATCGGTGTGATAAAATGCTTTCCCAATTTCCCAATGGCGCTGTTTACATCCGGCGAAATCTACGTCATAAAATGCTCGTAGCTTCCGGTTTCTTAGGTCATAGAGATGTTTGGAGCCACTCTGGTCTCTGATCAGCTCTATGGTCAGCTGGCTGAATCACCGGCTGCATTTTCAGGTTCCCTGTTGAGACAGGAGAGCCAGAGAAAAACACGGAAGATGTTGGGGGGGGGGGCATTCCCTCCCACTGCTTGTAAAAGCAGTCTAGAGGCTAATTAGCCACTAGGATTGCTTTTACATGAAAGCCGACCGCTGGCTGAAAAGAATGATACCAAGATGATACCTAAACCTGCAGGCATCATTCTGGTATAACCACTCAAAGTCGTGAATGGCATACCTGAAGACAAAAAAATGGTTAACAATAAAGCACAGTAAACGGTAAGGTATAAAAAATTGCATACCTGAAAAGCAAACATGATAAAACATAATAACAATAAAACATTGCAGAATAGAATACAGTAAAAAAGAGCAGAACAATAGAGAGAGAATAGAGAGAGAGAGAACAATAAAACGACAACTATTTTTATTTTATATTTTTGTTTGTGTTTTTTTTTTTTTTACACTTTTTTTTGTAACTAACTATAATAACTGTAACCGGTTCCAGGTTCGGGTCTCTCAAAATGCGATGGCATCTTGGGAGACCCTGTGAAAGTGTGCCTAGTCTGTGCAATGCTGTACCCTACGCTAATACTCAACTAGTGCATGGTAGCGTTCAAAACATTCACCAATGCAAAGACCAGGATTGTCAGGACAGGAGGGACAATAATAGCGGGTGTCACGGCTATATCCGCGCTTGCTGCAGACACAACATATTTTTTGGGGGGTTCGCTGGGTAGGGGTACTCGGGAGGACATAAAGAAAATGCCTCTCATGCAGCCGACTGCATTTGGTTGGGGATGTGAATGGGGGAAGTACGGGCGCTGCAGAAGCGGTGGGTTCCCAATTAGGATTGGCGAATGCAGCAGGAAGGGCACTATGGGCATGACGGGCCTGTGTTTGTCTTTTTGGTGGCAGCGGGACACTACTTGTGCTTGCCACCTCACCAGCTTGAACTGCACTTATGGGACTCGCCACGTCACCAAGTGTTACTGCAGTGCTGGTTTGACTACGACCGGGGTGTACTAGGCCTCTGGTGCTTGCCAGTTCACCAAGACGCTACAAAAAAAACTGTTAGCGATCGCAGGGATCAGGCCTGACTCTGCGAACGCTGCAGTTATGCGTTTAGAGTTTTGTAAGTGACAGTGATCGATCGATACTGCACTTGGGTGGGCTGGGCCGGGCCGGGCGGAGGGGCAAAACGCAGGTGCTAGCAGGTATCTGGGCTGATCCCGCTAACACTGCGTTTTTGGGAACCCTAAACTGCTGGGGACGCTAGTATAGATCTGATCGGATCAGATATTGATCTGTTCAGATACTATACCACTAAGGGAGGTGTACGCTGCGTGCGTGGGTGTTAGCGGTACTGGCGCTAACCTGACGCTGCCTGGGGCTGGTGCTTGCCAGTTCACCAAAATGCTACCAAAAAAACTGTTAGCGATCGCAGGGATCAGGCCTGACTCTGCGAACGCTGCAGTTATGCGTTTAGTGTTTTGTAAGTGACAGTGATCGATCGATACTGCACTTGGGTGGGCTGGGCTGGGCCGGGCGGAGGGGCAAAACGCAGGTGCTAGCAGGTATCTGGGCTGATCCCGCTAACACTGCGTTTTTGGGAACCCTAAACTGCTGGGGACGCTAGTATAGATCTGATCGGATCAGATATTGATCCGATCAGATACTATACCACTAAGGGAGGTGTACGGTGCGTGTACGGTGCGTGCGTGGGTGTTCGCGGTACTGGCGCTAATCTGACGCTGCCTGGGGCAACGCATATCACCGCCGGGCGATCAGGGGGCTAAACCTTTATTCGGTAATAAACGGCGGGTGCCCTGACACTATAAAAAATAAACTAACTAACCAGCGTCACCCGTAACGGTTATACGGTGATCAGTGGTGAAAGGGTTAACTAGGGGGCAATCAAGGGGTTAAAACATTTATTAGATAGTATATGGGGGTCCCTGTCGCTATAAAACACTGACGGCGAACCTAAATATTTACGTCCCTAACTAGCGTCACCAGTGACACTAATACAGCGATCAGAAAAATGATCGCTTAGCGACACTGGCGACAGGGGGTGATCAAGGGGTTAAAACTTTATTAGGGGGGGTACTGGCGCTAATCTGACGCTGCCTGGGGCGACGCATATCACCGCCAGGCGATCAGGGGGCTAAACCTTTATTCGGTAATAAACGGCGGGTGCCCTGACACTATAAAAAATAAACTAACTAACCAGCGTCACCCGTAACGGTTATACGGTGATCAGTGGTGAAAGGGTTAACTAGGGGGCAATCAAGGGGTTAAAACATTTATTAGATAGTATATGGGGGTCCCTGTCGCTATAAAACACTGACGGCAAACCTAAATATTTACGTCCCTAACTACCGTCACCAGCGACACTAATACAGCGATCAGAAAAATGATCGCTTAGCGACACTGGTGAGGGGGGGTGATCAAGGGGTTAAAACTTTATTAGGGGGGGTAAGGGGGGTACCCTAGACCTACAGGGGGGTTACAGTAACTGTCCTAACACTGCTAACTGTCACAAACTGACACTATGCAGTAATCAGGAAAAAAAAAAAAAAAAACCTGCTTGGTGTCAGTTTGTGACAGGGGGGGGGGTGATTGGGGGGGGGATCGGGGGGCGATCGGGGGGGGATTGGGGGTGTAATGTATGCCTGGCATGTTCTACTGTGTGTGTTTGTGTTGTGCACTTACTTACATGTCATCTCTCCTCGGCGCTGGAACGGAAACTGACAGCCGAGGAGAGATGACATCACATCCTCTGCCTCTGTGTACTATACAGAGGCAGGGGATGTTTGTCATTGGCTGGGAGCGATCGCGAGGGGGGGGCCACGATCGGATGGCCTCCCCCTCGTCTCTCATCGCTCCCAACCAAATGCCGACCGCAGCTGGCACAGGGGGGGGGTCCGATCGGACCCCCCACCCGCGGGAAGGCAATCACGTTTCAGGTACGTGATTTTGCCTGCCCGTGCCGCTCTGCTCACGTATATAGGCGTGAGGCGGTCGGCAAGTGGTTAAGCTGACACTACCTCGCATCCTTGATGTACCATGCTATATATATGCACTGCCATATTGTCATGATTTTCCAAGTTGATACGATCATGTGCTGCCTATGTCCATGTTGTATATGTATATTATGTACTATCCCATGACCCATGCATGTACACCTACACATTTTCCATGTTAATAAACATGTGATTTTTTAGACATATCTCCACCATGTCTTGAACCTCATTTAAAGTCCCAAACTTCCGTTTATATCACTTTATTAGGCGAAAAGTATTTGCATTTATTTGCACAAACGCAGGAAAAAAAAAACATGTATGTTAACACGTATACATATATATACAACTATAAACAAAAAGGCGAACTGAGCTGCCTTGGGTCCTGGGGCAGAGGAAGAATTAACCCTCAGTTTTCCGAAGGAGAGGGTTCTCTGCTGCTGCTTCCATCAATGAGACTCTCAAATGCTCCATTGCCTGGTTCTGCTGTTGGTTTACCCGGGCCAACATAATCTCCATATGGTCAGTTTGTTGCCTGGCTGCAAGTTGAATGGTCCGGGTTAACCTCCTGATTGCCCGTAACATCCATCTATTGTCACTTGCCAGAATTTCTAGGACCCTCTGACGCTCTGCGTTGTGGACAGTTGCTGGGCCAGGCGGTACAGCAGTAGGTGCCAGTGGCATCCGGTTAGGAGGCAACAGCTGTGGCTGCTCCTGTAGAGGCACACCAGGGGATGCATCAGATGGTGGTAGGATGTGGGAAACATGGCCCGTGAACTCTTCCTCCTCTGGCCATGGGGAGAATGCAGGAGTCCGGGGAATCACAGGAGTCAGCTCTGGCTCATTCTGGAGCTCAATGCCCTCGCAAATAAGGACAGGTGAGCAAGGCGGGCTGCACTGCGCTCTCCCCTCTGGCTGGTCTTGTTGATCTGAAATAGACAAGATAGCCAATGTTGATGATAGCATTCAAAGTAATGGATTTCTAGAGATTAGAATAAAAATATTTATTTTACTTTTTTTTGACACTGTCCTTTAAAAAATAAATAAATTTGGGTCTCTTTTATTCCTATTATAAGGAATGTAAAAATCCCTTGTAATAGAAAAAAAGCATGACAGGACCTCTTTAATGTGAAATCTGGGGTCAAAAAGACCTCAGATCTCATATTTACACTAAAATGCAAAAAAAAAATTCATAAAAATAGAAATGTCATATTTTTTTTCCTACCCAAAAAAAAAGCCCCTTTAAGATTGGAGGGCGGAAGGGCCTGTCGGGGAAGAGGACCCGATCGTTTTCACCGCTACCGACGGCTCCAGTATGCGGCAGAGGCGACCGGAGCGCGGCAGGCCTCTCCCTCCCCCAATTAAAGTGAACTCGCAGCAAATCCGCCGCAGAGACCACTTTTATCTGAAAGAAGAAGATGAAGAAGATACCGAAGAAGATACCAAGGTTATGGCAGCTATCTGATACCAAGGTTATGGCAGCTATCTATCAAGGTTATGGCAGCTATCTGCTGCCATAACAATGGTGGTCCTCTTCAAACAGCCGACATATAACTGCGACGGGGGTCCTAAAGTGGTTAAGGGAACAGGTTTGGTTTTTTTAGGTTAACCGCTTCAGCCCCGGAAGGTTTTACCCCCTTCCTGACCAGAGCGTTTTTTGCGATTCGGCACTGCGTCGCTTTAACTGACAATTGCACGGTCGTGCGACGTGTCTCCCAAACAAAACTGATGTCCTTTTTTCCCCACAAATAGAGCTTTCTTTTGGTGGTATTTGATCGCCTCTGCGATTTTTATTTTTTGCGCTATAAAGAAAATAAGAGCGACAATTTTAAAAAAAAGGATTATTTTTTACATTTTGCTATAATAAATATCCCCCAAAAATATATAAAAAAAACATTTTTTTTCCTCAGTTTAGGCCGATCGTATTCTTCTACATATTTTTGGTAAAAAAAAAAAATCGCAATAAGCGTTTATTGATTGGTTTGCGCAAAAGTTATAGCGTTTACAAAATAGGGGATAGTTTTATGGCATTTTTATTAATAATTTTTTTTTACTAGTAATGGCGGCGATCAGTGATTTTTATTGTGACTGCGACGTTATGGCGGACATGTCGGACATTTTTGACACATTTTTGGGGCCATTGTCATTTATACAGCGATCAGTGCGATTAAAAATGCACTGATTACTGTATAAATGACACTGGCAGTGAAGGGGTTAACCACTAGGGGGCGGGGAGGGGTTAAGTGTGTCCTAGGGGAGTGATTACTAACTGTAGGGGGATGGGCTAGCAGTGTCATTACTCTGATCACTGCTCCCAATGACAGGGAGCTGTGATCGGTGACACTTGTAACTAGGCAGAATGGGGAGATGCTGTTTACATCAGCATCTCCCCGTTCGTCCTCTCAGTGAGGCGATCGTGGGTATCCTCGCGGCGAACGAGTCCGCGGGAACAGCAACCCCACTAACAGAGCTCCCGGCGGGCGCGCAAATTTATTTAGCCCAATTTTTTTTGGGATATTGTGATAGACGATGTTGCGCCAAGTAAATAGATACCGAAAATGTTATGGTTTAAAATTGCAAACGCTCGTGGAATGGCGAGAAACTACGGTACTTAAGAATCACTATAGACGAGCATGGAAATTTTCTTTTACGATTACCAGTTTAGAGTTACAGAGGAGATCTTTTGCTATAATTATTTCTCTCGCTGTGAGGATCGTGGCGATACCTCAAAAGTGCGATTTGAACACCGTTTACATTTGCGGGCGTATGTGTTTTCTTCGGTCAGCGAGCATGCGGGGCACTTTCAAATTATTTTTTTTGTTCTTATTTGTTTATTTTTTCCAGTTTTACTTAAAAAAAATCCCAATTCCCAAATCCCTCCTTTGCACTTACAAGTATTCAAAAAGCAAAAATCTGCATATTTGAATACTGTGGATTTTTTCATATCGGCGCCATTGGCAGCCAAGTAAATGAGTATGTAACTTCCGAGTTACTAACATTGAAGACTCGAATTGAAGCCGATTCCAGCTTTGTTTGCGACTCTGGCATGCTGGTGGACGTGGCGGTTGGTCGCTCCGGCCTCCCGGTGGGACTGGAGACCCAGGCGAAGCGGTGGAAGGCAGAGGGGGGGGGGGGTTGTGTGTCTTGTCCTTTCCCACTCCTTATGATGACAGCTGAGCAGTTTCTGAGCCGCATCGGTTGTTAGACGACCACCAGATCTAAAAAGCGGTACCGGGGTGAAGGTTGCAGCTGCTTATCACCCCAGTACAACCACTTCCTCAAATCGCTGTACAGATATGTCGTTTTGCGGGAAGTGGTATGCTACAGGACTTATTTGAGCTTTAATTAATATTTATTTTTTTCTTGCACAGTGTGCCATTTATTGGCTGAGAACAATCGGCTAATCTCTCAGCCAGAGAATGGACGGCAGGATTGTCATCTGGCTTCGGCAGCACAGCAGAAGCCAGATGTCGTAAATCTGACTTCATAACAAAGAAGGATCCTAGCAAGTCCCAGGTAAGAGGACAAATCGTTGCTAAACGGTTTGTGCTTTGACAGCCCCCTCTTTTATTTCTCAATCACATTCTTACATCAGTTTCCTCAGTCCCTGTGCATATCAAAATCCCTCTTCACATCACAGTTTACACTACAGTTGTGTTCTGAACCCCCGTTCACAATGGTATCTTAATCTTCTCCCCCACCTTCACAACACCTCCCCACAGCTTTGTCCTCTGCCCTCCTTCACATCACAGCCCCCTGTATCTCTGGGCCCCTTCACATTACACAGCACCCTGCATCTCTGCCAGTTTCCCATCTTAACCTCCCAGCTCTGCCCCCGTCAAAATACAGCCTCCACAGCTCTGCCCCCATCAGAATACAGCCTCCACAGATCTGCTCCCGTCAGAATACAGCCTCCACAGATCTGCTCCCGTCAGAATACAGCCTCCACAGCTCTGCCCCCATCAGAATACAGCCTCCACAGATCTGCTCCCATCAGAATACAGCCTCCACAGCTCTGCCCCCATCAGAATACAGCCTCCACAGATCTGCTCCCGTCAGAATACAGCCTCCACAGCTCTGCCCCCGTCAGAATACAGCCACCACAGCTCTGCCCCCGTCAGAATACAGCCTCCACAGACCTGCTCCCGTCAGAATACAGCCTCCACAGCTCTGCCCCCATCAGAATACAGCCTCCACAGACCTGCTCCCGTCAGAATACAGCCTCCACAGCTCTGCCCCCGTCAGAATACAGCCTCCACAGCTCTGCTCACGTCAGAATACAGCCTCCACAGATCTGCTCCCGTCAGAATACAGCCTCCACATATCTGCTCCCGTCAGAATACAGCCTCCACAGATCTGCTCCCGTCAGAATACAGCCTCCACAGATCTGCTCACGTCAGAATACAGCCTCCACAGATCTGCTCCCGTCAGAATACAGCCTCCACATATCTGCTCCCGTCAGAATACAGCCTCCACAGATCTGCTCCCGTCAGAATACAGCCTCCACAGATCTGCTCCCGTCAGAATACAGCCTCCACAGATCTGCTCCCGTCAGAATACAGCCTCCACAGATCTGCTCCCGTCAGAATACAGCCTCCACAGCTCTGCCCCCGTCAGAATACAGCCTCCGCAGCTCTGCCCCCGTCAGAATACAGCCTCCACAGATCTGCCCCCGTCAGAATACAGCCTCCACAGATCTGCTCCCGTTAGAATACAGCCTCCACAGATCTGCTCCCGTCAGAATACAGCCTCCACAGATCTGCTCCCGTCAGAATACAGCCTCCACAGATCTGCCCCCGTCAGAATACAGCCACCACAGCTCTGCCCCCGTCAGAATACAGCCTCCACAGACCTGCTCCCGTCAGAATACAGCCTCCACAGCTCTGCCCCCATCAGAATACAGCCTCCACAGACCTGCTCCCGTCAGAATACAGCCTCCATAGCTCTGCCCCCGTCAGAATACAGCCTCCACAGATCTGCTCACGTCAGAATACAGCCTCCACAGATCTGCTCCCGTCAGAATACAGCCTCCACATATCTGCTCCCGTCAGAATACAGCCTCCACAGATCTGCTCCCGTCAGAATACAGCCTCCACAGATCTGCTCCCGTCAGAATACAGCCTCCACAGATCTGCTCCCGTCAGAATACAGCCTCCACAGCTCTGCCCCCGTCAGAATACAGCCTCCGCAGCTCTGCCCCCGTCAGAATACAGCCTCCACAGATCTGCCCCCGTCAGAATACAGCCTCCACAGATCTGCTCCCGTTAGAATACAGCCTCCACAGATCTGCTCCCGTCAGAATACAGCCTCCACAGATCTGCTCCCGTCAGAATACAGCCTCCACAGATCTGCTCCCGTCAGAATACAGCCTTCACAGATCTGCTCCCGTCAGAATACAGCCTCCACAGCTCTGCCCCCGTCAGAATACAGCCTCCACAGCTCTGCCCCCGTCAGAATACAGCCTCCACAGCTCTGCCCCCGTCAGAATACAGCCTCCACAGCTCTGCCCCCGTCAGACTACAGCCTCCACAGCTCTGCTCCCGTCAGACTACAGCCTCCACAGCTCTGCTCCCGTCAGAATACAGCCTCCGCAGCTCTGCTCCCGTCAGAATACAGCCTCCACAGCTCTGCTCCCGTCAGAATACAGCCTCCACAGCTCTGCTCCCGTCAGAATACAGCCTCCACAGCTCTGCTCCCTTCAGAATACAGCCTCCACAGCTCTGCTCTCCATCAGAATACAGCCTCCACAGCTCTGCTCCCGTCAGAATACAGCCTCCACAGCTCTGCTCCCGTCAGAATACAGCCTCCACAGCTCTGCTCCCGTCAGAATACAGCCTTCACAGCTCTGCCCCATCAGAATACGGCCTCCACAGCTCTGCTCCCGTCAGAATACAGCCTCCACAGCTCTGCTCCCGTCAGAATACAGCCTCCACAGCTCTGCTCCCGTCAGAATACAGCCTCCACAGCTCTGCTCCCGTCAGAATACAGCCTCCACAGCTCTGCTCTCCATCAGAATACAGCCTCCACAGCTCTGTCCCGTCAGAATACAGCCTCCACAGCTCTGCCCCCGTCAGAATACAGCCTCCACAGCTCTGCTCCCATCAGAATACAGCCTCCACAGCTCTGCTCCTGTCAGAATACAGCCTCCACAGCTCTGCTCCCGTCAGAATACAGCCTCCACAGCTCTGCCCCCGTCAGAATACAGCCTCCACAGATCTGCTCACGTCAGAATACAGCCTCCACAGATCTGCTCCCGTCAGAATACAGCCTCCACATATCTGCTCCCGTCAGAATACAGCCTCCACAGATCTGCTCCCGTCAGAATACAGCCTCCACAGATCTGCTCCCGTCAGAATACAGCCTCCACAGATCTGCTCCCGTCAGAATACAGCCTCCACAGATCTGCTCCCGTCAGAATACAGCCTCCACAGCTCTGCCCCCGTCAGAATACAGCCTCCGCAGCTCTGCCCCCGTCAGAATACAGCCTCCACAGATCTGCCCCCGTCAGAATACAGCCTCCACAGATCTGCTCCCGTTAGAATACAGCCTCCACAGATCTGCTCCCGTCAGAATACAGCCTCCACAGATCTGCTCCCGTCAGAATACAGCCTCCACAGATCTGCCCCCGTCAGAATACAGCCACCACAGCTCTGCCCCCGTCAGAATACAGCCTCCACAGACCTGCTCCCGTCAGAATACAGCCTCCACAGCTCTGCCCCCATCAGAATACAGCCTCCACAGACCTGCTCCCGTCAGAATACAGCCTCCACAGCTCTGCCCCCGTCAGAATACAGCCTCCACAGATCTGCTCACGTCAGAATACAGCCTCCACAGATCTGCTCCCGTCAGAATACAGCCTCCACATATCTGCTCCCGTCAGAATACAGCCTCCACAGATCTGCTCCCGTCAGAATACAGCCTCCACAGATCTGCTCCCGTCAGAATACAGCCTCCACAGATCTGCTCCCGTCAGAATACAGCCTCCACAGCTCTGCCCCCGTCAGAATACAGCCTCCGCAGCTCTGCCCCCGTCAGAATACAGCCTCCACAGATCTGCCCCCGTCAGAATACAGCCTCCACAGATCTGCTCCCGTTAGAATACAGCCTCCACAGATCTGCTCCCGTCAGAATACAGCCTCCACAGATCTGCTCCCGTCAGAATACAGCCTCCACAGATCTGCTCCCGTCAGAATACAGCCTTCACAGATCTGCTCCCGTCAGAATACAGCCTCCACAGCTCTGCCCCCGTCAGAATACAGCCTCCACAGCTCTGCCCCCGTCAGAATACAGCCTCCACAGCTCTGCCCCCGTCAGAATACAGCCTCCACAGCTCTGCCCCCGTCAGACTACAGCCTCCACAGCTCTGCTCCCGTCAGACTACAGCCTCCACAGCTCTGCTCCCGTCAGAATACAGCCTCCGCAGCTCTGCTCCCGTCAGAATACAGCCTCCACAGCTCTGCTCCCGTCAGAATACAGCCTCCACAGCTCTGCTCCCGTCAGAATACAGCCTCCACAGCTCTGCTCCCATCAGAATACAGCCTCCACAGCTCTGCTCTCCATCAGAATACAGCCTCCACAGCTCTGCTCCCGTCAGAATACAGCCTCCACAGCTCTGCTCCCGTCAGAATACAGCCTCCACAGCTCTGCTCCCGTCAGAATACAGCCTTCACAGCTCTGCCCCATCAGAATACGGCCTCCACAGCTCTGCTCCCGTCAGAATACAGCCTCCACAGCTCTGCTCCCGTCAGAATACAGCCTCCACAGCTCTGCTCCCGTCAGAATACAGCCTCCACAGCTCTGCTCCCGTCAGAATACAGCCTCCACAGCTCTGCTCTCCATCAGAATACAGCCTCCACAGCTCTGTCACGTCAGAATACAGCCTCCACAGCTCTGCCCCCGTCAGAATACAGCCTCCACAGCTCTGCTCCCATCAGAATACAGCCTCCACAGCTCTGCTCCTGTCAGAATACAGCCTCCACAGCTCTGCTCCCGTCAGAATACAGCCTCCACAGCTCTGCTCCCATCAGAATACGGCCTCCACAGCTCTGCTCCCATCAGAATACAGCCTCCACAGCTCTGCTCTTGTCAGAATACGGCCTCCACAGCTCTGCTCCCGTCAGAATAGAATACAGCCTCCACAGCTCTGCTCTCCGTCAGAATACAGCCTCCACAGCTCTGCTCCTGTCAGAATACAGCCTCCACAGCTCTGCCCTGTCAGAATACAGCCTCCACAGCTCTGCTCCCGTCAGAATACAGCCTCCACAGCTCTGCTTCCGTCAGAATACAGCCTCCACAGCTCTGCTCTCCGTCAGAATACAGCCTCCACAGCTCTGCTCCCATCAGAATACAGCCTCCACAGCTCTGCTCTCTGTCAGAATACAGCCTCCACAGCTCTGCTCTCCTTCAGAATACAGCCTCCACAGCTCTGCTCCCGTCAGAATACAGCCTCCACAGCTCTGCCCCCATCAAAATACGGCCTCCACAGCTCTGCTCCCGTCAGAATACAGCCTCCACAGCTCTGCCCCTGTCAGAATACAGCCTCCACAGCTCTGCTCTCCATCAGAATACAGCCTCCACAGCTCTGCCCCGTCAGAATACAGCCTCCACAGCTCTGCCCCCGTCAGAATACAGCCTCCACAGCTCTGCTCCCATCAGAATACAGCCTCCACAGCTCTGCTCCTGTCAGAATACAGCCTCCACAGCTCTGCTCCGTCAGAATACAGCCTCCACAGCTCTGCTCCCGTCAGAATACAGCCTCCACAGCTCTGCCCCATCAGAATACAGCCTCCACAGCTCTGCTCTCCATCAGAATACAGCCTCCACAGCTCTGCTCCCGTCAGAATACAGCCTCCACAGCTCTGCCCCATCAGAATACGGCCTCCACAGCTCTGCTCCCATCAGAATACAGCCTCCACAGCTCTGCTCTTGTCAGAATACAGCCTCCACAGCTCTGCCCCTGTCAGAATACAGCCTCCACAGCTCTGCTCTCCATCAGAATACACCCTCCACAGCTCTGCTCCCGTCAGAATACAGCCTCCACAGCTCTGCTCTCTGTCAGAATACAGCCTCCACAGATCTGCTCCCGTCAGAATACAGCCTCCACAGCTCTGCTCCCGTCAGAATACAGCCTCCACAGCTCTGCTCCCGTCAGAATACAGCCTCCACAGCTCTGCTCCCATCAGAATACAGCCTCCACAGCTCTGCTCTCCATCAGAATACAGCCTCCACAGCTCTGCTCCCGTCAGAATACAGCCTCCACAGCTCTGCTCCCGTCAGAATACAGCCTCCACAGCTCTGCTCCCGTCAGAATACAGCCTTCACAGCTCTGCCCCATCAGAATACGGCCTCCACAGCTCTGCTCCCGTCAGAATACAGCCTCCACAGCTCTGCTCCCATCAGAATACAGCCTCCACAGCTCTGCTCCCGTCAGAATACAGCCTCCACAGCTCTGCTCCCGTCAGAATACAGCCTCCACAGCTCTGCTCTCCATCAGAATACAGCCTCCATAGCTCTGCCCCGTCAGAATACAGCCTCCACAGCTCTGCCCCCGTCAGAATACAGCCTCCACAGCTCTGCTCCTGTCAGAATACAGCCTCCACAGCTCTGCTCCCGTCAGAATACAGCCTCCACAGCTCTGCTCCCATCAGAATACAGCCTCCACAGCTGTGCCCCATCAGAATACGGCCTCCACAGCTCTGCTCCCATCAGAATACAGCCTCCACAGCTCTGCTCTTGTCAGAATACGACCTCCACAGCTCTGCTCCCGTCAGAATAGAATACAGCCTCCACAGCTCTGCTCTCCGTCAGAATACAGCCTCCACAGCTCTGCTCCTGTCAGAATACAGCCTCCACAGCTCTGCCCTGTCAGAATACAGCCTCCACAGCTCTGCTCCCGTCAGAATACAGCCTCCACAGCTCTGCTTCCGTCAGAATACAGCCTCCACAGCTCTGCTCTCCGTCAGAATACAGCCTCCACAGCTCTGCTCCCATCAGAATACAGCCTCCACAGCTCTGCTCTCTGTCAGAATACAGCCTCCACAGCTCTGCTCTCCTTCAGAATACAGCCTCCACAGCTCTGCTCCCGTCAGAATACAGCCTCCACAGCTCTGCCCCCATCAAAATACGGCCTCCACAGCTCTGCTCCCGTCAGAATACAGCCTCCACAGCTCTGCCCCTGTCAGAATACAGCCTCCACAGCTCTGCCCCGTCAGAATACAGCCTCCACAGCTCTGCCCCTGTCAGAATACAGCCTCCACAGCTCTGCTCCCATCAGAATACAGCCTCCACAGCTCTGCTCCTGTCAGAATACAGCCTCCACAGCTCTGCTCCGTCAGAATACAGCCTCCACAGCTCTGCTCCCGTCAGAATACAGCCTCCACAGCTCTGCCCCATCAGAATACAGCCTCCACAGCTCTGCTCTCCATCAGAATACAGCCTCCACAGCTCTGCTCCCGTCAGAATACAGCCTCCACAGCTCTGCCCCATCAGAATACGGCCTCCACAGCTCTGCTCCCATCAGAATACAGCCTCCACAGCTCTGCTCTTGTCAGAATACAGCCTCTACAGCTCTGCCCCTGTCAGAATACAGCCTCCACAGCTCTGCTCTCCATCAGAATACACCCTCCACAGCTCTGCTCTCCATCAGAATACACCCTCCACAGCTCTGCTCCCGTCAGAATACAGCCTCCACAGCTCTGCTCTCTGTCAGAATACAGCCTCCACAGATCTGCTCCCGTCAGAATACAGCCTCCACAGCTCTGCTCCCGTCAGAATACAGCCTCCACAGCTCTGCTCCTGTCAGAATACAGCCTCCACAGCTCTGCCCTGTCAGAATACAGCCTCCACAGCTCTGCTCCCGTCAGAATACAGCCTCCACAGCTCTGCTTCCGTCAGAATACAGCCTCCACAGCTCTGCTTCCGTCAGAATACAGCCTCCACAGCTCTGCTCCCGTCAGAATACAGCCTCCACAGCTCTGCTCTCCGTCAGAATACAGCCTCCACAGCTCTGCTCCCATCAGAATACAGCCTCCACAGCTCTGCTCCCATCAGAATACAGCCTCCACAGCTCTGCCCCGTCAGAATACAGCCTCCACAGCTCTGCTCTCCGTCAGAATACAGCCTCCACAGCTCTGCCCCGTCAGAATACAGCCTCCACAGCTCTGCCCCCGTCAGAATACAGCCTCCACAGCTCTGCCCCGTCAGAATACAGCCTCCACAGCTCTGCTCCCGTCAGAATACAGCCTCCGCAGCTCTGCCCCCATCAGAATACGGCTTCCACAGCTCTGCTCCCGTCAGAATACAGCCTCCACAGCTCTGCTCCCATCAGAATACAGCCTCCACAGCTCTGCCCCTGTCAGAATACAGCCTCCACAGCTCTGCTCTCCGTCAGAATACAGCCTCCACAGCTCTGCTCTCCGTCAGAATACAGCCTCCACAGCTCTGCTCTCCGTCAGAATACAGCCTCCACAGCTCTGCTCTCCGTCAGAATACAGCCTCCACAGATCTGCTCTCCGTCAGAATACAGCCTCCACAGCTCTGCCCCGTCAGAATACAGCCTCCACAGCTCTGCCCCTTGCTACCTTATTTGGGCTCACAGAGCTGGAGACACAGTGGGGGACACAGCGGCACTGAATAGAGTGCTGGAGCAGGAGGTGCTGAAGTTAACCAGCAGGTGATTGGTTGCTAGGGCTGCCTAGCAACCAATCACCTACTGGTTAACTTGGAAAGTTATCTTCAGAAGCTCTGTTCTTGCCCAATATTCAGAGGTGCTGTGTCTCTGGCACTGTGTGCAGAACAGTTCTGCCTCCTGCTCTCTGCTCCAATGTGATAGTGACAGCAGCGGAGGCAGGGAGACAGCACTGGCACCTAAATGCCACACAGTGTCTCAGATGGCACAGTGTCTCGGTCTGCATTTAGCACACAGTCCGCCATTTAGGCCCCTTTCACACTGGGGCGGGACGTGCGCCGGCGGTAAAGCGCCGCTATTTTTAGCGGCGGTATCCGGCGCTAGCGGGGCGGTTTTACCCCCGCTAGCGGCCGAGAAAGGGTTAAAAACCACCGCAAAGCGCCTCTGCAGAGGCGCTTTGCCGACGATATAGCCGCAATAGTGCAATAGTCCGATGGACGAAAACCGACACTAGGGCAGCTATTAGCTACTTGCTATCAACTTCCTTATTTTAGTCCGGTGTACATCATCACGTACGAATCCGTCGGACTTTGGTGTGATCGTGTGTAGGCAAGTCCGTTCATTAGAAAGTCCATCGGAAGTCCACCAAAAGTCCGCTGAAAGTCTGTCAGACAGGCCGTCTGACTTTTGTTGCAGAAAAGTCCGCCCATGTGTACACGGCATAAGAGTGATATAATATTTGAATAATTACCTGTGCCTGACGCCAGTGGTGGCCCTGCGAATCTTGGAGACTGCATTAACTGAGTCCCAGACTCGTTCCCAGGCTGCTCTCTTCGCAGAGGTTGAGACATTTAGGCTGAAGAGTGTCACTTTGTCTCTGTTCACTGCAGCAACCAATGCAGAATTCTCCTCCTGGGGTAAATATGAACCCCCTTGATCTTCTCTGTCTCTTGGTTTGCTGGTACTGGTGCAGGTCAGCGTCAGCAATCTCTTCTGATGTAGAGGGGGACACATGCCTCCTTTTTTGGCCATGCTCCCGCTCCACTCCACCTCCATGGGCACGCTCTCTTCCATACCTTGGCTCCACTCCCTGCCTCCACTCCTCCTCTCCACTCCAGGCCTCTCCTCTCCTCCATGCCTCCTCTCCCCTCCACGCCTCCTCTCCCCTCCATGCCTCTCCTCCCCTCCACACCTGCTCTTCCCTCCTCTCCCCTCCACGCCTCCTCTTCTCTCCTCAATCCCCCACTCCTCCTCTCCCCTCCACACCTCCTATTCCCTCCATGCCTCCTCTCCCCTCCACGCCCCTCCTACCCTACACTCCTCCTCTCCCCTCCATGCCTCTCCTCCGCTACACTCCTCCTCTCCTTTGAGTCCCCTCCTCCACTCCCCTTCACTCCTTTGCTCTCCTCCGCTCCCCTCCACTCTCACTCACACCAACATTCTCACTCACAAGACTCACACCTCCATTCTCACTCCCAGACATTCTAATTTCACCAAAAGCACCAAACCACACAAAAACAACCACAAATGCAAAAATAACACTCTCTGTTCAGCCTCTCACTGCTCTCTGCTCTTCCCTCACCACACCACTATACCCCCCTCTCAAAATGGCATACAGGGGTGGAGGCTATAGCCACATGTCAAAAACAAAAGTAAGAAGAATCGATTTTGAATCGTTACGAAAAACCGCAATGTATTAGAAAAGTACGAATCCATTTGAAGCACGTTAAGCTGGGCCGCAGCGCCATTGTCAGACATGTAAATTTACGAATAAACGAACAAAAAAAAAAGTTACAAATGTACGCATCCATTCAAAGCACGTTAGGCATAATTAGGCAGCGCCATTGTAAGAGAAACACAAAAAACTATGAATCAACAAACAAAAAAAAGTTATGAATGTAGAAGTTGTGTCCAGAATTAACGAAAAACAATGTACTCTACTGAAAGCATGAATTATAAATTAACTAAAAATAAGGCTTTCACTTTCAGAAATACGACTCATTCCGATTCAACGAAAAATATCACTTGCGAAAATACAAATTAGTCTCAACACGAAAATCCCATTTTACGAAATTACGAATGACTACGAATCAATGGCACCGAAATGAAACAAAACTAAACAAATTTTTTAGTTGTGCACAAGTCTATCATATAGTAACAAAAATAACAATAACATGATAGACAATATTGCACATGATAAATAATGAACCAGCAGCGCGTCCAACATATGAAAAAACATAACAGAGTAAAATTCATTGATTGATTCAGATATTAAGACCCATAGTAGACACATGATTATTGCGGCATAGCATCAAATAAAATTGCTTGACGCGTTTCATGGGTTATTCCCACTCATCAGGAGCAGCTATATATTGGCAGTGTCTATAATAAAATAAAAATTCATAATCAATGGTGATCGATTAAAAAATATGAAGAGAGGGAACACAATAACTTTGGTCCTAACCAGGGGTGTTGCTAGGTCTGCAAAAGATCTGGGGCTAGAGCCCATAGCAGCGGTCACCAACCTTTTTGCATGGCCGGGGGGGGGGGGCGGGGGCGGACCTGTGGTAAGCAACTTTTCACGGGCGATGGCTGCTGTTGGCGCTTCAATCATCATGGCACTGTGGTTGAGGGTGATTGAAGTGCATTATTTCTATTGTTACATTCTAATATATAATGAAGTGATTCAACTCACCGTACTGCAGAATCAGTGGGAGCCCTGTGCATGTCACTTGCCACATCTCCTGCCACCAGATGCAGTGTGTCACTTGCCACTGTCACCAGATGCAGCGTGTTACTTGCCACTGTCACCTGCCACTAGATGTGGATTGTCACTTGCCACTTTCACCTGGCAGCAGATGTGGATTGCCACTTGACATGTCACCTGCCACCATTTGCAGATTGCCACTTGCCACGTCACCTGCCACCATTTGCAGATTGCCACGTCTCCTGCCACCATTTGCAGATTGTCACTTGCCACGTCTCCTGCCACCATTTGCAGATTGTCACTTGCCACATTTCTTGCCACCATTTGCAGATTGTCACTTGCCACATCACCTGCCACCATTTGCAGATTGTCACTTGCCACATCCACGGCCACCAGATGTAGGTTGTCACTTGCCAACTGATGTGGATTGTCACTTGCCATGCCAGCCAGTGCCACCAAATGTGCATTGACGCTGCATTGGTGGCAGGCTGACAGCACTGGTCCATTTAGTGAGGGAAGAAGAGCGCTGATGTGTGGTGGGCAGTGAGAGATGATGTTATCTCTCTGCTGCTCGCCACACCTCGCTCTCAAATTGAAGAGGCCCGGCTGTGAAAAGCGCTGATGTGGAGCGGGCGGAGAGAGATGTCATCTCTGCTCATCCGCCCGCTCGCTTCTCTCCCCTCCTCCGCCCCTCTCATGCAGCCAGCCCGCCCGCCGAAGCAGCCGCAACCCACTGGTTAGGCAAGGACCTTGCAGCAAGAGACTCGGGGCTATAGCCCAAATAGCCACCCCCTAGCAACGCCTCTGGTCCTAACACTCTTACCTAAAGGTGGATGGTAAAAAAACATAGATGGTAATGATGATGTACAGGAGGCACTTAGGAGGCATGAGAAACAACCCCCCCCCCCCCCCCCCGGGAGCTGAGGTGATGGCTGAACAGACGTCAGGAGGACCATAAAAGTAGGAATAGAGTAGCATCAACTGAGATAAATTCCCCTTCTGGTATATATAGTGGTGAGTATGAGCCCAAAGGGGCTTCTGTAATGATAAATGGTGAATGGTATTAATATCTAGTGGAACTAATAGAAGATGTGGAAGACCAAGAAGAGAGAAAAATAAGGATAAAGAATAAAATGGAGAGTGGAATGGAAAGTGAGGAACACCAAAGTGATAAAAACGAAAAATAGAGAAATTAGTGAAGATAGATGAGGAAGGAACTTGCCAACATAGGGCTAGAGGAAAAATCAATGGAATAGGATTTACCTGAGGCTTAGGTGCAATGTGTACTCCAAAAAGGTGAGTGGAAGTGCCAACCAGAACAAGCAATGAGTCCAAAAAGCACATGAAAGAGAGAGGGCGGCCCGCCTGCCAGCAAAGCCCCACCAACGTCACGTAGCGTGCTTTGAGAGAAGGGACGACCATGTCAGAGAAACCAGCACTCATAAATGGGCGTCTTCCTCCCTCATGGTGCATGCTGATGGTAAACACGCGCTGCGTCCGGCATCACCGATTATGTCACCACGCAGGCGCATGAACGTGACGTTGACGTGCAGCGTGTGTGTGCCCCCAGCCCCAACGATCAACGCGATCGGGTAGGGGCGGGGGGATGGCCGTGGTGCACGTCAACTCCCGGGATAGATTGCTACAACCCACCAAGAGGTATCCCCACAAAAAATCTGATAGAACAATAGGTTCCGTACAGCGAGTGCCCTAAAGCTGGCACTTGATGCAAGTCAACAAATAATCATGGAGATAACAACATAGATCAATGTGTGTAACCATCCCTAATTATATTAGAAAACGAAAAAATTGGTTGGGACTTTATATGAGACCATGACTATACAGTACACAGGTCTCCATGCCTGGTGATTTGATAAACAAAGGGAGAAGGGGAAAAACAAAGGGGAATGGGACTTTATATGATACACGACATTGAGGTAGAATGAATCAACCAAAAGTAATAATAGAAATTACCTGTGTATTGTATAGTCATGGTCTCATATAAAATCCCAACCAATTTTTTCATTTTCTATTATCAGACCTTTAGATTTCATTTTTGTAGAAAAACTTCTTATGTATCCCATTCATCTTGGCTTTGTTAAATATTATGGCAGCTGTATTTAAATTAACAACCTCATCTTAATTTTTTTCCTCTCAATAAAGGCTTACCAGTTCACACCATAGAAACGCAGTCCGGATGTGTTCCAGGTGCTTTTCTGCATGCACGTTTTTGATGCATTCCAGTGCATTTTTGGCGCGTTTTTGATGCAGTCCAGTGCTTTTTTTCCCCCCTCTTTTTTCTTAACCTTAAGGGCAAGTTCACACCACATGCAGTCCAGGGCGTTTTTTTTCTGCATCAAAAACGCATGGAAAATAGGTTATATGTTTTTCAATGGCATAGTTCACACCAGTGCTTGCAATTCCAGTGCGTTCCAGTTCCAGAAAAAAAAGTAGAACATGCTGCATTTTTTCTGCACTGGACTGTACTAGAACGCTGTAAAACGCAGCAAAAATGCACTGGAACGCACCAAAAACGCACTGCAACACACTTGTCCTTATTTAGGGCCAGTTCACACTATAGAAACGCAGTCCGGATGCGTTCCAGTGCATGTTCTACTTTTTTTCTGGAACTGGAACTGCAAGCACTGGTGTGAACTATGCCATTAAAAGCCATATAACCTACTTTCCATGCGTTTTTGATGCAGAAAAAACAAAAAGGCACTGGACTGCATGTAGTATGAACTGGCTCTAAATGTAAAATTACAAAATTGTTATCTTAGTGCTAGTTCACACCAGACACAGTTCCGTTCAGTTCCGTGTGCTTTTTTTCTGCACAAAATGTATGCACAGTGTTTTCAATGTATTCCAATGGCTTTAGTTCACACCATGCAGTCAGTTTCCGGTGCAGAAACTGACTGGAAACTGACTGCATGGTGTGAACTAAAGCCATTGGAATACATTGAAAACACTGTGCATGCATTTTTAGTGCATAAAAAAAAGCGCACTGAACTGCATCTGGTGTGAACTAGCACTTAATCTAAACTAATCTCATTTTACAAATTTCCCCAATAACCTGGATTTCATTTCCAACCAAAGGTTGTCTTAACCAGTTACAATATATCTATATTATTAATAAAATTGTTAAACCCGTATTAGAAATTAATACTCAAATGATAATGTCAATATCACACCCTAATACTAATATATATCCACAGATAAATTTTCTTAAAGGAGGTCATTTTCCACTATCAAAGGATATTCAATTTGTGTAATACACAGTTAAATGTAACCTTCATTTTACCATGTTTGGAAAACAGATTCAAAATAATTGTGATCACATTGTTTATCATTAGATTAATTAACCCGGCACAATTTGTTATAAATGTTTGGTCTAAAAGACTGAAATTGGCATGCTGTACTTCCAGCTTATCAATGATCTCTCATTCCAGCTACATTCTTTCAGGAGAGTGGAAAGGAGGGGGTCACATCTGCATACATGACACACACAAGAGATAAAACTAAAGCTTCCAGCATTCACACACATATACAAATATCTCTATAAAATCGCTTACATTTTTCCCATTTGTACACAGCACATGCATATCATTCTCTCCCTTTCTTTTAACAATGTTTAATATTACCCTGCTTAAATTCTGCTTAACTTATTTTGTTCTGATATCCTTTGCATCCCATGTATTGTAATCCCATACTTCACATACTCTAGCTTCTATGATTCTATGATCAGACGGGCAGCCATAGTGCTCATCCCATCTTCCCTCCCTGACAACATATAAAGTATTCTGTTTTAACTCATTTCTCTGTTTTTACTTTACTAGTTGTAGTGCCTGACCCCAAATTCATCCCACAACTTAACATCAAAATGTCCCTTTCTGTCTAGTGTTAATTATCACCCTTGATCCATCCTGCTCACATAGGTAGCTGTTTCTCTAGCTGTTTACTCTGCATGATTCTTAGTCCCTGTGGACTTTGGTAACCCAGTTACCCATTGTGGATCCCTGTCCACTCTAACCATTAATCTAGGGGCTCAGTATAGGTGGAACGGCACCTTTGGTTCATATACTTTATAACGCTCCTCTTGCACTTGGCATTTTTGAGGGTCTCTTACCCTTCATTCCCTTACTTAATTTAATGCCCATAATGACTGGCCAGTCTTCTCCAATTGTGCCTATACCCTCTTGCCTCTAAACTACTTTATCTAGCAGATGTACTACATATACCTGTGAACAGCACTATTCTACCCTTTCTTATATAACACTCCGATGGACAGTAGACAGTGACAACATAACATATAACCACCAATCAATACAGTTTGATTAAGTGGAGTAAAATAGGTACCCTTTGTCCCGAAAATGCCTTGCTGATCAAGGAAGTCTGATAACTCAAATGTAAGCAAAAGGCTTACCTCAGCCGGCTAATTATCAGAAATTCCCAGATCGTCTCAAGCTCCTCGTTTCGGATACTCAGAGTCACCCGCAAATCCTCCTCCCAAATCTCACCACTTGACCTGGACATTTTATAGATAGGCAACTATCCTCATATTGATTAGTGGTTCCAAATTAATAACTACTGCAGTAGGGAACAGTCACAAAAGATACACTCTGCATCTTTCCAAAAAACTGTTCTGCTTTATTATGACGCAATTGAAGGTTTTTATACACATGATTATGTAGGTATCACATTAATATTACAATTGTACGTTTATGGTAACAAGGGGCATTACATAGGCAGGCTAATTCTAATCAGGACTCAAAAGAATGCAAACATGTACTGAAAAGATTATTATTATATACAGAACTTACAAATTTCCTTAACATATTGCATCTTTCTCTAGAGTTTTTTGCTCTCTTCCCAGAAGAAGACCTCTACTGTTAAGGTCGAAACGCTTCGGGGTCCACAGCATGATTACATACTTATATCATGCTATGTCTTTGTATACTAACAGCTGTATTATCATCATTATGTATATGTAATAGGCTTACCTACAGAGCTCAGGTTTTGACAAAACAAATGGCTCTCTTATGGAATTTTTTCTAACTAAAATGTATACCTTTTTAAACTTTTGTTAATTCATTGCTGCAATACAAAACCCCATGGGGAATCTTTCCAATTGATCCCCAGTTGTTGATCATTTTGAATTTTACCGCATCAAAGAGTCTGACTATTTTAAAGATGCCTACATTAGAAGAAAATCTAAATTGTTTTTGCTTGGATTACGGAGCTCAAGGTCTGGTGGAGGTAGTCGAGGACGATCTCACCGGAGGGGATGAAGCGGCGGTAGAAAGAAGACAACCAGGGTAGGCCAATACACCACTTCAATATGGCCCTGTAAATGTTACTTGTGGGTAGATCCCAAGAGATTGTTGTGTCTTTTAATTTTTTTTTATTACTGTGGTTGATCATTTTTATCAGATTCACAGAATGGCATTTTCATGTTTTGGCAAAACGTATATCGTCCATTTTGGGTGGAGTCTGTAATTGTATTTAACTCATCTTGGAGTCCAGATGGAGAACAGTTATGTCAAAAATTGGAGAAAATTTTCAGATGTCCCAATGTATAGTCTGTAGAATAAAGTTTATATTATTTTGTGTAAATGATAATAAGTGTAACTGGCTGTAAAGCATAACGGAAAAATCTTTACAAGTTCATATCTCATCCAGAGTGTTACTGTATTTTTTTTTTTTTACCTATATTTTGTAGCCTGTACATTTGGGTGGAGTACCATTTGCTGGGATCTTAGTAAATTTCAATCCATCTTCGAGTCCAGATATTATAGAGTCAAAAGGAGGGGGAAAAATGGCAAAAACTCCCAAAAGGAGGACTCCACTCAAATCTAATTGAGGTTTTGTCCAAAAAAACAGCACTGGACTCCATGGGGTGAAGAATTTCTTAAGTGTCAGTAGCTACTGTACATGTAGCCAATTTGATTTTAATTTTCAAACCCTGGGTGAAGGTATATTTCTAGGGCTGGCCATACATTATACATTTTTTTTCTTTCGTTCAAACAGGATTCTACCTAATAGATTGCTAAAATGTTTTCTCCCCAGAACCACAAGGATTCCCTTGGTCTGCAAGCTCTGCTTGAAGATGCAAAACACACTTTCGACACACCTGAGAAGAGTTTGCGGAAAGAATGCGGACGGGGCTGAGATAAAGGAACTTGTTGAGGAGGCCCGGTCAAAGATGCGCCATGAAATCAGACGGCTTAGTATCATCACATTCGAAGACCTGGAGCATCCATGTTCAATCAGGCCTTGTCAGTTTTGCGTAAGTTTTCTTGAGGCCAGGGGAAGCATTGTCCTTACTGAGTCAGAAAGACAACGGTACATATTAAACCCAGCTTTATTTAAAAAACTTTTATAATGCTGTAAAACTACATAGACTCATTCATGGCTCTCTTACAGATCTGATACTGTAATGCATCTTCTCTATTCATGTGCCTGATGTACAAACCTTTATTTTACTTCCTCTTTCCCATCTTTCCCATCCCATAGCACATCCACTCATCAGAGCCTAGAAAAGGGAGGACTATACAAACAGCATTCGGTGGATTCTCCTTTGGTCAGAGGATTTCAAAAGTACTTGGAGACATCTGAATCAAAGGAATTCATCAGACGGCAGGTAAAAATATGTCAATTGTTACACACTGCAAGGTTAGTTAATCTTGATATTTTATTAGGAAAGCCAATTTTAAAAAGTTTCTGATCTTAAGCAATTTGTAACCCCCATTTGTAATAACAAACATGTCATACTTGCCTGCTCTGTGCAATGGTTTTGCACAGAGCAGTCTTGATCCTCTTCTCAGGTTCCCCTGACGCTTATGGCTCCCTCCTTCACCGAGTGCCCAAGCTGCTTGCTATGGGGACACTCGTGCAGACTCAATTCCAAGCCAGCTCTGTGTGTCCATTGATACAGCACATGTCTGGGCACCATCCCGCTCCTCAGTGGCTGTGATTGACTGCAGTCAGAGCCATAAGGTTCCCACTTCTGTCACTGAGCCTAAAAGAAGGGAGAGAGCCAATGTGCATAGCGCTGGATTTAGGGCTCAGGTAATTTTAGGAGTGCCTGAGGAGAGCTACACTCATGTTTTTTACTTCAATGCAGAGAAAGCATTATGGTGAAAACAAAATTCAACCTTTAGAACCAATTTAAGATGTTGATTTCTTCTCAGTTTTCAGGTGAACTTCGTGACCCGATACCTTTTCTTCTTGGACAGCAAGGAGGTTTCTTTGAAGTGTATCGACCAGCCAGACAGGACCATCAAATTCTTTAAGCAACTGGAAGCATCCGGAGTCATCAAATCCACCGCGCTCAACTATCTGGACAGCATTCAGAAGTTCGCAATGTACATCTCCTCAGAACCAAGATGCCTGGAGGATCCTTCTTCCAAACCAGCCGCATCAAGATTCATTGACCTTCTGAATGACATCCGGAAAAATATCCGCAACAAAGCTGCCAAGGGCAGAAATGAGGTAGGCAATATTGATGGCAATAAACATCATATTGCCTTTAGCCAATTTTTCATGCATTTTATTTAGCTAAATATGCATGCAATTATTTTTTTTCTCTTCCCCACAGACATTCGGCTCAGGATCCAGAGGTGAGCCAAAGGATTATCTCTCTCGCAAAACCTCATTTTCTTACCCTGATAGGTAGGACGAATGAAGGACTTGAGCTTGAAGACAGAGACCGGGTGACCGCCATTTACTACCTGGAAGCGCTACTGATGTTGCAGCATCTTCAGAGACCGGCTGTCACTCAAAACATGACCGTGAGTGTTTATATGAGTCAATAGTGTGTTACACCAAATGTTGTAACGAGTGTCACTTACAACAACATCTGTTTTGTTATCCTTCAACAGGTACATGAGTGGCTGCTGAGGACCCGCGAGGCCATCCACGTCGACGCAGAGGCTGTGGATGTAACCATCATCAAGGTGGACATCGGAAGCTCGGAATCTCCCTTGCAGATGGCTACAGTGGTCTTTGAAGGATCTGAGGAAATATGGTTCAACCTTTTTTGTTTAAGACCTTCAACAAAGGGGACCACTTCTTCGTCACCAGCGAGGGAGGGAAACGTCTGATTTCTGATGACCTCACTCAGTTCCATAAGAGGCAAGTCAAATATAAAGTTTGTCATGCAGCTATGCCGCTAATGTAAAATGACTATCGGAGGTAACCAAAAACTTTTTTTTCACTTGTACAACCATGTCAGACCACAAACTAACACAAATCTCTCACCCTTTAGATTTAACCTTCCTGCAGTTACTTGTTGCACATCTACAGCACATCTCTCCCCTCACTCACTCTCTGCTCATAGGCTTTGCCGAGGCAATGGAAGCCATTGGCTCACACTGCTGTCAATCAAATCCAGAGATGGAGGGGCAGGGCGGAGTCCTGCTTTCTATAGACAGCAGTGCTCAGGAGCAATCCTGCATAAGTGCCCCCATAGGAAGCAGCTTCCAGTGTGGGCACTGGACAGATGAGGAGCCAGGAATGCCAGTGGAGTAACCAAGAAAAGGAGGTTTGCTAAAGAAAGTGGTAACCTGTTTTTTTTGTTGTGGTTTTTTGTTTTTGTTTTTTTCAATTTTACATAGAGAAGAAATTACACCCCATTTTGATTTCTAGAGACCCGAGGGCAAGACAGGATGACAAAGCCGTGCCAGTTGATGACAAGGAGGTTGCCTTCAGAACAGTCCAAGATGCGTTTCCAGTGGGACCCGACGAGAAACCACCGGTTTGAAGGAAAGCCGCATCTTTACTATGGAACATGAGGCGTACTGCTACAAGAGGTGGAGGCGACAGCAGTACGTCAAGCGCATCAATGAGGTTGTCGGTGAGTATTTTATATTTTCCCTAGCATCTATGAACTAAAGCGGAGTTCCACCCACTTTTGAGAGGTGGTCTTAAACTAAAGTCCACCCATTGTTTTTGGAGATTATATTATATTATATTATATATATATATATATATATATATATATATATATATATATACATATATATATATATATATATATATATATATATACATTTTTTATTCTTTAGTACCTTTTTTAAAGTAAATATTGTACTTCCGTTCCAGCCAGGCCACGGTGCAGGACGTCATGTCCTCTTGTGCGCCGAGCCCTCCTGCTGTCTTCTGGGACCTGCGTGTCCTGCTAGTAGGAAACTGGCAGTGAAGCCGCAAGGCTCCACTGCCAGTTTCTGTTAGTTATAATGGCGGCACCTGCACCTGATCCCATGGACTGATCAGCCTGGGGGGGGGGGGGGGGGGCACATCGTGGGCATAATGCCCGGAAGAGCAGGGGCTTGGATGAGATTTGTAAAAGTTTGTCTGCAGACTGGGAAGCCTCCACATCTCAAGTTCATGAACATAAACGTACAAGGCACATTCTTCCCACTGACCACCAATGTAAGGGCATGCATCCCACAAGGCACATTCTTCCCACTGACCACCAATGTAAGGGCATGCATCCCACAAGGTACATTCTTCCCACTGACCACCAATCCCACTGACCACCAATGAAAGGGCATGCATCCCACAAGGCACATTCTTCCCACTGACCACCAATGTAAGGGCATGCATCCCACAAGGCACATTCTTCCCACTGACCACCAATCCCACTGACCACCAATGTAAGGGCATGCATCCCACAAGGCACATTCTTCCCACTGACCACCAATCCCACTGACCACCAATGTAAGGGCATGTATCCCACAAGGCAGTATGCATCCCACTGACCACCAATCCCACTGACCACCAATGTAAGGGCATGTATCCCACAAGGCAGTATGCATCCCACTGACCACCAATCCCATTGACCGCCAATGTAAGGGCATGCATCCCACAAGGCACATTCTTCCCACTGACCACCAATGCGGGCATGCATCCCACAAGGCAGCATGCATCCCACAAGGCACATTCTTCCCACTGACCACCAATGTAAGAGCATGCATCCCACAAGGCACATTCTTCCCACTGATCACCAATGTAAGGGCATGCATCCCACAAGGCAGCATGCATCCCACAAGGCACATTCTTCCCACTGACCCACTGACCACCAATCCAACTGACCACCAATGTAAGGGCATGCATCCCACAAGGCAGCATGCATCCCACAAGGCACATTCTTCCCACTGACCACCAATCCCACTGACCACCAATGTAAGGACATGCATCCCACACGGCACATTCTTCCCACTAACCACCAATGTAAAGGCATGTATCCTACAAGGCAGTATGCATCCCACTGACCACTAATCCCACTGACCACCAATGTAAGAGCATGCATCCCACAAGGCACATTCTTCCCACTGACCACCACCAAACTGGCTCCACTGCCAGTTTCTGTTAGTTATAATGGCGGCACCTGCACCTGATCCCATGGACTGATCAGCCTGGGGGGGGGGGGGGGGGCACATCGTGGGCATAATGCCCGGAAGAGCAGGGGCTTGGATGAGATTTGTAAAAGTTTGTCTGCAGACTGGGAAGCCTCCACATCTCAAGTTCATGAACATAAACGTACAAGGCACATTCTTCCCACTGACCACCAATGTAAGGGCATGCATCCCACAAGGCACATTCTTCCCACTGACCACCAATGTAAGGGCATGCATCCCACAAGGTACATTCTTCCCACTGACCACCAATCCCACTGACCACCAATGAAAGGGCATGCATCCCACAAGGCACATTCTTCCCACTGACCACCAATGTAAGGGCATGCATCCCACAAGGCACATTCTTCCCACTGACCACCAATCCCACTGACCACCAATGTAAGGGCATGCATCCCACAAGGCACATTCTTCCCACTGACCACCAATCCCACTGACCACCAATGTAAGGGCATGTATCCCACAAGGCAGTATGCATCCCACTGACCACCAATCCCACTGACCACCAATGTAAGGGCATGTATCCCACAAGGCAGTATGCATCCCACTGACCACCAATCCCATTGACCGCCAATGTAAGGGCATGCATCCCACAAGGCACATTCTTCCCACTGACCACCAATGCGGGCATGCATCCCACAAGGCAGCATGCATCCCACAAGGCACATTCTTCCCACTGACCACCAATGTAAGAGCATGCATCCCACAAGGCACATTCTTCCCACTGATCACCAATGTAAGGGCATGCATCCCACAAGGCAGCATGCATCCCACAAGGCACATTCTTCCCACTGACCCACTGACCACCAATCCAACTGACCACCAATGTAAGGGCATGCATCCCACAAGGCAGCATGCATCCCACAAGGCACATTCTTCCCACTGACCACCAATCCCACTGACCACCAATGTAAGGACATGCATCCCACACGGCACATTCTTCCCACTAACCACCAATGTAAAGGCATGTATCCTACAAGGCAGTATGCATCCCACTGACCACTAATCCCACTGACCACCAATGTAAGAGCATGCATCCCACAAGGCACATTCTTCCCACTGACCACCACCAATGTAATGTTATGGAATGTTAATGCATGCTCAGTATGTTGACACAGAAAGCGCAAAAAATAATTGGAAGCACTGCTGAACAATAATAAATTTATACTGCCACATGTATTTCCAGTTGCTATGTACCTGGAAGAAAAATATATAAATGAATTATTTATGTTTTATTTTATTACAGAAGAACTCATACGTACTAGGTGGCGAAGCCTCAAGGACACACTTCAAAGACACCAGAGACTGGAGCGTGAATCAAGAAGTGGGTCTGATGCCCCCCCAAAGCGTCCCTATGCCTTCGCCAGATACATGGATTTTTTTTTTTTTACCTATATTTTGTAGCCTGTACATTTGGGTGGAGTCCCATTTACTGGGATCTTAGTAAATTTCAATCCGTCTTCAAGTCCAGATATTATAGAGTCAAAAGGTGGTGGAAAAAAATGTCAAAAACTCCCAAAAGGAGGACTCCACTCAAATCTAATTGAGGTTTTGTTAAAAAAAACAGCACTGGACTCCATGGGGTGAAGGATTTCTTAAGTGTCAGTAGCTACTGTACATGTAGCCAATTTGATTTTAAAGCGGGGTTCCACCCAAATTTTGAACATTATCTCTATGCATTCTCTTCCTTGCCTAGATGCTGACATGCTGTGTAAAAAAATTTAAATCGCCGTAATTACCTTTTTTTTTCTAATCTTCTTAGCACTTCCTGGTTTTCCTCCCATGGGAGTAGGCGTGTTTCTATCCTCTCCCAGACTTCCCACAGTCCCCTGGGAGCTAGTCTCAGGCTTCCCAGCATGCATTGTGCAACAGCGTCATCACAACATCTCGTTGAATGCTGGGAGCAGAGCATTCACCGTATCCAGGAAATACATGCTTGTGGGCTTCAAATGCCCACAATGAAGATGGAAACCGCCTTCAATGAATTTTATAAGTTATTCTTTACAACGAAATCGGACACAGGCGGACTTATTACACAGAACATGTGAGTAGATAATCATGAGAAGAAAAGTTTGTGAATGAACTCCAAAAAAAAAAAAACGATAGATAGGTGGACCCCCGCTTTAATTTTCAAACCCTGGGTGAAGGTATATTTCTAGGGCTGGCCATACATTATACATTTTCTTTTCTTTCGTTCAAACAGGATTCTACCTAATAGATTGCTAAAATGTTTTCTCCCTAGAACCACAAGGATTCCCTTGGTCTGCAAGCTCTGCTTGAAGATGCAAAACACGCTTTCGACACACCTGAGAAGAGTTTGCAGAAAGAATGCGGATGGGGCTGAGATAAAGGAACTTGTTGGGGAGGCCCGGTCAAAGATGTGCCATGAAATCAGACGGCTTAGTATCATCACATTCGAAGACCTGGAGCATCCAAGTTCGGTCAGGCCTTGTCAGTTTTGCGTAAGTTTTCTTGAGGCCAGGGGAAGCATTGTCCTTACTGAGTCAGGAAGACAACGGTACATATTAAACCCAGCTTTATTTAAAAAACGTTTTATAATGCTGTAAAGCTACATAGACTCATTCATGGCTCTCTTACAGATCTGATACTGTAATGCATCTTCTCTATTCATGTGCCTGATGTACAAACCTTTATTTTACTTCCTCTTTCCCATCTTTCCCATCCCCTAGCACATCCACTCATCAGAGCCTAGAAAAGGCAGGACTATACAAACAGCATTCGGTGGATTCTCCTTTGGTCGGAGGATTTCAAAAGTACTTGGAGACATCTGAATCAAAGGAATTCATCAGACGGCAGGTAAAAATATGTCAAATGTTACACACTGCAAGGTTAGTTAATCTTGATATTTTATTAGGAAAGCCAATTTTAAAAAGTTTCTGATCTTAAGCAATTTGTAACCCCCATTTGTAATAACAAACATGTCATACTTGCCTGCTCTGTGCAATGGTTTTGCACAGAGCAGTCTTGATCCTCTTCTCAGGTTCCCCTGACGCTTATGGCTCCCTCCTTCACCGAGTGCCCAAGCTGCTTGCTATGGGGACACTCGTGCAGACTCAATTCCAAGCCAGCTCTGTGTGTCCATAGATACAGCACACGGCTGGGCACCATCCCGCTCCTCAGTGGCTGTGATTGACTGCAGCCAGAGCCATAAGGTTCCCACTTCTGTCACTGAGCCTAAAAGAAGGGAGAGAGCCAATGTGCATAGCGCTGGATTTAGGGCTCAGGTAATTTTAGGAGTGCCTGAGGAGAGCTACACTCATGTTTTTTACTTCAATGCAGAGAAAGCATTATAGTGAAAACAACATTCAGCCTTTAGAACCACTTTAAGATGTTGATTTCTTCTCAGTTTCAGGTGAACTTCGTGACCCGATACCTTTTCTTTTTGGACAGCAAGGAGGTTTCTTTGAAGTCTATCGACCAGCCAGACAAGACCATCAAATTCTTTAAGCAACTGGAAGCATCCGGAGTCATCAAATCCACCGCGCTCAACTATCTGGACAGCATTCAGAAATTCGCAATGTACATCTCCTCAGAACCAAGATGCCTGGAGGATCCTTCTTCCAAATCAGCCGCATCAAGATTCATTGACCTTCTGAATGACATCCGGAAAAATATCCGCAACAAAGCTGCCAAGGGCAGAAATGAGGTAGGCAATATTGATGGCAATAAACATCATATTGCCTTTAGCCAATTTTTTTATGCATTTTATTTAGCTAAATATGCATGCAATTATTTTTTTTTCTCTTCCCCACAGACATTCGGCTCAGGATCCAGAGGTGAGCCAAAGGATTATCTCTCTCGCAAAACCTCATTTTCTTACCCTGATAGGTAGGACAAATGAAGGACTTGAGCTTGAAGACAGAGACCGGGTGACCGCCATTTACTACCTGGAAGCGCTACTGATGTTGCAGCATCTTCAGAGACCAGCTGTCACTCAAAACATGACCGTGAGTGTTTATATGAGTCAATAGTGTGTTACACCAAATGTTGTAACGAGTGTCACTTACAACAACATCTGTTTTGTTATCCTTCAACAGGTACATGAGTGGCTGCTGAGGACCCGCAAGACCATCCACGTCGACGCAGAGGCTGTGGATGTAACCATCATCAAGGTGGACATCGGAAGCTCGGAATCTCCCTTGCAGATGGCTACGGTGGTCTTGGAAGGATCTGAGGAAATATGGTTCAACCTTTTTTGTTTAAGACCTTCAACAAAGGGGACCACTTCTTCGTCACCAGCGAGGGAGGGAAACGTCTGATTTCTGATGACCTCACTCAGTTCCATAAGAGGCAAGTCAAATATAAAGTTTGTCATGCAGCTATGCCGCTAATGTAAAATGACTATCGGAGGTAACCAAAAACTTTTTTTTCACTTGTACAACCATGTCAGACCACAAACTAACACAAATCTCTCACCCTTTAGATTTAACCTTCCTGCAGTTACTTACCAACAGGTAAGGAAGGCTTTTGAGCAGTGCGGTTTAAACCACTGTGATGACAAAGTGAAGGAGCTTCTGGAGGAATATTTCGACAGTTTGAAGGAAGGTGAAGACGTTGAGGGCAAGATCGCGAAGGGTGCCATGATGGCCAAGAGGATTCAGAAAGACTGGATGCCTTCTACAGGGTAGGTTGTATATTGCTGATCGGAATGTAGAAAGTCACCAAGTCCGGTGTATAATGTAGAGCCTGGTATATGATGTGCAGAGTCCTGTGTATAATGTAGAGCCTGGTATATGATGTGCAGAGCCCTGTGTATAATGTAGAGCCTGGTATATCATGTGCAGAGCCCTGTGTATAATGTAGAGCCTGGTATATGATGTGCAGAGCCCTGTGTATAATGTAGAGCCTGGTATATGATGTGCAGAGCCCTGTGTATAATGTAGAGCCTCAGCCTGGTATATAAAAAGTAAATGGTAGTTGTGCTGTGATAAAAGGGGAAGGGGAGTGGTATGTGTAAGGGGCTAAGTATATAATAAATGTGATAGAGAGCTGAAAACAGCCCAAATGGGGCCACAGATACACTAAAAAAGAGGTGTTGATATAAAAAATGATAAAATCAAATGTAAAGTGTGTAACAAATGTGGCCTAGAACAAATATCTCAAAAAATGAATATAGAATGGGTGAAATTGATCAAACTTAAATGAAACACTCAACAAAAAGTATATACAGCAGGTGTTAGAGCAGTATCCCTTAGTATAGGTTCTTCGTGACAGCGCGGGAGTCACTCACATTCAGAGCCTGGTATATGATGTACAGAGCCCTGTGTATAATGTACAGCCTGGTATATGATGTGCAGAGTCTTGTGTATAATATACAGCCTGGCATATGATGTACAGAGCACTGTGTATAATGTAGAGCCTGGTATATAATGTAGAGCCTGGTATATGATGTGCAGAGTCCTGTGTATAATGTACAGCCTGGTATATGATGTGCAGAATACCTCTTTCACATCAGAAGCTCCCCATGACAGAAGAGTCCCTCCTTTCACACCAGACACCCCCTATCACATCAGGATCCCCCTTTCAAATTAGAAGCCCCCTCATCACATCCAAGAGCCACCCCTCCCCCCTTTATGTCAGAAGCCCCCATCATATCAGAGTTGCTGCAGACCGGGTAAAATCTTGTAGTGGGTCGGATGTCGTTCTCATGCCATAATTTGGAGACCCCTAGTCTATACTGCCTTTCAAGTGTGCAATCTAAAGGGAAATACCCCAAAATAACAACTGATAGCTATTGTTTTTCCAAGATAAACTTAAAGTTTCTGGCTGTGTTTTTCACATGGCAATATTGAATAAACATGCATCCAGAACAGCTGGAAAAATTTGGTGATCAGATTGAAGCTACATAATGTACCCTATACACTGGTCCTCTGAAGTTTATTGCCAAAGTATAAAAGCCAGCCAGGAGCTCAGCACAGGGATGGGGGGAACCCCTTATAATGGGCACAGCAGCCAGCAGCTGTACAGACCCGGAACTTTGCACAGGGATGGGAACCCCTCATTATGGGCACAGTAAGGCTGCAATTGATGGGCACAGTGAGGCTGCATTTGATGAAATAGACACTTGCATTTGGCAGTGCCATCTCTCTTTTAAACTTACCCATATTTTCATTTGACTCGTAGATATTGATCATTGTAGAATTTGTTTTGAAAATGAGTGAAAATTCGGTTCCATCTTTGAAACTATTTCCCTTCACAAGGCGTTCATATGAGGAAAAAAAGAGGATAAAGGAGCTTGGACCACATCAACCCAACTTGCAAATTCAGCAGAGGTCAAGTGATCGTGGTCGAGTTTACACTCGAAGCTTTTCCACTGCTTCTTATAAAAAATGGAGTTGGCTAGCTGGATGTGATGTGACTCATGCCTATTATTGTTTTCTCTGTTTGCTATTCCAAAGTCATGGCACCGACACGCTGTGGATATCAACACGGGTTAACGACCTTAAGCATCTCACTGAAAAGTGCAAGCGGCATGAAATTACCAAAAGCCATCTTGACAATGTTATGAGGCTTGAGTTTTTTGGGAAGCGTAGCATTGGTGAGAAGCTAGATGCAGGCTACAGAATTGCCATTAGAAAACACAATGAAGAGGTCACAAAAAATAGACACATCCTATCTCGAATAATAGACTGTGTGAAATTTTGTGGTGCATTTGAGCTGGCTTAGCGTGGCCATGATGAGAGTGAGAGCTCCGATAATCCTGGGATATTCCGTGGCTTGATCGATTTTGTTGCTTCTCTTGATGAAGTTTTGAAAGAGCACCTTGAGAATGCCACTGTTTTTAAGGGAACTTCAAAAACTGTGCAGAATAAACTGTTGGACTGTATGTTGTCTGTAGTGAAGGAGCACATTATTCAAGAAGCACAGAGCAGCAATTTCATTTCAATCCAGGCTGACGAGACCACTGATTGTGCCACACAGTGCCAACTTGTGCTTGTGCTGCGCTACATTGATGCCAAAAACAACGTACAGAAGAGGTTTTTTGAGTTTATTCCTCTACATTCCGCTAATGCAGATTCCATTGCTACAGCACTACAAGAGCGTCTTGCTGTCATCCTTCCAGGGGATTAGAAACATAAACTTATCTCCCAAGCATATGATGGAGTCAGCGTGATGAGGGGTGCCACTTCAGGGGTTCAAAAGCAGATTCAGGATTTGTACCCAAATGCCCATTATATCCACTGCTATGCACATCAGCTCAATCTGATAATGCAACAGGCCACTTCTCAAATACCCAAAGTGAGGCTTTTTTTTGCTAACCTTGGAGGATTTGCCAGCTTTTTTGCAAGATCACCCAAGCGCACAGATGTACTTGATAAAGTAGTTGCCCATAGACTACCAACATCAAGCAGTGTCAGATGGAACTTCCACAGCCGTGCCGTCAATACAGTGTTTGAGCACAGAGAGGAACTCATCCGCTGTTTTGAAACCATGCGAGACTCAAGTGACTTTGACCCTGTTACCATGAGAGAGGCAGCAGGCTTTGCCGTGCTGCTGGAGGATCAGGATTTTAAATACTTTCTTACGCTTTTCCACAACATCATGCCACATGTGGACCTCCTCTATGCCAAACTCCAGAAGAAGGACATAGATTCAGTCCACATTAAGGGGAGCATCCAGCAGTTCCAGGGGGGCATACAGCAGATCAGGTAGCAGCTGTATTCCTCCTTTTCCATGTGTTGTTGTTATTAATATTATTATTTTTTTAATATTATTGCTCACACATTTTGCAGAGATTCTATGCCATCCCTGGTTGAGCAAAGCAGTCAAGGTGGTTCTCAACCGAAGAGGCGGGGCTCGCTGAATCCAGGAGAACAGAAACCATAATTTCTCAGAACTCCATACAATTGGACAAGACATTCTTAGTAAATATGTATAAGTTTCATGCATTTCTGATGCTCAGGGAGCTAACACAGATGACATTGACATTTTGTCATCACTACCTAATTTTTGTTTTTATGCTTCACTCTATAGGTCTGTGATACCATACTATTACACATCATGCGACGTTTCTCCTTCACAAAACACCTTGTTAGTGCCACCTTGCTTCAAGCAGACAAGTTTGAACAGTACGCAAAGGAGTTTCCGGAGGATGCACTGAGTGAGACTTTGAAGGCCTATCCAATGCTCAATAAGAATAAGTTAAAGACAGAGTTTGATCTAATCTACTGCACAGAAGAGTTCAAAAAGTGCAATGGTGCTGTGGACCTATTCCAGCTGTTTGTGGAGAACAATCTTGCTCATGTATTTAGAGAGACTGTCACTCTGCTAAAGATCCTCATCACCACACCCATGACCACAGCAGAAGCTGAGAGGTGCTTCTCAACCTTAAAAAGAATTAAGACTTTTCTGAGAAATAGCAAGACCCAGGAGAGGATGAATGCATTGGCCATGCTGTCAATGGAAAAGAGAGTGGTGACAGAGATGACTGACTTCAACCAGAAGGTCATAGAGAAATTTGCAAGCCAGAAAGAAAGGAGAGCAAAATGTATTTTCAAATAGTTCTACTGGCACTAATGTGAATGTGGCGTGCATTTGTATTCAGTCACCTTTTCAGAGTTTTTTTTGTTGTTGTTTGTTGTACAATAAAGTTTGTTTGCTGTTGTAAAAAAAATTCACTGATTCGTGGTACATTTATTGCATTCTTTAACAGTTGACTTAAACATTAACATTTTCAATATTTTATCTAGATATATCATGTGTCCTGTGATGCTGGGACTGTATACTCTGCCCTGTGATCTGAGCTGTATACTCCTGACACTATGGGTGGAAGCAAGTGGAATACAGGGGACGGAGTGGGTGGATTATATAAGGGGTGTGGTTTATGAGAAGTGGGAGGGGTCAAAATTTATGGACGGGGTCTGGCGCCCCCCCATCCAAAAATCTCACCAGCCGCCACTGATATACACTTTTTATTCTTTAGTACCTTTTTTAAAGTAAATAGTGTACTTCCGTTCCAGCCAGGCCACGGTGCAGGACGTCATGTCCTCTTGTGCGGAGAGCCCTCCTGCTGTCTTCTGGGACCTCCGTGTCCTGCTAGTAGGAAACTGGCAGTGAAGCCGCAAGGCTCCACTGCCAGTTTCTCTTAGTTATAATGGCGGCACCTGCACCCGATCCCATGGACTGATCAGCCTGGGGGGGGGGGGGCACATTGTGGGCATAATGCCCGGAAGAGAAGGGGCTTGGATGAGATTTGTAAAAGTTTGTATGCAGACTGGGAAGCCTCCACATCTCAAGTTCATGAACATAAACGTACAAGGCACATTCTTCCCACTGACCACCAATGTAAAGGCATGCATCCCACAAGGCACATTCTTCCCACTGACCACCAATGTAAGGGCATGCATCCCACAAGGCACATTCTTCCCACTGACCACCAATGTAAGAGCATGCATCCCACAAGGCACATTCTTCCCACTGACCACCAATATAAGGGCATGCATCCCACAAGGCACATTCTTCCCACTGACCACCAATCCCACTGACCACCAATGTAAGGGCATGTATCCCACAAGGCAGTATGCATCCCACTGACCACCAATCCCACTGACCACCACCAATGTAATGTTATGGAATGATAATGCATGCTCAGTATGTTGACACAGAAAGCGCAAAAAATAATTGGAAGCACTGCTGAACAATAATAAATTTATACTGCCATATGTATTTCCAGTTGCTATGTACCTGGAAGAAAAATATATAAATGAATTATTTATGTTTTATTTTATTACAGAAGAACTTATACGTACTAGGTGGCGGAGCCTCAAGGACACACTTCAAAGACACCAGAGACTGGAGCGTGAATCAAGAAGTGGGTGTCTGGTGCCCCCCCAAAGCATCCCTATGCCTTCGCCAGATACATGGATTTTCTCAAGCCAGTTCTAGAATTAAGGAAGTAAGTTATCAGACAAGAATAGTTTGCTCTATCATCTCTCTCCCTCTCTAATTAACCTGTCCTCCCCCCAACCTTCACTTTTCACCCTATCATCTTCATACTTTGTATTTCATAATTTCACATATTTGTATTTCAGCACAGAAGCAAGTTGTGAGGAGGAGGAGGAGCATGCTGCTACTGTTGACGTTGAAGAAGGAATATAATTTGCTTGCACAAATCGAGAGGATTCAACAATGGAGGTACAGGGTGAGGCGATTGAGGTACAGGCCTTGTCATCTACTCAGGAGCAAGATAATGGGGATACTGACATTTCTAGACCTTCCAGCAGAGAGCAAAGTCAAACATCTACCTCACGCAGGAAGCGAAGCAGCAGGGCAGCAGAACAGATTGAAGACTCAGACCAGACAAATAAATTACTCCACATAGTGTCAGGGATCACTGAACAAATCAATGCCCAGAGATGCCCTCATACTATGTTTGCCATTAGTTTGGTGCCTCTTCTCAAAGAGGTCTTGCCAGACCTTTACTTGGACATGAGGATTGCAGTGCAACATTGCATACATTCCTTCAGTATGCCACGCCATGTTTCAGTGCCAAGGCACGAGAGTACTAGTACTCAAATTATTACTCCCATTGCTTCAGCCTCAAACCCTGCACCAAACCCTTATCCCTCTAGTTTTGCTGACCAATCTATGTATGAGACCCCTAGTTCACGAATCCCATATCCCATTCCTTCACCAATTGCCTCAGTAATATCCCCACCAATGAGAGCCCCGGATATGACAAGAACAATGGATATGAGACCACTCGACTCAAATTCGTACCATTTCCCACAACAAAACAGACCACCACAGCTCTACGAGCAAATACCACCCATGATACTTACATTCCAACAGCTACAAGCCAAATACAATATTGCTTCCAAAGACTTCTTCAAATACCACAGACTCCGCTCAGCCCTCTCCCAGATACAATGGTCAAACGACCCCTTCTTCTAGCACCTTCTAAAGTTCTATGACACAGAAAACCACAACCAAAAAGGTATCTCCATCTACAAACTCCCTACTGTCCCCCGGCTCCAAAATCAAACCTCTCCAATGCTCCACTGGGAACATCTCCTAAATCGCACCTATTCACCCCAACAATGATACCAAGCCCTCCTTTTACCAACAAAAACATCCAGATGAATACTTCGTTAGGAATCCATCCAAAAAGTGCTATACAAATAGTACCTTACCCCATCTAAACTAGCACGGATTTATCCCACCACTAACTTATGTTGGAGAAACTGTGGACACCATGGTACAGCCTAGCAATAGCACGTGATGTTCTAACAAAAATTAAAGAGATTGAAATCCCAAGAGGTGCCATTTTGGTTGGGGTGAATGTGGAATCGCTGTACACATCCATGCCGAACAATTCAGGAATTAAAGCTGTGGCACATTTTCTGGAAACTCATTACCCTAACATGGAGAACCAGAATGAATTAATTCTGGAACTTTTAGACTTTCTATTGAATAATAACTATTTCCAATTTCTTGGAACTAATTATCAACAGATCTGTGTGACATCCATGGGAGCTCCATGATCCCCGGCTTATGCTTGTTTGCACCTGGGATTTTGGGAGATCGATGTTTATCCTACAGAGATGCACATTGGCCATGTTTTACAATAGCCAGGATACATTGATGATGTTCTTATTGTTTGGAGTGGAACCGAAATCCAATTACTGGACTTTATCAAAAAGCTAAACAACAACAAATTGACATTCACTTTTGACACCAGGGAAATTTCCTTTTTGGATTTAAACATTGCGATAGCAGGAAATCATTTGGTTATACGAACATTCAGAAAGGAAACTGCAGCAAATACACTTCTCCACGCAGAAAGTCACCATCCAATTCCCTTGAAAAATGGTATTCCTGTTGGTCAGTTTCTTCGCATCAGAAGAAACTGCTCTGATATCAACCAATTTTGTAAAGAAGCATGTCAGATGTACAAATGCTTCAGAGACAGAGAGGCTATTCACAAAAAAACGGGCAATAGAAACAGACAGTGAATCACCACTGGGCCCTAGGTACACCACAATAACAAGAAAGATTATTTCTACTAATACAAGGTAATAACAAAATATGGAAAACAATGGGATAAACTGAGATCCACTTTAGTAAAACATTGGCATATTCTCACAGCAAACCCCTCCATCTCGCAGATAATAAGACTTAGACCTTTAATGACAGCACGCAGAGCACCAAATTTAAACAACATTTTGGTCCATTCAGAGTACAAATGAGAAAATCCAACCAATTGGCTGACATATATGCCCAAGATTACAGGCATGTATTCTTGCGGACACTGTCAAGTCTGTCCTTTTGTAGATGGAAATCGGGTGTTCACTGATGCGGATCAGCAAAAAATCTTTAAAATAAAAAGATTAATTGCTCTACAACTAAATTGATCTACGTGATAGAATGTCCTTGTAAAAAGATTTACATAGAGAAAACCAAGCGTCAATTGTGGATCCACATAGTGAACACCTGAGAGATATCAAAAAACCTCAGAGTAAGGATATAAAGGAAGAGGACAAGGAAAGAGAATCTACTAGCACAACATTTTAAAGACTCACGTAGGAAAAACTGACGGCCTGAAAGTAAAGGGAATTTTTGCACTAGATCTTCCTCCTAGACGAGGTGACTGATAAAATCTTATTATAAACAGAAACATTCTGGATATACAACTTAAATAGCTTAACGTAGAACAGTTTGAACATGGAGTGCAATCTAAAAGTATTTGACAGTGAAATGTTGGAAATTTTTGTCTTATGATTATTAAAAATCATGCTCTTTGAACTACATTCCCCTTCTTCCGATCTTCCTTGTTAATTATTGTTCTTTGTTTTTTAGTCAAATTATGAGATTAACGATATATATCTAAAGAATTTTTGTAAAATATTACAAGGAAAAATTGGATGAATTAAAAGCAATATGGGCATTGGCCACAAGATGGCACTACTATTTACTTAACTCTCTGTTAAATGAATCTCCTCTACTTTATCATCAAACATCTACCATGCTCTTTTTTGGATTTGCTTTTCTTTTTTCCTCTTTTTCCCTTTTCTTTTTCTAGAGGCTTATGGAGGACGCGCAGTCCAACATACGGCAACTGGTTGGGAACCTCAGCATTAGTATGCCAATCTCGACCATGCTAGTAGTTCTAGCACATCGCAGGAGTTTTAGGCACACTTTGAGTCCAAGGGAAGTGTCACACTTCAACCTGCAGGAAGACCTCAGTAAGTGGTCGAAGTTTTAAATGGTTATAACATTATTTTAACCTGTGACCCTATAATGGCATAAAAAGTAAACCTCAAGCCTCTCATTTTTTAACACCAATGTGGGAGTACCTGATCAACTTTGGTGATAAGGGCCCCCAATCTCGAGCTATGCTAAAGGCGCTACAGCTTGAAGTTATAATTATTCCGTTCAGGCCCAAACGGGCAGTAGCCTACCTCAACTAATTACCGTTATAATTGTTTTTACTTTACAGCTATATGGATCAGACACTTGGTCACCTGTTGCGAGTGCATGGATCTTTCTGTACTGATACTATTTGTATCCTAAGAAATTTGTTAACCTTTTGTATAAAAACATTTTTGCAAACAAAAATAAACCTCTCCTAAACTATATTCTAGCTCTTAAGTTACAGTGGAGGAAGTCCAGGAAGATCCCATCGGAGGGGATGAAGCCGTGGAAGGAAGGAAACATCCAAAGTAAGCTTGCTGTGGTTAAAGAGGAAGTTCTATCTGTGCAAATGAAAATTAAAGTCAGAAGCTACAAATAATGTAGCTGCTGACTTTTAATAGGTCACTTGCCTGTCCAGGGATCCAGCACCGTCCTCACCCTGGCTAGTTCTTCACTAGCCTACAGGTTCCTGGGACCCCAACTGTGAGCAGCCACTTATGCAGCTTTTGACTTCAAATCCAGCTGTCCACTGCGCATGCAGGAGCTGCGCTTTGTGAATGGTCCCGCAGTCTTCTGGAACCTGTGACGTGTCCTAGAAGACTGTAGGGAGGGTGGAGGGGAAGGAGCACTTCTTTACTATTCACCTGTCATTTCTCCCCCCCCCCCAAAAAAAAAATGCCAAATATGGGAGAGGAGGGCTCCAAAGCAAAATGTCACCTTTTGGGTGGCGTTCCACTTGGAGAGACAAATATAAAAGTCAGTTTTTACACAACATTTTTATTGTTGTATCATGTAGCTGGTTTAAACTATATTTGCTTAGGGTTACTTGCATTTTTATATTATCTGTTTAGTTTGGTGGAGTCCACTTTGTAGAGAATTTAGAATTTTTGTCTATGTGGTTTGTTTCACTTCTAGAATTTGTCAGATTTGAGGCATTTGAACGTGCCTTTTAAATGAAAGTAGGATAAAAACACAAATTAAAAGTTGCAATCATAGCCTATATTTTCTGTTATGAGTGGAACCCCAGTTGTTGATCATTTTGAATTTTACCGCATCAAAGAGTCTGACTGTTTTAAAGACTTGTCTCACCTCCCCCACTCAGTTTTCTTTACTTTCACTTATCTTTCCCTTCACACATATTCTATCTCACTTTTTTTACACATCCTTTCTTTTACACTTTTTTACTGGGTGTTCCTATCTTTGTTTTAGTTTTGGTTTGATTTGTTGGTTTCACTTTCATTTTTAGTTCTTGTGCCTTGAACTCCACATATTCTCACTTTTCCTGTCATCTCACCACTTATTCTTTCATGTACATCACATCACTATGTTGCACATCTCACCCCCTTTCTCTCATTCACACTTCTCACTCTCTCACCCCATTTACCTCAAATTAATGATACACCTTTATATTTTCTAAAAAATATTCATTAATTAAGCGATCTCTTCTAATGCATTATTTTTTTAAATCCCAACAGTGACTTGATGACTCTTTGGCATATTTTTTGGTTCTGGGCTTCTCCCACCCCCCCACCCCTCCTTTCGTGTGTGGGCCTCACAGCGCAACCTCTTGTAGGCCCCTGCCTGGCTCTCTGGGGTTCGCCCCCCTCCTGGTGTTTGAAATGGGGGTGCTTGGCTGGAGTGGTGGGATCCTCTGGCAGCTCTTAGGCAAAACAATCAGGAGGCCTTTTTCTTCAGCTGTTATTGGTAAATATACTCGAACACCTACATATGTATCAATATCAATATATATTGCCTGTTGACTTTGTTGGTCTGTAAACTATTTTACTCTTACATTGTATCTTTCTCTAGAGTTTATTGCTCTCTCCCCCAGAAGAAGACTTCTACTGTTAAGGTCGAAACATGTCGGGGTCCATAATATGATTACATACTTAGATCATGCTGTCTTTCTTGTATACTAAGGGCTGTATAATCATCATTATGTATATGTCATAGGCTTACCTACAGAGCTCATGTTTTGACAAAACAAATGGCTCTTTTATGGAATTTATTCTAAATAAAATGTATACCTTTTTAAACCTTTGTTAATTCATTGCTGCAATACAAAACCCCATGGGGAACCTTTCCGAATGATCCCCAGTTGTTGATCATTTTGAATTTTACCGCATCAAAGAGTCTGACTGTTTTAAAGATGCCTACAGTAGGAGGAAATCTAAATTGTTTTTGCTTGGATTACAGAGCTCAAGGTCTGGCAGAGGTAGTCGAGGACGATCCCACCGGAGGGGATGAAGCGGCAGTAGAAGAAAGAAGACAACCAGGGTAGGCCAATACACCACTTCAATATGGCCCTGTAAATGTTAGTTTTGGGTAGATCCCAAGAGATTGTTGTGTTTTTATGTATAGGCTGTAGAATAAAGTTTATACTATTTTGTGGAAATGATAATAAGTGTTACTGGCTCTAAAGCATAACGGAAAAAATCTTTACAAGGTCATATCTCATACAGAGTGTTATTTTGATTTATTTTTTTTACCTATATTTTGTAGCCTGTCCATTTGCTGGGACCTTAGTAAATTTCAATCCGTCATCGAGTCCAGATATTATAGACTCAAAAGGTGGGGGAAATGTCAAAAACTCCCAAAAGGATGACTCCAATCTAATTGAGGATTTGTCCAAAAATACAGCACTGGACTCCATGGGGGTGAGTGATTTCTTAAGTGTTGGTAGCTACTGTACATGTAGCCAATTTGATTTTAATTTTCAAACCCTGGGTGAAGGTATATTTCTAGGGCTGGACATACATTATACCTTTTTTTTTTCTTTCGTTCAAACAGGAATCTACCTAATAGATTGCTAAAATGTTTTCTCTCCAGAACCACAAGGATTCCCTTGGTCTGCAATATCTGCTTGAAGATGCAAAACACACTTTCGACACATCTGAGAAGAGTTTTCGGGAAGAATGCGAACAAGGCTGAGATAAAGGAACTTGTTGAGGAGGCCCAGTCGAAGATGCGCCAAGTGATCAGATGGCTTAATATCATCACATACGAAGACCCATCCAAGTTCGGTCAGGCCTTGTCAGTTTTGCGTAAGTTTTCTTGAGGCCAGGGGAAGCATTGTCCTTACTGAGTCAGGGAGACAGTATGTATTAAACCTAGCTTTATTTAAAAAACGTTTTATAATGCTGTAAAACTACATAGACTCATTCATGGCTCTTATGCCGCGTACACACGGTCGGACTTTGTGGCATACTTGGTCCGGCGGACCAGAGTGTGCCGGACAATCCGCCCGTGTGTAGGCTCCGGCGGACTTTTCCGGCGGACTTTTTCCCAAAAGCCCGCCGGACCTAGATTTGAAACATGTTTTAAATCTTTCCGTCGGACTCAGTTTCGGGCGGAAAGCCCGCTCGTGTGTATGCTGGTCCAACGGACCAGATACAACGCGAGGGCAGGGTATTGCATTTCGCGCTCGCTGCAATAGGAAAAACAAATTTTCCTATTGCGGCGAGCGCGGGGCATACCAGGCCCTTAGGGAACCCCCCTACGCCAAAAAAACAGTGTGGGGTCCCCCCTAAAATCCATACCAGACCCCGATCCGAGCACGCAGCCTGGCCGGTCAGGAAAGAGGGTGGGGACGAGCGAGCGCCCCCCCCCTCCTGAACCGTACCAGGCCGCATGCCCTCAACATGGGGGGTGGGTGCTTTGGGGGAGGGGGGTGCCCTGCGGGGCCCCCCCAACCCCAAAGCACCTTGTTGGTTGTCGGGGTTTGCGGGTGGGGGGCTTATATTAGAAGAACCAACCGGACGCCGGGAGAAGATGAACCGGAGGGACCCCCGAAGCCGGAAGAAGACCCCCGAAGCCGGAGGAAGACCCCCCCGGAGCTGTTTAATAAAATATTTTAAAAACCTGTGTAGTGTTTTATTATTTACACTTTTTCCCTAGGTGAATGGGTAGGGGTACCAGGATCTGAGGGCCCTCTTATTATAGGGGGCTCCCGGATTCCGATAAGCCCCCCGCCCGCAGACCCCGACAACCAACAGCCAGGGTTGTCGGGAAGAGGCACTTGTCCTCATCAACATGGGGACAAGGTGCTTTGGGGTGGGGGGCCCCGCAGGGCGCCCCCCTCCCCCAAAGCACCCACCCCTCCATGTTGAGGGCATGCGGCCTGGTATGGTTCAGGGGGGGGGGCGCTCGCTTCCCTTCCCTCGTTTCCCTTTATAATCCATACCAGACCTAAGGGCCTGGTATGACCCGCGACGAGGCTCGCAAGGTGTCAATCTCGCCGATAAAAGCGGCAAGATTGACATCCTTTTCTAGTCCCGCCGCACCTGAGTCCGTGTGTGGGCAAGTCCGTTCATTCTGAAAGTCCACCGTAACTCCGGCGAAAGTCCGTCGGAAAGACGGGCGGACTTATCCCGCCGCAAAGTCCGGTCGTGTGTGGGCAAGTCCGTCCGTTTTAAAGTCCGGCGCACCTGGCGGACAAAGTCCGTCAGGAAGTGTGCCGGACCAAGTATGCCAGAAAGTCCGACCGTGTGTACGTGGCATTACACATCTGATACTGTAATGCATCTTCTCCATTCATATGCCTGATTGAAATATATGGCTTAATATTGTATAAAAAGCCTTCAATAATGATGATTCTCGTGAGACGAATTTTGGAATTATTTCTGCTTGAGTCAGCTTAAATCAAAACCGTGTGTTTTATTGTACACACATAAACTTGGAAAATACTTACAAAAATAGTACATTCATATTCAGAATTAGTGTTGTTTCATATATGCAAAAAATGTTCAAATATAGTTCATTTGTTTCAAAGATCTGAAAAAGTCCTTAAAATCAAAGATGGCCGATTAACCTCTTGTGTCCTGGCTTGAATAAGTGTATGAAGCTTGGAGAGCTGTTTGTCTTGGAAGTAATTCTGTGTGCATAGGAAAGCTGTGTCTTGAAAGGAATACATGTGTGTAAAGAGAGCTGTGTGCAGAGAGTGAGATGTGTGTGCAGAGTGCCCCAGAAGACTGGATTCCTTGTGTCTATATGAACTCAGTCTTTCAAATTCGCGCCCAAACACAAATCCCTCCCATACACTCCCCTTTTCTTCACCTGAAAAGCGGGGGCTAGAGTAGATATACAAGCCTCTTTAACATCTGTTTTCAACTGTACCAAACCTTTTAAACATGAAACCAGATATATGTGTGAGATAGACGTTCAGACTAAACATCTTAAAACATAAACGCATAAATCAAACAGAGTATCGGTTACATAGGAAAATTCAACCAAAACATATATTATTTACAAAATCCATCAAATTCTGACAGGGTCTTGACCTGCATTTTCAGTCAATGAATGGCCATTTGGATATCACTAGCTCAAAGTCCTATCATTCCCACAAATATGGAAAATGCATATTCTTATTAATAAAGCCAATTAAAATTTAGATATTAAGAATATAACATTCCCCTCTGAAATATGAATAACAATCATATTTTATCCATTCATTCATAGCATACATGTCCCATTCATTCAGACTTTGATCCAATAACTCCAAATGTATTTCCATCACCAACCGAATTTGCAATACCAAAACCCATCTTTCTCTTAAGCTTATTTTGCAATAAATCATCTCCTTTCTTGATTTCATTTCTAATTCGGTAATATAATTTTTTCATTCTAAACATCAAACATAACTGGAATATAATGAATAACATAATAATAATAAAAAGAATAAACTATAGGATGTGATAAAATATTTCCTGCTGCTGAGGTTATTGAAGTTTTTCCCCAAATTGATACACTATTACTAAATTTTTTCCACCAATTACTTCCTGAAAATTCTGACCATTGATGAGATATCTCTTGCAAATTACCTTGTTCATGTTTAAACAATATTTCTGCATTCTGAAGTTCCTTAGCCAAAGCTATCAATAAACCTTTATCCTTATGAATTACATTTGCCCATTCTTCCCAAGGAAATTCATCTATCTGAGATATATTATATTGTGTGGGAAGAGCACTTATATTTTTCATAAGCATATTTGTTAAATTTGTTCTAAACCCATTAATACTTATTGCTACAATGTCTCCTTCTATACAATACAAGCCTTGATTTAGGTTTTCTGTATTTGTACAAGAAGAGAAAAAAGTTTTAACCCTTTCTGTATCTGACATGATCTGAAAACAAACCTTCTTTTTATCTACACGAGTAATTAATTCAGAAATTGTTTCAACTTTTTCTATTCTTGCTGAACACAATGTATGATTATGATAACAAGAATGAAAAATACTTTTATCTTGATTAGGTAAACAGATAACTTTAGACTGAAATTGTAAACATGATGACAAATCTAATTGTTCTAATTCAGAATTTTCATTGTTAAATGCAAAATCTGTATACTGTAATTTATAATACAATAATTGTGTATTGCTGACGGGTAATCCCAAGACAGTGATTGGAACCAAAATTTGTTCTTGTCCTGCTATTGGAATCATAGAAGAACTATAACAAACATTCTGTTTGCATCCTATCCATTTATTTACCCATAAATCTGTATGATTTATAGCATATACATATTCTCTGGGTAAATTCTGTAAAATGCCAAGAGGGGTTATTCCACTCTGAAATGCTTGAGCAATTATTTTAAAATTAGTGGAATATTCAGTCTGGATCTCTAAACATGCTCTGGCAATATGAGAATGTTGTTCACTTAACATTAAATCAAGAGTAATATTTTGAAGATGTAAAATAGATGGACTCATTATATTAGCTGTTTTAATAACCATATTTTCTAAAATTTCATTTAAATTTCTCTGTATTTTAATCCCGTTACTACCCACTAAACCAGCTGTCTCAAGATCAGACTTTAAAGTATTAATGTCCATACTATTAGTAATACTCCCAATTGTGCCAATCCCTCCTAAAATACCTTTAACAATACCACGCTTATTTCTGTTATGATTTCTATTATTAATTCCAAACCATCTTTCAATACCCAATTCCATATTAACCAAATGTCCTTGACATTGTGGAAACCTTGTAGAAATTTTCCATTCTGAAACATTAAAGTTCCACAATATAATGCCAAACTTTCCCTCTCTCAAAAGAGTTCTGGATTGGAAATGGTTAATCTGAAATGGATTTGCTGAGACACTTTTCTTACCAACACATGGAGTTTTCCTAGGAGACCTTACAACAACACTTCCCTTCGCACATTTCATTGGATAATTTTCTATTGATATGCAACATTCATATATACCAGTATCATTCAAAGATACTCTCATTTGTTGATAAACAAATGTATTATTGATCCACTTCACACTACCATAAATTCCTTTATGAATTATCATAGTAGAACTGTGAAGAAAACTTCCCAAAAATTCATTGTTCCTTTTCCAAATTACCAATGAATCTTGAGGTACATATATTTTTGTTTTACATATCAAATGCAAACTATCATCTTCAAAAATGTTCAAAGATTGTTACCTTTTACAAATACTGACCAAAAACTCCTTCTCAAAATATTACATTCAAAAGTTCCGGGTTCTGTTGTTTAACCTATAAGATCCCAGCATTTTAACAAAATTTGTTTTGGATTCTATTTTAACGTTGACTTCGATATTATTGCTATGAATTAAGTATAATTCCATACAGCAATCATATCCCTGTCCTACAAATACATATCCATACAATTCTTCAGCTGTATTGTTATCTAGAATTATATTCTGTCATTTGTATTAAGATCAATATCTTTATCACTCTTGTCCTCTGTATTAATATCAATGTCTTTATCACTTTTGTCATCTATATTCATATCAGTGTCTAGATCTCTTTTTGTCTCTGAATAATGTAATGACTTTGTTGTGTAATTCTTCAATCCTGTTAACCTCTGCATAGCTGGAACAGTTTGTGATATATTTTACCACAGATACAATTGTCACTAGGGAAAAGATGAATCCTGTGATGATGATAAATCTTCTCTCTTTAACACTTTCTTTTGTTGAACTGTCATCTTTCTTCTTTTTTAGAATCCATGATTCCTCCAGGTTAATGAAATATAATTCATTCCTAGGAAAAATAAAAGCAGCATCATTTATCTCAGAATATTACATTTGTTATACCCACATTTTTATTTATACATGCTTTTTCACTAAATTGAGAAATCCTTGAACTAATACCATTGTCCCTTGAACATCCAAGATGTCAAATGGACCTTCCCAATTACTTTGCCATGGTCCACTTCTCCTGAACCTTTAGTTCCGCCTGTGATGTGTATCTCACCATCTCTGGGTGTGACCTTACACATGGCAACTCTTTAATCACCATATTTCTTTCTGTATAAACTAATGCTAACAGCATCTAATTTTTTATTTAAATCATCAATCTTGATAAACCGTTTATCTTGAATAAAAGATAATTTTGGTTTTAATAATAAAATAACAAAATGTTACAAGATATCAGATATGTGTGTGTGTATGTAACAACAGTTAATTAGATATGTGTGTGTGGATATAACAGCAATTCTCATACTTTATATGTGTCTTGTGTATACTGGAGTGAATGTCTATTACAACATCTGCTGGAGTGCATGTCTGCCAAAAAACTCTGTTACAGGCATTCTACTCCTAAAAAAAAAAACCCCCTCCTTTCTTATTCAGAAAGGTTCTTTTTTGTCTTGTAGTCCCACAGATGCAGACTCTCAATGAGTAGTCCCCCCCTCCTTTTTAAAAAGGATGGTGTCATTTCACTCTCAAATTCCTAAGGATGGGGCTATGTGCTCTGTGAGTAACCATTTAACTTATACAATACAAGTTTCTTTAAACTTCTAAAACAAATACTACATATCAGTATATATACAAATTGTCTCTTAATAATCTCCTAAACAAGGAATATTGTAAAGTAAGGAAATTTTGATCTTTTAACTCAAACTTAAAAATGTGTGAAAGGACCATTTTTCATACAAGTAACTGCATGTAACACCATTCTGTTCAAATTGTCCTGTATCATCTATAACCAAAACACTCTTATGCAAAAGGAAAATACCAAAAAGAAATATCATTTTCTGAATGACATTCAATACCTTTAAATAACATCCTAATATCCCTTCTCAAATCACAAGCATTGCAGGAAAATACACTTCAAAGGGACACTAACACTCCTTGCTGTCTAACTGCCAACAATAGTTCATTGTGAAACACAAGTGACAAAATAATTCTTCCTGTCATTAAATCAAATGAAGAATACTTTGTAACTGAAAAAAACTGTACCTGCAAACTGTGAATGATATGATACATGAAATCTCTGTCCTATTCCCAAGATTTTACACATTACCTGCATGATTTTACATAAATCCTCTGCCACTACTGAGATTTGCTAATATACCCCAAACTAGAAAAACATGATTAATCCATATCCTGTCAGTAATTAAAATATCTTTGTACACAGATTAGACAATATTTAATTACTCTGTCTACCGTCTTTTCCATTTTATCCCAATAGAATTTCTCTTTAAGAATTTCAAGCAATTTTTGCTTACCAATGTGATCTAAACTGTCATAGTTAAATTTAGTGAATTCCACCTGTAGGTGTTGTGGTACATTAAAATATAGAAAATCCATCTAAGTCATGATATTAGATCCTGTTATCATTAACAAAAATATAGATCTAATAACAACCGATGAGGAATAAAAGATTGATTTATCACCTTTTAAACCTCTGAAAACGAAAGAAAATCTTATATTTATTTTTTCCACAACATAATTTTGACCATATTCAGGTTAAAATCACTAATTCTCCATACAAATCTGCATCCTTTGCTAATTGAGTACAAAGCTGTTAATTACCCCCTTATCAGATGAACTAAACCTCTCAATGTTCCATCTGAACAAAAAATGAAAAATTAAAATCATAATAATCATAACTGGGAAAAATTAATAAAAAATTAATAATCCAAAGGATTATCCTTAAATACTAAAAATATATCAAATAAAAACCAAATCTCTGAACCTCAAATCATAACCTTATTATCCATAGCAAAGAATCAATAACCAGAAAATCCTTACCATCCATGCAGTTCATTTAAGGACTGCTAACATTGTTTTTCACAGTGTTATATGATACATAGTGATACCTTTCCTGTCTCAATGGACTATTTGCAGTTTGCAATCTTTGCATTTGGGTCTTAAAAGGGAAATTAGTTTGATTATTATGGCCTCTATACCTCAAATTACTACACCATCGCACAGAATACACTTCATAGCGTCTTGGCATCGTTTTTGGATAATACAACCTCTTTTGTATATCATTATTATTAGCCATCACACAAAACCTAGCTATATGACCCTCTCTTTTGCAAACTAAACATTTAAGAGTTGGTTTTTTTGCATATACCTTTCTTTGAGTAAATGGCGATGAAAATTTACATTTCTGTTGAATATTACTATTATTCAAATCAACAGACTTCATGCTTTCATTGTCTGAGGAAACATTAACCTCCTCAAATGACTCCACTGAGTCAAATCCAGAATCAGTATCATCATCCCTCGCCTCTGACTTTGTCACGTGTTCATAAGCTAAACACTGAGCATGTGCAGAAGACTGAGCTTGCAATAATTGCGTTTTAAGCAAACTTATAACATTCTCTTGTTCAATTTCTTTCTGAGTTAAAAAAGCAATACAACTTTCTTTTTCTTTAACCGATTCCAATAATGCATTCATTTTATGTTCTAATGCATCTTTTTCAATCATTAATTGTTCAATATGTAAATTCTCCTGTGTTTGTGCAATTTCTGTTACACTTTGCCTTTGTTTTCCTGGCATATCAAAAACCATTGCATTGAAGACTGTAACTAATTTCAACACATTGCTTAATTTTCTCTTAGATTTAGCTAATGAAAATCTATTCTTCTCAATTTCTTTATTTGCCTGTAGGCATTGATTATACATTGATTGCCATAACTTAGTGTCTGAAATATAGCTGGCTAAACCTTCAAATTCTAAATTACTTCCTTCAGCTATAACATTTATAAATTCCATATTTTGGTACTCACCGAATATAAAACTTTTCCGTTTTCCGCTGGACTCTAATCAAACCGTCTGTCAAGACTTCTGATCCAAAATACTCTGGTCTTCACGCAATCAAACATCAAAAACATCAATCTGGCGATTCTTCTAGGTTCTTTCAATAATTGCAAAGTTTTTTCTGTTCCTCACTCTTTCCCCTCTGAACAAAGGAAAAGTGGCACAAAAACTTCTGACGATTGAAACTGGCTGGCGTCCGCCAATGAAATATATGGCTTAATATTGTATAAAAAGCCTTCAATAATGATGATTCTCGTGAGACGAATTTTGGAATTATTTCTGCTTGAGTCAGCTTAAATCAAAACCGTGTGTTTTATTGTACACACATAAACTTGGAAAATACTTACAAAAATAGTACATTCATATTCAGAATTAGTGTTGTTTCATATATGCAAAAAATGTTCAAATATAGTTCATTTGTTTCAAAGATCTGAAAAAGTCCTTAAAATCAAAGATGGCCGATTAACCTCTTGTGTCCTGGCTTGAATAAGTGTATGAAGCTTGGAGAGCTGTTTGTCTTGGAAGTAATTCTGTGTGCATAGGAAAGCTGTGTCTTGAAAGGAATACATGTGTGTAAAGAGAGCTGTGTGCAGAGAGTGAGATGTGTGTGCAGAGTGCCCCAGAAGACTGGATTCCTTGTGTCTATATGAACTCAGTCTTTCAAATTCGCGCCCAAACACAAATCCCTCCCATACACTCCCCTTTTCTTCACCTGAAAAGCGGGGGCTAGAGTAGATATACAAGCCTCTTTAACATCTGTTTTCAACTGTACCAAACCTTTTAAACATGAAACCAGATATATGTGTGAGATAGACGTTCAGACTAAACATCTTAAAACATAAACGCATAAATCAAACAGAGTATCGGTTACATAGGAAAATTCAACCAAAACATATATTATTTACAAAATCCATCAAATTCTGACAGGGTCTTGACCTGCATTTTCAGTCAATGAATGGCCATTTGGATATCACTAGCTCAAAGTCCTATCATTCCCACAAATATGGAAAATGCATATTCTTATTAATAAAGCCAATTAAAATTTAGATATTAAGAATATAACACTGATGTACAAATATTTATTGTACTTCCCCTTTTCCATCCCCTAGCACATCCACTCGTCGGAGCCTAGAAAAGGCAGGACTATGCAAACAGCTTTCTGTAGATTCTCCTTTGGTCAGAGGATTTCAAAAGTACTTGGAGACATCTGAATCAAAGGAATTCATCAGACGGCAGGTAAAAATATGTCAAAATGTTAAATACTGCAAGGTTAGTTAATCTTGATACTTTATTAGGAAAGCCAATTTTAAAAAGTTTCTGATCTTAAGCAATTGTAACCCCAATTTGTAATAACAAACATGTCATACTTGCCTGCTCTGTGCAATGGTTTTGCACAGAGCAGTCTTGATCCTTTTCTCAGGTTTCCCTGACGCTTGTGGCTCCCTCCTTCACCGAGTGCCCACCATAGCAAGCTGCTTGCTATGGGGACACTCGTACAGACTTGATTCCAAGCCAGCTCTGTGTGTCCATAGATTCAGCACATGGCTGGGCACCATCCCGCTCCTCAGTGGCTGTGATTAACTGCAGCCATAGCCATAAGGTTCCCACTTCTGTCACTGAGCCTAAAAGAAGGGAGAGAGCCAATGTGCACAGCGCTGGATCTAGATAGGGCTCAGGTAATTTTAGGAGTGGCTAAATGGAGAAAGAATTATGGTGAAAACAAAATTCAGCCTTTAGAACCACTTTAAGATGTTGATTTCTTCTCCGTTTTCAAGTGAACTTCGTGACCCGATGCCTTTTCTTCTTAGACAGCAAGGAGGTTTCTTTGAAGTGTATCAATCAGCCAGACAGGACCATTAAATTCTTTAAGCAACTGGAAGGATCCGGGGTCAGCAAATCCACCGCGCTCAACTATCTGGACAGCATTCAGAAGTTCGCAAGGCAGATCTCCTCAGAACCAAGATGCCTGGAGTATCCTTCTTCCAAACCAGCCGCATCAAGATTTGTTGACCTTGGGGGGCGGAGCCGGCAGCCAGAGCTCATGGACGTGTGAGAGGAGAGCTCTGACACACCGGGTGTAATCAGCGGCTCACAGCACACCAAAAACAGCCAAAAAGCATACCATCTGAGAGAGGAGAGCAAGGGGCACACAGCAGGCACGATGTACAAAAGGAAGGAGAGAGAGGGACCCCGAAAACTGACTGATTTCTTCCGCCCTGCTGAGGGCCGAAAATTCCAAGATGGCGCCGGCCCCGGGAGCCGTTCATCTGCCTCCACAACACAGCCACACAGCAATCCAAAGCCATCCTCGGGTGAGTCACACTTTAATGACAATCCCTTGTCATCCTCCCCATTCTGCAGCCCTGTTCAGCAAAAAAGGAGGCTTGGGGAAGGAGGGGAGAATGAGGATGAGGCAGGAGCAGCAGGGGAAGAAATGGAGGAATCCTCCACACAGGCAGAGCAGCTAGATTCATTCCCCACCTCAGGTCAGCCTATTATTGACACTACAATGAAGGAGATGCTGCAAACCCTGAGGGGAGCTCTTCAATCTGATATGGCAGTGTTTATGTGCAACACAAAAAGGGAAATATCTACTATCAGCAATAGAGTGGAATATGTAGAGAATAAAATGGAGGAGTTCACTCTAGCACACAATGAACTGGTAGATGCCCACTTTGAGGTAGAAGACGAAATCAGAGCCATGCGCCTTAAAATGGCGGATATTGAGGACCGGGCCAGAAGGAACAATATCAAGTTTAGGGGGGTCCCTGAGACGGTCAAACCCGCAGAGATCACTACCTACCTGCAAAAGCTCATGATGACTGTCCTCCCCTCTCTAAGCCCAGCAGACATCACTATTGACAGGGCACACAGACTGCCAAAACCTTCCTTCCTGCCTGAACAAACACCTAGAGATGTGATAGCAAGAATCCATTTCTACCACATTAAGGATCAACTCATGCGATTCGCAAGACAACATCCCTCTCTACCTGACCCATATGCTGGTATCGCACTTTATGCAGACCTGTCACAAGCCACCCTGTCAGCCAGACACAACTTGGTGCCTATCACTAAAATTCTGCGCAACAATAAGATCCTCTACAAATGGGGATTCCCTGCTAAACTCCTGGTTGACATGAACAACGAATCGCATGTGATAACATCGCTAGAAAAGGGCCTGGATCTCCTCCGAAAATGGCGCTTGCTTCCCGCAGATGCAGTACCTGAGGACCCTAACCCACAATATAACAGACGCAACAACCACCGTTCAACTAAGAACTACAAGTAGCAACCTGCCTCAGTTGATGCTACTTGATGCTATTTCTTTTAGTGAGCACTCTCCCCTAATAACTGTCATCTGGCTAGTTATGGTGCTTTGCAGCTCTCTAGGAAGCTGTTCTTTCTGATCAACCACCCGATGTTCAGCTGTTCAAGGATTTACCTTGTTGAACCCCCCTCGTTAGTTACGAGATGATTCCCGTGACCTACTATCCGCAATTCATGCGGTCTACATCCCATCATTTATCAACAGTTCAAGTTTGTTCAGTTAAACTGTTCATTTACAAAGCTATGAGGACATTGCTTTCTCAGACCCCATGCATTATAACCATATCCAAGATCTCAACTCCAATTCCTGGAACTACCACTAGATGGCACTACTGCACAACTTTCCACAAGAATGAATCTTAAACTGATGTCATACAATGTGAGAGGCTTGAACAGCCCCTACAAAAGGAGGGCCCTTTGGAAGTCAACCTTAGAAGAGAAATGTGACATTCTATGTGTGCAGGAAACCCATTTCGCCAGTGACAACTCCCCAAAATGTACACATCCCAAGTTTCCGCACGTATTTATGGCCAAGAATACGACAAAGAAGAATGGAGTAATGATTGCATTTAGGGACACACTAACCTTCTCTCTCTTACAGGAACATATAGATCCCCAAGGTCGCTTTCTGATCGTGGTCGCAGAACTGGACCACATCACATATACTATAGTTAACCTGTATGCACCTAATGTTAGATCTCTAAGGTTTATTCGCAAAGTTGTAAGTATGGCTAAAAAGGTACAAAAAGGCAACTTAATAATATGTGGTGATTTTAACTCGATTATGAACACAGAATTAGATGTGTCCCCGATGGCCTCTAAGCGGCGGCCCTCTCTAGACTCGCTGTGCCACGAAGAGAGACTCTATGACCCTTGGCGCTGCCTTAGAACCACCGAGAGGGACTACACATTTTATTCGGCTGTACATAAGAGCTATTCTAGAATAGATTTTTTCCTCACTGACCTGTACACTCTGCAAAATGTCCAGAAAGCTGACATCCACAATATCACATGGTCTGACCACGCTCCAGTGACTATTGAAATTGTGGATGCCAACAAACACTCCCACAAACCATTGTGGCGTAACAATACGTTTCTCTTATCACACCCCAAAATCAGAGACGAAATTGCAGCAAAAATTATGGAATTTTTTCAATTCAATAATAATGCAGATTGTTCACCTATGACCATCTGGTGTGCACACAAAGCATTCGCTAGAGGCGCCCTTATACAGGTAGCCTCTAGGGAAAAGAAAAAGAAACAGCAGCGCATGACAAACCTACTTGAGATGATAGCAGATCTGGAAGCGCAACACAAGAATCCTGCTACCTCCTCAAGTGAAATACTCAAAAGTCTTAATAACTGCTGGGAAGAAGTAAGACAGGAAATTAGAGCGGACTATGATACTTTTTTTTAAAAACTAAAAGTCTCCTACTACTCCCAAAATAACAGAGCAGGCAAAATCCTAGCCTCCCAGCTTAAAAAAAACCACACACGTTCTAATCTCAAAAATCTCAGACATCACAGTACCAAAGCCCTACACCACAATCCCAAAGATATCGCCAACGCCTTTAAGGACTATTATGAATCCCTATACAATCTCCAGACGGACCCACTCACTTACCAACCCTCGGACATAGAGATTGACGAATTCCTACAGACTGTTCACCTTCCCTCAATAGACAAAACTTCCAGGAGCAGACGGGTTCTCCGCTGAATATTACAAGGCTTTCTCTGCCATCCTTGCCCCTGAACTGGTAAAGATATTCAATATAGCAGCCTCTGATGGTACCTTCCCGAAAGAAATGCTCCAAGCCATCATTATCACTATCCCTAAACCTGGTAAAGACGTAGCGGATCCACAAAACTTCAGGCCTATTTCCCTACTAAACTCCGATTTAAAGATCTATGCAAAAATTTTAGCAAACAGACTTATGGAAATAACCCCCTCCCTCATAGGACTGGACCAGGTAGGTTTTGTAAAGGGCAGACAGGCACCAGATGGGACGAGGAGGATGCTAGACCTCCTGCACATATCAGAATTAAGCAAGCAGCCCAGCATCTTTTTAGCATTAGATGCAGAAAAGGCCTTCGACAGGGTCCATTGGGGATACCTGTCCAGGACCTTACTCAAGTTTGGTCTTTCGGGAATGATACACTCAGCAATTATGTCCCTGTATTCAGACCCATCTGCAAGAGTCTTCACATCTAGCTTGCTATCCGACCCCTTTGCACTAACTAACGGCACTCGGCAAGGATGCCCATTATCCCCAATTATTTTTTCTTTGGTCATAGAACCACTAGCAGAATCTATTAGAGCTAATGATAAAATAGAAGGCATTAAAGTCTGTTCTGTTAACCACAAAATAGGACTGTTTGCTGACGACATAATCCTCTCTCTTACAAACCCAGCCACTTCTTTACCCATCGTCAAAACGCTATTACATAAATTCGGACAAATCTCCTTTTATAAAGTAAATACAACCAAAAGCTATGCACTCTCGCTTCATATATCAAACGAGAACAAAAGCAGGTTGAAAAATATTTTCCCTTGCAACTGGGACCCACCTTCCATTACTTATCTAGGTGTGCAGCTGACTTCTTCTTCCTCCAAAATCTATTCCCAAAACTTTCCTCCATTATTAACAAAAATCGAAGAGGAACTACATCAAATTACCAAACTACACCTTACATGGTTGGGGAGGATAGCTGCATACCAAATGCAAATCTTACCAAAACTCCTATATTATTTCAGATCATTACCCATACCAATTCCCCAGAAATTTTTTATACAACTAGAGAAATTCCTGAAAAAATACATATGGGGGGGTAAAAAACCCAGAATAGCATTGGCCCACCTCTATAAACCTAAACATCTAGGGGGAGTAGGGTTACCTAATGCACAGACTTACTATAAAGCTGCAATACTGGACCAAATGAAGTACTGGTTCTCCTGCCAAACAGACAACCGCTGGTCAGACATTGAACGCACGGTAACACCAGGTCACGACCTCCCTGCATTGGCTATAGCAGCCTGTATACATTGCAGACCAAACGCCCCACCTTACTCAACTATACGAGCAACAATAGATGCCTGGTCCTCCATAGTGCATAAACACTTAACAGACACCCCAATTAGAAAACTAAATGTACCACTGGCATCCTACGAATACCTAATCCCAAACTTCTCAGTCCAACCATGGAAATCCTCGGGAGACAACTTCACCACACCTGCTCCACCTCATCAAAATGCGATAGATAGATATAGAGAGTACCAATTACACCACTACAAGAGCAAAAACCCAATACGACAAATAGCTATACCACAGATTCTGTGGGACTTCCTCCTAAGCAAGACTTCTAATAAGCGTAAGGGTATATCGCTCTTTTACAAATTCACCACCCCCCTCTACCTACACTCTAAAACCCCAAGCATGATGAAATGGGAATTTGAATTACAAAAAGAATTTTCTATGCCTCAATGGCATGAAGCGATAAAATACAATCATAAATCATCAGCATGCGTAGATCACTGGGATAATGCACAAAAACTCTTACATAGATGGTACATTACTCCGCACAGATTAAACAAAATGAACCCTAGTATTACACCTCTCTGCTGGAGAAACTGCCAAGCTATTGGCAATATCCTCCATATATTCTGGAACTGTACAACTATAAAACCTTTCTGGCAAAAAATACAGTCACTAATTAGTAAAGTGACCAGCTCTGATTGTACCATCAACCCTGCTCTTGCTCTTCTAAGCTTAGGCATCGAAAACTATACTCCTCTGAGGAGAAAGGTAGTCACCCACATTTTGTTTGCTGCACGTATAGCAATAGCCAAGGAATGGCGCTCTACTTCACCTCCAAAAATTGCAGAAGTCATATCAAGAGTGAATGCTCAATACACTATGGAAAAAATCCTAGCATATACAGAAAGAAGAACCCCGAGTTTCCACAAACATTGGGAAACTTGGAGTTCCTCTAAATATGCCTCCTCACATGTATAAAAACTATTCCTAATCCTCCACTACTGAAACACAACCATCAATGATCTAGTGGTACAATCCATTATTGGGTATGGTCATATATGATATGGTATTATACTAAGCACACAGCATAGCAACACTACGTGGTTTACCTGTTATCAAAAGAATGAGAAAGTCTAATTAAGATGAATCAGTCATTCTAAGTTTATTATTATTGGTTAACGACAAATTTACAGGGAACTTACGTGATAGTATATTTGAGGGGACCCTCAGTAAGGTCCTCTCAGGGCTAACTTTGAAAACTTAAGCAGAAAGTCTGTTTACAGTGTGTACCCACAAGGGGTGACAGGCTTGACAAATGTACAATGCTTCATTGAGGATATTTCTTAGTAACCCTACCAGGTAATCTGTTTTACTCTATTAATGTAGTAAGCTCCTGAATGGCAAACAATATGTACAAATGAGAAATGAGAAATCTGCTTGTATTTTGGTATACTTTGGAAAAATACCAATAAAAATTTATTGTTTAAAAAAAAAAGATTTGTTGACCTTCTTAATGACATCCGGAAAAAGATGAACAAGAAAGCTGCCAAAGGCAGAAAGGAAATGGGGTAGGCAAAATTGATGGCAATAAACATTGTATTGCCTTTAGCCAATTTTTTTATGCATTTTATTTTGCTAAATATGCATGCAATATTTTTTTTTCTCTTCCCCACAGACATTCGGCTCAGGATTTAGAGGTGAGCCAAAGGATTATCTCTCTCTCAAAACCTAATTTTCTTACCCTGATAGGCATGGCGAATGAAGGACTTGAGCTTCAAGACAGACACCGGATTACCGTCCTTTACTACCTGGAAGCACTACTGATGTTGCAGCATCTTCAGAGACCAGCTGTCACTCAAAACTTGACCGTGAGTGCTTTATATGAGTCAATAGTGTTTTACACCAAATGTTGTAAAGAGTGTCACAACAACATCTGTTTTGTTATCCTTCAACAGGTACATAAATTGGCTGCTGAGGACCCGCAAGTCCATCCACGTCGACGCAGAGGTTGTGAATGTAACCATCAAGGTGGACGTCGGATGCTCCCTCGCAGATGGCTACGATGGTCTTGGAAGGATCTGTGGAAATATGGTTTAACACCTATTTCCAAAAGATTCAAACTTTTTTGTTGAAGACCTTCAACAAAGGGGACCACTTCTTCATCACCAGCGAGCGAGGGAAACGTCTGATTTCTGATGACCTCACTCAGTTCCATAAGAGGCAAGTAAAATATAAAGTTTGTCATGCATTTATGCCGCTAATGCAAAATGACTATCGGGGGTAACCAAAAATTTTTGTTCAGTTTTACAACCATGTCAGACCACAAACTAACACAAATGTCTCACCATTTAGATTTAACCTTCCTGCAGATACTTACCAGCAGGCAAGGAAGGCTTTTGAGCAGTGCGGCTTTTCCCACTGCAATGACAAAGTGAAGGAGCTTCTGGAGGAATATGTTGGCAGTTCGAAGGAAGGTGAAGACGTCGAGGGCAAGATCGTGAAGCGTGCCGTGATGGTCAACAGGATTCAGAAAGACTGGATGCCTTCTACTTAGGTTGTAGGTAGGTTGTATATTGCTGATCGGAATCTAGAAAGTCACCAAGTAAAAATATTGATCTTGTTACTGTTGCCAACAAAAATGTCTGTACAGAGTTGGGCTTTAACACTTGTATTAAAGTAGTTATCAAGCCTAAACATGAGCATTCATTTAATCCAGCGTGTTGCACATCTACAGCTCTTCTCTCCCCTTACTCACTCTCTGCTCATAGGCTTTGCTGAGGCACCGGAAGCCATTGGCTCCCACTGTTGTCAATCAAATCCAGAGATGGAGTGGGGGGGGCAGGGCAGAGTCCTGCTTTCTATAGACAGCAGTGCTCGGGAGCAAGCCTGCATAAGTGCCCCCATAGGAAGCAGCTTTCCATGTGGGCACTGGACAGATGAGGAGCCAGGAATGCCAGTGGGGTACCCAAGAAAAGGAGGTTTGGTAAGGAAAGTGGGAACCTGTTTTTTGTTGTAGTTTTTGTTTTGTTATTTTCAATTTTACATTGACAAGCAATTTAATGGTTAAACACCCATTTTGATTTCTACAGACCCGAGGACAAGACAGGATGACGAAGCGGTGTCAGTTGATGACAAGGAGGTGGCCTTCAGAAGAGTCCAAGATGCGTTTCCGGTGGGACCGGACGAAAAACTGTCGGGTTTGAAGGAATATCGCATGTTTACTATGGAACTAGTTTTTGAGCTTTTTTGTTGTTAAGAGCTATTCCCAGTAATGGCGGAACTGTACAGCCAATCCTGGGATGACTTTGTGACCAAACTCCAACAGGACTACGGTCAGAAGAATCCCGAGACTCTGAATCGAGCTTTCTTTTCTCGGGACTTACCAAATGGCTCGAGAAAAAATCGCTCACATAAGAAGCTTCAAGGAATATATTAAGGATGATCTTAATCCTTTGGGACTTTGTGTCCAAATTTTCCCCTCATTTGACAATCTGAGCTCCACTTTCAAAGCAGCATGGGAAAAAATCTTAAACTATGCTCGGCGGGAATGATGACACTACTCATAGAAGAGTATCAGAGGCATATAATTGATATAGATGCTAACATAGATTCAATCTATTCAAAAATCAAACCACTACAAAACCATCCCTCCTTCCAAAATCTCAATGAGAAATTAAAGGTATATATAGAACTTTTTAATAAAACAATCCTCTCTAAAAAAAAGAATTTAAATACTTGCGAGATAAACAAGCCTTTGAGGAGGGCAAGGCCTACAAATGGTCTCAAAGTAGTGGCAATAAAAACTTCCAACGTAAATATGTACAGCATGTGAGATATTCAGATGTTTCTGATTCGTCATCTGTATCATCTTATGTCTTCCACACTCCTTCCAAACAAACCAGGCGAACTAGGAAATCCAAAAGACGTCAAGAAGGAGATCACCCTCCAGCCAGTAGTACTAAAAAACCCTTTCCCAAATCACGATTGCAGAATCCAGTTGCTGCAATTCCAGGCTCCACAATGCCGGCACCACCCTCTGGTGCCGAGGTCGTGGGTTCAGTCTCAGTTGAAATCCCTTTAGCCACACTATCTGCCAAAATTCTAGCAATATTTTTTCCAAAAAACCAGGGGAATCCCCCTGTACCCAACAATCTGATATCCCATTGAGCACTTATTTTTCCTCTTCCTTACTTAATGTTGTCAATCTTTCGGCACACAATCTTACCCAAGATGAAACTTCAGTTCTTTCCAAGGGCCTTACATTTTGTCCAAAAAAACAGACTGGACAAGTTTGTAGCTATAAAGGAATATGAAGATTGTCGCACGTTTAGCGAATGAGAAGCTTTAAATAAACTAAATTCTCTTCTAGAAGAAAGCGACCAAAGGGATCTTATCGATACTATCAATTTAGAATTCCTATTGAAAGAGATTGAAGACCCGCCCATATTCCAGCTAAAAAATCTTCTTTAAAAAAGGCCTCCTCTATGTATCCTGCCCCTAGTTCCAACCACGGTGTCGCAACATTCCTGAAAATGACCTCTCAAGAGATCAAATCCCTTAACTGTACACTTGCCTATAATGAGAATCTAACTAAAGGTGAGAAGTTGGCGTTACAAAATCTAACTAAAAATCACACCATCACGATAAAACCCAGTGACAAAGGAGTGAACATTGTCCTTATGGACAATGAATAATACAGGAAAATGTGCTTTAAGATCTTACAAAATCGCGATTGGTATCGTCCAGTGGGTCCAGATATTTTAGAGGCTTTTAACAAAAAGTTTTATCTGTTTGTAGATGATGCTTTTTCCAACAATACTATTTCCAAACAGACATGGGACTTTGTCCGTACTCCCTATCCAAGAACAGCGACGTTCTATGCATTGCCTAAATTAAATAAAAATGCTGTTGATCCACCGGGGAGATCTATTCTCTCTGGGAATGGATCTTCTACTGTAAATTTATCTAAGCTGATAGATGAGCACATTAGACCTTTTGTTCTTACAATTCCTTCCTACATCCGGGATACCATCCATCTCTTGCAAATTATAGAAGTATGATCAGTTCCTGACCAATGTATCCTTGCAACCATTGATGTAGAAGCCCTCTAAAGTTCAATTCCACACTGTAGAGGGCTAGCTTGCATCCGCAAGGTCCTATCCCAAACGAGCCACCATGAGTCCTCATTTAACGAGTTCATACTCCTTGCACTAGAATATATACTTAACCATAATGTGTTCTCCTTTGATGGTCGGCTGTTCCTCAAGGTGCAGGGCGTAGCCAGGGGCACCTATTGTGCCCCTGGCTACGCTAATCTGTACCTGGGGGAATGGGAAAATGCAATTTTCAGTGACAAGGATCTCTCTATGTACCTGTGCCACGTTGTTATGTGGTACAGGTACATAGATGACATCTTCGTGGTCTGGGATGGTCCCCAGTCCCTTTTGGATGAATGTCCCAATGCACTAAATGTGAATCAATTTAATCTTAAATTTACCATGACCTCGGATAGGTCCAAAGTCACCTTTTTGGACATTGAGAGCTTTAAAAATGAATTTAACCTGTTGTCCTGTAAACTCTATAGGAAGCCCACTGCGGGCAATACAGTGTTGCATTCCTCTAGCTTTCACCCCAAACCACTCATTAATTCTATTCCTTATGGGCAATATTTACATATCAAACGTAATTGCTCCAACTACCAAGACTTCAAGCATGAGGCCAACAAACTTAAAAAACGTTTACTAGAACGTGGCTATAGCCACAAATGTCTTAAAAAAGCATTCCAACGTGCCAATTCTAGTGATAGGCACACTTTGTTGGCCCCCAAAAAAGCTGCAACTCCAAGTGAAAACCAGAGAATAATTACAACATATACCAATGATCACAAGAAAATATTGCAGATATGTAAGTATTGGCATTTACTAACATCTGACCCCACAATAGGACCCTTTGTTCCTCCCACCCCACGGATCACCTACAGACGGGCCACCTCTGTCGGTGACCTGCTAGTTCAAAGTGAATTTCGTGGCTCAGTAAGAGGTGATTCATGCAGAACAGGCACGTTCCCATGTGGATCGTGCCCCTACTGTAAATATATGGATATTAGGAAAAACATTTTTCTACCCAATGGTATACGTTTTGTACCGAAACACCACTCTAATTGCCAAACCATGGGAGTTGTTTACTTGCTACTGTGTAGCTGTAACTGCTTCTATGTTTGCAAAACGGTACAAAAACTGTGGCAACGCTTATACCGCCACATCAGGGCAATGCAAACTGCCACCCCAGATCTTCCTCTGGGGAGGCATGTTGCTCAGGTCCATGGTGGTATTTTTCCCAAAATTTCTGTTTTAGTATTAGATCGCATACACCCGAGCTCATGCTGCGGAGACTTTAACAAAGGTCTCCTGCAACGCAAGCTTTGTTGGATATCCAACTTGAATGCGACTTCTCCGTCTGGCCTCAACGAAGCCTTTAATTTAAAACCTTTTTTACCAGGCTTCGTGACAGGAGGTTATGATAAAGAACTTTAAATGTATGCATCATTCTCATTCCCTTCCTTTCTTTTCTTCCCTTTTTTCGTTTTCTTCTCTCCTGCATTTTTAGGAATATTTCCCATTTTGTATTATTCATGTTTGATTATTTGTTTCTTTGTTCTTTTGTTTTGCTTTGGCTCAGTTACCTTGTCATTAATATCAATCCATTTATCCTTGTCGCCTATTTTACATGCTTAATATGGCTGTCATTAGTATGTATTGCATTTACGGTTCTCGTCATGTCAATAAGTATGCCTGCTCCTCTTTTTTGCAGATGATAATATTCAAAGGTTGGCCACATGGTTAGAAGGGTAAGGTATAATATCGTTAATAGGTACCATCATCCTTTACGTGAATAATGCAAAATAGAATTGAAAGGGGGGACAACAGAGACCTCTCCAATTGGGACCTGCCCCTTTCTGAGATTTTAGGACTATTACGGTACCAGAGGGAAATGAACACAGATATTAAAACATTTTTGTTTTATTCAAAAAAAGGTATTAAAAAGTCCCATAAAGGACACAGTGTATAAACCATAACATATCACACAGTCACAGATTAATTGTTACAGCAATGTTGACAATCAAATTGTATAGATAATGCCCACACAGATATATGGAGGCGGGTTATATGATACTTGCAGACGTAACCTCTACAGTTTCGCGGTCACAGCCGCTTCTTCAGGACATATTCTATAGAATGAAAAGAGTAAAGTATCAACATTACAAAACACACTTAGAATGGAAAAAACACATGTAGCATAGAGAACACACATTTGATATTGGAGAAAGTAATCTTTAGTCATATATTGCACTCACCAGCCTATACCCGGTAAAGGGTTTGGAGCGATACTGTGAGACGCCCTAGAGAGGCGTTCCCCCGGGGGGCGGGCCAGGGCGGCACTTAAAATGATTCTATTGTGAAAAAGTAGAGGTATAAAAAATATGCACTCAGGGTTCTACTAAACAAAAGAACCACCCGGGTGTGTAAGGTCAGGGTAAAAGAAGGTAAAAAAGAAAGAAAAAAAGAAAAGAAAAAATAGAAAGGAGGAAGAAAAAAAGAGAAAAGAAAAGAAGGGGGGGAGGAAAAAGGGGGGAGTGGGAGAAAAGGAAAGAACCAGAGAGAGGGGAAGGGAAATGGGGAAAAAAGGGAGAAAAAAGGGGGAACATAAGGAAGGAACGGGGAAAAAAAAAAAAAAGGAGGGGCTGAGGAGAAAACAAAAGAGGGAGGGGGGGGGGGAAAGGGGAGGGGAGGAGGAAAGGAAGAAGGGGGAGAGGCAAGGGAGTGAAAGGAATGCAGAAGGAAAGGAAGAAAGATGAGAAAGGGAGAAAGATGATAATATAATTTCTTTTTCCCTTTGAATAAAATATTACTAACATGTACAGATGATGATCCCACGTCTTTCCAGTCCATACCCAGTTGATATTTTAACCATATATATCAAATCATGTATCTAATATTTTTTCTTGAAAATATTTTTTCTTTTCTTTTTTCTTATAGATGTACCGTATTTATCGGCGTAAAACACGCACTTTTTTCCCCTTAAAATCAGGGGAAAGTCGTGGGTGCGTGTTATACGCCGATCCCCGCTAATTGTGAGCAATCGGCGGCGATCACCGCCGACATTCACATAGCGATTAGATTTAAATATGGCGCCGCAGAGTTCGGAGGGAGTCGGCGGTGCTGAACGAGCGCCGCCAAAATCACAGAGCCGACATACACATAGTCAGTTCCGCCGGCATGTGTATGTCGGCGGCGGCGGCGGCAGGCGGTAGGCATGGACACTGGGGACAAGGCTGCACTTGGGACAAGGCTGAACTGGGGACAAGGCTGCACTGGGGACAAGGCTGCACTGAGGCAAGGCTGCACTGAGGCAAGGCTGCACTGGGGCAAGGCTGCACTGACAAGACTGCACTGGGGCAAGGCTACACTGACAAGACTGCACTGGGGCAAAGCTGCACTGACAAGGCTGCACTGGGGCAAAGCTGCACTGACAAGGCTGCACTGGGGCAAAGCTGCACTGACAAGGCTGCACTGACACTGAAAAGGCTGCAATGACACTAACAAGGCTGCAGATGAACACTGATGAGGCTGCATTGATGGGCATTTTAATATAAGTTTCTTTTCCTTAAACTTCCCTCCTATAAGTTTTTTTAAAATTCTCTCCTAAACTTGGGGTACGTGTTATACGCCGATGCGTGTTATACGCCGATAAATACGGTAATTTTTACATATATTTGTTATATACATTCTTTATTATGAGGTTGACATGTGTCCTTGGACAGATTTGGAACAGTTTTTAGTTCGGATTTTCCCAGATGTCCTGGGTGTCCTTTGCTGGTGGTGTGGTTCGCCTCCACTCCCTGTGCTTCGCGCCGGCGCATGGGTGCTTTTTTTCATTCTTGCCCTCAGTTGCCGCCCTTCCTCCATGCCAGCTGCCTGCGTCGGCGTCTGACGTCATTGCGCCGTCTAACACGGTGGCGCCAGATGCTGCGACGGCTGAGGGGCCACAGCTGGAGGGTGTCCCACACACAGGTGTGGTGGTTGCACAGATACCTGTGCAATCAATAGGCCTAATTGTGGCATGCGGGTGTATGCAGCGCTGGCGGCTGGGACGCATTTGGAGGGATGTGTGTGGGTGCGTGGGGCTGGCACTTGGGATGTGTGGCTGTCGCTAGATACGGTGGAGGCGTGATGGTGCCGTGTGCTGGGGGGGATGGGTGGAGCGGACTTGGGTGGGGTGTGTGGATTCCCTGGGGGGGTCTCGGTGGTGGACTCTCAGCTTGCATGGGGTGGACGCGCGCAGTCGCCTGAGGTGTTGCAGTTTCTGGGGATGAATCGGGTGGGGGCTGGGTCGTTGCGGGTGGGATGGGTGCTTGGGGATGGGGTGACGTTGCATTCTGCCAGGGGGGCGTGGGGCATGGTGGGGTGTCGCGGGGTGGACTGGCAGGCGCGCGTGGTGGCGCTGCTTGCATGCTGGGAGGTGCGGGCGGGTGTTCGGGTCCTCCTGCGGATGTCATTCTGTGGGGCGCGCGCCGTCGTGGCATTCTGGGTGCCTGTTTGCGCTTCTGGGCTTGTGGGTGGCGCTGCCGTGCGCGCCTGTTGGTCTGCCCTGCGGTGCTTCCTCTCTTTGTTTTTTTCGGTGGGGTGTGGCGTCTTCTTGTCCCTGGGTGCCCATCTTGCTTGCGGCGGTCCGGCTTCCATTTGGTTTGTCCTTGGAGGCTGCGACATTCCGGGTGGCTGTGTGTGTTTGTCCTGTGTGGGCTGGGAGTCTGCCGTCGCTGATTGGTGGGACCTCCCTCGTGGAGTCTACGCACTTTGTTTGCGTTTTCTTCTCCCATTTTTTTCGGAGTGTGTCATCATTGTGTTTTTGTTGTGCTTGGCCGCGGCCGCACGTCCTGGGTTTTGGCTTTGTGCATTTGTGTACGTTTTTCCGGGTGTGTCTTGGTTGCCGGCGCTGCGTGTATTTGTATGTCACTTGCTGAGGTCTAGCACTTTTCATGCAGCAGCTGCAACATTTTTTATTCCAATCTCTTTTGGTCACTTATATTATCTTTATTAATTGTCCTTGATCACCTTTTATTCATATTTTTTTAAAAATGTTTTGTTTATGTGTTTTATCACAGATATTCATATATATATATTTTTTGAGCATGCTATAGTTTCCAGCGCTGCATCTATCTGTATATAATAGGCCTAATTGCTAGGCCATGCTTTACCTATGGCCCTTATTTGGTCAACACTCAGTCGATTGGTTGTTGCCATACACCACCCCCACTTTGGGAGCTATTTAAATTCAGGTGAGCGCAGCACAGCACTGCTACACAGCCCAGATGAACATCACTCCTGCAGGAACATGAGAGGCTAGTTCATTCAGAGGTAGAAACAACACTGTATTTTTCTTTGCTTTTTTTCTTTCCTTTCCTTTTCTTTCTTTCTCTTTTGTTCTATGTCTCTCCCCTTTCTTTCTTCTCTTTTCCTTTTTTGTTTCTTACCTATTACTATGTGTTTTGCTATTTTACCATCCACATTGAAATGACATATTCACTCCTACTCTGGGTACTATCTGTTAACAAGCCTATCTCTGCACCTATACTATATTTTCATTTGGCAGGAATATTCACATATACTGATGACACGCTTGTATATATTTTTTTTATTTACTAGATTCACACCCTCCTTATCTTCTTGGCGGTTCCTGTGAGCTCTGACTTACCGCTCCACTCTCTCGGGGTCCAGCTCACCTGTCTCTCCAAGTTATGTTTTGACGCATGTCCCACTCATTTTGCACCCAAGCGGGCAGTAAAAAGTTAATCTTATCTGGGTCATTCCAACTTGATAGATCAACCTAGTGGACTTTTGGATGTGGGAGTTCATCTACCATCAATATTGCTGTGTATCTTGTCATTGCAGAGGAACATGCGTTTTATTGTGAGTACCATTGTAAATGATACATGCTTTTTATGTCTGTCTTTCTGGATAATGCCAGATTAATTATTATAAGTATGGAATCAATACCTATAATATGCATATATGTTATCTTTTTCTGTTAGAAACACAACAGCATGCTTTATTTGAACCCCTGAAGAAGGAAATATACTGTAGTGTCATGAAAGGAAATTTATCTTTTTATGCTCTCCAAAACATGTTGGGTCCTCATGCAGCCATTTCTGGTCTCTATTTCCCAGTTTTCAGAAGTGGTTTTTACTGCAGCGTGTAATATTGTGCAATACTCCTGTTCTTCTTTTGCTATTCAATTTTAGTAACTTTTAGTTAACGGTATTTGTCATTTTTGTGTTTTTGTTTTTTTTTGTTTTTTTTTTTATCTGTTTTTCTATTTACCATACTTTGATCCTGTGTTGGTTTCTGCCCATAGTATCCCTTTTGGGGCATTTCTCTCTCTCTTCACTTTAGGCTTTGGGATGTGGCAGAGATCCTCAGGACTAGCTTCCTAACTAGCTCCCCTTTCTCTATAATTGTTCTTACTATGGAACATGAGGCGGAGGTGACAGAAGTATGTGATGCGCATCAGTGAGGTCGTCGGTGAGTATTTTATATTTTCCATAGCATTTATGACTTAAAACCGAGTTCAACCCACTTTTGAGAGGTGGTCCTAAACTAAAGTTCACCCATCATTTTTGATAGACAGAGAGATTCAGAGAAAGAGAGACAGATATAGAGAATTTTTTTTTTTTTTTCCTTTAACACCTTTTTTGAAGTACATGGTGTACTTCCGTTCCAGCCGGACCGCGGCGCAGGACGTCATGTCCTCTTGTGCGGCGAGCCCTCCTGTCTTCTGGGACCTGCGTGTCCTGCTAGTAGGAAACCGGCAGTGAAGCCGCAAGGCTCCACTGCCGGTTTCTCTTAGTTGTAACGGCGGCACCTGCACCCGATCCCATGCACTGCCAATGGCCATGCCCCCAATGTTATCTATCAGCCTGGGGGGGGGGGGGCGACATCGCGGGCTCCCTGGATAGACAAGTGTCCTTATTAAAAGTCAGCAGCTACAGTGTTTATAGCTGCTGACTTAAACAAAGAATTGTGGCTGGAACTCTGCTTTAAGCATATTCTATTCTTGCATTATATTGTAATACACGGTCTTCTGCTTTCAGGACGTTTCAAGAGGAATCCTCCCACAGAAGAGCAGGTAATAACTTTTGCTCAAACACAGGGATGGACGATGAATCAACCGAAGAAGGTTGGACATCCTGGAAAGCTGGAAACCCACCATGGACAAGGAGAAGGTTCAAGAAGCAGACCTAGAAAGTCGCATCACCTCGCAAGACTGGAAGGTGCTTGCCATCGTAGAAGACCACGTTGGAAACACTGGTAAGATGGTCTTCATGACATTACCCTTCAAGAAAGGTGAGGTGGTCTGTGACTACCATGGACCAATCGTATCGCATGGGAGAGGAGCTTGTAAACGCCATGGCAGCAGGGAAGATGGTGAGGTTGGCAAAACATTGTATCAGATTGACATGTGTGATCACCTGATAGTCATCGATTCTGCACACTACACTTCTCCCCCTGCTGTCAATCACAGCCAGCGAGAATGGAGCAGGGGTTTGGGGGATGAGCCATGTATGCACTGTGTCTATAGGCGTGCACGCGCACATACATAGCTCTCTTGGGAGCGAGCATGCACAAGTGCCTCCATAGCAAGGGTACCCAAGAGAAGGCGGATCGTGTCTGCTCTGTACAAAAACATTGCACAGAGCAGGTAAGTATAACCTGTTGTGCGTGGGGTTTTTTTTTTTTTTTTTTTTTTTTTTTTTTTGTGCTCTTTTGCAATCAATTTAAGGGGGTCAAATAAACCCAGTGTACCACCTGAGGGGGATCAAGTGGTAAATATAGTGAAGTTCAGTATATTCATTTAAACCAGCACTTGGATAAAAGTGGGGGTTTAAGAGTTATGCCGCGTACACACGAGCGGACTGTCAGACAGCAGCTTTTTATCGTATATACCGACCGTGTGTAGGCCTCATCGGACTTTATTTTTCAAAAAATCTGACAGACCTAGAAATGGAACATGTTCTAAATCTTTCCGATGGACCCAAATCCTATCGGGAAAACCAATCGTCTGTATGCTGGTCTGATGGACCAATAATGCCGCATGCTCTGAAGCAAGTACGAGACGGAAGCAATTGGCTACTGGCTATTGAACTTTTTTTTTTTTTTCTTGTCCCGTCGTAAGTGTTGTATGTCACCGCGTTCTGGACAGTCGGTCTTTGGGTTGACCGTGTGTAGGCAAGACCGCTGAAATGGAATTCCGTCTGAGTTTATTACGACGTCTAAAACCGGTCGTGTGTATGCGGCAATAGTCATATAAACTATTCTATGGCACTGATTGATCCAGGTTTTTAACTTCTTGGCAGAAAAACTGCATGTTTGAATATTTTTATATTTAATTTATTCAACAGCATTTGTATTTGTTTTATGGGTATAAGGATATTTTGATATACGTGTGTCTGTTTCTAGTTACTGATTTTTCTGATTGAGAGATTTATTTATTTTTATTTGTCAGCAGCATAGCACTTATTTAATTTGGCAGGTAAGATGGGCTTTTTTTTTTTTTTTTTTTTTTCCCTCCTCCTCTATCACCTATTCTCAAACTTTTTTTTTTTTTCTTCAACCTTGCTCATTTCTGTCCTACCAAAGTCTTCTCTTTACATCTTACCCTGCCTACTCTGACTTCTACCATTTTGACTCTTCCTCTCTTTCTTTCAGTCTCCCTCATTTGTCTTTTTGTTTCTTGAATTGACATGAATTTATAAAAACCTTTCATTGCATTTTTTTTTCCCCCTTATTGCATCACCGGGAGCTGTGTATCGGTGTCACAATAAAATGGAACCTTAACAAGTATTTTTTCTGGGTAACAGTTAACAGTGGATATCTGCGTAAGTGCTATACAGCGATTGATGTGACCTCAGCTTACCGATCATCAGGCAAAGGTGCTGATTTTTATCAGGAGCAATGTTTTTCACAAGCCATAATATGACCCAGGTAACAGCCTGGATGAGACAGACTTGTGGATTTGTCCGTTTAAGTGTTTAAAGCCTTGAGTCTCACTGTATTAAAAAAATCAGGAGGAAAAGAAATGAGACACAACTAGAACTTACTCTCTATTGCTGGGACTTAGGCCAGCCATACACCAAGTGAATTTATTTCCTTCAACCACAGGTTGCAGGAAAGAAACTTGCTTGATTCCCCCATCAGCATAGACAGTGTTGATTCAGGAATCCCTCCTGCTGGGCCATTGTCTTCTCTCATCGGGGGAAGCTGTCCCGATGGGAGAAAACAATGATTACTAGCAGCTATCATCACAAAAGAATCTGACATGCTGGTTGTACCCAAGTTGATTGATCGGTCAACTTGGCACATTCAGCCTGCCCATCAAACCATATATGGTCGGCCTTAGCTTTGTTTAACATGTAGGATTGGCATCCTTCAATTGTTTCTGGTATACATCTTTCCAATAGAAAATGTAACTTTGACAAGGACAGAAGAGAATTCTACAGCAGTGAACTGCAAACTTAACCATTTGAGTAAGGAATACTACACCCACACAGTGTACATGTTGCTAGATATCCCATAACCATATTGGGTGACTACGGACGGGACGCGCACACAAATAGGACGGCTTCCTATCATTGTGTATATGTATACCCGCTCCAGTGAAGGGATGGCACTGCACGCTCGATATTGAGACTTATGGAACCCAGGTACCCCCACTTTGTTTTAGGGAGTGGTCACATTAGACGAGTGGCCATTGTTATATTTTCTAGGCACACTGTTTTATGGCTGTTTACTCTCCCTGCCTCCCCTTTGTATTGTAGGTATGAGCAGCTTTTACTCTAAAACAAATCCTCTGATACTCTGGCCCTGGCACCTGTATAATCGCCTGTGACTCCTTGAACCCCTTACATATATTCATATATATCTATATGAATCTGATATAGAGTAATTTTTTTCTACTCTAGCTGCTGGTGAGTGACCCCTGCCATGGTTTCATTAGTTTCACTAGCATATAAGATCTGTTTTTCATTGTATATTGAAATCAGTTTTATATTCTTTTGTAGGATATATTACCAATCCTGACCTAATTTGACGCGTGTTGCTCTACTACATTGTTGGCCTTTTTTTTTTTTTTTTTTTTTTTTTTTTTTTTTTCCCTTACCTGCGGGCCACTTTATTTTATTTCATATGACTTTTGATACATCTATTCTGTAAGTACTCCACAACCCCCCCCCCCTCCTCTGTTGTATTGGTTGGTAGCTAGTTCATGAATTTTCCTACCTTGATGCATGCCCCCATGGTAGCCTTTCACTGCCTCCTCGTTTGGTGTCCCAGCCTTCACCGCATTGGTCTGACCAGCATGGATTTGTTTTGATTTTGTATTACTTGGCATTGCTTTGGATGCTAGTTTTTAGGGTTTTATATATTAATTATATGTTATGTGTTTTTGATAGCCACAATACAGTTTTCTGCTTTTGCAGAAGCGCGAAGACACGCAAAACATGTTAAGCATTGAATATCTACACGATTTGAATTAATAGATTGCGGATCTGCTATCCAGCCACCTTCTCGGACCTGTTGCTATTCAGGATGTTTATCCTCATGTCCAAAGAATTATACATATAGATGGTTTTGTATAGCTACCGCTTCATTATATTCTGATGTATACATATGATTTGTGGTTTTAATGTCCTATTTATATGTGTTTTTTTTCAATAAATAGTATTATAGATATTTGTTGTTACTGTGCCTGTAAAGTCCAAAGTCCCTCCTTTTTGGTTTTTGTGTACTATTACAAGATATAGGACGTGGCACAAGTATACTATATATGTATCCACAGTACCACTCTGTGTTATGATACATTCCCAGTTTTGCCATAACCATATTTGTTTCCCTCAAGACTAGTTTAAACTTGCAATTCGGGGCAGTAGAAAATCCCCCCCCCCCCCCCCCCCCGGGTTACCCACACTTTCCCATAGTTCTCAGAAAACATATATTTGGTGCGTTTTCTGAGAGCGCACTGAAAAAAAACACAATCTGATAGAAGTCTATGGGAAAGTGCAGATAACAAAACATTACCATGGGTACACTGCTCTGCACAAAATGCAGCAAGGCAGAACTCTTTAGCTGCAAAAGCATCAGACACATGCTTTGGAAAGAGTAAAATTGCCTTGTGTTTGGGCAGTAGCACCCACCAAATGCAACCCATTCAACTGAAGTGGGCTACACCGCAACCACCCTACAAGTACTACTTACATTCCAACAGCTACAAGCCAAATACAATATTGCTTCCAAAGACTTCTTCAAATACCACAGACTCCGCTCAGCCCTCTCTCGAATACAATGGTCAAACGACCCCTTCTGGCACCTTCATGTCTATGACACGGGGCGTGTCCGGAATGGCAAAGGGAGCAGGTGTGTGAGGCCTGAGCTCCCACAGATCGGCCTATATTTCTGATATTTTGGGGTGCAGACACAGCAAAAAAGACCCTCCTGTGACCCCTCTCACCTCTAGGGTATATTTCAGTGGAATCCCACACCAAATGCCGGGGAAAGACCATCCTGTGTCCCCTCTCACCTCTGGGACACCTCTGGGGTATATTTCAGTGGAATCCCCCACCAAAAATCGCCGCGGCCTCGCCTGAATTTCCTGCCCGCACAGAGAACCAGGCCGGCGCGGGACCGGGAAAAACGCCTTTTTTTTTTTTTTTTTTTTTTTTTTTTTTTTTTTTTTTTTTTTTGGTAAAAAAGCCGGGCAAAAGACCATCCTGTCCCCCCATCATCCCTGAGGCATTTCTGGGGTATGTATAGGAGGAACTCCCAGCAAAAAGTGCGGAAAAAGGCCGCCCCGCAGAGAACCGTGGACAAGGCCGAAGCTGCGGTCTCGCCTAAACTCCCTGCCCACATGGAGAACCAGGCCGGCGGATCGACTGAACCGGAGCGGCCCCCGACTCAGCGGCAGACTTTAAAGCTGTCATGCAGGCCATAACCTCCCTAACGGAAAAAGTGGATCATATACAGACTCATGTGGAATTTATTAGGAAGGATTTTGATACCCTGAGAGGCCGCATGCATGAGGTGGAGCAGAGGGTTTCACAAAATGAAGACACGGTACGTGACCACGGGGCTGAATTACACGTGTTAAAAACCAAAGTTAAAGTGCTGGAGGCGAGGGCAGAGGATGCCGAGAATCGCAACCGAAGGAACAACTTGCAGATCTTGGGGCTTCCGGAGGGAGCAGAAGGTACGGACCCCACCACATTTGCTGAGCGTCTCCTGCAACAATTACTCCCCTCGGCAAGGTTTTTGCCATTCTTCACCGTGGAAAGGGCGCATCGCATACCCTTCACTAAAGGCGCACCTTCATCTTTAAATTACTTCACTTTCGTGATCGTGACCTGGTGATGAAGGAGGCGAGGGCACAGGGAGAACTCCGTTTTGAAAATGCCAAACTCCTGATCTTTCCAGGTTATTCGCTGGAAACGCAGAAACAACGGAAATCCTTTGACGCAGTGAGAGCCAGACTTCGAGCCAAGCATATTAAATACAGCATGCTGTTTCCGGCAAGATTGCGAGTGGAAGATGGTGAATCGGTGAGGTTCTTTAATTCTCCTGAGGATGCCTCCACGTGGATCGACATGCTACCTCGCAGATAAGTTTCACCACACAAGAAGAATCTGTTTATTTCTAGCCATGGCCGACCGGTGATCTAGAGACGTGCCTCTTTTATTTAATGGCCTGATCATCATTTTTGACCCAGTCGGTTCCCTCTATGATCTACACTAATGTGCCTTATGGTAGACGGGAGCCCGGGGGTCCACTGGCCTCCTAAATGTCTATTGGTCTCCTGAGATGTTTAACAGGAGGAATGGGAGATGATTGTTTCTATGCGCATCCATCTCCCCCCTCCTCCTCCCTCATTCTCCCCAATAATGTCGGTCATGGCCAAGAAACTATATCTGTTCCTGCAATGTTGAAGTTTAAGTTTACACCCCCGGCGGCTGCCGGGAGACTGTACCCACTTATTATGATCCGATCTCTAGCGGAGGACTGGATGTTCTTCATCATCTGACTGCTGCACTGTGGTTGCTGTTCCGCTCATGATACCCCATTACAGGCGTGTTCGCCTTGGTTCTAAGTTGGGATCCTGAGCCTCCCCGAGGTTTGGGACGGGGCTGGCGGGGTGGGGGGCATGGTTGGGAAAGTTTTTTTTATGCTTTGTTTGTTTGCTGTTTTTTTACAAGCGATGTACTTATGTCTGTCACAGCATGCGCCAGGTGCCGGGTCCTGACCTTATCAAGGGCCCGGGCCTTGCACCTGTTTCTCTATGGTGATATATGGATAGAAAATATGTTCTCGAGTGTAGATGGCTGCTCCTAATTTCATGGAACACCAGGGGTTTGAATTCCTCTGTTTAAAAGATCACTGGTATTCCAATTCCTCAAAACATACCACCCACAAATATGTATACTACAAGAGACCCATCTGTTGGGTAGTAAACTGTTAAGTCTAAGACGACCCTGGGTGGGACACCAATACCACTCCACGTATACTAACTACTCAAGGGGGGTTAGCATTTTAGTGCACAAGTCCACACAGTTTAGATTGCTGGCCCTGGAGCTTGACCCTGACGGTCAATTTGTAATCTTACATGCCATTGTGGACAGATTGGAGTTGGTGGTGGTGGGACTATACCTACCCCCCCCCCCCGGCCTCTATACGGGTACTTAACCAAATTATCTCTAAAATAGCTGCCTTTGGTACGGATAATGTGGTAATACTGGGCGATTTTAATCTGGTCCCGGGCCCTACAATGGACAGGCTCACATCGGGGACGGGCTCACCATCAGAGCTGTCCTCATGGGCTGAGGAGTCTAACTTGACTGATGTGTGGAGGTGGCGTCATCCTTCTCGACGTGCCTACACTTGTCACTCAGCTTCCCACAAGACCCTGTCACGGAAAGACCTTGCCTAGGTGGGGGGGTCTGTCTTGCCCATGGTCCGGAACATCAAAATACTCCCCCGTGGCATATCCGACCACGCTCCGCTCGCTTTAAAACTTTGTGTATCTAATGCCCCGGGGGAGAATCTTTGGAGGTTGTCCAGATTCTGGTTGAACGACACTAGAGTATCTGAACCCTATAGATCCAAGGCGATGCATTATTGGAGAGACTTAGACCAATCGGTGACTATGACCACATCCTGGGACGCAATTAAGGCCTTCACTAGGGGCAGCTTTCAAGCACATATCCGAAAGATCCGGAAGGATCTGAGGAAAGAAACACAGACAGCCGAGGGGAGGGTAGCAGCATTGGAGGCGGCATATTCCACAACGGGATCCCCTGAGACATATTCAGATTTTCAGGCAGCGCTGAGAGACGTTCTTTTACTACGCGTGGCGGCCACAAAAGACAAATTCTTACACCAGTCACAACGAATTCTCGAACATGGAGAAAAAACAGGCAGTATGCTGGCATGGCTAGCTAGGGAAAGCTCCTCCCCGGTGACCATCTCAACTATTTCCGATTCAGACGGGACGATTTTGACTGATCCCAAGGATATTAACAATAAATTTGCTTCATTCTATCGGGACCTCTACGGTTCTCGGATGGGATGTTCGGATGAGGAACTGAATGGGTACCTCGATGGGGTGGAGCTCCCTTGCCTGACATCCACGTTTTAGGGAGGCATTAGATGGCCCGATCCAATTAGAAGAAATCCAACGAGCAGTAGCTTCCTTGCAAAACGGTAAGACCCCGGTCCTGACGGAATTCCAGCCGAATTCTACAAAACATACACTGAAGAAATTCTCCCGTCGTTTTGGTTAATGCTCCAGAAAGCCACGGAGAGGGGCTCATTGCCCCCGACTATGGCTGAAGCGGTCATTGTAGTCATTCTCAAGCCTGGCAAGCCCCCTGATCAGTGCGCCTCATATCGGCCAATATCACTCCTCAACGTTGACGCCAAGCTACTGGCAAAAGTGCTGGCTAGACGGTTGAACACTGATCACGGCACTGGTCCATCCAGACCAGTCTGGATTTGAGCCAGGCAGGGGGACTGATATAAATATCAGACGTCTTCTTACACATCTCTCTAGGGCGGACGGGGACGGTTCGGAGGTGGTGGCCTCTCGACGCTGAGAAGGCTTTTGACTCGGTGGAGTGGTGCTACCTCTGGGCTGTCCTGCGCAAATTTGGATTTGGCCCTCGCTTCATTAGCTGGGTGCAGATGCTATACCATAATCCCTCAGCACGCATACGAACAAACAACTCACTGTCCTCATCCTTTCCTTTATCTAGGGGTACCAGGCAGGGCTGTCCGCTTTCTCCTGGACTGTTTGCATTGGCTATGGAACCCATGGCTGCTCGTGTTAGAGCCTCTCCCTCGGTACAGGGCATTCAGGTGGGAGTAGTGATAGACAAAATATCCCTTTATGCTCATGATACCTTACTTTTTCTTAAAGACATATCCTCCCTCTCACCAGCACTTCAAATAATTGATGAGTTCGGCATTTTCTCGGGCATTAGGATAAATTGGGGAAAATCGATTAATTTTCTCATTAAATCTATCCAACCAAAACCCACCGACAGGTACCCCCCTAAACTGGACACCTGAATTTAAATACTTGGGGGTAAGGGTTAGAGCTCCACTGTCCACATATTTTGAATTGAATCTTCAGCCATTACTAAAATCTTTTCCAAAAATGTATAACATGGAAAACCCTCCCCCTCTCTCCAGTGGGAAGGGTAAATTTAATTAAAATGATATACTTGCCCAAATTTTTATACTTTTTTCGAAATTCTCCCCTGATTCCCCCAGCTTCATTTTTTGTTAAATTGAAAGGTATAATGTCTTCCTTTATTTGGAACGGAAGGCCCCCGAGACTGGCCATGTCTACCCTCCAGCTGCCCATTACTCAAGGGGTCTGTCCTTACCGGACTTCCAGGTATACTTCTGGGCGGCCGTCCTGGTGACGGTCAGGTGGTGGTTCTCTCAACCACGCGATAACCCGGCAGTGACCCTGGAAGCCGCCATCATGGGGTCCTACTCATCTCTTAGCAATCTGGTGTTCAGAGGGAATTAAATCCCACCCTGGCATTACGGATCTGATGAACACCACCATTATAGTTTGGAACAGGGCCAGGCATAGTTTTAACAATCCAGAGAGGTTCTCCCCGCACATTCCCTTGTGGGGCAACCCTAGATTGCCACATTTGAAGTCGGTCCCAGACCCCCAAGTCTGGGCAAAAAAGGGAATTGTTAAGCTAAAACACATTGTGCTGGGGGGTAAATTTAAGAACTTTCTCTGATCTCAAAAACGCTTATTCATTACCAGGTTGGATGCTGTTTAGATATTATCAACTCCGACATGCCTACAGGAAGCAGTTTCCATCTCTCCTCCAGTTAGAATCAGACCCTGTGGAGGAATTACTTACATCTAAAATCATAGCTAGACCACTATCTACTCTGTACTTTTCATTTGTCCATACCCCCTGCAAAGAAACTTGAAAAAACTATGGTCAAGTGGAAGGCAGATATTCCTGACTTATCAGAGGAGGAATGGGAATCGTGTGTATCCTCCTTTGTCATAAATACGATATCGGCCAGAGAGAGATTTATGCAGGTCAAGTTTCTCCAGAGGGCCTATTACACCCCAAAACGTCTGACAATTATGACACCTGACAGTCCAGTGGCCTGCGCCAGGTGTGGTCTGGAATCTGCCTCCTTTCTTCATATGGTGTGGTCTTGTCCTCCCCTCGGAGTTTATTGGACAGAAATAGCTAACACTCTCAGCCAGGTTACCTCCTTAGATGTGGGAGCTCATCCCAAGGCAATGCTATTAAATATTTTCAGCCCCAATATTAGAGGTAAATATACCAAACTATTTTTGAGTTATGCTACGTTCTATGCCCGAAAAGAAATATTTCTCCATTGGAAGGATGCATTACCCCCTAGAGTATCTTCATGGCACCTAGCAATGAATTCTATACTCCCACTATATAAACTCGCGTATCTTAATCATAACTGCCCCAAGAAATTTGATAAGATATGGTCGGGATGGATAGATGCATGGGGTGCTGAGGTTGTGAATGATGTTGACGCAGAGATACCAGCCATATGATTATACAACATGATTGAGTTCTCTTTAAACTTCACCTAGTGTACATGTTCAGTTAAGATATTGAGGTATTGTGATTCCTTCCTTGCCTCCCCCTCCTGCCCCCCCCCCCCTCATCTTCTAAGTATCCTTAATCCGCCTCCTCCCCCCTCCCCCTTCCCCCAGTCCCTCCCACAGTACCTCCTTGATTGATTGTTTTAATATGTCACCTCTACACCAATACTTTGCTGCAATTTCCTTGTCAAAAGAAGTTTATTGAGTATACAATATTATAAAGATACATAAAGTAAACTTTGCTGCAATTTCATGTATTGCTCTCATGCTTCTTTGTTGTCTATATGAGGAAATTGATCATCTATCTTGTGACTATATGTATACTGATATCATATTTAAATGTGCCTATGCATCGCTTGTAATCTTTAAATCTTGTATAAAACATTTTTTCTTATAAAAAAAAAAAAAAGTTCTATGACACAGAAACCCACAACCAAAAAGGTATCTCCTTCATCTACAAACTCCTTACTGCCCCCCGGCTCCAAAACCAAACCTCTGCAATGCTCCACTGGGAACGTCTCCTAAAGCGCACCTATTCACCCCAACAATGGTACCAAGCCCTCCTTTTACCAACAAAAACCTACAGATGCATACTTCATTGTGAATCTTTCCAAAAAGTGCTATATGAATGGTACCTTGCCCCATCTAAACTAGAACAGATTTATCCCAACACCACTAACTTATGTTGGAGAAACTGTGGACACCATGGTACCTTCTTGCACATATGGTGGAACTGCCCGGTAATTGCTCCTTTCTGGCCTATCCTTTTCAGGTTTATATCCTCCATCCTCTCAGTACCTGTCCCCCTCTCTCTGCAGATGGTCCTTGGATTTGGAAATTGACTTGGGTTTGGAAGTGTATTTATTGCCACCAGACTAGCAATAGCTAGGAACTGGAAATCTCCCAAACCACCTTCTATTACAGTGATCTCTATTCTCAATACTCGCTATCTTATGGAATATATGCATTCTAAGGCCCACTTTCAGACCCCCAAATTCTACAGAAACTTGGGGCCCTTTTGCTCAATCCTCCCAAGTGCCTATCTCTCGACTAAACCATCCCTCTAATGCATTCCAACCATCGCCTATCATCTGATAACCCAACAAGACCACCTTTCTTTTACTTCTATCTAGAGTATAACATATTATGATACAGAAAACACCATTTTACATTACGTTGCTTATTACTTTCGCGCCTTCTACTGTTCAAGAAATGTCTACTGTGTTCGCTAAGTTTGAAACAGTGGGCAATTTATTGTAAGCCAACCATGTCTTTCCTTAACGCCGGCATTAATGGAAGGAACGGCCTACTTCCTGGGCCTCTGTCCCCATTTTCGCATCTCGGATCTGCATTCATGCGGGTCCGTGCATGAGCGAATTGCTGTCTCCATCTCGCCTGGGGAACTTCTGCCCACTTTCCATGTCAGAGGCCCTCCGACGTCTGATGTCACCACGCTGGATGACGCCGCTGGAGCCGGGAGGTCGTCCACTTGATAAAACCCCCAGCTGGTTAGGCGCCACAGCCGATCTGGGGAATCTTGTCTAACATTGAGACGAGCCCCATTGTCAGCTGACGCCCCCCTTCTCCAGGATTGGGCTACTTTCCCCTCAGGAGGCGTGCACCACCTCACTCACTAACACTTATATACCCAGGTAGTATCGTTCGCAGTTGCTACATAGCCAGGATCTCTTTATTGCCTAAAGGGACAGGGTCTTTGCTGCTTTCTGGAAGTAAGTTGATTTCATTTACTCTTATACACTTTTTATTTGATTAGACATCGTCAGTGTGCTCATCAGCACACTTCATTTGAAGCCCCACACAGGTGGCTTGCTATATTGTTTAGCCTATCTATTTGGTTTATACCACCAAGCTCTTTAGGATGAGGTCTACCTCATAGTATTTCAGTTTACTTACCCTATACGTATTAGCCTTTGCACAATCTAGACCCTCCATCTGCAGAAACCAGCTTTTTTGACTCAAACATCACACTTATACAATATACTTTTTTGTGTTTTAGGGGTTCCACTGTGGCTCAACATTGATCCTCGTGGACTCAGTTGCCAGACAGCGTCCCCCCTTTTGGCAGAGACTTTCCTGCTTTCCCCTACCCCTTCCCTTGCAACTACCTCTTTTTGGTGAAGAAACTTGCTATTATCTAGCCAGAGATCACTGCATATGTTCTCTCCACTCACTACGGAGAGCTCCTCCCCGTGACTGACCTTTTTGATGGTTGCCCCTTGAGACGCAGACCTTGATCCAAGTGGATTCTGAGGTGTACCCTATTTCAATCTAAGTATTAGATTCCTAATTGCCTTCTCCTCTTGTCCCCCATGCTGTTTTCCAGATTGTTGCTTGCACTATTTTTTGTTAACATTATATTATGTGCAATACATTTATACGTATTTGACTTTTGATTTGAAAATTTCTATTTTTGCTGTTATGTTACTAGACAATACAGCTTGCATTAAATCAGCCCCTGAAGAAGGAATTTAACCATTTCCAAAACATGTTGGGATCTCTGAATTCATGCATAATTTGATCGGCCTCCTACCATGAGACCAGAATTCAGCTGTTTATTGTTGTAATATGACCATTGTCCTTTTGGTCTTAAACATAGTTGTATGTAAACTTCATTCTTGCCCACTAATACATTTTGTACTTTTTTTATACATGTTCTGTTGGAAAAGTTTTAATGTTTATCGACTATTTTATCTAAAATAGAGAGATTTTTAAAACGGCTTCTAAGGACACGTTGCTTTAACCTCCCTGGTGGCATTATTATTTCAGATTTTTGTGTCTCAAAGCGGTACAATTATTTTGCATAGAAATTTGGCGTTTTATATTGTAGGCCTGTAATTCTTAGCAATATAACACTTATCTGTCCACCAAGAGTCTAGTAGATATCCCGGGTATGATGAAGTTTGAAACACAAAATAATAAATTATAATGTAATAAATATAATTATTAAAAATAATAAAAACATTTCCCCACGATTCACTATCACTCAGTTCTGCAAGTGTTCTAATTTACTATCGCTGTTTTCTAGCTGGTCTAAAACCACTTTTGACATAAAGGGACACTTTTTGCTTGCTATGGACAATTTCCAGTTTCCAGGCAGAAAGAATAGTATATATCATATAAAACTGCATGCAGGGCACTGGACAAAGCACTGGGGACAAAAGGGATGTGAAATGATTTCATGCAGTAATGTAATCTGTAAGATTACAGTGTACTGAATGTGTTATGAATTTTCCTTTTTTTGAATTTGCCGCCAGGCTCCGTCCCTGTGCGTCGCGACACTCGCAGGGAATGGAGCCCAGCACACAGGACATCGGGCGGAGGACAGAGCCCACAGACACAGCGGGGGGACATCGCAGGTTCCTAGGGACAAGGTAAGTAACCTCTTCCAGGATCCTGCAATGCAATCCTGAGTGTGGCTCGGGGTTACCACTAATGGTGCTGAAATTAAACCCCGAGCCACACTCGGGAAAACCACCAGGGAGACAACCTTGTTTTTTGTCTATTTCAACTGACTGCCTAAGGCTAGAAAACCACAAGCTTTGCTATATAAGGGAATAGATTGTAAAAAGACGCTGTCAATGGCAATAAAGCTGATATTCTGTCTGTTGATCTTATAAAAAAAAAAGGTCACACATCCTGTGTCTGTTTAACTTCTGCTTATCTTCTCAGTATGTAAAGTATCATCCATTTGTATCTGAAATAAACAGTCTACATCTGGAGTTTGACCGATCACAGGAGAAGAATAATCCTAACATTTTGGTCCTTCAAGTGGATCCTGGGACGGACGGTCCCAAACAAGACTGTGGTGAGTATTCGACCCCGAAAACTCGCTGAGGATTAAAAGACCCACCGCTCAATGTTAGTGGCAAAACAGGGGCTGATTGTTTCGGAACCTGCGTGATCCAATCCTCCAGGATGTTTGAGAGGTAAGACAATTTAAAATATTCTTAATCCTTTCCTCTCTCTCGGTTTGATTTTTTGATCTGATAAGTTTATAAATGAGTTGTAATTGCAGACTTAGGGATTGATCGTATAACATCTCAGTATGCCCCAATCGTCGAAGACAGAGGCATTTGGGGTGTTGCCTAAGGTAAAATAGACGTCACCTGCTGTCCAGGACAGATAAAAAAAAAAATTTGTTGAAAGGTATACTGAATGTCAGAGGCTGATTGCCCGACGATCTAAGCGCTAAAAGTATTTGATCTAGAAAGATTGCGAGGCTAACTTCCTTCTTGGTGGTTAGTTCTTTTTGTATAATAGGTGGTGTAGTAACATCTCCTTTTTTTTTTTTTTCTCATGTTTTACCTTACTGCTAACTTTACAACTTCACTGAACAACAGTACTGCAGAGACGGGTTTTACCTATTTTTTGATTCTCCTCATAGTGGGGAGTCTTGATATTTTTTACTTTTCTTGTATTCTTATTGTTACTGTGACCCAAGGGTTGCTAGTCCGGTGTTTTACAAGTTGATAAAAGGTCCGCCTAATGCCAACGATGGGGAAGTTGTCTGTTAAGGCAGTTGTATGTTCTGTGTGCCTGCAAATTTGTGGTTAGAAACTGAACTCACTCCCCCCCCCCCCCCCAGACATCTGTATGACCGTTCTGTGAGTCAGCGCTGTATTGTTAAAGAATTGTCCGGACATCTAAGTGCACTTCCTCTTGTGTGAGCGCGAGTGATTTCTGATCAGATGACTAATTTTACTGTTTGTTTTAACCAACTGCACTTTGTGGTGAAAAAGGTGAAGGTATACTTTTTTTTTTTTTTTTTTTTTTTTTGCATTTACTGTTTGGGGAGTTTAGACTGTTTTATATAGATTTTGGCAGGGTTTGAGAGTAGAATTACCAGTCTTGTATTCAAAACTGAAGCAAAAGAAACAGACATGGGGAATAGTTTTTGTAAAAGAATGTCTTATGCTTGTTTATGTTGCTGTTATGTTCCTAATGCACCATTAGAAGGAGATGAGAAATGTATGCATAGCAAAGAACCTAAATCTGTTAAATATTGTACCAAGTGGGAAAGAAAGTTTGGGTTTAATGGTAAACTAACTGTGAAGGGATGCCAAGATCTAGTGGATAAGCTCAAAATGTTAGGACCCAAAGATCAAAAAAAAGGTATGGGTTGGAAATGGCAGAACACTGGCTTGAACACGCAAGAACTAGGGCAGAGGGAAGGAGGACAAAAGAAGTGCCAAACCCAACTGCCCCCAGTGGACAACGAGGATGATCTTGTCTGTTACACCCAAAAACCACCCCCCTCCACCCGTGTAGGCCCCTGCCCAGAATACCACCCTTCCTGTAACGTCCACGCCGTCAGAGGTGACGCCCCTAGACAAAACTCAGCTTACACTTCCCCAATATCTCCAGACAGTAGTACAGTCCCGGAGATAAACAGATCAATTCTTGAAACCTTGACTGACGCCATAACCCATGTACTAGGTGCCCCATAGATGCCAAGATACCAAGTAAACCTCCTATTAGGTATGATGTAGATGATGGTGAGGAATTTCCCTTGATTGAAGTCCCGAACACAAAGGGAAAGGAGATTAAGGTCTGGTGTGACCCCTCTGACACCTCGATCCCTAATAGTGCACAAAAAAACAAGAGAAGTAGCCCTGGGACTTTAGATGAGGTGAGAGGGGTTTAGCCAATGTTCACAGCGAACAATGAGACAAAATCAATCTATTTCAAAATGTTATGTAACGGAGCGGCAACAATGATTGTGAGTTACCCGGCATAATAGCCAATGTACACAACACAGATGAAAATAAATATATAAAGATTTATTACAAATGTTATACATCAATGAGCAACAATAAAACTTGAAAATCCGCCCTGAAGAAGTGAGCAGGGTCTCACGAAACACGTATAGCTTTATTAATGCTTGTTTTATGCCGGTACCTGCTGGGTATTATTGATGCATTATGTTTACATACTTTCCTGTCCATATGTATGTGCATTTTTATTTTCTTATTGTGTATGTGTATTTACTGACCCAGCAACTTTTAAGTTTTATTGTTGCTCATTGATATATAATATTTGTAATAAATCTTTATGTATTTTCATCTGTGTTGTTTACATTGGCTATTATGCCGGGTAACTCACAATCGTTGTTGCTGCTCCGTTACATAACATTTTGAAATTAATAGATTGATTTTGCCTCATTGTTCGCTGTGAACATTGGCTAAACTTCTCTCACCTCATCTAAAGTCCCAGGGCTACTTCTCTTGTTTTTTTTTTTTGCGAACCCAAGAGGAGGACAGACTGATGCACAGGGCCATCCATATCCTTTGACTATGACTGTTTTCCGACCATGAACTGAAAGTGACATACAAAAAGCTACGGAACACAAAAAACATCCAAAGTTAGGTCCTGCTGAATTTATTGAAAACAGAGGGATTACGGAATAGTTATAAGTTGAACCGGGTGGAGGTACAGAGAGCCCTGAGGAGAGTACTAGGATCAGATTGGGCTTCCGTAAAGGGGGATTGGGACCCTTGCGCCCTAGCAAACGGACAGTGGCGAGGGGATCCATTGCCTCCAGATAGCCAAGAATTCGGAAACAGTTTGACTGCCTTACTGAACAGATGCCAGCTTAGATGGGTACAACGAACTGATAGGCAGAAAATAAATAAATAAGACAGTACAGGAAGACAAGGCGAGTGTCAGTGACTACCTAAATAAACTATGAGAGGTTTTTAAAGTGTTCTCCGGGCGCCCCGAAGCTGAGTATGTGAATAGTGCATATCGGCAACAGCTAAAGATAGCTTTTGTTAATGGACTAAGCAGGGGTCTCAAACTTGCGGCCCTCCAGCTGTTGCAAAACAAGTCCCATGAGGCATTGCAAGGCTGACAGTTACAAGCATGACTCCCTCAGGCAGAGGCATGATGGGACTTGTAGTTCCGCAACAGCTGGAGGCCAACCAGTTTGAGAACCCTGGACTAAAGCAAGACCACAAGGATTATATTCTTAAGAATATGATCACTTGTCAAACAGCTGGGGTTTTAGACGTCCTACAATAGGCAAAGCACTCCGAAAAGTACTTAAAAACTATGGCAAAAAATGTGAAGTTGATCCTGCCTGTGGCCTCTTTTGAACAACTCAACAGTTCAATCTAGAATTAACTACACTTTATATACCTTGTACATATCAACTAGCCTCTAAACAAGTAGATTAATTTAGATGCCACAGTATTGCAGTATTTTTTTTTTTACTCTTCTTTTTTTTTTTTTTTTTTTTTTTTTTTATACAATTCCTTGCTTTGAATAACTAAGTCCTAGATATGTTTCTCAATCAATTGAACCTCTATTTATTTGTTACTATTTTTAGCTACCCACCACACATCTTTAAACGCCATCCATTGAGCCACCTCCAGGTATGGGTTAAAATCTTATATAATTTTTCTTTAACATCATATCAATTCTTGAATTTCTACACCTCACGATCAAAAGGATCTTCTACTATACATTTGCAATATTACATCTCTCTTGCAGGACCTGCCCTCCGGCCTCAGTGGAGCCTCAAGTTTCTATCTTTTTATACGCCCCTCATGGGCCTTCTCTTCCCCTTTTTTTTTTTTTTTTTGAAGAGAATCTCACATACTTACATTTTGTCTTTGGATAGACATCACATCGCTACTTATATAGAAATTCCATTCTCAATATGCAAATAAACATTTTCTCTCGGAATCAAGAACATGCTGGGTAGACAGACCATGTCATTGTCGCTGTTTTTAATTTAAAGTTTCATGGAAGTACACTATGTAATGTTTTTACGTATATGTATACTTATATGCTTACTATTGTCCTCTCAACATATTTCTTCTAATATAGAACTATCTCTAACTCACACCCACCCTTGAGGAAGGAGGCTAATTAACTCCGAAACGTGTCGGATGCAAGAGTACCGCTTTAAACACTGTATATACACCAATGTAAAACTGCTTGATTCGCATTCCTAACAATAGATGCTACATTATTGTCATATTTGTTATTGTTTCTCTATTTAATAAACTAAATTTGTACTTTATATACTCTTTTACGCCTTTGTATATGTGCCTAAAAAGTTCACCATCAGGGAAACCCCTCTTTTCTGTATAGCTTTAAAATTTGGATGTGGCACAACTTCATAGTCGGCCGCTGATCTACACTATCTGTCAAAGTGAAGGTTTTTGTGCAAGCTGTCGAGGGAGATGAGGATGTGGAAGAGTACACCGCAGAAGTGGCTCCAGAAGGCCCCAACAGGAAAAGAGGTTGGGGAGGATACAGCGGTAGGGGAAGGTCAAGAGGAAGGGGGAAGAGAGCAATGGAAGAACAAAGAATGGGTAGAGAGGAGGGAGTGTTGGACGTGTCAGCAACAAGGACATTGGCCAGGGACTGCCCTGATGGGCCAGGGCCCCAAGCATCAAAGTGATTAGAGATGGTATGTGTAAGTCACCTGAACAGAATGGGATATGTTGAAAACCTGCCTCAGGTGGAACTGATGGTTGAAAGGAAGAAGGTTCAGTTTCTGGTAGATTTGGGAGCTTCTAGGACTCTAATACACCCAATGGATGTACCACACATTGTAGAATGTTCAAAGTATTTTAGTTCAGGGAGTAAGAGGGAAACTAATGAGAGAATATGAATATGTCACAATTGAAGACCCAGAGACAGGGATTAAAGCCCCAACCAGGGTGATTTTGTCTACTGTGTTTAGTCAACCTACTAGGTAGAGATATGATGTCAGCAATGCGTATGTCTTTTCATGCACGGGACAAGGGGTTTGTAATCCAAATAGGGCAGGAACCCACATCCCCAAGCGAGGAAACAAATTATTATTACACCCTAGATGCATACATGAAGGACAAGGAGACAGTTTTCACAGTAGACAAGTTGGTGGACTATGCTAAAACTGTAATGGAAGGTAAAAGTATGGAAGATTTGCAAACAGGGTACACTGTACTATGTGGTTTAACTACTTCCCACCCGGCCAATGTACATAAACGGCCGGGTGGGCGCTCTCTCCTTCTGAGTGGACGTTCAGGAACGTCCCTCAGAAGGAGCGAGATCGCGCGTGCGTGCCCGCGCAGCGGCGCTATCCCGATGCGCTCGTGTCACCCGGACACAGCGCATCTCGGATCGGCAGGAGAGCTCTGTGATTGGCCCTCCTGATCACATGACGGCCCTGTCTAATCACAGCCGTCGTGATGTAAACACAGCCGGTTGCTAGGCGATCAGCTCTCCTCTCCTCACACGGAAGTTGTCGCTGGAGAGGAGAGGGGATCACTGCAGCCGGCTGATGATCAGTGAGTATGAGCTGTTTTTTTACAGCTTTTTACTCACTGATCACCAACCTAGTGTCAACACACATGTAAATACATACATGTAAAACACACACATGTCCCCAAATAATAAAAAAAGCTGTCCCCCACATATGTCCCACTGGTAATCTGCACACATACTGACCCTTTGCTCAGTATTTAGTAGAAGCATCCTTTTGATCTAATACAGCAATTAGTCTTTTTGAGAAAGATGCAACAAGTTCTTCACACCTGGATTTGAGGATCCTCTGCCATTCCTCCTTGCAGATCCTCTCCAGTTCTGTCAGGTTGGATGGTAAACGTTGATGGACAGCCATTTTTTAGGTCTCTCCAGAGATGCTCAATTGGGTTTTAGTCGGGGCTCTGGCTGGGCCATTCAAGAACAGTCACGGAGTTGTTGTGAAGCCACTCCTTCGTTATTTTAGCTGTGTGCTTAGGGTCATTGTCTTGTTAGAAGGTAAAACTTCGGCCCAGTCTGCAGTCCTGAGCACTCTGGAGAAGGTTTTTGTCCAGGATATCCCTGTACTTGGCCGCATTCATCTTTCCCTCGATTGCAACTAGTCGTCCTGTCCCTGCAGCTGAAAAACACCCCTACAGCATGATGCAGCCACCACCATGCTTCACTATTGGGACTATATTGGACAGGTGATGAGCAGTGCCTGGTTTTCTCCACACATACCGCTTAGAATTAAGGCCAAAAAGTAATATCTTGGTTTTATCAGATGAGAGAATCTTATATCTCACCATCTTGGAGTCCTTCAGGTGTTTTTTAGTAAACTCCATGCGGGCTTTCATGTGTCTTGCACTGAGGAGAGGCTTCCGTCGGGCCACTCTGCCATAAAGCCCCGACTGGTGGAGGGCTGCAGTGATGGTTGACTTTCTACAACTTTCTCCTATCTCCCGACTGCATCTCTGGAGCTCAGCCACAGTGGTCTTTGGGTTCTTCTACCTCTCTCACCAAGGCTCTTCTCCCCCGATAGCTCAGTTTGGCCGGACGACCAGCTCTAGGAAGGGTTCTGGTCGTTCCAAACGTCTTTCATTTAAGGATTATGCAGGCCACTGTGCTCTTAGGAACCCTAAGTGCAGCAGAAATTTTTTTGTAACCTTTGCCAGATCTGTGCCTTGCCACAATTCTGACTGAGCTCTTCAGGCAGTTCCTTTGACCTCATGATTCTCATTTGCTCTGACATGCACTGTGAGCTGTAAGGTCTTATATAGACAGGTGTGTGGCTTTCCTAATCAAGTTCAATCAGTATAATCAAACACAGCTGGACTCAAATGAAGGTGTAGAACCATCTCAAGGATGATCAGAAGAAATGGACAGCACCTGAGTTATATATATGAGTGTCACAGCAAAGGGTCTGAATACTTAGGGCCATGTGATATTTCAGTTTTTCTTTTTTAATAAATCTGCAAAAATGTCAACAATTCTGTGTTTTTCTGTCAATATGGGGTGCTGTGTGTACATTAATGAGGAAAAAAATGAACTTAAATGATTTTAGCAAATAGCTGCAATATAACAAAGAGTGAAACATTTAAGGGGGTCTGAATACTTTCCATCCCCACTGAAAAAGCAAGTCCAAGGGCCACTTTTGTCATAAACCACTGGGACATGAAATCATTACAACCCGCTCAGCCCATGTGTGGAAAAAGCAAGATAAATGATATTTAACCCAAGAAAATGACCCACTAGACAAACTCCCTGAAAACCTATAGACAAAGGGACCAGCAAATGTGTGATTGATGAAGGGAGTTCAACCTGTAACTATAACCGCCAAGTCCCATCAACAGACCACATCAGAGACAATATCCACTCAGGAAAAAAGGAGGAGGGTATAGCCCCAGTCATACGCAAACTCCTACAAGCAGTAATAATCTTCCCTTGCCCTGAAAGCTCCTGCAACACCCCCCTCTTTCCTGTCAAGAAGGCCCCCGCCTTCTGTGGGATGGAGAATGGTACAAGACCTACAAGCTGTTAACCAGGCAGTTATACCAAGGGCCCCCGTAGTACCAAACCCATCCACGCTACCACTTTCTACTGACGGTCATAAACATGACTGTACTGCTGCCATCGCTGAAAAGGTACTGCCATAAAATGATTTGAAAGATGTATCGTTATCTAACCCTGACATGACACTTTTCGTTGATGGCTCCAGTAAGAAAAATCCAGATGGCACAAATGCAACTGGATATGCAGTAGTGACACAGGATGAAATCTTGGAAGCTAGGCCATTATCAAAACATTATTCAGCACTTGTAGCACTGATGAGCATGCATACTATCAAAAGGAAAATCTGTAACCATATAAACTGACAGTCAATATGCATTTTCAACGGCATATGTTTTTGCACAACAATGGAAAAACAGGGATGGTCACCTCCAGTGGTAAGCCAATTTCACACACGGACTTCATTCTAGAACTCCTAGATGCAATACAGCTACCAAAAGAACTTGCAATTTGCAAATGTCAAGCACACAGAACATACAGACCCCATCTCAGAGGAAAATAAAAGGGCAGATGAAGCAGCTAAAATAGTGGCACAAGAAACACATCAAATAATGACAGAACAGGAAATCATAGAGATGGATCATACAGTCCTTACTGATATGCAGCAGAATGCACCCCCTGGGGAGAAACAATATTGGAAAACAAAAGGTTGCACAATAATAGATAACACCTACACATCACAACCGTTCCATTACAAACAAAATAAAGAACATAATGGTGGTCCATATGTGGAGGATCATTATGGCCATAATCCACCAAGAAAACCATATTTTGAGGACCAGTATACTGTCCCCACGTATAATAGATTCCAACCACTGAGGGATAGAGACCACTACTATGACAGTGGACATTATCCATATGGGGAAAACCAATATGGAGAGTATCACACTCCAAATCGAAATATAAGGCCCGATCGACCTCCTTGGTACCAGTCATCACATTCACGGAATAGAGAACATGAGTCGGGCCCCTCCCACTATCCACAATGGGACGAATACCACCAGTCACAACATTGGTGTTTTCCCAGGGTGGAATAAAAGGCACAAAGACCAATAGAACACAAAGAGGAGTCCGAGGGGGGCGGAGGTCAAAAAGCAAAAAGAAAAAGGGAGTGAAGGGACATGGAATTTTCAACTTAAAGAGGAGTTCCACCCAGGCGGGCCATTAAAAAAAAAAAAAAATTAAAAGTCAGCAGCTACAAATACTGCAGCTGCTGACTTTTAATTGGACACTTACCTGTCCCTGGGTCCAGCGATGCGGGGGATCGAAGCCCCGCTCGTCCCCCCCCTCCGCTCGTCGGCGCCGGCATTTCAACTGTGGGCGCCGGGCTGTGGCTTCACAGCCTGGCACCCACTGCGCATGCGCGAGCGGCGCCGCGCGCCGTGATTGGCCGCTCAATCACCTGGGACCTGTAATGGGTCCCAGATGATTGACAGGAGGGAGGGAGAAGAGCCGAGCCCTTCCTGTGCCAGGGGGAAGTGATGTCACCAGCCCAGGCAGAGGAAGGGGCAGACTACGAGGGACCACCTAGCAACAGGCATTTAGAGGTGAGTAAAAAAAAAAAAAATATCCAAATTTTTTTTGTTTTTTTTTTTAGAATTTTTTAGATATGTTTGTTTTTTTGGGTGGAACCCCACTTTAAGTAATGTCACCCTCACTGATGCTGAAATCTCCCTCCTAGATAAGGGCCTTAAATTTGCACCCCCAGAGCCTTGAATAAATTCGAGACATACATGGACATTCACAAATACACCAGGAAGCTTAACATTAAGAGATACATGCTATCCAATCCCATCAATACAAAAAGGTTAGACTCTACCAATATCAGGCACTCTGGCCTTGCTAATGCTTCCTTATTCAATCCCCCATGCGGCCTTTCCTCATCTATTAAGGTTTTCGGAGACGCGGTCTTGAGAGACTTGGACCTCTTAAAGGTCAAACAAGCCAGGATGGTCCGACAGCTTCAGCTAGGTTTGGACCAACTATGCAATCGGAAAGAGTTGGTGATCAGGCCTGCTGATAAAGGGGGTGGAATTGTGGTTTTAAATAAGGTTGATTATCTTACAGAACTTAACAGGATTGTTGGGGATAGAAATACCTATTTGCCACTCCCCTCCGACCCACGATTCAGATTTAAAAAGGAACTTGAGGGTATTGTCAAGTATGGTTTTGATTCAGGCATCCTTAAGGTGGATGTAAACCTGAATTATTTTTTTTTTTTTTTTATCATACTGTAGAGTATAAGATTTCCTATCATTTGAGCCCAGTCTTGCCACACAGAGTTAATCCATCTCTGAGCAATCCTCTTTTATTGTTCAGTGAGAAAAATCTTGACAAACTGAGAAAAACTTTGTCAAATACTCCCCCTTGCTGTGAGTGACAGCCTAAGACATAGGCATTATTTTTTAATTCCCTCCCCCACTCCTTTCTTCAGCAGCTCTGCAAGGATTGGCTGTTCCACACCTCAGCATGATTTGGCATGCTGAAGTCATGTGGTTACTTTCCTGTCTTTTCACTGGATGTTAGAGATCATAGCAGTAGTTCAGTGTTAGAAAGGAGACAGGAGAAAATGCATATTGACAAGGAGTGTAGAGGTGGGCAGGGAGTCTACTGACATCACGACTCCACCCACCGAGCTCCAGACAACAGACCCACCCACAGAATATGCAGTTATTCGGGTCTAATAACAGACAGAGGGGAGACACTTGACAGGTAAAGATACATGCAGGAGGCATGTATATCCTTATAGATAACCCCTATGGCAGTAGTTTAGAAAGGATGACATTGGGTTTACATCCACTTTAACAAAAAGGAGAAATCATTCCTTGTACCTACCGCCTCTAGAATCCCGTCATATATTACCTGCCCAAAATCCACAAGGACCCCGTTCACCCCCCCGGTCAACCCATTATTAGTGGGATTGATTCCCTTACTGCTTGGGTGGGGAAATATATAGATGGGTTTCTTCATCCGCTAGTTAGATCACTGCCTGCTTATATCAAGGACACGAAGCATACGATCAATATCCTAAGGGACTGTGGATACAAAGAGGGTCTCTGGCTGGTTACAGCGGATGTGACATCCCTGTACACCATAATCCCACATAATTGGGGTTTGTTGTCAGTTAATCATTTTTTTGAGGAAGGATGCCACCCTGCCGTCCAAACAGAAAGAGTTTGTCATGGAACTCTTGGAGTATGCCACTACATATAACTTCTTCTGGCATGAGAACAAATATTTTCTCCAAAGAAAGGGTGTAGCCACTAGCCATGGGGGCCAGGTTTGCCCCCAGCTTGGCAAATCTGTTCATGGGTAAATGGGAGGAGGACGTCATCTATGCCAATAAGAGACCAGAGTTGGTCCTGTGGGCCAGGTACATAGATGATGTCCTCCTCCTATGGGACGGCAGCCATGAGTCCCTACAGTCGTTTATGGCTCTTTTGAACAACAATGATCGAGGCATAGAATTTAAATATTTAACTTTTTGGATTTGAACATTCGTAGTGAGGGTGACAATTTAGTCACCTCCACGTATTTCAAAGCCACTGACCGTAACTCCTTCATACCCAGATATAGTTGCCATCACCGTATGAGAAGAAACTGCACTCGAGTGGAGGATTTTGATACACAAACCAGGATACTCAAAGACAGATTAAGCGATAATGGCTACGATTCAACCACTCTAAATAATAAAATTGAGGAGGTCCGTACGTTGGACCATGACTCGCTTTTGGCAGACAGACCCATGATGGCCGGATGAGATTCAGACAATTTGGTTTGTCCTTTCATTACACGCTATTCCCAACAGCATTTTTCTGTAAAGAAACTCATACGTAAACACTGGCACATAGTAAAAAACGACCCTGTGCTTGGCAATGTGCTTCCTGACAAGCCATGTGAAATATTTAGGGGAGCCCCTTCTATTAAACAATTAGTGGCCCCCACTGTTTGTAATCCACCCATACACAAGCCCACGTTTTTCCAAAATTTAGTTGGGTTTTATAGATGTAATAACTGTGCGGTCTGTTCTATTAATGCTATTAAAGCCAGGAAAACAACAGAATTTACGTCTAGAAAAACAAATCATATGTTTCCAAATAAGTCCTTTATGACCTGTTCCACTCCGTGTGTAGTGTACCTCCTGACCGTCAGTATGTTGGCCGTACGGTACGCCCTTTGCAGGTCAGGCTAAACAAGCATCTAGTTAACATTAGGAGAGGGTTCAAGGGTCATCCACTCTCTAAACATTACTTAGAGGTCCATCAACAAAATCCTAAGGGTACCTCTATGGTAGGTATAAATAGATTGAAACTACCTTGGAGAGAGGGTCCCAAAAGACGGGCCATCTCAAAATTAGAAATTAATTGGATCTATAAAATTAAATGTCTCAGACCCTCAGGATTGAACGTAGACATAGAAATCAATGCTTTTATTGATAATTCTTGACATTTTTGGCTTCTGTTATGTATGAACTGTTCGATATGAGTTCTATGTATTGTATTTTATACATATATAGAAGGGATCCCGACTTCGGTTTCATCCTACTAAGAAAATTATTTTTACCCCTTCCAATGTCACATTGATTCATTTGGCCCTCTCCACTGTATATTTTTATTAACACAATGTTTTAAAAAGAGTTTCTATAAAATATTCTACATAATGTATGAAGTTGGATATATACATTTTTTCAACTGTACCAGTATCGATACATGTGTGGGAATTAGTTTTGATTGACCTCTGTTTCCCCTCTGCATTTTATCCAAGTTTTCATTTTATAATTTATTTTTATTTTCTCCAATATGGCGCCCGTGACAACATGGGCACATCCTGCACGAAGAGTACTAGCATCAGATCGAGGTCTGGCTCCCTTCTGCGTTCCACCTACTTTCTATGTCCAATATGGCGCCCAATTTAGAATGAGGCTTGGTTGCGGCCGCACGCTATTTGAGTGATGGCTCAGCACATCGCCCGTGCCCCAGGAAGACGCAAGGTATTGCGAAACATGTAGGGCGGTGCATTGTGCTGACGCCATCATGCCACATGTGACCCCGACATGCGGGTGCTTTGTTTTTTCGTTTGTCTAGCTGGCTTTTTATTATTCGTCTGTATTGTCATTTGCAGGCTATCTGCATGTTTTTTATTGAATAAAAGCGCTTTCAATTTTACTACACGATCAGCGTCCCTTGTCTTCTCTCTTTTCCACTCGGGGCCTGGAGCCAGAGTGTGTTTCATTTCAGAGCCAGACAAGCCACTGTATCGGGTTTTATCCGTATCCCTGTATGACGCCTCTATTCATCATTTGGAGTGAACCAGAGACCGGAGACACCAGACACCGGAAGCTTCTACAGCCCCCTACTGAGGGTAATCTGTCTGCTTAAATGACCCTGCGCTGGAGGGGGTCCACCTTTTCTGGTAAGGGTCTTTTGTGGGTCACACCCACAAAAGAAGGTTTAAGCTCATTTGAAATGGTACATGGAAGGCCGTATAGAATACCTTCATTACCAAATGAAACATCGGTTGAAGAATCTGAGCATACTATAGCATACTATATATGTCTAATCTGTTGAAACAAAAACAAATTAATGAAGTTTGTTCTGTTCCAGAAGGTTCAATCCAAGGAGAAGAAAAAATCCACCAGAGACTGGGTCCTGATAAAAGTAATAAAAAGGAAACATTGGCAGTCGCCTAAGTGGGAGGGGCCATATTAGGTTCTTATCACCATTCCCACGGCATTAAGGATCGCAGAGAGGTCTACCTGGATTTACCAGTCCCATTGTAAAATGGTTTTACAGGCAGAGCAGGGTCAGTCGGCAACAGAGCTCCAGTAAGTCCAGCTACAAAGGGAGGTCCCACACAAGGTGGGACTTGTCTCAAACCAGTGAAGACTCCCTCACCTTACCCCCTGGAGTTCTGTAGCTGGCTAAGATTAAAGGGATAGTAACTGTCTTGGGTCTACTGGTGACTCTAGGGGAGACGTCCATACGGGGAGGAAGAAACTGGAAAGAGAAGAAACCTCTAGAATGAAAGTACGGGGAAGGCTTTGAACTTAACCTTCATAGAAGGGGTAACTAGTACCATTTTAGTTGATTTTTGCCAATTGGTGGACTGTAGGGACATAAACAAAAAGGCTCCTATGGGCAGATAAATATGTTATCTTCCAAGTGGAACTGACTGTTCAGTATGGAACCAGGCCCTGTGGACCACAGCACACCAAGATTGGAGGTACAACATTCCAGGCATAAATGATCTAAAATAAAGACTGACCATAACAAAGACAGCTAATTCCCCCTGTACACATAGCAGAGATTGCAACCAATTGCTGAGAACATTAAAAGAACCTAAAAAAAAAAAAAAGGATCAACGGTATATTCTATGGGAGCATGGGTGTCAGGAACAGATCTCTTAGGTAAATTTTTCCTTGAGGTATTACCACCCAATAAAACTAGAGAACAGGAAAAAGGTAGACACAGAAGGAAAAGAAGAAGGCCATACTAAAATAGAAGTTCTGAGTAAAAAATGAATGGTTAGAATGGTTGAAGTACACAGTTAAAACTCTAAAAAAGGAAAACTGCTTAGTTTGTGCCGGAGCCAGACCACCTTTAGCAACGGTCCCTTTTCCTCTAGATCACAATACAGATGCAGAAGGTTTAAAATGTATGTTGCAGTTGTATAATAAGAACTATAAACTTGAAACAAATTCTACCTGTCACACATTGAGTTTGTTGTTTCCCCCAGTACAGAGACCTCAGATACCTCCAGCGGTTACTGCATATCCGGGCAACTTTACTTGTTTAGCACTCCAAGGGAACAGTAGTGGGGTGGATCTTGGGTCACTATCCGATGACTACTGTAAGGAGAGGATTAACAAGGGCAATGGTGATAAGGTTGAACATGACACTCAGAGAGCTGATGTCTGGTGGATGTGTGGGGATAAGAAACTGCGAGCTAGGATACTGGCCAATGCCCGAGGGAATTGTGCTATGGTCCAGCTAGCTATGCCCCTGAGAATCCTGTCAGAACACCCATGGAGCAAAAATCACCAACGGTATCGAAGGGACACCTCTCCCAAACAGTCATTTGACTCTCAATCTACATAGATAAGATTGGGGTTCCTCGCGGGGTGCCAGATGAGTTCAAAGCCAGGAACCAGGTGACAGCTGGATTTGAGTCTCTTCTCTGGTGGGTGACTATAAATAAAAATGTTGACTGGATTAACTATATATTCACTATAACCAACAACGATTTGTAAATTATACTCAGGACGCTGTAAAAGGACTAGCAGAGCAACTGGCCCCCACATCTAATGGCCTGGCAGAATCGGATGGCCTTAGATATGGTACAGGCTGAAAGAGGAGGGGTATGCAAAATGTTTGGCAGCATGTGTTGCACCTTTATCCCTAACAATACAGCTCCTGGAGGAACCGTGACCAGAAGGATTGACTGCTCCATCAAATGAATTAGCGGAAAATTCAGGTATTAATGATCTATTCACAAACTGGCTTGAAGATTGGTTCGGGAAATTGACTGGACTTATCACCTCATGTTTGATCTCTCTTGCCCCGTGGCTTTAGCCATCTTGGTGACTTGTGGATGCTGCTGCATTCCCTGTATTCGAGGACTTTCACAAGAATTGATTGAAACCATAGTCACAAGAGCAACGTATCCAGCCCTTACTACCTCTGAGGAGACCTGTGTGGACATTGAAGCTCAACTTAATGACATACAGTCCGAAATTGCATAAAACACAGGGACTATCATCGAAATGTGTTGAGATAAAATAGCCACACAAGAGGAGGGAATGTTGGAAAAGTTTTTTTTTTATAATCTTTATTTAAGAAAACATTTTTTACAAAAATTTATATTTGCATTCTACATATATACATCCAACCTTTATCAATGATGTGTTATTATCATTTTTTATTCATAATTATAGATCCTACTTAGGCATATAACCATATGACCTATCCTTTTACTGAACACCGACAGTCATTGCTTTTATATACCACATTATTCCTTTTCCTTTCCCCTTTTCCTATTCTCTGTATTCTTTATTTTTCTAATGTAAAGTAGAACATTTGACCACCCATTAAGAAAAAGCCTAAACTCTAACCATTCATACCGCACACCCACACACACACCAGAAACAAACAAAAAAAAAGGGGGACCCCCCCCCCCCCCAAAAAAGGGGGGGGAACCCTTCTTTTCCCTATTCCCTCCCGAGTTTGCTCATGAAGTCAATGTGGCTCTATACTCTCCCCAAACCTGCCAAGAATTTATAATCTGCTTTTTTAGCCCAGTTTCCAATACCATCCTCTCTTCTAATGAACGCATTTCACCCAGCTCACACTCCCATTCTTCTATAGAAGGTTCTATAATACTTTTACATTTCCTGGCTATAATTGTGCGAACTGCTGTTAAATGTTTAAGAATGCCCTTTTTTATGCTTTTCACCGAACCTGGGATAATTGAAAGTACTGTTATAAATATATCAAGCTGTAAATTAATTCCTGTCACTGCCCTATATACTTCAAAAATTTTATTCCAAAATGTCTGAACCCCCAGGCAAAAATACCATATATGCGACAATGTACCCTTTGCCCCCGGACATCTCCAACAGATGTCTTCATTATCTGATTTTATCTTATGCATGTCCACCGGGCATCTATACCACCTTGCTAGAATCTTAAAGTTTCTCTCTTGATGTCTATAGGAGATCGATAGCCTGTGCATTAATTTAATTGCCTTTTCCCATTTTGCCTTGGGGATAGTTATCCCCAATTCTGCCTCCCTTTTTTGATATATGTTACCTCATGTATTTTGTTATTTGAAATTAGATATCTATAAATCCTCGAGAGTGTATGCGTTGGCTTTTGTTCATGTAGGAACAATTTTTCCAATTCTGTAAGTGGCCTATCCAATATCACCTCTTTCGCCAAAGAGAGGATATACATCTGAAGCTGTCGATACTGCATCCAATTTGTCTTATATTCCATACCCAAAGCCTCTATCGGAAGAAGTCTATTCCCTTTCATTGTCTCTACTATCCTGGTATCCTCATTTCTTTGCCATATAAGATAATTCCTAATGTCCCTTGCTGGAGGGAATTCAGGATTATTGAATAAGGGGGTCATTGGACCCCTGTAGGTAGACCCTATTCCCAGTTTCAATAATCCATCCCATACTTTCAATGTTGAAGCGACCAAGAAGGGTAACTCCCCTTCACAAGTTCGTCTTTCCTTTACTATCCATGGTAATGATTTCAATTTAATAGCTGCAACTTCTTCCTCCAACCCCATCATTGCTTACTATCAGCATTATGAAACCAATCCATAATCCTAGTAATAAATACCGATTTAAGATAAATTGACAAGTCTGGGAGGGCCAATCCTCCATCCTGTTTTAACTTGATACCACTCTATTAATTCTAGCAGTTTTACCTGCCCAGATGAAGCTCCCAATGGCTTTTTGTAGTTGGATCAGGATTTTTGTTGAAGGGAATATTGGGATCGTCTGAAATATGTAAAGTATCTTAGGCAAAATGTCCATTTTTATAATACTTATCCTACCCATCCATGAAAATATTCCTTTGTTGTATTGTTGAAGTGATTTTATTATTTTTTTGGCTAACAGGAGGTAGTTATATTCCTGGATCTTACACACATCCCTAGGGATGTGTGTTCCGAGGTATTTAAGCGCATTTGCTTGCCATTTAAAAGAAAAGGTTTTTTTTAAGTAATTCCACAGTATTGTTTGGTAAAGTGATACTGAGTGCTTCTGACTTATCAAAGTTCACTTTAAAGTTACTCACCTCCCCAAAGCGCATGAATTCCTTAATTAGATTTGGTAAAGTCACCAATGGGTTTGTAATATAAGGTAATAGATAGTCAGCATAAACTGACATTTTGTATTCGGTATCACCTATTTTTATTCCTAATATATCCCTATTATTCCGAATAGCTGTTGCTAAGTGTTCCATAACTAATACGTATAGCAAAGGGGACAACGGACATCCCTGTCTGGTTCCATTCACTATGGTGATTGTGTTCGATACATCACCATTTATTCATATTTTAGCAGTTGGATTATGATATAACACCATTATTTTTTCTAAAAGCACTGGACCCATCCCCCACTGCCTTAAAGTCTCCTGGAGAAAACACCATCCCACCCTGTCAAACGCCTTCTTGGCATCTATTGCCAGGAGGCAGGATGGGATGGTGTGTCTCCAGACATATTCCACCAGTGTCAGAGTCTTCAAGGTGTTATCACTTGCCTCTTGTCCTTTTATGAACCCCTTTTATGAATTGATCTAAATGTATATACGTCGAAATTATCAAAGTGATTCTATTTGCGATGAATTTAGAGTATATTCTGAGATCAATATTTGTCAACGAAATAGGTCGATAATTGTCGCATAAAGTATGATCCTTTTCGGGCTTAGGTATCAATGAGATAAAAGCCTGCATACCCTGAGGAACAAAGGGCTGCAAGGTAGATACAGATATAAAATATGTGCACTTCATAATAGGAACTAATAAATCTTTCAACGTTTTATAGAATCGCGGAGTAAAGCCATCGGGTCCGGGGCTTTTGCCTGGCACCAATGAGTCTATTACACTCTGTATTTCCGTCTCAGAGAACTCTTGTTCTAGCTGTTCTATTTCTGTTACCGATAAAGTTGGTAAAGCCGTATCTCTTATATATTGATATACTCTCTGCTGGAATTTTTCGGGGTCCTGCTCTGCTATTTGATTTGGGATATTATATAACCTAGTGTAAAAGGTATGGAATGCATTCAGGATCCCCTTTGGGTCATACGCTACATCGCTAGTTTCTGATTTAATCTTTACAATAGATGATGTATTAACCCGTTGGCGCAGTGCCCTAGCTAATAATTTGCCCGGTTTAATACCCTGTTGATAATACAGCATCCGGTTTTTATCTCTAACCCGCAATGTTTGTTCATTTAACAAGGTTCGCAGCTCTGCTCTTTTTTCTATTAATTCCTCACATTTTCCCGATACTGGTATTCGCTTTCTGCAGTGACTCCAATCTCAAGATTTCCTTAAGGAGTTCAGCTGTTCTGTTCTCTTTAACTTTTTTTAATCTAGATCCGTGTTTTATAAATAGACCCCGCACTACACATTTCAAAGCCTCCCACAGAATAGGTAAGGAGGTAGTGTCCCTTATATGATCTTTTATGAAATGCATTATTGCTTCTTTAATCTCAACTACACATAAGATCTGTTAACAGGTGTGTTGCTGTTTTAATTTTTTCCTAATTAGGAAGATATACATTAATAAGAGTGTATTTTTTACCATATATAACAAGTTTTACTAATAATGCTCTTCCATCTCTATTCCTCCAACTTTCCACTACCTGATGAGGTATTGATTTATGTATTGCTATTGATACTCCCCTAGATTTTGAGTATGAGAAGGAATCATGATACCAAGTTGTATAGAATCTGTTCTGTAAATTAGGTATATGGTCTGTTCGAAAATGTGCCTACTGAAATAAGGCAATACCCACCTTTTGCTTATGGAGGGAGTATAGGATTTGTGATCTTTTTATTGCAGAATTTAAACCTATAACATTATAAGAACAAAATGTTATTGTCCCCATGAGGAAGAGAAAAGGGAAGGAAAAAAAACAAAAAACAAACAACCCCCCCCTCAACAATCACACACACCACACAAGCTAATTCTCTCACTACCTACTCGATTCCTTAGAATCAATCTTACTTAGTAAGTTCCCTAATCAGGGAGATAAAGGGGTTTACCCTAAGACAGACGTATCTCACCCAGGCTTATTATTCTATTAGAAACCTTTGTTCCCAACTGACCCAAAAAGAAAAATTAAACAAGGAGGGGGAGGGAGGGGGAAGGGCATACGGGGAAGGAAAAGAAGAAGAAGAGAGAAATGCCAGGGAAACCCCCCCGACCCCACCCAATCCCATAATCCAAATACTCGAACTAATCTACATATTTCACATGCCCACTATCCTATAATGACATGTATACCACTGTTTCTTTATTGTATCTTTATCCGAGAAGAAAAAAAAAAAACACCCTCCCCCCCAACCCAATCTAACTATAGATCCAGATTTATCAGCAACATTACGCAATTTAATTTCCCCGACCTGATTAATAGAGTGACAAAATCCCCTTATAATATAATACATACAATATCTATTGCTTTCAAGAGCAGTAAACAATACATAATGTGTTAATTGTGTAATTAACCCCATAATACTTTTCCATCACTAGACAACCAATCCTTTCATAACCTATTGTGAGACAAATGATGACCGAGGGGGAAAAAAAAAAAAAAACCCAACCGCCCCCAACCCCATAATCCAAATATGCAAACTTATCTACATGTTTTAAATTCCCGCTAACCTATAGTGACATATATACCAATATTTCTGTATTGTATCTTTACCCGGAAAGAAAAAAAAAAGAAAAAAAACCCCACCCTCCCTCCACCCAACCCAATCTAACTATAGACCCAACATTATCTACAATATTGCGCAAATGAATTCCCCAGCATGGTTAATAAAGTAACAATGTCCCTTTGAAATATAATACCTACAACATCTGGTGCTTTCAAGAACAATAAACAATGCAGGATGTGATATCATATTCACCTTTGAAATTATAAAAGTAATATAATTAACCCCATAATACTTTTTCATCATTGGACAACCAATCCTTTCATAAACTATTGGGAGACAAATGATGAAAAAAAACAAACAAACCCTCCCCCACCACCACCCTAACTTCCCCTAGCCCAGTCAAACTATAGACCAAGTAAATATAATAACAATATCTCCTAATGCTATAATACATGCAACCTCTAGTGCTAGCAAGAACAATAAACAATACATAATGTGAAATCAGATACCCCTCTGAGATCTCGAAAATTGTAAAATTAACCCCATAATACCTTTACATCAGTGAACAACCAATCCTTTTATAAACTATTATAAGGCAAAAAAAAAAGGGGGGATCCTATTTTAAACGTGAATCCCTCTCCTCTCCCCCCCCCACCCAAACCCCCTCAAACCTCCCCCCACCCGACCTCGCTCAGCCATCAATCTACCCCCTGTATTGTCCTCCTGGGTTACCATAATATATCTGAGACCATGCAGGCAGATCAACTAAAGGAAGTTGAAGATTTTTCAAAAAATTGGGAAGATCCCCCATGTTCTGGAAAGAAATATTGTGACCATTTCGATGTACCTTAATTTGAAAGGGAAATCCCCATCTGTAAGATATCTCCTTCTGTCGCAGAATATCCAGTAGAGGTTTTACTGTCTTCCTCTTCATCATTGTATATCTGGACAAATCTTGTAAAAGCATAAGCTGGGCACCCTCATATTCGATGGTACGCTGCATCCGGGCTGCTGCCATAATACTGTCCTTAACAAAAAAGAAATGGATTCTACATATAACATCCCTTGGTATTCTTGTTTCTCTGTCTCTGGGGCCCATTACCCTATGTGCTCTGTCGATCTCAAGATCTGCTGTCCTTGGTTATTTTAATAAATCATTAAATATGCCTTGAAGTGCCACTTTCAGGCCATCCATTCCCCCCGATTCTGGCAAGCCTCTTATTCTTATATTATTACGCCTACTCCTATTTTCCAAATCGTCAGAGACATCAATTAAATGCTTTAACCGTCGATCAACTTCGTTATTCTTTTCTTCCAGCAATAATATTTTATGATCAATAATGTCCAATCTAGATTCTGTGGACACTATCTTGTTTTGCACATCATCTAAAGAAGACCTCAGTGTCTGCATTTCCTCCTTTTATATGAAGCTTCCAGTCTATAGAAATATTTGTCCATATCCTCCCTAGTTGGTAAGGACTTTATGTATGCCTGCATATCCCAAGTAGGGTTTTGTTCCAATCTCTCTTGGTTCATCGTAAGTTGTGGTGTATGGGCCTCTGACCTTATGTTGGGTCTAGGCTCTATATCCCTGATAGGAGACACAGAGTTCAGATCAGCTATCATAGAGCCTTCAAATTAATCCTGAGACTAAGAATGCTGGAAAAAACCCTTGATGTCTGTTTTTGGAGTAGATTTTGGGGGGATTTTAGCTGTTCCTCCATTGGATTTTTGAGAATGTGCGCTTTTTGGGGGCATATTATAATCTGATCTCTGTAAGATAGAATGTATTGCGGATAACACACCCCCTCAATACTTTTGCACACCTGTGCCTTTAAATAATAACTTTACAATAAGAATAGATATTCCTCCAGCCCTACTCTAGGCTTTTGCTTTGCCGAGATCCAAGTCCTCTCCCCGTTATTAAAGTAAATATAAATAAATGATGCGCTAATATTAACCAATTAATATCACACTAGGTGCTAGATTCACACAAAACGTGCAAAATTAAATCCAAGTGTATGAATAAAGTATATACATAAACCTCTGTGTATTGATATAGTGAATAGATAATAATAAATTATGATATAGTCCACTGTTGAAAAACACACAGGATTCCTCTTAATATGGAAAAACGGAACCTGTTTAAACAAAGTGCATCAATAAACAGACCTCCTGTGCATAGATACAATAAATATGTGGTTTAAAATACAAAATATAATAATAATAAAATAAAATGAAATAGTCCACTGATTTAAGACACATGGATAACTCCTCTTCACTTAAAAACTGGAGCCTTGTAAAGCAAGCTTGGATGAATGGACAGCGGGTTGAATAATACCGTTCACCTGCCGATACTGGCTTAGTGAAATTCTCAGCTCTCAACGGCCATCCCCAGTATAAAAAACAAAATTGGGAAGCAAAACCATTGCGCAGGAATTAAACATAAGTGCATACATAAATGTACAAGGTAATCTCACTCACATATCCCCATTTAAATAGATCGCATGAGAACAAATGGTCAGCTACATTCAGCTCCGTGCTGCTGCCTCCTCATTCACCTCCAGTGTACACACTGCTGAGAGCGTCACAGGCTCCTCCTCCTGACGCGTTTTTGTCCCTAGACACATGATTTTTTCAAGGGTGCTCATGTGACAGCCCTGAGAGATACTTATAGTATGTGTACTGGTTGCCACAGTAACCCCGGGAGTCAATGCAGCATCATACCATTAAGCTAACCCTGTGTCTTAAATCAGTGGATTATTTCATTTTATTTTATTTTTATTATATTTTGTATCTATGCACAGGAGGTCTGTTTATTGATGCACTATTCGTTTAAACAGGTTCCGTTTTTCCATATTAAAAGGAATCCTGTGTGTGGACTATATCATAGTTACATAGTTACATAGTAGGTGAGGTTGAAAAAAGACACAAGTCCATCAAGTCCAACCTATGTAAATCATAATTTATTATTATCTATTCACTATATCTATACACAGAGGTTTATGTATATACTTTATTCATACACTTGGATTTAATTTTGTGAATCTAGCACCTAGTGAGATATTAATTGGTTAATATTAGCGCATCACGTCCACGTCCATCTCGGTCAACCCCCAACCCCAACTGATCGGTTTGGTTGTCATGTTGGAAAAGTTTTAATGTTTATTGTGTGACTATTTTATCTAAAATGGAGACGGATTTTTAAAATGGCTTCTAAGGACACTTTGCTTTAACTTGTTTTTTGTCTATTATTTCAACTGACTGCCTAAGGCTAGAAAACCACAAGCTTTGCTATATAAGGGAATAGATTGTAAAAAGACGCTGCGATTGGCAATAAAGCTGTTATGCGTCATGAGCCACCAGTGAACTTGTAGCCAATAAGATTCTGTCTGTTGATCCTATAAAAAAAGGTCACACGTCCTGTGTCTGTGACTTCTGCTTATATTCTCAGCATGTAAAGTGTCATCCATTTGTATCGATACATCTGAAATAAATTGTCCACTTATCAATACATCTGGAGTTTGACTGATCACAGGAGAATAAGAATCCTAACATGTTCCATACTTTATCTGATATTATCCCTTGCTAATAAAAACCCTGGGGCACCCTTTTCTGCTTTTTCTAATTTATATCCGAGGAGTGAATACCTCCTCTCAAAAAAAACAAAAGGAAGCAGCCAATTCCTTTAGGTATAACACCAACTTCCTTAGTGTGACATCATATGCTGTTTACATCTTATATGCTCATAATTAAAAAAAAAAAAAAAACTATTACAAAGAATGATACATACATTACTAAAAAAATTAGAATTACTAAAAATTAAATTTAACAGAAATATTTTAATCATTTGTCAAGTATCTTTTGTCCTGTCTCTGGTCTCCAGTATTACATTTTATTTTTATATTTATTCTTTTATTTTCATTTGCATATTTATTTTTATTTGTTATTATTTTTGGGTAATTATTGTAAATTTAAAAAATTTGATTATAAAAATGATTACATATTTGTTAATTATTCCATTTCTAGTTCATCATATGTTTTTTTTTTTTTTTTTAGTAATATAATAATATTTTTTTTTCACAATCAAAGGTTTATTAAAGCTTGTGATGTTACATTAACTGCATTCAATACAATTTGAAAAACAAAACAGTTATCTAGAATTTAAAGGAATTACATTTAGTATCTGTTGCTTGCGGGTGAAGTTTCGTCATATGGCTGAGTTAGTAACTTTTGAAGTTTATGAATATATTTATATACTTTTTTCAGGGAAGGAAATGATTGAGGTAGAGGGGGGGGGATAGGAATAAAGGGAACAGAGGAGGGGGATGGGGGGGAGGGGAGTTAGGTAGGGAAGAAGGAGGGAAGGGAGAAAGGGGCAGGAATGAGGAGTACTGTAGTAAATAATAATAATCTCACTAAAATGAAAGGCAGTATTTGAAAATTGAGACAATTAAGTACATAAGATGATATAATCATTAACCGACATTCAAGGAAGGCTTAAGTAATGTTGAAGCATAATATGGTAAAGAACATTCTTGTAATGGAGCAGCAATCTGTTTCTTAAGAGGTATTAGTGAGTGAGTTAAAAACAGAAGAGTGAACAAATAATAACCATGGTTGCCAGGTACGATTGAAATTTGTGCTATTTTCTTTCTTCATAGCGGCGATCTCTTCCATCTTGTATATGTAATTTATTCTTTCTAACCAAGCTTTAATGTGTGCAATGTGTGTGGTCTTCCAATGAAGGGGTATAAGTGTTTTAGCAGCTAGTAGTAGATGCCTAGAGAGGGACTTTTTGTATCTGCTTATGGAGAGTTTCTTTACGTTTATTAGGCAAGTGGCAGCATTAAATTCAATTTTAGAATCTGTTATGAATTTAGTCCATTTTATTACTGTTTCCCAGAAAACATGTAGTGGTGGGCATTCCCACCATATGTGTAGGAAGTTACCAACGTCTGCCCCGCAACGCCAGCAGGTGTCTGAGGTGGTAGGGGACCATCTCCTGGCTTTATGTGGTGTGATATACCATTGGGTGAGTATTTTGTAAGAGATCTCCTGATATTTAGTGCTTAAAGAGCATTTATGAGTCATTATACAGGCATTCTCCCATTGTTTAGAGGAAATCTTAGTTTTTAAATCTTTTTCCCACTTTTCTTTGTGTTTTGAGTCATCTGTGTGCTGTTTTTGATTTAACCAGCAATAAGCTAGAGAAGTGGTATTAGTTACTGGTGATCTTTCAAAGCATAGTTTTTCTAGAGGGAGTAATGGTAAGCTGTAAAATGATCTGTGTTTGCTATTTAACAGGAAGCTTTTGAGTTGCATATAGAGCCACAAGCCAGGAGGTGATCCCTCCCACTCTGTCTCAAGTATGTCCAGGGGTTTGATCTTAGAGTTTACCAGGCATTGGGAGGCTGTGCGAGTCGGCATGTTCCTCAGGTGTAGACCTGGAATAAAGTCGGGGTTGTTGGTAACAGGAGTCAGTGGACCGGGAATTGAGGCTAAATTATGAGTACGAGCTACCTTATGCCAAATTTCAAGTGTGTTTGCGATTAGGGGATGTTTTATAGTCTTATCTGTTTTAGAATGTATGGACCATGGATAAAAGGTTAGGTTGAAGGGGCTTAGAGCTTGTTCAAGTTGGATCCAGTCTTTATTTGAGCTATGGCAGTGCCAGTCAATGATTCTCGTGATGTGGGATGCTTGATGGTATTTTTTAAAATTTGGGAGTCCTATTCCTCCTCTATATTTGGGTAGATAGTAAGTTGAGATTTATCCTGGGTTTTCTGTCAGCCCACAGAAAGCGTCTTTGTGTTCTGAGGAGGTTGGTGAAAAAGGTTTCGGGAATTTTGATGGGGAGTGTATTGAAAAGATAAAGTAATCTCCGTAAAATTGTCATTTTTAGAATTGAAGCTCTGCCGAACCAGGAGAAAGGTTTGGTTGACCATTTTTGGAGGTCTCTATTCAATGAGGTGAGAAGGGGTTTGTAGTTATAAGAATATAGAGAGTCTATATTGTTGGTTAGATTTATCCCTAGATATTTCAAAGTATTTTGTTCCCATTTATAATTGTGATTGTCTTTCATCAATTTGAGTTGATCTGTTGGTAAATTAATGTTCAGTGCTTCAGACTTGGATTTATTAATTTTGAAATTGGAAATAAAGCCAAAAATTTCGAGGTATTTCTCAAGATTTGGGATAGAGATATGTGGGTGTGTCAAGAAAAATAAGAGATCATCCGCGTAGGCGGCAATTTTATATTCTCTGTCTCCTACCCTAAAACCTTTGATGTCCGCAGATAATTTCATTGTTTTTATTAGGGGTTCTAAAGAGATGATAAAAAGAAGGGGCGAAAGGGGGCAGCATTGTCGAGTCCCGTTCCGAATTTTAATTGGGTCTGAGAGAATATTGTTGACTTTGATTTTAGCTTGGGGGTTTCGATAGAGTGCTGAGATCCATGAGAGCATACTCTCATTTAGTCCAATATGGGAGCAAGTAGACATCATATAATCCCATGAAACTCTATCGAAAGCCTTCTCGGCGTCTGTGGAAAAAAGGAGTCCTTTTGTCTTAGAGTTGTGGGCATGGTGAATTAAATTAAGTGCTTTGGTTGTATTACCGCGTGCTTCTCTACCTGGCATGAAACCTACTTGTACTGGACCTATGATCTTTGAAAGAAGGGGTTTCATTCTATTTGCCAGTATCTTGGCCAAGATTTTTAAACCTATGTTTAGTAAAGATATAGGTCTGTAGTTGGCACAGTCTGTATGGTCTTTGTTAGGTTTGGGAATTACTGCGATATGGGCCATGAGGAACGAGTCGTGGTCATGGTTATGTTTTGCCAGGTAATTGAAAGCTGAAATAAGGGGTTTAGTTAAAGTGTGTGTGTATGTTTTGTAATAATGTGAGGTGAAGCCATCTCTGCCTGGACTTTTCCCTGTCTTAAGATTTTTATTAGCTTCTAGTAACTCATTTGTGGAGATAGGTTCCTCTAGTTTATTTATGTCGACTTGGGGTAGCGAGGGTATTTTGCTGTCTTTCAAAAATTGATGTATCATTTCTTGTTTCGTCATGGTTAAATGTGGGGGTTTATGTAATTCAGGAAGGTTGTATAGTTTTGAGTAAAATTTATGAAAAAGGTCTGCTATATCGGTAGGTTTATGTCTGAGTATTCCGTCTTTGTCTCGTATGGCATGTACCTTTCCCGCTTGTGTCAGATCTTTGAGAGCTTTGGCTAGTAGTTTCCCACTTTTGTCCCCATATTCAAAATGTATGCTTTTTTTTTAAGAAAAGTGCTTTTTTGATCTTCAGGTCTAGTAAAGATTTTAGGGAGTTCCTACAACGGATCAATTCTTCCTCTGTTGAGATTAAGAGGGATTGTTTGTGAAGGGTTTCTAATTTTGCTATTTGTGAGGTCAGTTTGGAAATTTCTTTTTCTTTTTCTCTTTTTAATCTAGAACCCCATTTCATTAGATGACCTCTTATAACGCTTTTGTGAGCTTCCCAATTAGTCAAAGGGTTGGTGTCTGTGTCTAGGTTATTCCTGAAGTAATCAGTCAAAGTGTCCTGTATTTCTTCTTTCACTCTGTGGTCAGTTAGGAGTGATGCATTAAGTCTCCAATTAAAGGTCGTTTGTTGGGGTTAGTCAAGTCGCATAGATATAGCCGTGGGGGCATGGTCTGAAAGAGCGACTATGCCTATCTCTGCTGCTTCTAGTTTGTTTAGATCTCTCTGTGAAACGAAAATTAAGTCAATCTGGGAATATCGTTTGTGCGGGATTGAGAAAAAGGTGTAGTCTCTTTCAGTTGTGTAGTCTCTTTCTCCACGTGTCTACTAGTGATAAGGAATTTAAGAGTAATTTAAGGCGTCTGAGGATTCTGTATGTTAGAATGGTGTGGCCTGTTGATGTTTCTTTTTGGGGGGAGAGGGGAACATTGCAGTCTCCACCCAAGATGATGCATCCCTCAGCAAACCATTTTAGTTTGTCTATGATTTTGCGACAAAATGGGATGTGGGTTGTGTTTGGGAAATATACATTAGCTAATGTGACGGGTGATCCAGCCCATTCTCTTTTAAGGAAAAGATAGAGTCCTTCTGGGTCTATGAGTTTTTGCTGTAGTTTGAAAGGGGAGTTTTTGTTAATGAGGATTGAGACTCCTTTTGTTTTAGCTAAAGGGTTAGTGGCGTGGTACATTTCTGTGAATATGTCTGTAAATTTGGGTATATGTTTGCTTTTAAAATGTGTTTCTTGTAAAAACACTATTGACGGCATAGTTTTTTTCAATTCTTTAAGCATTTTTGTTCTTTTTTCAGGTATATTCAGGGCGTTAACATTGTGGGAAATTAGAGTTGGTGCTTTTCCTAGGAATTTATATGCCATAATGTGAGTTATTGTATAATTTATGTGGAGATATTGAGGCAAGTGGTTTTTGTCTAATAATTATTGTTATGTGAGATGTTCTGGTCTCTTTTGGTGTACTCCAGGGGAGAGGAGGAGGAGAGACAAGGGAGGTAGGATAGATTTGGATGGATTGAAAAGGGGTGGTTGAGTGTGTGCTCAAATCTCACCTATGAGGTGAGGAGCTAATTAGTGACCTAGATATACTAGGCACTAATGTGTACTCTGAGGGGAAGGTGGAAGGCGCGTTAGTGTCGTTATATGTTATTTGTTATGTTTGTGAATTTGGTATTTGGGTCTGTCTCGTAGGATACTGCGAGGCCCGGGTATGTCAAAAAGATAGAATGATAGGTGAATTTTTGGCCGCTTATTATCATGTAAAAAGTATCGCTATCCGTAGACCGATCAACCACGAAGAGCGATAACCTGTCCAGATGCTAGAGAAGAGGATATAAGTCAGATACCTGTAAATATGGAAAAAACATACCGTTCATCCCGTCTGTTACATAGATTTTGCGATGTTCTGCATAGGATGGATAAGGCGGTTAACATGTAAAACATTTGAAAAAGAAAAGAACAAAAAAGAGAAATTAAAACCTTTCAAACCAATTAACATTGTGAAACCGTAACCCTGAGTATAGCAGGGTACTCTCTGTTCTAATCTAGTATAATATAATAACTTGAAGTGAGTTAGTGATCTAATCTATCCTTATGTTTAAGTAGGTCGAAAGATCAAAAACTCAGAAAGTACTAAATAAAGATTAGAACTTCTGTATTAGTACTCTATAGCTCAGGCTCTTGTAAGATATATGAAGTTATATCTGATTCATTCTGAAATCTGATGAAAAATGAGGGTTCTGTAAGCGAGTCCACTTGAAAGCTTCCTCTTGGATGCCCAGGTAAAGGTAAGTCCAGGCATGCGGGATCTCATAGTGTCCGGAATCCTTTTAATCTGGTGGTATTTGAAGTTCCTACAGCGAAAGGGTAGGTTGTTGTACATTGGCAGACATGCAGCTGCGTATCTGTGTACTCACTGCTTGGCTAGAAATGTCACAGGTGGGCCAAACACTCAAACTTCTGGCTATGGTTCATAATCTCAGGGTAAATGCTGGGTGTATTTCACCGCTTGTTTCTAGAAACTGAGAAAAACCAAGATGAAGAGGCCTGTTCAGTTGGTGACAATTTCGTGGTTGTGAGTGTGTATTTCTTGTAGGCATTTATAGCTCCTGTGAAAGAGAAGTTATTAGGTGTGGATTAATGTTGAGAGTCTGATTGTCATCCAGATAAATTCCCATATCAGATGTGTCCTTCAATAGAAGCGGATGTGGGTGGATTTCAATGATAGAGTCTGTTTCCATATCTGTATGTATAAGTTCTTACAGAATGGGTATATACAGTATGTGTCTCTTATTTCCTGGATCCCTGTTCATCTACATAAAACCTGCAGTTTTTGATAAGTGCAGGAAGCATGAAATATTTCCAGTGGGTATTGAGCTTTATGTATTCCCAGGAAGGAATCTTTAGAAGTGGGAATGTGATGTTAACTGTTGTGTAGGATTGCCCTCTAGTGGATGTTCAAAGAAGGAATCCTGCAGCAGTTTTAGTGCTTACAACTTTTGGTCAACATATTAGTGAGGATTTGAGGCAAAAGTAATGAAAGAAAAGTGAAAATTTCCTTTCTTTCCTTTTTTCCTCCAGGAGAAAAAATAGAGATAAAAAATGGTGTTTCTGGCGAAAGGGGATGAGCGGAAGATCAGTAGTCTGTCTTAGGTATAATCCAGGTAAATGTCACTATGGCTGATTTTTGTGTATGTCCAGTAAATCAGATTTATTTTAGTCTTTGACTTTTGGCACTTTTGGAGGAAGAAGGAGAGTCGTAACTGTTTCTGTTGGCATTTCTGTGTTTTTTTCCCTGGTGAGAGGGTGAATGAAACACATCTGATCCGCCGCAGGATGTAGGGTTGGTGATTTCAGGGGGTAGCAAAAACTCTGTGTACCAGTCAGGCAATGCTACTGGCGTAATTTGAAGGTTTTCACAAAATCTGTTCAGTTCATTGGGGGTTCTAAGTGTTTATTGTTTGCCCATGTATGAAGCTTGGAGAGCAAAAGGGAATTTCCATCTATAGTTTATGTTCCTTTCTTTTAGAAGCTCCAGGAGGGGTTTCAGTGCCCTTCTATTTTTCAATGTTATGGGTGATAGATCCTGGAACAATTGTATTGTGTTGTCATTAAACAAGATCTGGTCATTGGATCTTGCTTTTTGCAATACTTCTTCCTTTAAACCAAAATTGGGAAGACAGCATATAATGTCCCTGGGAGGATTATCATCAGGAGCTCTGGGTCTGAGAGCTCTGTGAGCTCTATCAAAATCTATGGGAGAGTGTTCAGGCCTATTTAGTAGGCCATTGAATATGAAGGTCAGTGCAGGCTTGATTTGATCTGGGTTAACAGCTTCTGGTATACCACGGACTCTTATGTTGTGCCTTCTTCCTCTGTTGTCTAAATCTTCTAAGTGTCTGTTCATATCGATTAGGTGCTGGTTATGTGCATTGGTAATGTCATCTCGTCTGGACAGTGTTTGTCTCTCCTCCTCCCAGCACGCTCAGACACAGCCATTTGTTCAGAAAGTTTTAATAGCTCCGTTTTAATGTCAGTTATAGCTGATGTAAATGATATTTTGATATCTGCAGCTATGTCGGTCATGCTAGCATAGGTCAGAGGTTTTTCTTTATCAAAATTACCTGCAGAGTCTTCAGATGCTGGCAGGGACAACTCGTCATCCTCTATGTCTTCCTCCATGCTGTGTCTGCGTGTCGGCGCCATCTTAGCAGATCTCCCACCTCCGCTGTATCTGTATTTGCTGAGGTTTCCTGGGGAGATTTTCTTTTTGGGGGTGATCAGAGAGCGGAGAGTGTGTCCGTGTGTCGCCCTCCTTATCTGTGTGGACATATTCGTTTTAGGAGCGGCGGTAATCGGGACCCGGGCCTCACAGCCTCCCGGAGCTCAGTCATGATGCGACCGTCCACATTGCGCGCCAAGCCACGCCCCCCCAATATATTAATATATGTATAATTCTTTGTAATAAAGAGTTTAAATTTTGAGCATATAAGATGTAAACAGGATAAGTCACACTAAGGACGTTGGTGCTGTTACACCTAAAGGAATTGGCTGCTTCCTATTGTTTATGAGGAAAGGTATTCATTCCTTGGATATAAATAAGATCATTTAAACCGTGATGTCCTTGATGATGCCCTGAAGGGGCGAAACGCGACATACTTTCGGTTTTGCAACCATTGATGCAACTTCCATCCTCTGTGGAAGGACGCCGATCAGTGGCACACCCAGAGTCCTGCACTGATGCCTCTTTGATCAGCCTTTTTGTAGCACTTAAGTTGCGCAATTTTCACATTACAAACAGTACTTCACTATCAGTTACTTCTCTATCTCCCGCACATGAGTATGATTGATCTTGAATATCCAGAAACTTCTAAGGAATCCATTTGTCGTATACCAGATCTTATAGATCAAAGCGCTCCTGACCCCAGACTGCAAAGCTGTGGGTCCATGCAATTTGATAAGTAGGGTCACATATGGGGTGTCTGGAACACACCGGCAATATTTTTGGAGCACCAGCAATATTCTTGGAGCACTCATGCACTTTTGGAGCATTTAACACTTTATATACAGTTTATGTCCATTGTTTGATGTTTTTGTTCACCATTGTATAGGGCAGTGTTTCTCAACTCCAGTCCTCAAGGCGCCCCAACAGGTCATGTTTTCAGGATTTCCCTTAGATGAAACGGCTGTGGTAATTACTTAGGCAGTGAAACTGATCAAATCACCTGTGCAAAATAATGGAGAGCCTGAAAACATGACCTGTTGGGGCGCCTTGAGGACTGGAGTTGAGAAACACTGGTATAGGGTTATATCTTTATAGTGGTTATGCAATTCACTTGCACCTTTAGTAAGCTGTATAGTTACATTCTGCAAGCACTGTTTATATTCATCTATTCATACTTTGAGGTCTTACCACCTTTTGTGACAGCTGCTGTAGCGGTTTAATTCTATTTCAAATTTTTCCTTAACTTTTGACACACATCAGCAATTTGTGTGGTTTGCACTGTATCCTGTGAGCGCTGTTTACATTTATCTTTTCATGCTGAATAAACTAAATTATTAATCTATCTTAATCTTTACATAGATTTTTACTCCAAAAGTATTTCATTAAACTTTTATAAAAATAAAATCTACTTTTAAATTAAAAACACTTTTTTTAATCATTGATTTTTATTCACCCTGATTGATCGATTCATTCATTCAAAAAGGGGGGGAGTTTGGGACTTTAAATTTTATATTATATATTATATTATATTAATATTATATTATATGTACCTCCATCCCGAGTACGATGCGGGACTTTAAATGAGGCAATTGACTTGTGGAGGTAGAGTGGTTGGTAAACATTATTTATTTGTAACAATAATATAAAACAGATTAAAAAAAGTATTTTCGTATATCTGCACATACACATGGCATAAGCGTAATAGATACATATGTGTCAACTTGGTAGCACATAAGAAATAGTAGCTAATAATAGAGTATAATACAAGGTATTTCCTATTAACAGGCATTGGTAACCCATATGCAACAAAGCTGCTATAAGATAGATGCACATACACATGAGTGGTTACATACTATGAATTTTAAATGTATAAAAGATATATATGGGCCAGTGAATAGGTAGTAAGCCAGGCTTGACTGAGCACCCCATGGAAACTCGACGCGTTTCATGGCTATCTGCCATTCATCAGGAGTTGAATACAGAAGTAAAAGGTCAGCTATAACACTATACTTGCCTGGCAGCGAGGAAGATGGGACCCCAAATGTCTGTTCTGGAGCTGAGGCAAGGGACCCCACCCCAGCCAGGAAAACACCCACATGGTATGCTTGACTGCCACAACACAATCCACATGTGTGGGGAGGATTGCAAATATGGAGTTCTTACGTGTACGTGTATCCAGTAAATGGGCTGTGTGTGTTGCCTCCCTGGTGTCAAACACATAGTGAAATGGGCATTCTTTCATTCATGTCATTTCCACCCCACCCCCACCCCCCAGGAGTACCAGAATTCTGCTGGTATGCAAGTTTTGCGCCAAACTGCAGGATGTCCTCTCGGTGCATCTCGGGCGAGTGTGCAGGATAAATGCTAGTAAAGATGAGATCAAGAGGCTTGTGGAGGAGGCGCAGTCCAACATGCGGCAACTGGTTGGGAACCTCAGCATTGTCCAGTATGCCGATCTCGACCATGCTAGCAGTTCTAGCACATCGCAGGAGTTTTTGGCACACTATCTTGAGTCCAAGGGAAGTGTCATACTTCAACCTGCAGGAAGACATCGGTAAGTGGTCTAAATTTTAACTGGTTATAACATTTTAACCTGTGACCCTATAATGGCCTAAAAAGTAAACGTTGAGCCTCTCATTTTTTGACACCAATGTGGGAGTACCTGATTAACTTTGGTGATAAGGGCCCCCAATCTTGAGCTATGCTAAAGGCGCTGCAGCTTGAAGTTATAATGAATCCGTTCAGGTCCAAACGGGCAGTAACCTACCTCAACTAATTACTAATTGTTTTTACATTACAGCTATGGATGGTGCATGGATCTTTCTGTACTGATATACTATTTGTATCCTAAGAAATTTGTTAAACTTTTTAATAAAAACATTTTTGCAAACAAAAAGTACACCTCTCCTAAACTATATTCTGGATCTCAAGTTCCAGTGGAGGAAGTCCAGGAAGATCCCATCGGAGGGGATGAAGCTCTGGAAGGAAGGAAACATCCAGGGTAAGCTTGCTGTGGTTAAAGAGGAAGTTCTATCTGTGCAAATAAAAATTAAAGTCAGAAACTACAAATAATGTAGCTGCTGACTTTTAATAGGACACTTGCCTGTCCAGGGATCCAGCACTGTCCTCATCCTGGCTAGTTCTTCACTAGCCTACAGGTTCCTGGCACCCCAACTGTTGGCAGCCACTTATGCAGCTTTTGACTTCAAATCCAGCTGTCCACTGCGCATGCAGGAGCTGCGCTTTGTGAGTGGTCCCGCAGTCTTCTGGAACCTGTGACGTGTCCTAGAAGACTGCAGGGAGAGTGGAGGGGAAGGAGCACTTCTTTACTGTCAATAATGGGTACCTGTCATCCCCCCCCCCAAAAAAAAAAAAAAGAATGCCAAATATGGGAGAGGAGGGCTCCAAAGCAAAATGTCCCCTTTTGGGTGGCATTCCACTCTAAGGAGAGATAAATATAAAAGTCAGTTTTTACACAACATTTTTATTGTCGTATCATGCTTTGTAGCTGGTTAAACTATATTTGCTTAGGGTTACTTGCATTTTTATATTATCTGTTTAGTTTGGTGGAGTCCACTTTGTAGAGAATTTAGAATTTTTGTCTATGTAGTTTGTGTCACTTCTGGAATTTGTCAGATTTGAGGCATTTGAACATGCCTTTTTAAATGAAAGTAGAATAAAAACACAAATTTAAAAGTTGCAATCATAGCCTATATTTTCTGTTTTGAGTGGAAACTAAGTTGTTGATCATTTTGAATTTTACTGCATCAAAGAGTCTGACCGTTTTAAAGATGCCTACAGTAGGAGGAAATCTAAATTGTTTTTGCTTGGATTACAGAGCTCAAGGTCTGGCAGAGGTAGTCGAGGACGATCCCACCGGAGGGGATGAAGCGGCGGTAGAAGGAAGAAGACAACCGGGGTAGGCCAATACACCACTTCAATATGGCCCTGTAAATGTTAGTTTTGGGTAGATCCCAAGAGATTGTTGTGTGTTTTTATTTTTTTTTATTATTTACTGTTTCTTTAATGTAGTTGATCATTTGTATCATAGTCACAGAATGGTATTTTCATGTTTCGGCAAAACGTATATCACCCATTTTGGGTGGAGTCTTCCATATTTGTTTGGACCCATGTAATTTTATTTGAACCATCTTGGAGTCCAGATGGAGAACAGATATATGTCAAAAATTAGAGAAAATTTTCAGATGTCCCAATGTATAGGCTGTAGAATAAAGTTTATACTATTTTGTGTAAATGATAATAAGTGTAACTGGCTATAAAGCATAACGAAAAAAATCTTTACAAGGTCATATCTTATCCAGAGTGTTATTGTATTTTTAACCTATATTTTGTAGCCTGTCCATTTGGGTGGAGCCCCGTTTGCTGGGATCTTAGTAAATTTCAATCCGTCTTCGAGTCCAGATATTATAGACTCAAAAAGGTAGAGAAAATGTCAAAAACTCCCAAAAGGAGGACTCCACTCAAATCTAATTGAGGTTTTGTCCAAAAATGCAGCACTGGACTCCATGGGGTGAGGGATTTCTTAAGTGTCAGTAGCTACTGTACATGTAGCCAATTTGATTTTAATTTTCAAACCCTGGGTGAAGGTATATTTCTAGGGCTAGACATACATTAAAAAAAGGTTTTTTCTTTCCTTGTCAAAAGATTTTATTGAATATATAACAATCAGCAAAACTTATATGTTGAATAATCACATATGAACAGAGTCTAATTTTGCTATTACATAGGAAAATTACAAATAAGTAGAGAAAAAAAAAAAAAATAATAAAAATAAATAAATAAACAAGAGAAAACAAATCATATGTAAAGATTACATTGTACATATAAGGGAATTAGTGTGTGGAGTTTGATGACTGTATGTCATTGCTGAATTAATAAGCTAATCTAAAGCTAAAGATTTAAGATATACAATGAGAGCAATTCATTACATTATAAAAATAACATTTAACTTAAATAGTACGATGTTCACAGGCAATTAAAAAAAAAAAAAAAAAAAGAAAAGAGGGGGGTAGGGGACAGAGAAGAAGAGAGTAGGGATAAACAGGAATATAGAGGAAGAGAGAGAAGAGGGGGAGAAGGAGTTCACCAGATTGGTCCGAGAGCCATATGGAGATGAGTAAAGACTAAGATCAGTTAATTTTAACCACTACCATGGCAATAGGACTTTTTCATCCATAGATGATGCAGTGAAAAATTTAATCCATGGGTTCCATATTTTCTCAAATTTTGGTATAAGATTATTTTCTATAGCAGCCATTTTAGAGTGAATCATGAAATTATTCATTCTATTTTTAGTCTCAACCACTCCTAGTAAAGGGGATTTCCAGGCTTTCGCAATTGTTTGTCTAGCGGCTGTCAGTAGCTGGATCAACAGCTTGAATTGTATATGTGTTAGGTATACCGGTTTTAAGTTGAGCAAAGCCATGGTGGAATCAGGGTGAATTTTAAATTTGAACATTTCAGAGGCTATGCCAAAAATTTTTTCCCAAAAGATCTGGGCTACCGGGCAGGTCCACCAGACATGCAAATGTGTGCCCAGGTCTGGGCAGCCACGAAAGCAAAGAGCTGAGTAAGTTGGAACATATTTTGCAATTCTAGAAGGTACTAAGTACCAACGAGTCAGAACTTTGTAGTTTGTTTCCATTGCTAAAATATTATCAGAAGATGTTTTAGTGGCCTGCCAGATACTTGACCATTCCATATCCTCAAGAGTTCGCCCTAGGTCCTCCTCCCATTTCTGAACATAGGATGGTTTATCTAAATTAATATTAGTCAGTAAATGAGAGTAGATAGAAGAAATTTGTTTCTTGGCATGTGGATCTTTTAGGCAAGTGGATTCAAATTTAGTAAATTGGTGTAAAGGAGTGTTTGTATTTGTGAAAGGTGTGAAAAAATTTTTGATCTGAAGGTATCGGAATGTTTCTGATTGAGGTAATCCAACTGTTTCACATAATTCTGGAAATGGGATAATGTTGGAAGGTGTGACGAGTTTATGTAGTCTCGATATTTCCATAGAGTCCCATATTTTAAATGATTTAGGGAAAACCCATGCTGGGTAAAAGGCCGGGTTTTTGAGGAAGGAGAGGAGGGGGTTATGAGGAGACTGAAACTGATGCTTAATTTTAAGCTTGTCCCAAAGGGTTATACTGTGCTTTGTGATGGAAAAAATGTTTTTTCTTTCAATCAAACAGGAATCTACCTAATAGATTGCTAAAATGTTTTCTCCCCAAAACCACAAGGATTCCCTTGGTCTGCAAGATCTGCTTGAAGATGCAAGACACGCTTTTAACACACCTGAGAAGAGTTTGCAGGAAGGATGTGGACAAGGCTGAGATAAAGGAACTGTTGAGGAGGCCCAGTCGAAGATGCGCCATGTGATCAGATGGCTTAGTATCGCATACGAAGACCTGGAGCATCCAAGTTTGATCAGGCCTTGTCAGTTTTGCGTTAGTTTTCTTGAGGCCAGGGGAAGCATTGTCCTTACCGAGTAAGGAAGACAACGGTACGTATTAAACATAGCTTTATTTAAAGAACATTTTGTAATACTGTAAAACTACATAGACTCATTCATGGCTCTCCTATAGATCGGATACTGTAATGCATCTTCTCTATTCATGTCCCTGATGTACAAACATTTATTGTACTTCCTCTTACCCATCCTCCAGCACATCCACTCGTCGGAGCCTAGAAAAGGCAGGACTATACAAACAGAATTCGGTGGATTCTCCTTTGGTCAGAGGATTTCAAAAGTACTTGGATACATCTGAATCAAAGAAATTCATCAGACGGTTTTGCACAGAGCAGTCTTGATGCTCTTCTCAGGTTCCCCTGATGCTTGTGGCTCCCTCCATCACTGAGTGCCCACCATGGCAAGCTGTTTGCTATGGGGACACTTGTACAGACTCAATTCCAAGCCAGCTCTGTGTGTCCATAGATACAGCACATGGCTGGGCACCATCCTGCTCCTCAGTGGCTGATTGACTGCAGCCAGAGCCAAAACTTTCCCACTTCTGTCACTGAGCCTAAAAGAAGGGAGAGAGCCAATGTGCACAGCGCTGGATCTAGATAGGGCTCAAGTAATTTTAGGAGTGGCTGGGGAGAGCTACACTCGTGCTTTTTACTTCAACGCAGAGAAAGCATTATGGTGAAAACAAAATTCAGCCTTTAGAAACACTTTAAGATGCTGATTTCTTCTCTGTTTCCGGTGAACTTTGTGACCCGATACCTTTGCTTCGTGGACAACAAGCAGGTTTCTTTGAAGTGTATCAACCAGCCAGACAGGACCATCGAGATCTTTATGCAACTGGAAGCATCTGGAGTCAGTAAATCCACCGCGCTCAACTATTTGGACAGCATTCAGATGTTCGAAAGGCACATATCCTCGGAACCAAGATGCCTGGAGGATCCTTCTTCCAAACCAGCCTCATCAAGATTCATTAAAAAAATTGGAGGGGGAAAGTGGGACTTTAAATGAGGCACATATGCCGTGTGCCTCCATCCCTATAATATATGGAAAAAGAAGGGAAGGTGGGACTTTGAATGAGATGGATGACTTTGTGGAGGCGAGTTGGATGAGTACAAATTTTATTGGTAAAACATTAAATGCAATAGAATATGGCAATGGATAAAAGTCACATATACAATAAGTATGCCGATTCATATTGAATCCACCCACACAAAACATACAAGCATGGCATGGGTGAAAGATTACATGGGTATAATAATTACAAAACAATTGAATGTTATATTGCATAGGATGAGTTCATATATATACATAACACATAGAGAACAGCACCAGCAGCGACAATGTGAATATAAAAAATAAATATATAAGACCGTAGTAAATAAATAAATAGGAATGTCCAAATTAATAATCTGCTGCAGACCAGGATTTGATATGTCCATTACAGACATAAATCAGCATCACGTATGCCCGACGCGTTTCGTGTAGAGACACTCTTCAGGGGCAGATGCTTAGGTATGTCTGCAGAGTGTAAAGAATAAAATAAATAATAACATTAGTCTATTTCTGATAGTTAGTATAGAGGAAAGGCAAATTTTGCCCATCCTAAGTACTCACAAAAAAATTCCAATGTGGTGAGGTGCTGCGATCATGTAATCAGGGTCCCCAGAATAGTCTTCCCCGGGAGCTGAGGTACTTGTAGCCGCGCGCAGCAGAGCACCCATAGCAGAACCTCCCGATGGTCCATGACACAAAAGCTGGTGCATGAATGAAAGACCAGGGTAACCCCAAATGGTAGCCTGGAGTGATCTAAATGAAAAAGTATACATGGGACTATGTAAATGAGTGAACAAAAATTAAATGAAAAATATGTGAAAAAGGAATAAAAATGAGTGTGAATAGAGTGGACAACGTGATCGTGAAATGACATGACAAAAAGGGATCTAAAGATAAAAAATAGTGATAAAATAGGGAAACAAAAAAGAAGCGGTGAAAAGGCCAACAAATGCAAAAACAAGGATGGCGTGGAGGGATGTGTGTAGACCTAGTGAATAACTTACGTGAGGACAAAGCTTGTACCTAGAGTGAAGTGCTGGGCTGCAGTGAAATGACTGGAAAGTGTGGCAGCAAAAGTTGTGTCAGGGGAGGCCGTTTATAGGAGCCCCACACGTGCACGCCGGCAAGTATCAGCGTCACGCTGGCGCGACATAGGCTGGGAGGGGCTCCAGCGGCGGCGGTAATCACCGCCCTCCGCAGGAGCCTGATTCCCCGCCAAAGCGGCTCAGATGAAAAGTCACATGCGTTACGTGCTGGCGTCAAGCATGACGTCACACTTAGAGCAGGATGCGTGGCGCCGATGCTCTGTAAGCGCCCGCCCACTACCCCGTTAACCCCCGCCCATACTGGGCGGGAGGGGGAGGGGGGGGCACGTAGCATCACAGCTCCCGGGTGTGGACCAAAATGGGGGACCCCGAGTAGCCGAGGCAGCAGAACACCGACAGTGGAGTGGCGCGATGGTGCTGTGTAGTAGCAGGGATACCACATTGTGTACCCTGTGCAAGAACCAGGGTAAGGTGACATTGCCACCCGGGATCTGCAAGCCTCTCACTTGGGCGGCAGGGGAACACTGCTTATCCAGTCACCACATCTCCATCCCTATTTGGTTTACAAAAAAAATTGGAGGGGGAAAGTGGGACTTTAAATGAGGCACATATGCCGTGTGCCTCCATCCCTATAATATATGGAAAAAGAAGGGAAGGTGGGACTTTGAATGAGGGGTTACGGGGTAGTGGGCGGGCGCTTACAGAGCATCGGCGCCACGCATCCTGCTCTACGTGTGACGTCATGCTTGACGCCAGCACGTAACGCATGTGACTTTTCATCTGAGCCGCTTTGGCGGGGAATCAGGCTCCTGCGGAGGGCGGTGATTACCGCCGCCGCTGGAGCCCCTCCCAGCCTATGTCGCGCCAGCGTGACGCTGATACTTGCCGGCGTGCACGTGTGGGGCTCCTATAAACGGCCTCCCCTGACACAACTTTTGCTGCCACACTTTCCAGTCGTTTCACTGCAGCCCAGCACTTCACTCTAGGTACAAGCTTTGTCCTCACGTAAGTTATTCACTAGGTCTACACACATCCCTCCACGCCATCCTTGTTTTTGCATTTGTTGGCCTTTTCACCGCTTCTTTTTTGTTTCCCTATTTTATCACTATTTTTTATCTTTAGATCCCTTTTTGTCATGTCATTTCACGATCACATTGTCCACTCTATTCACACTCATTTTTATTCCTTTTTCACATATTTTTCATTTAATTTTTGTTCACTCATTTACATAGTCCCATGTATACTTTTTCATTTAGATCACTCCAGGCTACCATTTGGGGTTACCCTGGTCTTTCATTCATGCACCAGCTTTTGTGTCATGGACCATCGGGAGGTTCTGCTATGGGCGCTCTGCTGCGCGCGGCTACAAGTACCTCAGCTCCCGGGGAAGACTATTCTGGGGACCCTGATTGCATGATCGCAGCACCTCACCGCATTGGACTTTTTTGTGAGTACTTAGGATGGGCAAAATTTGCCTTTCCTCTATACTAACTATCAGAAATAGACTAATGTTATTATTTATTTTATTCTTTACACTCTGCAGACATACCTAAGCATCTTCCCCTGAAGAGTGTCTCTACACGAAACGCGTCGGGCATACGTGATGCTGATTTATGTCTGTAATGGACATATCAAATCCTGGTCTGCAGCAGATTATTAATTTGGACATTCCTATTTATTTATTTACTACGGTCTTATATATTTATTTTTTATATTCACATTGTCGCTGCTGGTGCTGTTCTCTATGTGTTATGTATATATATGAACTCATCCTATGCAATATAACATTCAATTGTTTTGTAATTATTATACCCATGTAATCTTTCACCCATGCCATGCTTGTATGTTTTGTGTGGGTGGATTCAATATGAATCGGCATACTTATTGTACATGTGGCTTTTATCCATTGCCATATTCTATTGCATTTAATGTTTTACCAATAAAATTTGTACTCATCCAACTCGCCTCCACAAAGTCATCCATCTCATTCAAAGTCCCACCTTCCCTTCTTTTTCCATATATTATAGGGATGGAGGCACACGGCATATGTGCCTCATTTAAAGTCCCACTTTCCCCCTCCAATTTTTTTTGTAAACCAAATAGGGATGGAGATGTGGTGACTGGATAAGCAGTGTTCCCCTGCCGCCCAAGTGAGAGGCTTGCAGATCCCGGGTGGCAATGTCACCTTACCCTGGTTCTTGCACAGGGTACACAATGCGGTATCCCTGCTACTACACAGCACCATCGCGCCACTCCACTGTCGGTGTTCTGCTGCCTCGGCTACTCGGGGTCCCCCATTTTGGTCCACACCCGGGAGCTGCGATGCTTTCTACGTGCCCCCCCTCCCCCTCCCGCCCAGTATGGGCGGGGGGTTACGGAGTAGTGGGCGGGCGCTTACAGAGCATCGGCGCCACGCATCCTGCTCTACGTGTGACGTCATGCTTGACGCCAGCACGTAACGCATGTGACTTTTCATCTGAGCCGCTTTGGCGGGGAATCAGGCTCCTGCGGAGGGCGGTGATTACTGCCGCCGCTGGAGCCCCTCCCAGCCTATGTCGCGCCAGCGTGACGCTGATACTTGCCGGCGTGCACGTGTGGGGCTCCTATAAACGGCCTCCCCTGACACAACTTTTGCTGCCACACTTTCCAGTCATTTCACTGCAGCCCAGCACTTCACTCTAGGTACAAGCTTTGTCCTCACGTAAGTTATTCACTAGGTCTACACACATCCCTCCACGCCATCCTTGTTTTTGCATTTGTTGGCCTTTTCACCGCTTCTTTTTTGTTTCCCTATTTTATCACTATTTTTTATCTTTAGATCCCTTTTTGTCATGTCATTTCACGATCACATTGTCCACTCTATTCACACTCATTTTTATTCCTTTTTCACATATTTTTCATTTAATTTTTGTTCACTCATTTACATAGTCCCATGTATACTTTTTCATTTAGATCACTCCAGGCTACCATTTGGGGTTACCCTGGTCTTTCATTCATGCACCAGCTTTTGTGTCATGGACCATCGGGAGGTTCTGCTATGGGCGCTCTGCTGCGCGCGGCTACAAGTACCTCAGCTCCCGGGGAAGACTATTCTGGGGACCCTGATTGCATGATCGCAGCACCTCACTGCATTGGACTTTTTTGTGAGTACTTAGGATGGGCAAAATTTGCCTTTCCTCTATACTAACTATCAGAAATAGACTAATGTTATTATTTATTTTATTCTTTACACTCTGCAGACATACCTAAGCATCTGCCCCTGAAGAGTGTCTCTACACGAAACGCGTCGGGCATACGTGATGCTGATTTATGTCTGTAATGGACATATCAAATCCTGGTCTGCAGCAGATTATTAATTTGGACATTCCTATTTATTTATTTACTACGGTCTTATATATTTATTTTTTATATTCACATTGTCGCTGCTGGTGCTGTTCTCTATATGTTATGTATATATATGAACTCATCCTATGCAATATAACATTCAATTGTTTTGTAATTATTATACCCATGTAATCTTTCACCCATGCCATGCTTGTATGTTTTGTGTGGGTGGATTCAATATGAATCGGCATACTTATTGTACATGTGGCTTTTATCCATTGCCATATTCTATTGCATTTAATGTTTTACCAATAAAATTTGTACTCATCCAACTCGCCTCCACAAAGTCATCCATCTCATTCAAAGTCCCACCTTCCCTTCTTTTTCCATCAAGATTCATTGACCTTCTGAATGACACCTGGAAAAAGATCAACAAGAAAGCCGCCAAGGGCAGAAAGGAAATGGGGTAGGCAATACTGATGGCAATAAAACATCGTATTGCATTTAGCCAATTTTTTTATGCATTTTATTTTGCTAAATATGCATGCAATATTTTTTTTTTCTCTTCCCCACAGACATTCGGCTCAGGTTCCAGAGGTGAGCCAAAGGATTATCTCTCTCGCAAAACCTCATTTTATTACACCGATAGGTAGTGTGAATGAAGGACTTGAGCTTGAAGACAGAGACCGGATGACCGTTTTTTACTACCTGAAAGAGCTACTGACATTGCAGCATCTTCAGAGACCAGCTGTCACTCAAAACATGACCGTGAGTGTTAATATGAGTCAATAGTGTTTTACACCAAATGTTGTAACAAGTGTCACAAAAAGATCTGTTTTGTTATCCTTCAACAGGTACATGAATCATCCACGTCGACGCAGAGGCTGTGGATGTAACCATCATCAAGGGGGACGTCGGAAGCTAGGAAGCTCCCTCGCAGATGGCTACGGTGGTCTTGGAAGGATCTGAGGAAATATGGTTCAACAACTATTTCCAAAAGATTCAACCTTTTTTGTTGAAGACCTTCAACAAAGGGGACCACTTCTTCGTCACCAGCGAGGGAGGGAAACGTCTGATTTCTGATGACCTCACTCAGTTCCATAAGAGGCAAGTAAAATATAAAGTTTGTCATGCAGCTATGCCGCTAATGTAAAATGACTATCGAAGGTACAACCATGTCAGGCCACAAACTAACACAAATCTCTCACCCTTTAGATTTAACCTTCCTGCAGTTACTTACCAGCAGGCAAGGAAGGCTTTTGAGCAGTGCGGTTTATCCCACTGCGATGACAAAGTGAAGGAGCTTCTGGAGGAGTGTTTTGGCAGTTCGAAGGAAGGTGAAGACGTTGAGGGCAAGATCGTGAAGAGTGCCGTGATGGTCAAGAGGATTCAGAAAGACTTGATGCCTTCTACCTCAGGGTAGGTTGTATATTGCTGATCAGAATCTAGAAAGTCACCAAGTAAAAATATTGATCATGTTACTGTTACCAACAACAATGTCTGTACAGAGTTGGGCTTTAAAACTTGTATTAAGGTAGTTATCAAGCCTAAACCTGAGCACTCATTTAATCCAGCGCTATGCACATCTACAGCTCTTCTCTCCCCTCACTCACTCTCTGCTCATAGGCTTTGCCGAGGCACTATTGTCAATCAAATCCAGAGATGGAGTGGGGGGGCAGGCTTCCCATGTGGGCACTGGACAGATGAGGAGCCAGGAATGCCAGTGGGGTACCCAAGGAGGTTTGGTAAGGAAAGTGGGAACCTGTATTTTTGTTCTGTTTTTTTTTTTCAATTTAACATTGACAAGCAATTTAATGGTTAAATACCGATTTTGATTTCTAGAGACCCAAGGACAAGACAGGATGAGGAAGCGATGCCAGTTGACGACAAGGAGGTGGCCTTCAGAAGAGTCCAAGATGCGTTTCCGGTGGGACCCGATGAGAAACCGCCAGGTTTGAAGGAACGCCGCATCTTTACTATGGAACACGAGGCGTACTGCTACAAGAGGTGGAGGCGACAGCAGTACGTGATGTGCATCAATGAATGCGTCAGTGAGTATTTTATATTTTCCCTAGCATCTATGAATTAAAGCGAAGTTCCACCCACTTTTGAGAGGTGGTCTTAAACTAAAGTCCACCCATCGTTTTTGGGGAGATATAGATTATATAATAAGATTATAATATATATAATACTCCACTGCCTGTTTATCTTAGTTATAATGGTGGCACCTGCACCCGATCCCATGGACTGATCAGCCTGGGGGGGGGGGTGACATCGCAGGCTCCCTGGATAGGTTCGTCCTTATTAAAAGTCAGCAGCTACAGTGTTTGTAGCTGCAGACTTAAAAAAAAAAGTGGCTGGAAATCTGCTTTAAGCATATTCTATTCTTGCATTATATTGTAATACACGGTCTTCTGCTTTCAGGACGTTTCAAGAGGAATCCTCCCAGGGAAGAGCAGGTAACAACAACTTTTGCTCAAACACAGGGATGAACGACGAACCAACCGAAGTTCATCCTGGAAAGCTGGAAACCCACCATGGACAGGGAGAAGGTTCAAGAAGAAGCGGACCTAGAAAGTCGCATCACCTCGCAAGACTGGAAGGGGCTTGCCATCGTAGAAGACCATGTGGGAAACACTGGTGAGACTGTCTTCGTGACATTACCCTTCAAGAAAGGCGAGGTGGTGTGTGACTACTATAGACCAATCGTATCACATGAAAGAGGAGAGGAGCTTGTGAACGCCATGGCAGCAGGTAAGACGGTGAGGTTGGCAAAACATGGTATCAGATTGACATGTGTGATCACCTGATAGTCATCGATTCTGCACAATACACTTCCCCCCCTGCTGTCAATCACAGCCAGCGAGAATGGAGCAGGGGTTTGGGAGATGAGCCATGCACTGTGTGTCTGTAGGCGTGCACGCGCAACACACACAGCTGTCTTGGGAGCGAGCATGCACAAGTGCCTCCATAGCAAGCGGCCCCAAGAGAAGGGGACCCAAGAGGAGGATCGGGTCTGCTCTGGGCAAAAACATTTCCCAGAGCAGGTAAGTATAACCTTTTTTTTGTTTTTGTTTTTTTAGAAAAGTGCTCTTTTGCAATCACTTTCAGGGGGTCAAATAAACCCAGTCAGTGTACCACCTGAGGGGGTTCAAGTGGTAAATATGGCCGTATAGTGAAGTTCAGTCTATTCAATTAAACCAGCACTTGGATAACAGTGGGGGTTTAAGAGTTGGTCATATAGACTATTCTATGGCACTGATTGATACAGGTTTTAACTTATTGGCAGAAAAACTGCATGTTTAAATATTTTTATATTTAATTTGTTCAACAGCATTTGTATTTTTTGTTTTATAGGTATAAGGATATTTTGCTATACGTGTATCCGTTACTAGTTACTGATTTTTCTGATTGAGAGATACATTTATTTATTTTTGTCTGTTTTTTATTATTAGCAGCATGGCACTTATTTATTTTATTTGGCAGGTGAGATGGGCTACCTTTTCTTTTTTGAGGACAGGAAGAACCATCAGAAGCTGTGTGTTGATATCAAGAACGTCCCGTGTCCCTGTCATCCCTCCCTACCAACAACTTTTGGGAGAAAGATCAACCACTCAAGAAAGCGACCAAACCTGAAGCCTCGGCTGAGTTACCGGAACAATGGCACCACCCCCGTTCTTCTGTTGCTGGCCAAAGAAGATCTTGCTGTTGGCACGGAGCTGAAGTTGGACTACGGGGTCACAAAGAGCTCCTTCGGGGGGTGGGGGTAGATGTTGATTGGTTAAATACATAAGAACCCAGCTGGCACCTGCCGTTATGCTACTGGTAGCAGGATGACCTCTAGCGCAAGTCATTTTTTCCCTTCTCCTAAATTGCCCTTCATCATCTATTCTCCAAACATTCCATTTTTTCTCCTCCATCCTCCTTCAACCTTGCTCATTTCTGTCCTACCAAAGTCTTCTCTTTACATCTTACCCTGCCTACTTTGACTTTTACCATTTCGACTCTTCCTCTCTTTCAGTCTCCCTCATTTGTCTTTTTGCTTGTTGGATTGACATGCATTTATAAAAACCTTTCATTGTATTTTTCCCTCTATTGCATCACTGGGAGCTGTGTATCGGTGTCACAATAAAAAGGAACCTTAACAAGTCTTTTGCTGGGTAACAGTTAACAGTGGACATCTGCGCAAGTGCTATACAGCCATTGATGTGACTTGAGCTTACCGATCATCAGGCAAAGGTGTTGATTTTTTATCAGGAGCAATGTTTTTCACAAGCCATAATATGACTCAGGCAACAGCCTGGATGAGACAGACTTGTGGGTTTGGCCGTTTAAGTGTTTAAAGCCTTGAGTCTCATTGTCATTTAAAAAACTCAAGAGGGGAGGCGCATGCGCAGCAGCTCCCAAGATGGCCGTGAGCATCTAGAGCTCCGCACCACCACGGCCCTTTAGACAGCCACTGGAGCAGACAGAGCGCCCCCCCGCACTCCACATGGGACTATCATTCGGGGGAACCACCCGGGAACACGTAGATGTCCACAGCGCCGGCGAGAGGAAGCCTCGCCTGCCAGATGACCGCCGTGGCTGGCCCGCACAGCTACACCAAGATGGCGGCCGATCCACATGGGGGACAGACGGAGGAGGAATACAGAGGAATCCATAGCAGACCAGGACTCAGTCCCTCCGTCCCCACCAGGTACCACACACCGCCCCCTGCAGCTAGCCCCCTCTCCTTCTTCTGCTGAATCCCTGCTGAGAAGACTGAGCTCAGAACTCCCTACAACCCCTATGCTGGATCCTAACACAGGCATGCTCCTCTGTGAGAGAGAGGCATGTGAAGCTACCCCTGCCCCTACTGACTTACTCTCCATGATGGAGGCCTTCTCACAAATGCTTTCTAGGAGCCTAGCACTGAATGCTGCACAGATCACCTTATCCTTTCACGCAGATTTACAGCACATAGGATTGATGTGATTGAGAAGAAAGCGGATTAATCTGTGGCCAGGATAAATCAAAATTCTGCCAGGCTCCAGGATGTGCAAGATCAACTAGAAAACGCATTCGCAAAGATCGAGTCGAGGCAATACAACTTTAGGATCAGGGGACTCGCCGAATCCAAAAAGGAAGTTCAATCAGCTGTTAAATCACTCATTAAAGGACTCATTGCGGATATTGCTGACCACCACCTGAAGCTGGACAGGGCGCACAGGACCCTGCAACCCCCACCGCACCGGTGGGCTCCCCAGAGACATTATTGTAAAACCCCATTTCTATTCAGTAAAGGAGCACGTGATGAAGAAATCTAGAGGTGCGGATACCCTCACCATACACGGTCACAAAGTCCAGATATTTGCTAACCTCTCTCCTTACACTGTGCAGTAAAGGAGATCGCTTAAACCACTGCTCTAGATCCTGATCAAAAAGGAAATCACCTACAGATTGTCATTCCCAATCCGCCTAAACTTCTCCTATCGGAACAAAGGCTACAGCTTCTCTTCCTTTGCGGAGGGGGAGCGTCTACTGCTACACCTTGGCCTACTCTCCCAGGACATCCCCCGCATCCAAACCAGCAAGGGACGCCCCTCATCAACGAAGAGTTTGCGGGAAGAATGTGGACAAGGCTGAGATAAAGGAACTTTTTGAGGAGGCCCGGTCGAAGATGCGCCATGTGATCAGATGGCTTAGTATCGCATACGAAGACCTGGAGCATCCAAGTTCGGTCAGGCCTTGTCAGCTTTGCGTAAGTTTTCTTGAGGCCAGGGGAAGCATTGTCCTTACCGAGTAAGGAAGACAGCGGTACGTATTAAACATAGCTTTATTTAAAAAACATTTTATAATACTGTAAAACTACATAGACTCATTCTGGGGTCTCCTATAGATTGGATACTGTAATGCATCTTCTCTATTCATATCCCTGATGTACAAACATTTATTGTACTTCCTCTCACCCATCCTCTAGCACATCCACTCGTCTGAGCCTAGAAAAGGCAGGACTATACAAACAGCATTCGGTGGATTCTCCTTTGGTCAGAGGATTTCAAAAGAACTTGGATACATCTGAATCAAAGGAATTCATCAGACGGGTTTGCACAGAGCAGTCTTGATCCTCTTCTCAGGTTCCCCGGATGCTTGTGGCTCCCTCCTTCACTGAGTGCCCACCATAGCAAGCTGTTTGCTATGGGGACACTTGTACAGACTCAATTCCAAGCCAGCTCTGTGTGTTCATAGATAAATCACATGGCTGGGCACCATCCTGCTCCTCAGTGGCTGATTGACTGCAGCCAGAGCCAAAACTTTCCCACTTCTGTCACTGAGCCTAAAAGAAGGGAGAGAGCCAATGTGCACAGCGCTGGATCTAGATAGGGCTCAGGTAATTTTAGGAGTGGCTGGGGAGAGCTACACTCGTGCTTTTTACTTCAACGCAGAGAAAGCATTATGGTGAAAACAAAATTCAGCCTTTAGAACCACTTTAAGATGCTGATTTCTTCTCCGTTTCCGGTGAACTTTGTGACCCGATACCTTTGCTTCGTGGACAACAAGCAGGTTTCTTTGAAGTGTATCAACCAGCCAGACAGGACCATCGAGATCTTTATGCAACTGGAAGCATCCGGAGTCAGTAAATCCACCACGCTCAACTATCTGGACAGCATTCAGACATTCGAAAGGCACATATCCTCGGAACCAAGATGCCTGGAGGATCCTTCTTCCAAACCAGCCGCATCAAGATTTCTTGACCTTCTGAATGACATCCAGAAAAGATCAACAAGAAAGCCGCCAAGGGCAGAAAGGAAATGGAAAATACTGATGGCAATAAAACATCGTATTGCCTTTAGCCAATTTTTTTATGCATTTTATTTTGCTAAATATGCATGCAATATTTTTTTTTTCTCTTCCCCACAGACATTCGGCTCAGGTTCCAAAGGTGAGCCAAAGGATTATCTCTCTCGCAAAACCTAATTTTATTACACCGATAGGTAGGGTGAATGAAGGACTTGAGCTTGAAGACAGAGACTGGATGACCGTTTTTTACTACCTGAAAGAGCTACTGACGTTGCAGCATCTTCAGAGACCAGCTGTCACTCAAAACATGACCGTGAGTGTTTATATGAGTCAATAGTGTTTTACACCAAATGTTGTAACAAGTGTCACAAAAAGATCTGTTTTGTTATCCTTCAACAGGTACATGAATCATCCACGTCGACGCAGAGGCTGTGGATGTAACCATCATCAAGGGGGACGTCGGAAACTCGGAAGCTCCCTCGCAGATGGCTACGGTGGTCTTGGAAGGATCTGAGGAAATATGGTTCAACAACTATTTCCAAAACATTCAACCTTTTTTGTTGAAGACCTTCAACAAAGGGGACCACTTCTTCGTCACCAGCGAGGGAGGGAAACGTCTGATTTCTGATGACCTCACTCAGTTCCATAAGAGGCAAGTAAAATATAAAGTTTGTCATGCAGCTATGCCACTAATGTAAAATGACTATCGAAGGTAACCAAAAACTTTTTTTTCAGTTGTACAACCATGTCAGGCCACAAACTAACACAAATCTCTCACCCTTTAGATTTAACCTTCCTGCAGTTACTTACCAGCAGGCAAGGAAGGCTTTTGAGCAGTGCGGTTTATCCCACTGCGATGACAAAGTGAAGGAGCTTCTGGAGGAATATTTTGGCAGTTCGAAGGAAGGTGAAGACGTTGAGGGCAAGATCGTGAAGAGTGCCGTGATGGTCAAGAGGATTCAGAAAGACTGGATGCCTTCTACCTCAGGGTAGGTTGTATATTGCTGATCAGAATCTAGAAAGTCACCAAGTAAAAATATTGATCATGTTACTGTTACCAACAAAAATGTCTGTACAGAGTTGGGCTTTAAAACTTGTATTAAGGTAGTTATCAAGCCTAAACCTGAGCACTCATTTAATCCAGCGCTGTGCACATCTACAGCTCTTCTCTCCCCTCACTCACTCTCTGCTCATAGGCTTTGCCGAGGCACTGTTGTCAATCAAATCCAGAGATGGAGTGGGGGGGCAGGCTTCCCATGTGGGCACTGGACAGATGAGGAGCCAGGAATGCCAGTGGGGTACCCAAGGAGGTTTGGTAAGGAAAGTGGGAACCTGTATTTTTGTTCTGTTTTTTTTTTTCAATTTAACATTGACAAGCAATTTAATGGTTAAATACCGATTTTGATTTCTAGAGACCCAAGGACAAGACAGGATGAGGAAGCGATGCCAGTTGACGACAAGGAGGTGGCCTTCAGAAGAGTCCAAAATGCGTTTCCGGTGGGACCCGATGAGAAACCGCCAGGTTTGAAGGAATGCCGCATCTTTACTATGGAACACGAGGCGTACTGCTACAAGAGGTGGAGGCGACAGCAGTACGTGATGTGCATCAATGAATGCATCAGTGAGTATTTTATATTTTCCCTAGCATCTATGAATTAAAGCGGAGTTCCACCCACTTTTGAGAGGTGGTCTTAAACTAAAGTCCACCCATCGTTTTTGGGGAGATATAGATTATATAATAAGATTATAATATATATAATACTCCACTGCCTGTTTCTCTTAGTTATAATGGCGGCACCTGCACCCGATCCCATGGACTGATCAGCCTGGGGGGGGGGGGGTGACATCGCAGGCTCCCTGGATAGGTGTGTCCTTATTAAAAGTCAGCAGCTACAGTGTTTGTAGCTGCAGACTTAAAAAAAAAAAAAAGTGGCTGGAAATCTGCTTTAAGCATATTCTATTCTTGCATTATATTGTAATACACGGTCTTCTGCTTTCAGGACGTTTCAAGAGGAATCCTCCCACGGAAGAGCAGGTAACAACAACTTTTGCTCAAACACAGGGATGAACGACGAACCAACCGAAGTTCATCCTGGAAAGCTGGAAACCCACCATGGACAGGGAGAAGGTTCAAGAAGAAGCGGACCTAGAAAGTCGCATCACCTCGCAAGACTGGAAGGGGCTTGCCATCGTAGAAGACCATGTGGGAAACACTGGTGAGACTGTCTTCGTGACATTACCCTTCAAGAAAGGCGAGGTGGTGTGTGACTACTATAGACCAATCATATCACATGGAAGAGGAGAGGAGCTTGTGAACGCCATGGCAGCAGGTAAGATGGTGAGGTTGGCAAAACATGGTATCAGATTGACATGTGTGATCACCTGATAGTCATCGATTCTGCACAATACACTTCTCCCCCTGCTGTCAATCACAGCCAGCGAGAATGGAGCAGGGGTTTGGGAGATGAGCCATGCACTGTGTGTCTGTAGGCGTGCACGCGCAACACACACAGCTGTCTTGGGAGCGAGCATGCACAAGTGCCTCCATAGCAAGCGGCCCCAAGAGAAGGGGACCCAAGAGAAGGAGGATCGGGTCTGCTCTGGGCAAAAAGATTGCTCAGAGCAGGTAAGTATAACCTGTTTTTTTTTGTTTTTGTTTTTTTAGAAAAGTGCTCTTTTGCAATCACTTTCAGGGGGTCAAATAAACCCAGTCAGTGTACCACCTGAGGGGGTTCAAGTGGTAAATATGGACGTGTAGTGAAGTTCAGTCTATTCAATTAAACCAGCACTTGGATAACAGTGGGGGTTTAAGAGTTGGTCATATAGACTATTCTATGGCACTGATTGATACAGGTTTTAACTTATTGGCAGAAAAACTGCATGTTTAAATATTTTTATATTTAATTTGTTCAACAGCATTTGTATTTTTTGTTTTATAAGTATAAGGATATTTTGCTATACGTGTATCCGTTACTAGTTACTGATTTTTCTGATTGAGAGATACATTTATTTATTTTTGTCTGTTTTTTATTATTAGCAGCATGGCACTTATTTATTTTATTTGGCAGGTGAGATGGGCTACCTTTTCTTTTTTGAGGACAGGAAGAACCATCAGAAGCTGTGTGTTGATATCAAGAACGTCCCGTGTCCCTGTCATCCCTCCCTACCAACAACTTTTGGGAGAAAGATCAACCACTCAAGAAAGCGACCAAACCTGAAGCCTCGGCTGAGTTACCGGAACAATGGCACCACCCCCGTTCTTCTGTTGCTGGCCAAAGAAGATCTTGCTGTTGGCACGGAGCTGAAGTAGGACTACGGGGTCACAAAGAGCTCCTTCGGGGGGTGGGGGTAGATGTTAAATACATAAGAACCCAGTTGACACCTGCCGCTATGCTACTGGTAGCAGGATGACCTCTAGGGCAAGTCATTTTTTCCCTCCTCCTAAATTGCCCTTCATCATCTATTCTCCAAACATTCCATTTTTTCTCCTCTATCCTCCTTCAACCTTGCTCATTTCTGTCCTACCAAAGTCTTCTCTTTACATCTTACCCTGCCTACTTTGACTTTTACCATTTCGACTCTTCCTCTCTTTCAGTCTCCCTCATTTGTCTTTTTGTTTCTTGGATTGACCTGCATTTATAAAAACCTTTCATTGTATTTTTCCCCCTATTGCATCACTGGGAGCTGTGTATCGGTGTCACAATAAAAAGGAACCTTAGCAAGTCTTTTGCTGGGTAACAGTTAACAGTGGATATGTGCGCAAGTGCTATACAGCCATTGATGTGACTTGAGCTTACTGATCATCAGGCAAAGGTGTTGATTTTTTATCAGGAGCAATGTTTTTCACAAGCCATAATATTACCCAGGCAACAGCCTGGATGAGACAGACTTGTGGGTTTGGCCGTTTAAGTGTTTAAAGCCTTGAGTCTCATTGTCATTTAAAAAAACTCAAGAGGGGAGGCGCATGCGCAGCAGCTCCCAAGATGGCCGTGAGCATCTAGAGCTCCGCACTACCACGGCCCCTTAGACAGCCACCGGAGCAGACAGAGCCCCCCCCCCCCGCACTCCACACGGGACTATCGTTCGGGGGAACCACCCGGGAACACGTAGATGTCCACAGCGCCGGCGAGAGGAAGCCTCGCCTGCCAGATGACCGCCGTGGCTGGCCCGCACAGCTACACCAAGATGGCGGCCGAACCACGAGGGGGACACACGGAGGAGGAAAACAGAGGAATCCATAGCAGACCCAGACTCAGTCCCTCTGTCCCCACCAGGTACCACAAATCCCCCCCCCTGCAGCTAGCCCCCTCTCCTTCCTCTACTGAATCCCTGCTGGGAAGACTGAGCTCAGAACTCCCTACAACCCCTATGCTGGATCCTACCACACAGGCATGCTCCTCTGTGAGAGAGAGGCATGTGAAGCTACCCCTGCCCCTGCTGACTTACCCTTCATGATGGAGGCCTTCTCACAAATGCTTTCTAGGAGCCTAGCACTAAATGCTGCACAGATCACCTCATCCATTCACGCAGATTTACAGCAGATAGGATTGATGTGATTGAGAAGAAAGCGGATTAATCTGTGGCCAGGATAAATAAAAATTCTGCCAGGCTCCAGGATGTGCAAGATCAACTAGAAACCGCATTCACAAAGATCGAGTCGAGGCGGTACAACTTTGGGATCAGGGGGCTCGCCGAATCCAAAAAGGAAGTTCAATCAGCTGTTAAATCACTGATTAAAGGACTCATTGCGGATATTGCTGACCACCACCTGGAGCTGGACAGGGCGCACAGGACCCTGCAACCCCCCCGCACCGGTGGGCTCCCCAGAGACATTATTGTAAAACCCCATTTCTATTCAGTAAAGGAGCAAGTGATGAAGAAATCAAGAGGTGCGGTCACAAAGTCCAGATATTTGCTAACCTCTCTCCTTACACTGTGCAGTAAAGGAGATCGCTTAAACCACTGCTCTAGATCCTGATCAATAAGGAAATCACCTACAGATTGTCATTCCCAATCCGCCTAAACTTCTCCTATCGGAACAAAGGCTACAGCTTCTCTTCCTTTTCGGAGGGGGGCGTCTACTGCTACACCTTGGCCTACTCTCCCAGGACATCCCCCGCATCCACACCAGCAAGGGACGCCCCTCATCAACGAAGAGTTTGTGGGAAGAATGTGGACAAGGCTGAGATAAAGGAACTTGTTGAGGAGGCCCGATCGAAGATGCGCCATGTGATCAGACGGCTTAGTATCGCATACGAAGACCTGGAGCATCCAAGTTCGGTCAGGCCTTGTCAGTTTTGCGTAGGCTTTCTTGAGGCCAGGGGAAGCACTGTCCTTACCGAGTAAGGAAGACAGCAGTATGTATTAAACATAGCTTTATTTTAAAAACATTTTATAATACTGTAAAACTACATAGACTCATTCTGGGGTCTCCTATAGATCGGATACTGTAATGCATCTTCTCTATTCATATCCCTGATGTACAAACATTTATTGTACTTCCTCTTACCCATCCTCTAGCACATCCACTCGTCGGAGCCTAGAAAAGGCAGGACTATACAAACAGCATTCGGTGGATTCTCCTTTGGTCAGAGGATTTCAAAAGTACTTGGATACATCTGAATCAAAGGAATTCATCAGACGGTTTTGCACAGAGCAGTCTTGATCTTCTTCTCAGGTTCCCCTGATGCTTGTGGCTCCCTCCTTCACTGAGTGCCCACCATAGCAAGCTGTTTGCTATGGGGACACTTGTACAGACTCAATTCCAAGCCAACTCTGTGTGTCCATAGATACAGCACATGGCTGGGCACCATCCTGCTCCTCAGTGGCTGATTGACTGCAGCCAGAGCCAAAACTTTCTCACTTCTGTGACTGAGCCTAAAAGAAGGGAGAGAGCCAATGTGCACAGCGCTGGATCTAGATAGGGCTCAGGTAATTTAAGGAGTGGCTGGGGAGAGCTACACTCGTGCTTTTTACTTCAACGCAGAGAAAGCATTATGGTGAAAACAAAATTCAGCCTTTAGAAACACTTTAAGATGCTGATTTCTTCTCTGCTTCCGGTGAACTTTGTGACCCGATACCTTTGCTTCGTGGACAACAAGCAGGTTTCTTTGAAGTGTATCAACCAGCCAGACAGGACCATCGAGATCTTTATGCAACTGGAAGCATCCGGAGTCAGTAAATCCACCGTGCTCAACTATCTGGACAGCATTCAGACGTTCGAAAGGCACATATCCTTGGAACCAAGATGCCTGGAGGATCCTTCTTCCAAACCAGCCTCATCAAGATTCGTTGACCTTCTGAATGACATCTGGAAAAAGATCAACAAGAAAGCCGCCAAGGGCAGAAAGGAAATGGGGTAGGCAACACTGATGGCAATAAAACATCGTATTGCCTTTAGCCAATTTTTTTATGCATTTTATTTTGCTAAATATGCATGCAATATTTTTTCACAGACATTTGGCTCAGGTTCCAGAGGTGAGCCAAAGGATTATCTCTCTCGCAAAACCTCATTTTATTACACCGATAGGTAGGGTGAATGAAGGACTTGAGCTTGAAGACAGAGACCGGATGACCGTCTTTTACTACCTGAAAGAGCTACTGACGTTGCAGCATCTTCAGAGACCAGCTGTCACTCAAAACATGACCGTGAGTGTTTATATGAGTCAATAGTGTTTTACACCAAATGTTGTAACAAGTGTCACAAAAAGATCTGTTTTGTTATCCTTCAACAGGTACATGAATCATCCACGTTGACGTAGAGGCTGTGGATGTAACCATCATCAAGGGGGACGTCGGAAGCTCGGAAGCTCCCTCGCAGATGGCTACGGTGGTCTTGGAAGGATCTGAGGAAATATGGTTCAACAACTATTTCCAAAAGATTCAACCTTTTTTGTTGAAGACCTTCAACAAAGGGGACCACTTCTTTGTCACCAGCGAGGGAGGGAAACGTCTGATTTCTGATGACCTCACTCAGTTCCATAAGAGGCAAGTAAAATAAGAAGTTTGTCATGCAGCTATGCCGCTAATGTAAAATGACTATCGAAGGTAACCAAAAACTTTTTTTTCAGTTGTACAACCATGTCAGGCCACAAACTAACACAAATCTCTCACCCTTTAGATTTAACCTTCCTGCAGTTACTTACCAGCAGGCAAGGAAGGCTTTTGAGCAGTGCGGTTTATCCCACTGCGATGACAAAGTGAAGGAGCTTCTGGAGGAATATTTTGGCAGTTCGAAGGAAGGTGAAGACGTTGAGGGCAAGATCGTGAAGAGTGCCGTGATGGTCAAGAGGATTCAGAAAGACTGGATGCCTTCTACCTCAGGGTAGGTTGTATATTGCTGATCAGAATCTAGAAAGTCACCAAGTAAAAATATTGATTATGTTACTGTTACCAACAAAAATGTCTGTACAGAGTTGGGCTTTAAAACTTGTATTAAGGTAGTTATCAAGCCTAAACCTGAGCACTCATTTAATCCAGCGCTGTGCACATCTACAGCTCTTCTCTCCCCTCACTCACTCTCTGCTCATAGGCTTTGCCGAGGCACTGTTGTCAATCAAATCCAGAGATGGAGTGGGGGGGCAGGCTTCCCATGTGGGCACTGGACAGATGAGGAGCCAGGAATGCCAGTGGGGTACCCAAGGAGGTTTGGTAAGGAAAGTGGGAACCTGTATTTTTGTTCTGTTTTTTTTTTTCAATTTAACATTGACAAGCAATTTAATGGTTAAATACCGATTTTGATTTCTAGAGACCCAAGGACAAGACAGGATGAGGAAGCGATGCCAGTTGACGACAAGGAGGTGGCCTTCAGAAGAGTCCAAAATGCGTTTCCGGTGGGACCCGATGAGAAACCGCCAGGTTTGAAGGAATGCCGCATCTTTACTATGGAACACGAGGCGTACTGCTACAAGAGGTGGAGGCGACAGCAGTACGTGATGTGCATCAATGAATGCATCAGTGAGTATTTTATATTTTCCCTAGCATCTATGAATTAAAGCGGAGTTCCACCCACTTTTGAGAGGTGGTCTTAAACTAAAGTCCACCCATCGTTTTTGGGGAGATATAGATTATATAATAAGATTATAATATATATAATACTCCACTGCCTGTTTCTCTTAGTTATAATGGCGGCACCTGCACCCGATCCCATGGACTGATCAGCCTGGGGGGGGGGGGGGTGACATCGCAGGCTCCCTGGATAGGTGTGTCCTTATTAAAAGTCAGCAGCTACAGTGTTTGTAGCTGCAGACTTAAAAAAAAAAAAAAGTGGCTGGAAATCTGCTTTAAGCATATTCTATTCTTGCATTATATTGTAATACACGGTCTTCTGCTTTCAGGACGTTTCAAGAGGAATCCTCCCACGGAAGAGCAGGTAACAACAACTTTTGCTCAAACACAGGGATGAACGACGAACCAACCGAAGTTCATCCTGGAAAGCTGGAAACCCACCATGGACAGGGAGAAGGTTCAAGAAGAAGCGGACCTAGAAAGTCGCATCACCTCGCAAGACTGGAAGGGGCTTGCCATCGTAGAAGACCATGTGGGAAACACTGGTGAGACTGTCTTCGTGACATTACCCTTCAAGAAAGGCAAGGTGGTGTGTGACTACTATAGACCAATCATATCACATGGAAGAGGAGAGGAGCTTGTGAACGCCATGGCAGCAGGTAAGATGGTGAGGTTGGCAAAACATGGTATCAGATTGACATGTGTGATCACCTGATAGTCATCGATTCTGCACAATACACTTCTCCCCCTGCTGTCAATCACAGCCAGCGAGAATGGAGCAGGGGTTTGGGAGATGAGCCATGCACTGTGTGTCTGTAGGCGTGCACGCGCAACACACACAGCTGTCTTGGGAGCGAGCATGCACAAGTGCCTCCATAGCAAGCGGCCCCAAGAGAAGGGGACCCAAGAGAAGGAGGATCGGGTCTGCTCTGGGCAAAAAGATTGCTCAGAGCAGGTAAGTATAACCTGTTTTTTTTTGTTTTTGTTTTTTTAGAAAAGTGCTCTTTTGCAATCACTTTCAGGGGGTCAAATAAACCCAGTCAGTGTACCACCTGAGGGGGTTCAAGTGGTAAATATGGACGTGTAGTGAAGTTCAGTCTATTCAATTAAACCAGCACTTGGATAACAGTGGGGGTTTAAGAGTTGGTCATATAGACTATTCTATGGCACTGATTGATACAGGTTTTAACTTATTGGCAGAAAAACTGCATGTTTAAATATTTTTATATTTAATTTGTTCAACAGCATTTGTATTTTTTGTTTTATAAGTATAAGGATATTTTGCTATACGTGTATCCGTTACTAGTTACTGATTTTTCTGATTGAGAGATACATTTATTTATTTTTGTCTGTTTTTTATTATTAGCAGCATGGCACTTATTTATTTTATTTGGCAGGTGAGATGGGCTACCTTTTCTTTTTTGAGGACAGGAAGAACCATCAGAAGCTGTGTGTTGATATCAAGAACGTCCCGTGTCCCTGTCATCCCTCCCTACCAACAACTTTTGGGAGAAAGATCAACCACTCAAGAAAGCGACCAAACCTGAAGCCTCGGCTGAGTTACCGGAACAATGGCACCACCCCCGTTCTTCTGTTGCTGGCCAAAGAAGATCTTGCTGTTGGCACGGAGCTGAAGTAGGACTACGGGGTCACAAAGAGCTCCTTCGGGGGGTGGGGGTAGATGTTAAATACATAAGAACCCAGTTGACACCTGCCGCTATGCTACTGGTAGCAGGATGACCTCTAGGGCAAGTCATTTTTTCCCTCCTCCTAAATTGCCCTTCATCATCTATTCTCCAAACATTCCATTTTTTCTCCTCTATCCTCCTTCAACCTTGCTCATTTCTGTCCTACCAAAGTCTTCTCTTTACATCTTACCCTGCCTACTTTGACTTTTATCATTTCGACTCTTCCTCTCTTTCAGTCTCCCTCATTTGTCTTTTTGCTTCTTGGATTGACCTGCATTTATAAAAACCTTTCATTGTATTTTTCCCCCTATTGCATCACTGGGAGCTGTGTATCGGTGTCACAATAAAAAGGAACCTTAGCAAGTCTTTTGCTGGGTAACAGTTAACAGTGGATATCTGCGCAAGTGCTATACAGCCATTGATGTGACTTGAGCTTACTGATCATCAGGCAAAGGTGTTGATTTTTTATCAGGAGCAATGTTTTTCACAAGCCATAATATGACCCAGGCAACAGCCTGGATGAGACAGACTTGTGGGTTTGTCCGTTTAAGTGTTTAAAGCCTTGAGTCTCATTGTCATTTAAAAAACTCAAGAGGGGAGGCGCATGCGCAGCAGCTCCCAAGATGGCCGTGAGCATCTAGAGCTCCGCACTACCACGGCCCCTTAGACAGCCACCGGAGCAGACAGAGCCCCCCCCCCCGCACTCCACACGGGACTATCGTTCGGGGGAACCACCCGGGAACACGTAGATGTCCACAGCGCCGGCGAGAGGAAGCCTCGCCTGCCAGATGACCGCCGTGGCTGGCCCGCACAGCTACACCAAGATGGCGGCCGAACCACGAGGGGGACACACAGAGGAGGAAAACAGAGGAATCCATAGCAGACCCAGACTCAGTCCCTCTGTCCCCACCAGGTACCACAAATCCCCCCCCTGCAGCTAGCCCCCTCTCCTTCCTCTACTGAATCCCTGCTGGGAAGACTGAGCTCAGAACTCCCTACAACCCCTATGCTGGATCCTACCACACAGGCATGCTCCTCTGTGAGAGAGAGGCATGTGAAGCTACCCCTGCCCCTGCTGACTTACCATTCATGATGGAGGCCTTCTCACAAATGCTTTCTAGGAGCCTAGCACTAAATGCTGCACAGATCACCTCATCCATTCACGCAGATTTACAGCAGATAGGATTGATGTGATTGAGAAGAAAGCGGATTAATCTGTGGCCAGGATAAATAAAAATTCTGCCAGGCTCCAGGATGTGCAAGATCAACTAGAAACCGCATTCACAAAGATCGAGTCGAGGCGGTACAACTTTGGGATCAGGGGGCTCGCCGAATCCAAAAAGGAAGTTCAATCAGCTGTTAAATCACTGATTAAAGGACTCATTGCGGATATTGCTGACCACCACCTGGAGCTGGACAGGGCGCACAGGACCCTGCAACCCCCCCGCACCGGTGGGCTTCCCAGAGACGTTATTGTAAAACCCCATTTCTATTCAGTAAAGGAGCAAGTGATGAAGAAATCAAGAGGTGCGGTCACAAAGTCCAGATATTTGCTAACCTCTCTCCTTACACTGTGCAGTAAAGGAGATCGCTTAAACCACTGCTCTAGATCCTGATCAATAAGGAAATCACCTACAGATTGTCATTCCCAATCCGCCTAAACTTCTCCTATCGGAACAAAGGCTACAGCTTCTCTTCCTTTTCGGAGGGGGGCGTCTACTGCTACACCTTGGCCTACTCTCCCAGGACATCCCCCGCATCCACACCAGCAAGGGACGCCCCTCATCAACGAAGAGTTTGTGGGAAGAATGTGGACAAGGCTGAGATAAAGGAACTTGTTGAGGAGGCCCGATCGAAGATGCGCCATGTGATCAGACGGCTTAGTATCGCATACGAAGACCTGGAGCATCCAAGTTCGGTCAGGCCTTGTCAGTTTTGCGTAGGCTTTCTTGAGGCCAGGGGAAGCACTGTCCTTACCGAGTAAGGAAGACAGCAGTACGTATTAAACATAGCTTTATTTTAAAAACATTTTATAATACTGTAAAACTACATAGACTCATTCTGGGGTCTCCTATAGATCGGATACTGTAATGCATCTTCTCTAATCATATCCCTGATGTACAAACATTTATTGTACTTCCTCTTACCCATCCTCTAGCACATCCACTCGTCGGAGCCTAGAAAAGGCAGGACTATACAAACAGCATTCGGTGGATTCTCCTTTGGTCAGAGGATTTCAAAAGTACTTGGATACATCTGAATCAAAGGAATTCATCAGACGGTTTTGCACAGAGCAGTCTTGATCTTCTTCTCAGGTTCCCCTGATGCTTGTGGCTCCCTCCTTCACTGAGTGCCCACCATAGCAAGCTGTTTGCTATGGGGACACTTGTACAGACTCAATTCCAAGCCAGCTCTGTGTGTCCATAGATACAGCACATGGCTGGGCACCATCCTGCTCCTCAGTGGCTGATTGACTGCAGCCAGAGCCAAAACTTTCTCACTTCTGTGACTGAGCCTAAAAGAAGGGAGAGAGCCAATGTGCACAGCGCTGGATCTAGATAGGGCTCAGGTAATTTAAGGAGTGGCTGGGGAGAGCTACACTCGTGCTTTTTACTTCAACGCAGAGAAAGCATTATGGTGAAAACAAAATTCAGCCTTTAGAAACACTTTAAGATGCTGATTTCTTCTCTGCTTCCGGTGAACTTTGTGACCCGATACCTTTGCTTCGTGGACAACAAGCAGGTTTCTTTGAAGTGTATCAACCAGCCAGACAGGACCATCGAGATCTTTATGCAACTGGAAGCATCCGGAGTCAGTAAATCCACCGTGCTCAACTATCTGGACAGCATTCAGACGTTCGAAAGGCACATATCCTTGGAACCAAGATGCCTGGAGGATCCTTCTTCCAAACCAGCCTCATCAAGATTTGTTGACCTTCTGAATGACATCTGGAAAAAGATCAACAAGAAAGCCGCCAAGGGCAGAAAGGAAATGGGGTAGGCAACACTGATGGCAATAAAACATCGTATTGCCTTTAGCCAATTTTTTTATGCATTTTATTTTGCTAAATATGCATGCAATATTTTTTCACAGACATTTGGCTCAGGTTCCAGAGGTGAGCCAAAGGATTATCTCTCTCGCAAAATCTCATTTTATTACACCGATAGGTAGGGTGAATGAAGGACTTGAGCTTGAAGACAGAGACCGGATGACCGTCTTTTACTACCTGAAAGAGCTACTGACGTTGCAGCATCTTCAGAGACCAGCTGTCACTCAAAACATGACCGTGAGTGTTTATATGAGTCAATAGTGTTTTACACCAAATGTTGTAACAAGTGTCACAAAAAGATCTGTTTTGTTATCCTTCAACAGGTACATGAATCATCCACGTTGACGTAGAGGCTGTGGATGTAACCATCATCAAGGGGGACGTCGGAAGCTCGGAAGCTCCCTCGCAGATGGCTACGGTGGTCTTGGAAGGATCTGAGGAAATATGGTTCAACAACTATTTCCAAAAGATTCAACCTTTTTTGTTGAAGACCTTCAACAAAGGGGACCACTTCTTTGTCACCAGCGAGGGAGGGAAACGTCTGATTTCTGATGACCTCACTCAGTTCCATAAGAGGCAAGTAAAATAAGAAGTTTGTCATGCAGCTATGCCGCTAATGTAAAATGACTATCGAAGGTAACCAAAAACTTTTTTTTCAGTTGTACAACCATGTCAGGCCACAAACTAACACAAATCTCTCACCCTTTAGATTTAACCTTCCTGCAGTTACTTACCAGCAGGCAAGGAAGGCTTTTGAGCAGTGCGGTTTATCCCACTGCGATGACAAAGTGAAGGAGCTTCTGGAGGAATATTTTGGCAGTTCGAAGGAAGGTGAAGACGTTGAGGGCAAGATCGTGAAGAGTGCCGTGATGGTCAAGAGGATTCAGAAAGACTGGATGCCTTCTACCTCAGGGTAGGTTGTATATTGCTGATCAGAATCTAGAAAGTCACCAAGTAAAAATATTGATCATGTTACTGTTACCAACAAAAATGTCTGTACAGAGTTGGGCTTTAAAACTTGTATTAAGGTAGTTATCAAGCCTAAACCTGAGCACTCATTTAATCCAGCGCTGTGCACATCTACAGCTCTTCTCTCCCCTCACTCACTCTCTGCTCATAGGCTTTGCCGAGGCACTGTTGTCAATCAAATCCAGAGATGGAGTGGGGGGGCAGGCTTCCCATGTGGGCACTGGACAGATGAGGAGCCAGGAATGCCAGTGGGGTACCCAAGGAGGTTTGGTAAGGAAAGTGGGAACCTGTATTTTTGTTCTATTTTTTTTTTTCAATTTAACATTGACAAGCAATTTAATGGTTAAATACCGATTTTGATTTCTAGAGACCCAAGGACAAGACAGGATGAGGAAGCGATGCCAGTTGACGACAAGGAGGTGGCCTTCAGAAGAGTCCAAAATGCGTTTCCGGTGGGACCCGATGAGAAACCGCCAGGTTTGAAGGAATGCCGCATCTTTACTATGGAACACGAGGCGTACTGCTACAAGAGGTGGAGGCGACAGCAGTACGTGATGTGCATCAATGAATGCATCAGTGAGTATTTTATATTTTCCCTAGCATCTATGAATTAAAGCGGAGTTCCACCCACTTTTGAGAGGTGGTCTTAAACTAAAGTCCACCCATCGTTTTTGGGGAGATATAGATTATATAATAAGATTATAATATATATAATACTCCACTGCCTGTTTCTCTTAGTTATAATGGCGGCACCTGCACCCGATCCCATGGACTGATCAGCCTGGGGGGGGGGGGTGACATCGCAGGCTCCCTGGATAGGTGTGTCCTTATTAAAAGTCAGCAGCTACAGTGTTTGTAGCTGCAGACTTAAAAAAAAAAAAAAGTGGCTGGAAATCTGCTTTAAGCATATTCTATTCTTGCATTATATTGTAATACACGGTCTTCTGCTTTCAGGACGTTTCAAGAGGAATCCTCCCAGGGAAGAGCAGGTAACAACAACTTTTGCTCAAACACAGGGATGAACGACGAACCAACCGAAGTTCATCCTGGAAAGCTGGAAACCCACCATGGACAGGGAGAAGGTTCAAGAAGAAGCGGACCTAGAAAGTCGCATCACCTCGCAAGACTGGAAGGGGCTTGCCATCGTAGAAGACCATGTGGGAAACACTGGTGAGACTGTCTTCGTGACATTACCCTTCAAGAAAGGCGAGGTGGTGTGTGACTACTATAGACCAATCATATCACATGGAAGAGGAGAGGAGCTTGTGAACGCCATGGCAGCAGGTAAGATGGTGAGGTTGGCAAAACATGGTATCAGATTGACATGTGTGATCACCTGATAGTCATCGATTCTGCACAATACACTTCTCCCCCTGCTGTCAATCACAGCCAGCGAGAATGGAGCAGGGGTTTGGGAGATGAGCCATGCACTGTGTGTCTGTAGGCGTGCACGCGCAACACACACAGCTGTCTTGGGAGCGAGCATGCACAAGTGCCTCCATAGCAAGCGGCCCCAAGAGAAGGGGACCCAAGAGAAGGAGGATCGGGTCTGCTCTGGGCAAAAAGATTGCTCAGAGCAGGTAAGTATAACCTGTTTTTTTTTGTTTTTGTTTTTTTAGAAAAGTGCTCTTTTGCAATCACTTTCAGGGGGTCAAATAAACCCAGTCAGTGTACCACCTGAGGGGGTTCAAGTGGTAAATATGGACGTGTAGTGAAGTTCAGTCTATTCAATTAAACCAGCACTTGGATAACAGTGGGGGTTTAAGAGTTGGTCATATAGACTATTCTATGGCACTGATTGATACAGGTTTTAACTTATTGGCAGAAAAACTGCATGTTTAAATATTTTTATATTTAATTTGTTCAACAGCATTTGTATTTTTTGTTTTATAAGTATAAGGATATTTTGCTATACGTGTATCCGTTACTAGTTACTGATTTTTCTGATTGAGAGATACATTTATTTATTTTTGTCTGTTTTTTATTATTAGCAGCATGGCACTTATTTATTTTATTTGGCAGGTGAGATGGGCTACCTTTTCTTTTTTGAGGACAGGAAGAACCATCAGAAGCTGTGTGTTGATATCAAGAACGTCCCGTGTCCCTGTCATCCCTCCCTACCAACAACTTTTGGGAGAAAGATCAACCACTCAAGAAAGCGACCAAACCTGAAGCCTCGGCTGAGTTACCGGAACAATGGCACCACCCCCGTTCTTCTGTTGCTGGCCAAAGAAGATCTTGCTGTTGGCACGGAGCTGAAGTAGGACTACGGGGTCACAAAGAGCTCCTTCGGGGGGTGGGGGTAGATGTTAAATACATAAGAACCCAGTTGACACCTGCCGCTATGCTACTGGTAGCAGGATGACCTCTAGGGCAAGTCATTTTTTCCCTCCTCCTAAATTGCCCTTCATCATCTATTCTCCAAACATTCCATTTTTTCTCCTCTATCCTCCTTCAACCTTGCTCATTTCTGTCCTACCAAAGTCTTCTCTTTACATCTTACCCTGCCTACTTTGACTTTTACCATTTCGACTCTTCCTCTCTTTCAGTCTCCCTCATTTGTCTTTTTGCTTCTTGGATTGACCTGCATTTATAAAAACCTTTCATTGTATTTTTCCCCCTATTGCATCACTGGGAGCTGTGTATCGGTGTCACAATAAAAAGGAACCTTAGCAAGTCTTTTGCTGGGTAACAGTTAACAGTGGATATCTGCGCAAGTGCTATACAGCCATTGATGTGACTTGAGCTTACTGATCATCAGGCAAAGGTGTTGATTTTTTATCAGGAGCAATGTTTTTCACAAGCCATAATATGACCCAGGCAACAGCCTGGATGAGACAGACTTGTGGGTTTGTCCGTTTAAGTGTTTAAAGCCTTGAGTCTCATTGTCATTTAAAAAACTCAAGAGGGGAGGCGCATGCGCAGCAGCTCCCAAGATGGCCGTGAGCATCTAGAGCTCCGCACTACCACGGCCCCTTAGACAGCCACCGGAGCAGACAGAGCCCCCCCCCCCCGCACTCCACACGGGACTATCGTTCGGGGGAACCACCCGGGAACACGTAGATGTCCACAGCGCCGGCGAGAGGAAGCCTCGCCTGCCAGATGACCGCCGTGGCTGGCCCGCACAGCTACACCAAGATGGCGGCCGAACCACGAGGGGGACACACGGAGGAGGAAAACAGAGGAATCCATAGCAGACCCGGACTCAGTCCCTCTGTCCCCACCAGGTACCACAAATCCCCCCCCTGCAGCTAGCCCCCTCTCCTTCCTCTACTGAATCCCTGCTGGGAAGACTGAGCTCAGAACTCCCTACAACCCCTATGCTGGATCCTACCACACAGGCATGCTCCTCTGTGAGAGAGAGGCATGTGAAGCTACCCCTGCCCCTGCTGACTTACCCTTCATGATGGAGGCCTTCTCACAAATGCTTTCTAAGAGCCTAGCACTAAATGCTGCACAGATCACCTCATCCATTCACGCAGATTTACAGCAGATAGGATTGATGTGATTGAGAAGAAAGCGGATTAATCTGTGGCCAGGATAAATAAAAATTCTGCCAGGCTCCAGGATGTGCAAGATCAACTAGAAACCGCATTCACAAAGATCGAGTCGAGGCGGTACAACTTTGGGATCAGGGGGCTCGCCGAATCCAAAAAGGAAGTTCAATCAGCTGTTAAATCACTGTTTAAAGGACTCATTGCGGATATTGCTGACCACCACCTGGAGCTGGACAGGGCGCACAGGACCCTGCAACCCCCCCGCACCGGTGGGCTCCCCAGAGACGTTATTGTAAAACCCCATTTCTATTCAGTAAAGGAGCAAGTGATGAAGAAATCAAGAGGTGCGGTCACAAAGTCCAGATATTTGCTAACCTCTCTCCTTACACTGTGCAGTAAAGGAGATCGCTTAAACCACTGCTCTAGATCCTGATAAATAAGGAAATCACCTACAGATTGTCATTCCCAATCCGCCTAAACTTCTCCTATCGGAACAAAGGCTACAGCTTCTCTTCCTTTTCGGAGGGGGGCGTCTACTGCTACACCTTGGCCTACTCTCCCAGGACATCCCCCGCATCCACACCAGCAAGGGACGCCCCTCATCAACGAAGAGTTTGTGGGAAGAATGTGGACAAGGCTGAGATAAAGGAACTTGTTGAGGAGGCCCGATCGAAGATGCGCCATGTGATCAGACGGCTTAGTATCGCATACGAAGACCTGGAGCATCCAAGTTCGGTCAGGCCTTGTCAGTTTTGCGTAGGCTTTCTTGAGGCCAGGGGAAGCACTGTCCTTACCGAGTAAGGAAGACAGCAGTACGTATTAAACATAGCTTTATTTTAAAAACATTTTATAATACTGTAAAACTACATAGACTCATTCTGGGGTCTCCTATAGATCGGATACTGTAATGCATCTTCTCTATTCATATCCCTGATGTACAAACATTTATTGTACTTCCTCTTACCCATCCTCTAGCACATCCACTCGTCGGAGCCTAGAAAAGGCAGGACTATACAAACAGCATTCGGTGGATTCTCCTTTGGTCAGAGGATTTCAAAAGTACTTGGATACATCTGAATCAAAGGAATTCATCAGACGGTTTTGCACAGAGCAGTCTTGATCTTCTTCTCAGGTTCCCCTGATGCTTGTGGCTCCCTCCTTCACTGAGTGCCCACCATAGCAAGCTGTTTGCTATGGGGACACTTGTACAGACTCAATTCCAAGCCAGCTCTGTGTGTCCATAGATACAGCACATGGCTGGGCACCATCCGGCTCCTCAGTGGCTGATTGACTGCAGCCAGAGCCAAAACTTTCTCACTTCTGTGACTGAGCCTAAAAGAAGGGAGAGAGCCAATGTGCACAGCGCTGGATCTAGATAGGGCTCAGGTAATTTAAGGAGTGGCTGGGGAGAGCTACACTCGTGCTTTTTACTTCAACGCAGAGAAAGCATTATGGTGAAAACAAAATTCAGCCTTTAGAAACACTTTAAGATGCTGATTTCTTCTCTGCTTCCGGTGAACTTTGTGACCCGATACCTTTGCTTCGTGGACAACAAGCAGGTTTCTTTGAAGTGTATCAACCAGCCGGACAGGACCATCGAGATCTTTATGCAACTGGAAGCATCCGGAGTCAGTAAATCCACCGTGCTCAACTATCTGGACAGCATTCAGACGTTCGAAAGGCACATATCCTTGGAACCAAGATGCCTGGAGGATCCTTCTTCCAAACCAGCCTCATCAAGATTCGTTGACCTTCTGAATGACATCTGGAAAAAGATCAACAAGAAAGCCGCCAAGGGCAGAAAGGAAATGGGGTAGGCAACACTGATGGCAATAAAACATCGTATTGCCTTTAGCCAATTTTTTTATGCATTTTATTTTGCTAAATATGCATGCAATATTTTTTCACAGACATTTGGCTCAGGTTCCAGAGGTGAGCCAAAGGATTATCTCTCTCGCAAAACCTCATTTTATTACACCGATAGGTAGGGTGAATGAAGGACTTGAGCTTGAAGACAGAGACCGGATGACCGTCTTTTACTACCTGAAAGAGCTACTGACGTTGCAGCATCTTCAGAGACCAGCTGTCACTCAAAACATGACCGTGAGTGTTTATATGAGTCAATAGTGTTTTACACCAAATGTTGTAACAAGTGTCACAAAAAGATCTGTTTTGTTATCCTTCAACAGGTACATGAATCATCCACGTTGACGTAGAGGCTGTGGATGTAACCATCATCAAGGGGGACGTCGGAAGCTCGGAAGCTCCCTCGCAGATGGCTACGGTGGTCTTGGAAGGATCTGAGGAAATATGGTTCAACAACTATTTCCAAAAGATTCAACCTTTTTTGTTGAAGACCTTCAACAAAGGGGACCACTTCTTTGTCACCAGCGAGGGAGGGAAACGTCTGATTTCTGATGACCTCACTCAGTTCCATAAGAGGCAAGTAAAATAAGAAGTTTGTCATGCAGCTATGCCGCTAATGTAAAATGACTATCGAAGGTAACCAAAAACTTTTTTTTCAGTTGTACAACCATGTCAGGCCACAAACTAACACAAATCTCTCACCCTTTAGATTTAACCTTCCTGCAGTTACTTACCAGCAGGCAAGGAAGGCTTTTGAGCAGTGCGGTTTATCCCACTGCGATGACAAAGTGAAGGAGCTTCTGGAGGAATATTTTGGCAGTTCGAAGGAAGGTGAAGACGTTGAGGGCAAGATCGTGAAGAGTGCCGTGATGGTCAAGAGGATTCAGAAAGACTGGATGCCTTCTACCTCAGGGTAGGTTGTATATTGCTGATCAGAATCTAGAAAGTCACCAAGTAAAAATATTGATCATGTTACTGTTACCAACAAAAATGTCTGTACAGAGTTGGGCTTTAAAACTTGTATTAAGGTAGTTATCAAGCCTAAACCTGAGCACTCATTTAATCCAGCGCTGTGCACATCTACAGCTCTTCTCTCCCCTCACTCACTCTCTGCTCATAGGCTTTGCCGAGGCACTGTTGTCAATCAAATCCAGAGATGGAGTGGGGGGGCAGGCTTCCCATGTGGGCACTGGACAGATGAGGAGCCAGGAATGCCAGTGGGGTACCCAAGGAGGTTTGGTAAGGAAAGTGGGAACCTGTATTTTTGTTGTGTTTTTTTTTTTTTCAATTTAACATTGACAAGCAATTTAATGGTTAAACACTCATTTTGATTTCTAGAGACCCAAGGACAAGACAGGATGAGGAAGCGATGCCAGTTGACGACAAGGAGGTGGCCTTCAGAAGAGTCCAAGATGCGTTTCCGGTGGGACCCGATGAGAAAGCGCCAGGTTTGAAGGAATGCCGCATCTTTACTATGGAACACGAGGCGTACTGCTACAAGAGGTGGAGGTGACAGCAGTACGTGATGTGCATCAATGAATGCGTCAGTGAGTATTTTATATTTTCCCTAGCATCTATGAATTAAAGCGGAGTGCCACCCACTTTTGAGAGGTGGTCTTAAACTAAAGTCCACCCATCGTTTTTGGGGAGATATAGATTATATAATAAGATTATAATATATATAATACTCCACTGCCTGTTTCTCTTAGTTATAATGGCGGCACCTGCACCCGATCCCATGGACTGATCAGCCTGGGGGGGGTTGACATCTCAGGCTCCCTGGATAGGTGTGTCCTTATTAAAAGTCAACAGCTACAAATTTTGTTCGGGGGGCGTGACCGGATGGATGGGCGTGTGCGCGGTGTGTGATGGAGTGAGCAGGGACGCTGTGTGGCTCTCCCACCCCCCTGCTCCGCTCTCCGTGTAGCTGTCCGGCTTGACACGTGCCTTACAGGTGCCCTGTCAGTGCGCTCTGATCTGGATGGAGGCCGGTGGAGACCTCGGACGCTCGGTTGCCTCCCTCTCCTCTCTTTAGCCCCCCGCTCTGCAGGCGTGCGGTGCGGAGGGGGGACGCCTGCCCTCCGGGTGTACGTGGAAGTCTCATAACCACCTAGAGCTGCAGAGCCGGGATATGAGAAGCATCTGGACATACCTAGGATCACACAGTCATACCAGCTGAGATCATAAGTGAAGGGGTACAGTAAGTGGTTCGCAATATTGGTATATATGATGCATAACAAGGTAACATCAAGGCCAGCAGGGAAAACCTGGAAGTAACTGCTAGCGGCACTGCATTATATCTGTTTCTTTTTTCTCATATTAACATTTTAACACCCTATACAAAGGTAAAAAAAAAAACAAAACGGTACATGCTTTGATTACAGGAGGGGAAAAGAACTTTGTACTAACTCTGCACTAAGTTATAGTGAGGGGGTCAGTGGACTGTGAGGCTGCGGACGTTTCTGGAGGGCGGCTGGAGGGGTGGCTAGCAGATTCTCTGTGCTAGTAAGCCCTGGCTGTCAGGGTAAAAATACCCCTTATGTAATATCTTGAGTATATGCCGAATGGGAAACCCTGCACCCCCATAGAATCCCCCCTAAGGGACTTATGTGTGTCTAAGCTATATTGCTTAATGAAGGATTGGCTGATTGGGGGTCAGTGAGCGGATACGGTGAATGGTTCAGGGGTTTAGTATTAATGGTATTAGCACCGTTGTAATCTCCTGTGGCCTGCGGCAACGGTGTTAACCAAGGAGTGGTCTGCCTGGCGGTACCCTTACCAGCTATTCTGTGCCACTGAGTGGGGGGCATACGGTGCATGTCCCCATCCGGTATAAATAGCGGAGTGTATTGAGGCAATAACAAATAATACACATAGTATCTGCCTGTTGGATTATCCTCTTTTTCATATCCAATCATATCCAATCTCTAAATAAAGCATAAATAACATACAATGCAGAACTTGCGATCCGCCAAAGACAAAAACCCGCAACTTTCAGCAGCAGCGTAAGCAGCTGCTAAGTTGGAGCAATATGCCCACGCCTCAGCTGTGACACCTCCAAAGAAGGGGGTACAACCGAAAACTCATCAGGGGGGGTCCCCGATAGGAAAAGCCAAGGTCAGCAAATAGCTATGCCAACAGGGGGGCCACAGGCGACCCAACCATCCAAAACCCATATTTCAAAAGGCTTGGGGTCAAACGATCAAAATATAAATTTGGAGATTAGTACTGGCGCAACCTTGCCTTCAGAGAAAGAACCGACACTTACGGATGTTTTTATGGCTGTAGGGGTGTGTAACTCCTCACTTAAGGAACTTTGCGATCAGATGAGGGGTGTAAAAGCAGACCTGTTACTGGTTAGGCAAGATCTTCAGAAAACCGCTGAGCGAACAGCGGCCTTGAAGGAGAGAGTGGGCCTACTGGAGGACGACGTATCTCCCTTGATTAAAGAAATGAAACTACTAAAGGAGCAGGTTTCCAGACAAGCTTCCAAATTAGATGAAATGGAGAATAGGAGCCGAAGGGATAACGTGAGATTGGTGGGACTCCCGGAGAAAAGGGAGGGTTCTGACCCGCCGGAATTCATTGAAAGGTGGTTGGTGGAGCTGTTTGGGAGAGAATCATTTTCTGCCTCTTTTTCAGTCATAAGAGCTCACAGTGTCCCCTTCAGAGCTCCTTTGGCAGGGGGTCATCCCAGACCTCTGCTTATAAGGTTTCTCAACTAGGGATGAGCTTCGAGTTCGAGTCGAACTCATGTTCGACTCGAACATTGGCTGTTCGCAAGTTCGGCGAACAATTTGGGGTGTTCGCGGCAAATTCGAATGCCGCGGAACACCCTTTAAAAGTCTATGGGAGAAATCAAAAGTGCTAATTTTAAAGGCTTATATGCAAGTTATTGTCATAAAAAGTGTTTGGGGACCCGGGTCCTGCCCCAGGGGACATGTATCAATGCAAAAAAAAGTTTTAAAAACGGACGTTTTTTCAGGAGCAGTGATTTTAATAATGCTTAAAGTCAAACAATAAAAGTGTAATATCCCTTTAAATTTCGTACCTGGGGGGTGTCTATAGTATGCCTGTAAAGGGGCGCATGTTTCCCGTGTTTAGAACAGTCTGACAGCAAAATGACATTTCGAAGGAAAAAACTAATTTAAAACTACCGTGGCTATTAATGAATTGCCGGTCCGACAATACACATAAAAGTTCATTGATAAAAACGGCATGGGAATTCCCCACAGGGAAACCCCGAACCAAAATTAAAAAAAAAAAATGACGTGGGGGGGTCCCCCTAAATTCCATACCAGGCCCTTCAGGTCTGGTATGGATATTAAGGGGAACCCCGGCCAAAATTTAAAAAAAAAAACGGCGTGGGGTTCCCCCAAAAATCCATACCAGACCCTTATCCGAGCACGCAACCTGGCAGGCCGCAGGAAAAGAGGGGGGGACGAGAGTGCGGCCCCCCCCCCTCCTGAACCGTACCAGGCCACATGCCCTCAACATTGGGAGGGTGCTTTGGGGTAGCCCCCCAAAACACCTTGTCCCCATGTTGATGAGGACAAGAGCCTCATCCCCACAACCGTGGCCGGTGGTTGTGGGGGTCTGCGGGCGGGGGGCTTATCGGAATCTGGAAGCCCCCTTTAACAAGGGGACCCCCAGATCCCGGCCCCCCCCCTGTGTGAAATGGTAAGGGGGTACTTACCCCTACCATTTCACTAAAAAAGTGTCAAAATAGTTAAAAATGACAAGAGACAGTTTTTGACAATTCCTTTATTTAAATGCTTCTTCTATCTTCCTTCATCTTCTTCTTCTTCTGGTTCTTCTGGCTCTTCCTCCGGCGTTCTCGTCCAGCATCTCCTCCGCGGCGTCTTCTATCTTCTTCTCCTCGGGCCGCTCCGCACCCATGGCATGAGGGGAGGCTCCCGCTCTTCTCTTCATCTTCTTCTTCATCCTCTTCTCTTCTTCATCTTCTTCATCTTCATCTTCTCTTCTTAATTTTCTTCTGCGGGCCGCTCCGCATCCATGCATGGAGGGAGGCTCCCGCTGTGTGACGGCGTCTCCTCGTCTGACGGTTCTTAAATAATGGGGGGCGGGGCCACCCGGTGACCCCGCCCCCCTCTGACGCACGGTGACTTGACGGGACTTCCCTGTGACGTCACGGGGAATGCCACAGGGAAGTCCCGTCATGTCCCGTGCGTCAGAGGGGGCGGGGTCACCGGGTGGCCCCGCCCCCCGTTATATAAGAACCGTCAGACGAGGAGACGCCGTCACACAGCGGGAGCCTCCCTCCATGCATGGATGCGGAGCGGCCCGCAGAAGAAAATTAAGAAGAGAAGATGAAGATGAAGAAGATGAAGAAGATGAAGAAGAGAAGAGGATGAAGAAGAAGATGAAGAGAAGAGCGGGAGCCTCCCCTCATGCCATGGGTGCGGAGCGGCCCGAGGAGAAGAAGATAGAAGACGCCGCGGAGGAGATGCTGGACGAGAACGCCGGAGGAAGAACCAGAAGAGCCAGAAGAACCAGAAGAAGAAGAAGATGAAGGAAGATAGAAGAAGCATTTAAATAAAGGAATTGTCAAAAACTGTCTCTTGTCATTTTTAACTATTTTGACACTTTTTTAGTGAAATGGTAGGGGTAAGTACCCCCTTACCATTTCACACAGGGGGGGGCCGGGATCTGGGGGTCCCCTTGTTAAAGGGGGCTTCCAGATTCCGATAAGCCCCCTGCCCGCAGACCCCCACAACCACCGGCCACGGTTGTGGGGATGAGGCCCTTGTCCTCATCAACATGGGGACAAGGTGTTTTGGGGGGCTACCCCAAAGCACCCTCCCAATGTTGAGGGCATGTGGCCTGGTACGGTTCAGGAGGGGGGGGCCGCACTCTCGTCCCCCCCTCTTTTCCTGCGGCCTGCCAGGTTGCGTGCTCGGATAAGGGTCTGGTATGGATTTTTGGGGGAACCCCACGCCGTTTTTTTTTTTTTTTTTGGCGCGGGGTTCCCCTTAAAATCCATACCAGACCTGAAGGGTCTGGTATGGAATTTAGGGGGAACCCCACGTCATTTTTTTTTTTTAATTTTGGCCGGGGTTCCCCTTAATATCCATACCAGACCTGAAGGGCCTGGTATGGAATTTAGGGGGACCCCCCCACGTCATTTTTTTTTTTTTTAATTTTGGTTCGGGCTTTCCCTGTGGGGAATTCCCATGCCATTTTTATCAATGAACTTTTATGTGTATTGTCGGACCGGCAATTCATTAATAGCCGCGGTAGTTTTAAATGAGTTTTTTCCTTCGAAATGTCATTTTGCTGTCAGACTGTTCTAAACACGGGAAACATGCGCCCCTTTACAGGCATACTATAGACACCCCCCAGGTACGAAATTTAAAGGGATATTACACTTTTATTGTTTGACTTTAAGCATTATTAAAATCACTGCTCCTGAAAAAACGGCCGTTTTTAAAACTTTTTTTTGCATTGATCCATGTCCCCTGGGGCAGGACCCAGGTCCCCAAACACTTTTTATGACAATAACTTGCATATAAGCCTTTAAAATTAGCACTTTTGATTATTCATGTTCGTGTCCCATAGACTTTAACGGTGTTCGCGTGTTCGAGCGAACTTTTTTCCTGTTCGCATGTTCTGGTGCGAACCGAACAGGGGGGTGTTCGGCTCATCCCTATTCTCAACTATAGAGATAAAGTAGTATTGCTTCGGAAAATTAGAGAGGCAGGGTCTGTTTTTTTTTATGGAGGCCAGAGTTTCTTTCTATGCTGACTTTTCACCGGACTTGCAGAAAAGAAGGGCAGAATTTATTCAATCAAAACGTGCTTTACAGAAATTCAACCTCCCTTACGCCCTTTTGTACCCGGCAAAATTACGAGTATCAGCTCTGGGGGGAACTTTGTTTTTTGATTCCCCTCTTGGGGTAGAGAAATGGCTGGAGGAAAATAGAGAAAAGTTTGTAAATCCAGTGTAAGGGGTTAGGGAGTTATGATTGGTTTGGAAAACCTTACTGTTGTGTGGGCGGGGGGTGGGGGGACGAGGGTCACACAGGCGATGGAAAACAGAAGTGAATGGGGAATGAGTCTGGGATGGTAGTAGTGGGAGTTAGATGGGTAATGGTCACGGTCAACCCCCAGGGGGTTCTCCTAGGTAGGTGCTGGGGAGGTGGGAGGGGGGATGGAAGAGGGAGGGGTGGGGGATGGGGGGGGTGGGGAGGAAGGGAAGGGTAGCATGTCTAAAAAAAAAAAAAAAAAAAAAAAAAAAAGGAAAAAAATAAATAAATAAAACCTACACAGAAAATGTATACACGAGTGGTAAATACCAGGGCTGGAACCAGGGATACACATCTAGATATACACCTAAACACACTTATAATGACAGGAAACTGGCTCTTAAGATAATTTATACACATCAAGTATTCCAAGTTGGTATTTTTTCTTTTTTGTTCCTACAGGTGGTATACACGGGGTAAAATTCATTTAATAGTAAATAAGCTTAGTCTCGGCGATAGGGCTTGTATTGTCTGCCTCCGGTCCCTCCACCCTATCCCCTTAATTAGCGATAGATGCAGGCTGAAATGTTGAAAGTCAGTTCCTGGAATGTTAGAGGATTAGGGACTCCCCTTAAGAAACTGACAGTGTTCTCAGTGCTAGAGAATTACGGGGTGGACCTGGTCTGCCTGCAGGAAACCCACCTCACTAGAGATACAATACAATTCTTACAGATGCATAAATTTCAACATCAATATCATGCTGTTCACTCTTCCTATAGTAGAGGGGTGAGTATTCTTGTGAGAACTGGGGTCAACTTTTCCTGCAGGCAAACCAGGATCGATGAAATGGGCCGATTCATTTTTCTATTTTGTTCTATTAATGGTGCCATGTATGTACTGGCAAATATATATATCCCCCCTCCCTTTAACCTAGATGTCATGCTCAAATTGAATGAATTTATGATAGATAAAAAGGAAGTCCCTATTATAGTAGTGGGAGACTTTAATGAGGTGATGGATAGAAAACTGGACCGCTTCCCGTTGAGAACCGTGTCGGAGCACGCCGCTAAAAGCCGTCTGAGTCAGTTTATAGAGGAAGTGGGGCTGGTGGATCTATGGCGGGTGCGGAATCCGGGGGTGCTCCGATACTCATGTAGCTCAGTGTCACACTCAACCCTCTCGAGGATAGACATGGCCATGGGTAATGATAGAACACTCCAGTTAATAGGTGAGATTATCTATGGGCCAAGAGGGGTCTCAGACCATTCCCCCATTGTGATTTCACTGAAGTTAGGGGGACATAGTCCAAGGAAGGAATGGAGAATAAGTCCGCATTGGCTCGAGGTAATTAGGAAGGGAGATGGAATTTCATCTATACTGAGGGAGTTCCTTAGTTTCAACCAGGGAACAGTGACACCCGTAGTACTTTGGGATACGTGCAAAGCCTTCCTTAGGGGGGTTTTAATACAACAGATGGCCAAATTTAATAAAGAAGAAAAACGGGAGGTAGAGAACTCTTTGAAGGATGTAATGGAGGCCGAAAACAACTTTATAAGAGATCCAACCCCTGTAAAGGAAAAGATCTGGCAAGAGAAACAGCGCGGCTATAAACAGATCACTATGCAGAAGGCTGAGATCAGGCGGCTCCTCCAGTGTCAGGTATCTCTAGTTGAGGGTGAGAGAGTGGGAAGAGTACTAGCTCAGCTGGTGAAATCCAATAAGGCTCCATCAACGGTCTTCGCTGTCAGAGCACAAGATGGAGAGATCCTCTCAAATCCCTCAAAAATAGTGCAAACTTTTAGAGACTACTATAAAAAGCTGTACACTTCTCAAAAAAAAAGTAAAGAGTCAGAGATGGGGGATTTCCTGGGGAAGTTATCAATTCTGTCCCTATCGCAGGAGGAAAGGGATTGGTTGGAATCCCCAATAACAATTACAGAATTACAACATGCAATTAAAAGTATGGCGTGTCTTAAATCGCCAGGCCCCGATGGAATACCAATCGAGGTCTACAGGCACTATGGGGAGGTGCTAGTCCCAGAACTACTGAAGGCCTTGGGGGATGCGCATGAGGGGGGGCGGCTGCCGGCATCAATGCTAGATGCAACAATTATAGTCCTGTAGAAAGAGGGGAAAGATCCCCTCGACACAGCTTCTTATAGGCCAATTTCCCTAATTTGTACAGATGCTAAAATTCTGGCCAAGGTCCTGGCTGCCAGATTGAGCAGAGTCATACATAAATTAATACACGAGGACCAGGCGGGTTTTATGACCAATAGATCTACAAGCCTAAATATTAGAAGGGCTTTCTTGAACTTGCAGTCTACTATGGAGAATGAGAGTTCAAGAGCCCTGTTGACTCTGGATATTTCCAAAGCCTTCGACAGTGTGGAGTGGGATTATATGTGGCACGTGCTGGGAAAGTTTGGTTTTGGTCCATCATTTATTGGTTGGATTAAGATGCTTTATAACAGCCCTAAAGCAAGAGTAAAAATAAACAATGAATTTTCAGAATGGTTTGTATTAGAGAGGGGGACAAGACAGGGGTGCCCCTTGTCCCCTCTGCTTTTCGCTCTGGTAATGGAGCCCCTAGCCATGTCCATTAGAGCGAGCCAGGAGATAAAGGGATTCCAGAAGGTGTTGATTGAGGAGAGAATTGCGTTATACGCAGATGACATTTTGTTGTTCTTGGATGATAATAAGAACTCAGTGGCAGGGGTAAAGAGAATAGTGGTGGAATTCGGTAGTTTTTCCGGTTTGGAAATAAACTGGGAGAAATCCGAGTTCCTACCGCTAGCCCCCTTAGGAATACCAACTGTGCCTGGATTGCCCCAGGTGGGAGTCATGGAAGCACTGAAGTACTTGGGGATTGTTTTAACGAAGGACCCCAACCAATACGTTAGTAAGAACTTAGTACCTCTCCTAGCCAAATTTAAACAAAAGATAAGCATATGGAGACGCCTCCCTTTGACAGTAGCGGGAAGATGCAGTCTGACAAAATGGTCTGGATGCCCCAATTGCTATACATTTTACATAACTCCCCAGTCTGGATCAGTAGGAGCTGGTTTAGGAAAATAGAGACTCTATTTAGGGACCTGATATGGAAAGGTGGGCAGGCTAGACTTCGGTTGCAGGTTCTCCAGCTTCCCCCTAAAGAGGGGGGGTTTGCTCTTCCTCACCCGGAGCGTTATTTCCTCGCATCCTAATTACAGCACGTAATGGGCTGTGGAGTATCAGAGGGCGGCACTCCGAATGGCAGGTTAATCCTGTTAAATGCTCGGCATAAAACGCTTATTGAGGCTTTGGAGGCAGATATGTTCTATCATGAATTCCCGACATTTAAGCTGCTAATTAAGCTCTGGAAAACTGTTAAGAAACTAATGGGGTATGAGGGATTTACAGAATACACCCCTATCTGGAACAACCGGAATCTACATGAAGTTCTAAAAATTGGAAAGAGTAGAGGGTGGGAGGCTGGCGGTATTAAAAAGCTGAGACAACTCTACTCAGGTAATACTCTTAAAGAATTGCCCAAGCTGGTTAGGGAATTTAAGATCCCTCAGAGCTCCCTGTTTTTTTACCGACAGATAGAACATGCTCTCAGGGCCCAATTTGGTGATCAGTCTCCGGACTGGGTGGAAATGCCCTTAGCTCGCCAGCTGTTACAAGTAGTACCTACTAGGGGGCTGATAACAAAAATGTATGAACAACTAAGCAACTTAGAGAATAGAATGAGGACACTTCAGAAGGTAAGAGCTAAATGGGAGGAGGAACTGGGGGTAATCACGGGGGAACAATGGAGGAGAATATTTGAGATGGCGTCCCTGGTGTCAGTATCCCCTCCGCAGAAGATCTCCCATTTAATGCTGCTTAACAGGGCCTATTATACCCCAAAACGGCTCTTTAGGTATGGTGGAAGGTCTAATGATAGATGCCCTAGGTGCCAAGAGTCGGGGGACATCATCCATCTGCTCTGGAGATGTCCTAAGCTATTTCGATATTGGGAGGGAGTAATCAGTACCTTGGGGGATGTCTATCGCACATCAGTAAAAAGGGAAGCGGTGGAATGTATTCTGGGCTATAGAAGGGTAAGCGGAGAGAGGAGGTGTATCACTCAAGCAATCCTGAGAAGCTTATTTCAGGCTAGAAAAATGATAATGTTAAGGTGGCAATCAAAGGACCCCCCGACAATGTACGACTGGATAGATACATTGGATGTTTCTATCGGTAGGGAGAGATTGGAGTACATTAAAAGGGGGAACCTCCAGGAATTTGAAAAAATGTGGAAGCCATGGTTGGATAGGGTGGTTGGATTAAGGGGCAGACTTGGAATGTAAGGGATCAGATTGATAATCCAGATATACACGCACTAGAGGAATATAGAATAGGGTGGATACACGAAGAAAATTAGGGTCATTAGAGGATGGATGTAGCCAGGTATTAATAGGGAACACTTAACCTTGTAGATACAGGAAGGTCATGGGAATAGAGGGGGGGGTAGGGGAAGGGGTAGGGGGTTAGTATAAATATTATAAAATGTCTAAGAGCCCACTATTGGTACTAATAAGGGGCTGTGGGGGTGGGGACCCCATAAGCCCAGCTCTTTATAAGCAGTCTTCTCCTAGCTCTCATTTATTGTGTTTCTTGTTTCTCCCTCTCCTCTGTATGTAGCTCTGCAGGCGCCAATGACACTTTTGATATCCTAGAGAGGGAGGAACAAGACCTATATAACCCGTTCGGCTTAAGAGGGGTTTTTTTAAGTAGCCTGAGGTTAATTTGGGTGATGAATTAATTTGGGAGAGTACTTAACAAAGCTATATATGTATACCTGTATTACAATGGACGAAAGTTTTGGAAAAAAAAAAAGGGGGAAGAAAACCACAATGATGTAAATCCAAGTCAGCGACAATAAATGATCACTACGCTGATTAAGCCAAGTGGCGACGATTACTGAAGTGGTAAAAAAAAAAAAAAAAAAAAAAAAAGTCAGCAGCTACAGTGTTTGTAGCTGCAGACTTAAAAAAAAAAAAAGTGGCTGGAAATCTGCTTTAAGCATATTCTATTCTTGCATTATATTGTAATACACGGTCTTCTGCTTTCAGGACGTTTCAAGAGGAATCCTCCCACGGAAGAGCAGGTAACAACAACTTTTGCTCAAACACAGGGATGAACGACGAACCAACCGAAGTTCATCCTGGAAAGCTGGAAACCCACCATGGACAGGGAGAAGGTTCAAGAAGAAGCGGACCTAGAAATTCGCATCACCTCGCAAGACTGGAAGGGGCCTGCCATCGTAGAAGACCATGTTGGAAACACTGGTGAGACTGTCTTCATGACATTACCCTTCAAGAAAGGCGAGGTGGTGTGTGACTACTATAGACCAATCATATCACATGGAAGAGGAGAGGAGCTTGTGAACGCCATGGCAGCAGGTAAGATGGTAAGGTTGGCAAAACATGGTATCAGATTGACATGTGTGATCACCTGATAGTTATCGATTCTGCACAATACACTTCTCCCCCTGCTGTCAATCACAGCCAGCGAGAATGGAGCAGGGGTTTGGGAGATGAGCCATGCACTGTGTGTCTGTAGGCGTGCACGCGCAACACACACAGCTGTCTTGGGAGCGAGCATGCACAAGTGCCTCCATAGCAAGCGGCCCCAAGAGAAGGGGACCCAAGAGAAGGAGGATCGGGTCTGCTCTGGGCAAAAACATTGCCCAGAGCAGGTAAGTATAACCTGTTTTTTTTTTTTTGTTTGTTTTTTTTAGAAAAGTGCTCTTTTGCAATCACTTTCAGGGGGTCAAATAAACCCAGTCAGTGTACCACCTGAGGGGATTCAAGTGGTAAATATGGAAGCCTCGCCTGCCAGATGACCGCCGTGGCTGGCCCGCACAGCTACACCAAGATGGCGGCCGATCCACGAGGGGGACACACGGAGGAGGAAAACAGAGGAATCTATAGCAGACCCGGACTCAGTCCCTCCGTCCCCACCAGGTACCACACATCCCCCCCTGCAGCTAGCCCCCTCTCCTTCCTCTACTGAATCCCTGCTGGGAAGACTGAGCTCAGAACTCCCTACAACCTCTATGCTGGATCCTAACACAGGCATGCTCCTCTGTGAGAGAGAGGCATGTGAAGCTACCCCTGCCCCTACTGACTTACCCTCCATGATGGAGGCCTTCTCACAAATGCTTTCTAGGAGCCTAGCACTAAATGCTGCACGAATCACCTCATCCATTCACGCAGATTTACAGCACATAGGATTGATGTGATTGAGAAGAAAGCGGATTAATCTGTGGCCAGGATAAATCAAAATTCTGCCAGGCTCCAGGATGTGCAAGATCAACTAGAAACCGCATTCGCAAAGATCGAGTTGAGGCGGTACAACTTTAGGATCAGGGGGTTCGCCGAATCCAGAAAGGAAGTTCAATCAGCTGTTAAATCACTCATTAAAGGACTCATTGCGGATATTGCTGACCACCACCTGGAGCTGGACAGGGCGCACAGGACCCTGCAACCCCCCCGCACCGGTGGGCTCCCCAGAGACATTATTGTAAAACCCCATTACTATTCAGTAAAGGAGCAAGTGATGAAGAAATCTAGAGGTGCGGTCACAAAGTCCAGATATTTGCTAACCTCTCTCCTTACACTGTGCAGTAAAGGAGATCGCTTAAACCACTGCTCTAGATCCTGATCAATAAGGAAATCACCTACAGATTGTCATTCCCAATCCACCTAAACTTCTCCTATCGGAACAAAGGCTACAGCTTCTCTTCCTTTGCGGAGGGGGGGCGTCTACTGCTACACCTTGGCCTACTCTCCCAGGACATCCCCCGCATCCACACCAGCAAGGGACGCCCCTCATCAACGAAGAGTTTGCGGGAAGAATGTGGACAAGACTGAGATAAAGGAACTTGTAGAGGAGGCCCGGTCGAAGATGCGCCATGTGATCAGAAGGCTTAGTATCGCATACGAAGACCTGGAGCATCCAAGTTCGGTCAGGCCTTGTCAGTTTTGCGTAAGTTTTCTTGAGGCCAGGGGAAGGATTGTCCTTACCGAGTAAGGAAGACAGCAGTACGTATTAAACATAGCTTTATTTAAAAAAACATTTTATAATACTGTAAAACTACATAGACTCATTCTGGGGTCTCCTATAGATTGGATACTGTAATGCATCTTCTCTATTCATATCCCTGATGTACAAACATTTATTGTACTTCCTCTTACCCATCCTCTAGCACATCCACTCGTCGGAGCCTAGAAAAGGCAGGACTATACAAACAGCATTCGGTGGATTCTCCTTTGGTCAGAGGATTTCAAAAGTACTTGGATACATCTGAATCAAAGGAATTCATCAGACGGTTTTGCACAGAGCAGTCTTGATCCTCTTCTCAGGTTCCCCGGATGCTTGTGGCTCCCTCCTTCACTGAGTGCCCACCATAGCAAGCTGTTTGCTATGGGGACACTTGTACAGACTCAATTCCAAGCCAGCTCTGTGTGTCCATAGATACAGCACATGGCTGGGCACCATCCTGCTCCTCAGTGGCTGATTGACTGCAGCCAGAGCCAAAACTTTCTCACTTCTGTGACTGAGCCTAAAAGAAGGGAGAGAGCCAATGTGCACAGCGCTGGACCTAGATAGGGCTCAGGTAATTTTAGGAGTGGCTGGGGAGAGCTACACTCGTGCTTTTTACTTCAACGCAGAGAAAGCATTATGGTGAAAACAAAATTCAGCCTTTAGAACCACTTTAAGATGCTGATTTCTTCTCCGTTTCCGGTGAACTTTGTGACCCGATACCTTTGCTTCGTGGACAACAAGCAGGTTTCTTTGAAGTGTATCAACCAGCCAGACAGGACCATCGAGATCTTTATGCAACTGGAAGCATCCGGAGTCAGTAAATCCACCGCGCTCAACTATGTGGACAGCATTCAGACGTTCGAAAGGCACATATCCTCGGAACCAAGATGCCTGGAGGATCCTTCTTCCATTCATCAAGATTCGTTGACCTTCTGAATGACATCCGGAAAAAGATCAACAAGAAAGCCGCCAAGGGCAGAAAGGAAATGGGGTAGGCAACACTGATGGCAATAAAACATCGTATTGCCTTTAGCCAATTTTTTTATGCATTTTATTTTGCTAAATATGCATGCAATATTTTTTTTTTCTCTTCCCCACAGACATTCGGCTCAGGTTCCAGAGGTGAGCCAAAGGATTATCTCTCTCGCAAAACCTCATTTTATTACACCAATAGGTAGGGTGAATGAAGGACTTGAGCTTGAAGACAGAGACTGGATGACCGTCTTTTACTACCTGAAAGAGCTACTGACGTTGCAGCATCTTCAGAGGCCAGCTGTCACTCAAAACATGACCGTGAGTGTTTATATGAGTCAATAGTGTTTTACACCAAATGTTGTAACAAGTGTCACAAAAAGATCTGTTTTGTTATCCTTCAACAGGTACATGAATCATCCACGTGGACGCAGAGGCTGTGGATGTAACCATCAAGGGGGACGTCGGAAGCTCGGAAACTCCCTCGCAGATGGCTACGGTGGTCTTGGAAGGATCTGAGGAAATATGGTTCAACAACTATTTCCAAAAGATTCAACCTTTTTTGTTGAAGACCTTCAACAAAGGGGACCACTTCTTCGTCACCAGCGAGGGAGGGAAACGTCTGATTTCTGATGATCTCACTCAGTTCCATAAGAGGCAAGTAAAATATAAAGTTTGTCATGCAGCTATGCCGCTAATGTAAAATGACTATCGAAGGTGACCAAAAACTTTTTTTTCAGTTGTACAACCATGTCAGGCCACAAACTAACACAAATCTCTCACCCTTTAGATTTAACCTTCCTGCAGTTACTTACCAGCAGGCAAGGAAGGCTTTTAAGCAGTGCGGTTTATCCCACTGCAATGACAAAGTGAAGGAGCTTCTGGAGGAATATTTTGGCAGTTCGAAGGAAGGTGAAGACGTTGAGGGCAAGATTGTGAAGAGTGCCGTGATGGTCAAGAGGATTCAGAAAGACTGGATGCCTTCTACCTCAGGGTAGGTTGTATATTGCTGATCAGAATCTAGAAAGTCACCAAGTAAAAATATTGATCATGTTACTGTTACCAACAAAAATGTCTGTACAGAGTTGGGCTTTAAAACTTGTATTAAGGTAGTTATCAATCCTAAACCTGAGCACTCATTTAATCCAGCGCTGTGCATATCTACAGCTCTTCTCTCCCCTCACTCACTCTCTGCTCATAGGCTTTGCCGAGGCACTGTTGTCAATCAAATCCAGAGATGGAGTGGGGGGGCAGGCTTCCCATGTGGGCACTGGACAGATGAGGAGCCAGGAATGCCAGTGGGGTACCCAAGGAGGTTTGGTAAGGAAAGTGGGAACCTGTATTTTTGTTGTGTTTTTTTTTTTTTTCAATTTAACATTGACAAGCAATTTAATGGTTAAACACCCATTTTGATTTCTAGAGACCCAAGGACAAGACAGGATGAGGAAGCGGTACCAGTTGACGACAAGGAGGTGGCCTTCAGAAGAGTCCAAGATGTGTTTCCGGTGGGACCCGATGAGAAACCGCCAGGTTTGAAGGAACGCCGCATCTTTACTATGGAACACGAGGCGTACTGCTACAAGAGGTGGAGGCGACAGCAGTACGTGATGTGCATCAATGAATGCGTCAGTGAGTATTTTATATTTTCCCTAGCATCTATGAATTAAAGCGAAGTTCCACCCACTTTTGAGAGGTGGTCTTAAACTAAAGTCCACCCATCGTTTTTGGGGAGATATAGATTATATAATAAGATTATAATATATATATAATACTCCACTGCCTGTTTCTCTTAGTTATAATGGCGGCACCTGCACCCGATCCCATGGACTGATCAGCCTGGGGGGGGGGTGACATCGCAGGCTCCCTGGATAGGTGTGTCCTTATTAAAAGTCAGCAGCTACAGTGTTTGTAGCTGCAGACTTAAAAAAAAAAGTGGCTGGAAATCTGCTTTGAGCATATTCTATTCTTGCATTATATTGTAATACACGGTCTTCTGCTTTCAGGACGTTTCAAGAGGAATCCTCCCACGGAAGAGCAGGTAACAACAACTTTTGCTCAAACACAGGGATGAACGACGAACCAACCAAAGTTCATCCTGGAAAGCTGGAAATCCACCATGGACAGGGAGAAGGTTCAAGAAGAAGCGGACCTAGAAAGTCGCATCACCTCGCAAGACTGGAAGGGGCTTGCCATCGTAGAAGACCATGTTGGAAACACTGGTGAGACTGTCTTCATGACATTACCCTTCAAGAAAGGCGAGGTGGTGTGTGACTACTATAGACCAATCGTATCACATGGAAGAGGAGAGGAGCTTGTGAACACCATGGCAGTAGGTAAGATGGTGAGGTTGGCAAAACATGGTATCAGATTGACATGTGTGATCACCTGATAGTCATCGATTCTGCACAATACACTTCTCCCCCTGCTGTCAATCACAGCCAGCGAGAATGGAGCAGGGGTTTGGGAGATGAGCCATGCACTGTGTGTCTGTAGGCGTGCACGCGCAGCACACACAGATGTCTTGGGAGCGAGCATGCACAAGTGCCTCCATAGCAAGCGGCCCCAAGAGAAGGGGACCCAAGAGAAGGAGGATCGGGTCTGCTCTGGGCAAAAACATTGCCCAGAGCAGGTAAGTATAACCTGTTTTTTTTTTTTGTTTGTTTTTTTTAGAAAAGTGCTCTTTTGCAATCACTTTCAGGGGGTCAAATAAACCCAGTCAGTGTACCACCTGAGGGGGTTCAAGTGGTAAATATGGAAGCCCCGCCTGCCAGATGACCGCCGTGGCTGGCCCGCACAGCTACACCAAGATGGCGGCCGATCCACAAGGGGGACACACGGAGGAGGAAAACAGAGGAATCCATAGCAGACCCGGACTCAGTCCCTCCGTCCCCACCAGGTACCACACATCCCCCCCTGCAGTAAGTATAACCTGTTTTTTTTTGTTTTTGTTTTTTTAGAAAAGTGCTCTTTTGCAATCACTTTCAGGGGGTCAGATAAACCCAGTCAGTGTACCACCTGAGGGGGTTCAAGTGGTAAATATGGACGTGTAGTGAAGTTCAGTCTATTCAAATAAACCAGCACTTGGATAACAGTGGGGGTTTAAGAGTTGGTCATATAGACTATTCTATGTCACTGATTGATACAGGTTTTAACTTATTGGCAGAAAAACTGCATGTTTAAATATTTTTATATTTAATTTGTTCAACAGCATTTGTATTTTTTGTTTTATAGGTATAAGGATATTTTGCTATACGTGTATCCGTTACTAGTTATTGATTTTTCTGATTGAGAGATACATTTATTTATTTTTGTCTGGTTTTTTTTATTAGCAGCATGGCACTTATTTATTTTATTTGGCAGGTGAGATGGGCTACCTTTTCTTTTTTGAGGACAGGAAGAACCATCAGAAGCTGTGTGTTGATATCAAGAACGTCCCGTGTCCCTGTCATCCCTCCCTACCAACAACTTTTGGGAGAAAGATCAACCACTCAAGAAAGCGACCAAACCTGAAGCCTCGGCTGAGTTACCGGAACAATGGCACCACCCCCGTTCTTCTGTTGGTGGCCAAAGAAGATCTTACTGTTGGCACGGAGCTGAAGTAGGACTACGGGGTCACAAAGAGCTCCTTCGGGGGGTGGGGGTAGATGTTGACTGGTTAAATACATAAGACCCCAGCTGACACCTGCCGCTATGCTACTGGTAGCAGGATGACCTCTAGGGCAAGTCATTTTTTCCCTCCTCCTAAATTGCCCTTCAACATCTATTCTCCAAACATTCCATTTTTTCTCCTCCATCCTCCTTCAACCTTGCTCATTTCTGTCCTACCAAAGTCTTCTCTTTACATCTTACCCTCCCTACTTTGACTTTTACCATTTTGACTCTTCCTCTCTTTCAGTCTCCCTCATTTGTCTTTTTGCTTCTTGGATTGACATGCATTTATAAAAACCTTTCATTGTATTTTTCCCCCTATTGCATCACTGGGAGCTGTGTATCGGTGTCACAATAAACAGGAACCTTAACAAGTCTTTTGCTGGGTAACAGTTAACAGTGGATATCTGCGCAAGTGCTATACAGCCATTGATGTGACTTGAGCTTACCGATCATCAGGCAAAGGTGTTGATTTTTTATCAGGAGCAATGTTTTTCACAAGCCATAATATGACCCAGGCAACAGCCTGGATGAGACAGACTTGTGGGTTTGGCCGTTTAAATGTTTAAAGCCTTGAGTCTCATTGTCATTTAAAAAACTCAAGAGGGGAGGCGCATGCGCAGCAGCTCCCAAGATGGCCGTGAGCATCTAGAGCTCCGCACCACCACGGCCCCTTAGACAGCCACCGGAGCAGACAGAGCGCCCCCCCGCACTCCACACGGGACTATCGTTCGCGGGAACCACCCGGGAACACGTAGATGTCCACAGCGCCGGCGAGAAGAAGCCTCGCCTGCCAGATGACCGCCCTGGCTGGCCCACACAGCTACACCAAGATGGCGGCCGATCCATGAGGGGGACACACGGAGGCAGAAAACAGAGGAATTCATAGCAGACCAGGACTCAGTCCCTCCGTCCCCACCAGGTACCACACATCCCCCCTGCAGCTAGCCCCCTCTCCTTCCTCTACTGAATCCCTGCTGGGAAGACTGAGCTCAGAACTCCCTACAACCCCTATGCTGGATCCTAACACAGGCATGCTCCTCTGTGAGAGAGAGGCATGTGAAGCTACCCCTGCTCCCACTGACTTACCCTCCATGATGGAGGCCTTCTCACAAATACTTTCTAGGAGCCTAGCACTGAATGCTGCACAGATCACCTCATCCATTCACGCAGATTGATGTGATTGAGAAGAAAGCAGATTAATCTGTGGCCAGGATAATTCAAAATTCTGCCAGGCTCCAGGATGTGCAAGATCAACTAGAAACCGCATTCGCAAAGATCGAGTCGAGACGATACAACTTTAGGATCAGGGGGCTCGCCGAATCCAAAAAGGAAGTTCAATCAGCTGTTAAATCACTCATTAAAGGACTCATTGCGGATATTGCTGACCACCACCTAAAGCTGGACAGGGCGCACAGGACCCTGCAACCCCCACCGCACCGGTGGGCTCCCCAGAGACATTATTGTAAAACCCCATTTCTATTCAGTAAAGGAGCAAGTGATGAAGAAATCTAGAGGTGCGGATACCCTCACCATACACGGTCACAGATATTTGCTAACCTCTCTCCTTACACTGTGCAGAAAAGGGGATCGCTTAAACCACTGCTCTAGATCCTGATCAATAAGGAAATCACCTACAGATTGTCATTCCCAATCCGCCTAAACTTCTCCTATCGGAACAAAGGCTACAACTTCTCTTCCTTTGCGGAGGGGGAGCGTCTACTGCTACACCTTGGCCTACTCTCCCAGGACATCCCCCGCATCCACACCAGCAAGGGACGCCCCTCATCAACGAAGAGTCCCCCACCAGCAAGCCCCCTGCAACCCACTTGGCTGAAGCAGCACTCCAAGAGGTCCAAAGAAACCCTACCGACATGATTGGCATGCATTCCCAAGTAAACTAGGACTCTGGTTTGGGACATTGTCTTCCCACTTGGTTGGGGCTCGCTCCCAGGTCCCCCCTTTTGAGGTTTTTCCTCCGGGACTTGCCTCTCCTGCACGTTAGCCCTGCTTGAGTCCCTTATCCTTTCCTTCACAGGATGGGTTATTTTAGGGCAACAGGGGACTCCAGACAGGGGCCCAGATGAGGGAGGAAGAGACTGAACATTTGGCCCCCGTGTCGGCCACTTTTGGCCATTGGGACCTTTTCCACAGTGGCTCTACTGACTTGCCTGATACCCAAGTCTCTATCAACCAAAAAGTTTTATTTGTTCCCCAGAGGGAGTGTATAGATAGCACCCACCATTATGTGGAGACAGTTTTTTTTGTTTCTCTCCAGTTGGTTCACTCCTTCAGGGCTGGAGGTTTCATCCAATCAAATAGTGGGGGTTTACCCCGTAACAGGTTCACAGGTTTATTCACTCCCCTCCTGGGTCTGGGTACCACCTTGGCTCTCCGGCTAGTTGGGTGGGGGAGACTGGGTGGGGGCTTGGCCTGAGAGGCCGAACCTGGTGTTTAATTATGTTCCCAGTTATAACCAGTTTAAGGGCATTCTGTTAAGTATGCTTTCTTGTTGTTTAATATCTGTTTGATTTCAGGTGGCGGGGCCGTGGTGGACCCAGTGCACCTCCAGTCTCCGCAGGCATCCCTTTTTGCCCCAGGAGACGTTTCAGGGTCCCAGTTCACAGAGCGCTCTGGTCCTCTCAGGTTAAGGGGTGGGTTATGGCGGGTCTATTCCTACCCTGGGGTAAGAAGGGGTCAGTGGACCCCCTGGTACTGTGTCTTTCTTCATTTTATGAACAACTGCAGTAAGAAATATGATGATTCTACCTGTCTAACCCCCTTACTCTACTTCGCTTTCGCCATTGTGAGCTACTCCAGGTTCTCCAGATGCATCTGGCTTACCTACACAGGTCCCCGAACATCAGCACCACTGTCAACATGGCCTCTACAAGCGTATGCTTCTCCAGGAGGAGGTAGGTTACATATCTCCTCAGCGGGTCCCTCACGTCTGATCCATGGCTAACACACCACACATTCCCAACTCTAAAAATAGTCACACATAATACTCAGGGACTCAATTCCCCTATTAAACGTCGGAAGCTCTTCCAACTCTACCATTCCATGCACGCAGATGTCCTATTACAAGAGACCCACTTTCCCTCCACATAAACCCACGTTCCTTCATCAGCGCTACCCTCATCGCTTCTGCTGATAACAAAACTAAAAAAAGGTGTGGCCATCTGCTTCACCATACACATCAACCTCTCTCAACCGGAGGTTATATCAGACCCCTTAGGCCGCTACCTGCTAGTCTCCAGCTCGATCGATGGAGAGACATACACATTTGTTACATACTATACCCCTAATAAAGGGCCAAAAACTATTTTTTTAATCATTACTACACAAACTGCAAAAACATTTTAAGGGAATGGTTTTCTTCAGACTCTAACACCGCCTTTGAATCCTCCCTAGACAAAGCAGAGGGAGGGAAGCCGAAACCCAAAATGTCCTTCCAAACAGAGTGCGAAAATCGCACACCTGCTGCATTCAGCAGAGCTTGTAGACATCTGGAGGGAGGTTAATCCTCAAACGAAACACTACACCCACTTCTCAGCACCTCACAGTTCCTATGCCAGGATAGACCACATCTTCACGCACTCCAACCACTCTTTAGTCACTCTAGTTAACACAAAGGTCGACAGACTAAAGCGGATTCTTCCGATGGCGTCTTAATGAGGCCCTCCTGAGTGACCCAATACAGTGCACCTTGCTAGAGCAAGCCATTAAGGAGTACTTCCTTGACAATGATAACAACGAAGTATCCCCGACGAATGTATGGGCGGCACACAAAACCGTCCTCAAGTTCATTCAGCTCGCCTCTAAATTTAAGGCGGTACACAAGGCAGACACCCAGAAGCGTACTGAGTAGGGATGAGCCGAACACCCCCCGGTTCGGTTCGCATCCAGAACACGCGAAGGGACCTAAAGTTTGCGCGACTTTCGAACACCGTTAAAGTCTATGGGACTCAAACGTGAGAAATCAAAAGTGCGAATTTTAAAGGCTAATATGCAAGTTATTGTCCTAAAAAGGGTTTGGGGACCCGGGTCTTGCCCCAGTGGACATGTACGAATGCAAAAAAAAGTTTTAAAAACTTCCGTTTTTTTTCGCTAGCAGTGATTTTAATGATGCTTAAAGTGAAAAAATAAAAGTAAAATATTCCTTTAAATATCGTACCTGGGGGGTGTCTATAGTATGCCTGTAAAGTGGCGCGTGTTTCCCATGTTTAGAACAGTCCCTGCACAAAATTAAATTTCTAAAGGAATAAAAGTCATTTAAAACTGCTTGCGGCTGTAATGTAATGTCTGGTCCCGACAATATGGATGAAAATTATTGAGAAAAACAGCATGGGTAACCCCCCAGCCCACCTGAATGACCGCAACATACAGGGATATATAATGTAATACTGACATATAATCACACACATAGGTTGGACTTGATGGACTTGTGTCTTTTTTCAACCTCACCTACTATGTAACTATTACCAGGCCCTTTGGGTCTTGTATGGACATTAAGGGGAACCCCGCACCCAAATTAAAAAAAGAAAAGGCGTGGGGCCCCAAGGCCCTATATACTCTGAACAGCAGTATACAGGCGGTCCCAAGTTAGACAAGGACTGTAGGGTTTTTCTTAAGTTGAATCTGTTTGTAATTTGGAACAAGTACATTTTGTAAGTGTAGCTCCAGCCAAAAAATCTATTTTTAAGCTTTTTGAAAAACATACGGAAGAGTTATCACCCCTGTAACATTTGTTTTGCTGTTTGTGCGCCTATTCAGAAGATTTCACCTCACTTTCTGTCCCAATGACAATTAGATTTTGAAAATTTGGGGTTTTTAGGGAAACAAGGATTGGTGATGAAGCATCAGTGGAGGAGACATCTTTTTCCCATATTAACTCTTACAGGAGAGAATTTCCCTTCCTAGGGGTAGATTTCCTCTCACTTTTTGTTGTCTCCCTCCGTTTGTAAGTAGGAGTCGTTTGTAAGTCGGATGTTTTAAAGTAGGGGCCTGCCCTATATACAGAAATTTGGGCCTTAGGCGTTGGTGGTACCAGAACACTGTAATGCCCCGTACACACGGTCGGATTTTCCGATGGAAAATGTCCGATCGGAGCGTGTTGTCGGAAATTCCGACCGTGTGTGGGCTCCATCGGACATTTTCCATCGGATTTTCCGACACACAAAGTTGGAGAGCAGGAGATAAAATTTTCCGACAACAAAATCCGTTGTCGGAAATTCTGATCGTGTGTACACAAATCCGACGGACAAAGTGCCACGCATGCTCAGAATAAATAAAGAGATGAAAGCTATTGGCCACTGCCCCGTTTATAGTCCCGACGTACGTGTTTTACGTCACCGCGTTCAGAACGATCGGATTTTCCGACAACTTTGTGTGACCGTGTGTAGGCAAAACAAGTTTGAGCCAACATCCGTCGGAAAAAATCCTAGGATTTTGTTGTCGGAATGTCCGAACAAAGTCCGACCGTGTGTACGCCCTATAAGCCCTCATAGTTACTCTTGGTGGGCGCAGGAACGGGCCCTGCTGTGAAATATTAGATAAAAATTGTAACTACACGCCCCTGTTGAACAGGGGCAGAAATATTGGGCCTTAGGCAGTGGTGGTGATGCCACAACACTAAAACCCCTCACAGATACTTTAGTTGAGCACAGGACCAAGCCCTGCTGCAAAATATTACAGCAAAAATTGTAAATTCACACCCCTGTTGAACAGGGGCAGAAAAATGGGGCCTTAGGTACTGGCGGTGGTGCCACAACATTGCAACCCCTCACAGATAGTTGAGTGCAGGACCAAGCCCTGCTGCAAAATATTACAGCAAAAATTGTAATTACAGGTCCCTGTTAAACAGGGGCAGAAAAATTGGGCTTTAGGCACTGGTGCAACCCCTCACAGATACTCTAGTTGAGCGCGGGAACAAGCCCTGCTGCAAAATATTACAGCAAAATTGTAATTACACGCCCCTGTTAAACAGGGGCAGAAAAGTTGGGCCTTAGCCACTGGTGGTGGTGCCCAGAACAAAAAATGTTCTTACAAGCTATCAACATGAACATTGAGGAGGAATAGGATAGCCACGCAGCATAACAGGATAGTCACTCAGCATCAGCATAGGCAGTCTTCAACAGATCTCACATTAATAAAAAAAATTTGTCGGTTACATCAGCATCAGGTGCTTGGTAGCTGGTGATCCAAGACTGAATAATTTTTATGAAGGTGAGCCGATCAACTGAGTCGGTGGACAGGCGCACTTTGTGATCGGTTACAAAGCCTTCAGCAGCACTGAATGTGCGTTCCAAAAGAACGCTGGATGCAGGACAGGCCAGTAGCTCAATTGCATACTGTGCAAGCTCTGGCCAGTGATCCATCCTCAAGACCCAGTAACTCAGAGGATTTTCGGTGGGAAAGGTCTCCAAGTCTGATCTTGCCCCTAGGTATTCCTGCACCATGTAAATCAGACGCTGGCGATGGTTGCTAGAACCGATCAGACCTTGAGGCTGCGGATTACAAAATTGTTTGAATGCATCTGACAGACGGCCACCTTCTCCACCGCTCCTTCTGTGACTGAGGCTGCGTTAGCCTCAGCAACACGTTGTCCAGGACCAGAAATATGTGACCTCCCAGGCTCTGGAAACGCATTGCACAAACCTTTCTGCAAGGCCTCCCGAAGATGTTTCATCCTCTGCTTCCTCTGCGATGGCTGGATATGTTGGGCATACTTACCCTTGTAACATGGATCAAGGAGGGTTGACAGCCAGTATTGATCCCTCTCCTCGATTCCACGAATCCGAGGGTCCTTTCGCAGGCTTTACAGGATCAGGGAGGCCACGCAGCGTAGGTTTACTGAGGCATTCGGTCTGGAGTCCTCTGGGTCACTAAGGACGACCTGATCCGTAGGCACCTCCTCCCAGCCACGTACAAGTCCATGGGTTTCTGGGGACTGTAAATGATCCCTTGAAGACTGCTGCTGATGCTGAGTGCTAGGCACCAGCTCCATGCTGACACAATCCTCTTCCTGTGTGATCGGTGGGCCCGCAGGAACACTGTCTGGATAAAGGGGGCCTTGAGAGGTAAGGAAGTCCTCCTCTTCCTCCCTCTGTTCAGCCTCAAGTGCCCTGTCCATTATTCCATGCAGCGTGTGCTCCAACAGGTAGAAAAGAGGGACAGTATCACTGTTGCATGCACTGTCACTGCTCACCATCCTCGTGGCCTCCGCAAATGGTGGCAAGACAGTGCATGCATCCTTGATCATGAGCCAGTGGCGTGGCGGAAAAAAGCCAAGCTCCCCTGACCCTGTCCTGGTGCCATAGTCGCACAGGTACTCATTTATGGCCCTCTGCTGCGTGTGCAGCTGCTGCAGCATGGCCAACGTTGAGTTCCATCTGGTAGGCATGTCACAGATTAGGCGGTTCTTGGGCAGGTTGTATTCCTTTTGGAGGTCAAGCCTGCTGACCACTGGCATTATATGACCGGCGGAAATGCACAGACTTTCCTGGCCTGCCTCAGGAGATCCTGTAAGCCCGGGTACCTGCACAAGAACTGCTGCACCACTAAATTAAGGACGTGAGACAAACAGGGAACATGGGTGAAGTGTCCCTGTCGGAGGGCGAAGAGGAGGTTGGTGCCATTGTCGCAAACCACCAATCCTGCCTGAAGCTGGCGTGGCGTCAACCACCTCTGAGCCTGTCCCTTCAGAGCTGACAGAATCTCTGCCCCAGTGTGGCTCCTATCCCCTAAGCACACCAGCTCAAGCACCGCATGGCATCTTTTTGCCTGAGTGCTTGCGTAGCCCCTTGAATGCCTACGGAGCACTGCTGGTTCTGAGGACAAATCTGTAGAGGAAGAGGCCATGGAGGAAGAAGAGGAGGGGGTGGAGCAGAGAGGTGTGTCAGAACCACTACTAGTAGCATTTTGGAGGGTGATGGTGGAAGCTCCAACAATACTGCAACCTGTCCTGCATCCTTCCCAGCTGCCAGCAGGGTTACCCAGTGCGCCGTGAAAGATAGGTAACGTCCCTGTCCATGCCTGCTGGACCATGAGCCAGCGGTAATATGCACCTTACTGCTGACCGCCCTGTCCAGCAAGGCCAAGACATTGCCTTCCACATGCCGGTAGAGAGCCGGAATCGCCTTCCATGGAAAAAAGTGGCATTTGGGAACCTGCCACTGAGGTAGAGCACATTCCACAAATTCACGAAAGGGGGCAGAGTCTACCAGCTGAAAAGGCAGCAGTTGGAGTGCTAGCAATTTAGCCAAGCTAGCAGTCAGCCGCTGGGCATGTGGATGGCTGGGACCGAATTTCTTTCGCCAGTTTAGCAACTGGGGTAGGGAAATCTGCCTGCTACAATCGGACGTTGGTTTAGCGATAGCAGATTGCCCGCAAGTACTTGGCACACTTAATTCTACACCTTTATTCTTCTCAGTGCAGGTTTCTGAGAGAACTGAACATATAGTGTGGTTGGAGATCCCAGCTGATGAGGAGCAAGGAGAGATCCGCCTTGTTCTTTGGTGTGGGTCTTTTAAGTACGCTTGCCAACGGACTGCATGGGAGTTCGACATATGTCTGGTCAACATATGTCTGGTCAAGCATGTGGTGCCCAAGCGGCTGCAAACAGCAACGGTGCGATCTGATGCACACGTCTCAAAAAAGGCCCACACCAAACAACTTTTGGAAAAATGCTTGGAGTCAGCAGCGCCCTGCACATGCGGAGCGCTGCGGTGTGATGCAGTCGATTTGGCTACCCTTAAGCTGGCCCCTGGAGGGCATCCTGCCTTGTTAGAGGTGTGCCTCCTCCTCTCTCCTATCAGGCACCCACGTAGAGTCAGTGACCTCATCATCCCCTCCCTCCTCGTCACCGGAGCAAACCTGGCAGTATGCTGCAACTGGGGGAACATGACTGCCAGTTTGTTGTCCTTCTTGTGCACCCCCTCTCTCTGGGCTCACGTTACTGCCTTCCTCAATCTGGGTACCATCATCGGAGCCTTCAAAAAGCTGCGCATCCTCCTGCAGCATGTACCCAACACTGTGGTCAAACAGTTCGGGGGACTCCTCAGGGCATGATGGTGGGGCAACGGAAGGAGTGACTGATGACATTGAGCCGATGGAAGAGGCCGCTTTGGCAGCTGCATTGGCAGCCAAAGTACTCTGAGCCTGGGTGACAGAGGATGAAGAGGATGAGGACAGCTTGGTCATCCACTCTACCAACTCTTCTGCATGTTATGGCTCAACACGGCCAGCTGCCGAAAAAAAAGGACAAGTGTGCCCTACGGCCACGTGCTGAGGATGCACCGTGTCCACGACCAACAATGTTGGCTGTAGACACAGAGCCTGCTTGCCCTCTTTTAGTGGCCTGTGAGCGTCTGCCTCTCCTTGTTGGCCTTCCAGACATACTGTATTTGATGTATTTGTAATGTATTTGAATAGGTACACCAGGAATGGCCTGCAGTGAGATGTAGCTGCACAAAGCTGGGATGTATATATATATATACTAAATATACTGTAGCTAACTGAATCAACTACCTGCCTGTAGTATATTAGGAAGAGGACAACAGGAATGGTCTGCAGTGAGATCTAGCTGCACAGGATATAATACTGAATAAACTGCAGCTAACTGAATCAACTGCCTGCCTGTAGAATATTAGTAACAGAACAACAGGAACGGTCTGCAGTGAGATCTAGCTGCACAAGATACAGTACTCAATATACTGCAGCTAACTGAATCAACCGCCTGCCTGTAGTTAATTAGGAGGAGAACAACAGGAATGGTCTGCAGTGAGATCTAGCTGCACAAGATACAGTACTCAATATACTGCAGCTAACTGAATCAACCGCCTGCCTGTAGTTAATTAGGAGGAGAACAACAGGAATGGTCTGCACAGAGATCTAGCTGCACAGGATACAGTACTGAATATACTGCAGCTAAATGAATGAACTGCCTTCCTGTAGTATATTAGGAACGGTCTGCAGTGAGATCTAGCTAAACTGTATACAGTACTGAATATACTGCAGCTAACTGAATGAACTGCCTGCCTGTAGTATATTAGGAAGAGAACAACAGGAACAGTCTGCAGTGAGATCTAGCTGCACAGGATATGGTATTCAATATACTGCAGCTAACTGAATCAACTGCCTGCCTGTAGCATATTAGGAAGAGAACAACAGGAACAGTCTGCAGCGATATCTAGCTGCACAGGATACAGTACTGAATATACTGCAGCTAACTAAATGAACTGCCTGCCTGTAGTATATTAGGAAGAGAACAACAGGAACGGTCTGCAGCGAGATCTAGCTTCACAGGATACAGTACTGAATATACTGCAGCTAAATGAATGAACTGCCTGCCTGTAGTATATTAGGAAGAGAACAACAGGAACGGTCTGCAGCGAGATCTAGCTAAACTGTATAATGTATAATGTGTGTATATATATATATATATATATATATATATATATATATATACACACACACACACAGTATCTCACAAAAGTGAGTACACCCCTCACATTTCTGTAAATATTTCATTATATCTTTTCATGTGACAACACTGAAGAAATTACACTTTGTATAACAGTGTAAATTTGTTGTCCCCTCAAAATAACTCAACACACAGCCATTAATGTCTAAACTGCTGGTAACAAAAGTGAGTACACCCCTAAGTGAAAATGTCCAAATTGGGCCCAAAGTGTCAATATTTTGTGTGACCACCATTATTTTAAAGGAAAGCCTTAACCCTCTTGGGCATGGAGTTCACCAGAGCTTAACAGGTTGCCACTGGAGTCTTCTTCCACTCCTCCATGACGACATCATGGAGCTGGTGGATGTTAGAGAACTTGCGCTCCTCCACCTTCCGTTTGAGGATGCCCCACAGATGCTCAATAGGGTTTAGGTCTGGAGACATGCTCGGTCAGTCCATCACCTTTACCCTCAGATTTTTTAGCAAAGCAATGGAGGTATGTTTGGGGTTGTTATGTTGGAATACTGCCCTGCAGCCCAGTCTCTAAAGGGAGAGGATCATGCGCTGCTTCAGTATGTCACAGTACATGTTGGCATTCATGGTTCCCTCAATGAACTGTAGCTCCCAGTGCCAGAAGTACTCATGCAGCCCCAGACCATGACACTCCCACCACCATGCCTGACTGTAGGCAAGACACACTTGTCTTTGTACTCCTCACCTGGTTGCCGCCACACACATACTTGACACCATCTGAACCAAATAAGTTTATCTTGGTCTCATCAGACCACAGGACATGGTTCCAGTAATCCATGTCCTTAGCCTGCTTGTCTTCAGCAAACTGTTTGCGGGCTTTCTTGTGCATCATCTTTAGAAGATGCTTCCTTCTGGGACGACAGCCACGCAGACCATTTTGATGCAGTGTGCAGCGTATAGTCTGAGCACTGACAGGCAGACCCCCACCCCTTCAACCTCTGCAGCAGTGTTGGCAGCACTCATATGTCTATTTTCCAAAGACATCCTCTGGATATGACGCTGAGCACGTGCACTCAACTTCTTTGATCGACCATGGCGAGGCCTGTTCTAAATGGAACCTATCCTGTTAAACCGCTGTATGGTCTTGGTAACCGTGCTGCAGCTCAGTTTCAGGGTTTTGGCAATATTCTTATAGCCTAGACCATCTTTATGTAGAGCAACAATTCTTTTTTTCACATCCTAAGAGAGTTCTTTGCCATGAGGTGCCATATTGAAATTCTGGTGACCAGTATGAGAAAGTGAGAGTGATAACACCAAATTTAACACACCTGCTCCCCATTCACACCTGAGACCTTGTAACTCTACCAAGTCACATGACACCAAGGAGGGAAAATGGCTAATAGGGCCCAATATGGACATTTTTACTTAGGGGTGTACTCACTTTTGTTGACAGCGGTTTAGACAATAATGGCTGTGTGTTGAGTTATTTTGAGGGGTCATCAAATTTACACTGTTATTCAAGCTGTACACTCACTCCTTTACATTGTAGAAAAGTGTCATTTCTTCAGTGTTGTCACATGAAAAGATATAATAAAATATTTTTGTGAGGGGTGTACTCACTTTTGTGAGATACTCTGTGTGTGTGTGTGACCCTTACAACGGCCGCAGAGAAACACCTCAGATGGACCGGGGCTAAATTTTATTCCCAAAAAGATAGGATTGGCCCCAGACTTGCAGTCAAGCTGAGCCCCAAACAACGTACATTATCCTTCCCCAAAATCCGATCTGCATCTGGAGACTTGACACAGAACCCGACTAAAATAATGGACACTTTCCATTGGTTTTACTCCGAACTTTATAAAACCAACCATCCGCCTCCCCAAACACTCAAGAACGCTTTTCTTGACAACCTCCCTTTGCCATCATTAGCCAGAGACCACAAAGATCTGTTGGAGAACCCATTTACTCATGAGGAGGTGTTGCACACTAATAATTCCCCTTAAATTGGGATCCTCGCCCGTGCCAGACGGCTTCTCCAATGGCTAATACAAAAAATTTTGCCCCTGCCTGGTCCCGCATCTGACGCGGTTCTTTAACTCTCAGGGATGGAGCCCCCCTAGGGAACCATCTCAACTCTGCCTATATTTCAGTCATCCCTAAACCGGGTAAGGATACAAGTGAGGTTGGTAATTATTGTCCAATCTCACTCATCAATAACGATATAAAAATAATGAATAAGATTCTGGCTAACAGAGTAGAGTTTTTTATCTACATACATTCACAGAGGTCAAGTGGGCTTCATCCCTGGGAGACAAGTGCCAGATAAGATCCGGAGAGCGATAGATATTATCTCCTTACTCAAATCGCATTGGCATGGGGGTCCCCCTCAAAAAGGCTTCCTGCTTTCAATAGACCTTCATAAGGCCTTTGATTCGGTAGAGTGGGCTTACCTGTATTAAATCTTGTGTAGATTGGGATTTGGCCCTAACTTCCTGAGCCTAATCCACTCGCTATACTCTTCCCCGAATGCTAAAGTACACCTGATGGGCAGATATTCGGACACCTCCACCATTGGTAGGGGTACTAGACAGGGTTGCCTGCTATGCCCCCTTCGCAATAGCCATTAAAACTCTGGCCATAGCGATCTGGTCTAGTCCCAACATCAAGTGGGTCGTTTGCGGAGCACAAGAACACAAGTGTGCATTATATGCAGACGACTTACTCCTTTTTATTACCTACCCACTGAGAGCCACCCTACGATATACAAAATCCTTCAGGAGTTTAATCAAGTCTCAGGGCTTGCAGGTCAACATGACTAAATCTATAGCTTTAAATATATCAGTCCCCCCAGATCTACGCAAACAGCTAACACAATTTCGCCTTTTTATGGGCGTCAAACACAATCCCATATCCGGGCATTAGACTCACTCCTGACATTGACAACTTTTCAAGAGAATTATCCCCCTATAATACATAAATGTAGGGAGGACCTGGAGAGGTGGTCAAAGTGTGGTATATCCTGGCTGAGCAGAGTGCACGCGGTAAAGATGACCCTGCTCCCACGACTATTACTGTAAAACCTTGGTTTACGAGCATAATTTGTTCCAGAAACATGCTTGTAATACAAAGCACTTGTATATCAAAGCATTTTTATTACAGGGTATAAAAGAACATAGAGGCACCTAAGTGTAGCAATAAGTTGCTAAATGTTGTACCTTCATTAAATGTAACCATATTGCTACACTTAGAGGCTCTTGTCTTCTTTTTTATACTCCAGTTGTGAATTGATGTTACTCTTATATCAAGACATCGCTTGTATATCAAGGCAAAATTTATTAAAACATTGTGCTTGTCTTGCAAAACGCTCTCAAACCAAGTTATTCTCAAACCAAGGTTTTACTGTATACTTATTTCGCTCTCTCCCAATTCCAATAGAAACAATACCTCGGGAAATTTCAGTCCTCTATAGTGCGGTTCGTCTGGGGCAGCAAAGGCTACAGATCCTCCAAAGGGATATTACTCAGGCTAAAATCACAGGGGGGGTAGGCCTGCCGAACCTGTGGTGGTATTACCAAGCAGCCCAACTGACCCACATATCTACGGTTTACTCTAGGGGCCCTAAGCCTGATTGGCTCTCCATGGAAAGAAAAGCCATCCCCTTAAATACCATAGACTACTTTCTATAGAGTGATTCGAAATCCAGACCAGCAATAATGTCGCCAACCCTCTCACATTCCGTAGCTTTGTGTTCCACACTCTATACACACACCACTCTTTGATCTCACCCCTGAAGCCATTATCAGATATTTTTCACAACCCGAGATTCCCCCCAGGTCTGAATATTAAAGCCTTCAATTGGTGGACTAACAAGGGCCTTTATCAAATTGGGCACTTTCTCACTCTGGCAGGCCCCCTTACTCTGACACTTTAGGAAGACACTGGAGATGCCCAATTCTGAACTGTTCCGCTTTTCCCAAATAGCTTATTTCCTACACTCCATCTGGACCAACAAAACAGAAACCCTACAATCACCCCATATGAACACTGGTGCTCAAAACACTATGGATCAGAGGAGAGGGATCTCATTAATTTACTCTACTCTGGCGAATAATGATGACACCCCAGCTTATGCTCGGGCCTGGGAGGAGGACACGGGTTGCTCCTGGAAGACTTCAGACTGGTATCACGCGTTTAAACGCTCAATATATCCCTGATAGAAGCCAGTCTCAAAATTCTGATTAGGTGGTACTATGTCCCCTTCAGGCTGGCAATGATTTACCCAGGGGTCTCTCCTTTATGCTTTAGGGGATGTGAGCTGGAGGGCACGATGTTCCACATCTGGTGGACCTGTCCCCACATTAGATCTTATTGGAAAAAGGTTTTCCACACGATTAGGACCATAACAAACATCACGGTAACTCCTGACCCCAACGTAGCACTCCTGAACCACCCAATTCCTGGATTACACAAACATCTCCAAGCATTAACTTTTTATATCTCACTAGGAGCCAAGATAACGCTCGCAAGGGCATGGAAAACCCCCACCATTTTTTTTCCGGGGGTTCAAGAGGAAAGTATCCTGGGTAATGGCACAGGAAAATAGGGAAGTTCAATGCTATGTGGGAACCCTGGGCCTCCTACTGTAACATTTCTATTTGCCCTGGCGTTCCACCCACGGCTCAGACGAACCTGGACCCCTATGACTCCTACCCCTTACTCTCTCTCACACTTCCCCTTCACTTCTGTCTGGGACACTCTGCTTCCACTCTCCTGCCTCCTTAAGCAGGGCATCTTGCAACCCATATGGATGATGCAGAAATAGACCTAGGCAAGCTAGCAGGCCAGGGTTACCTCCGCTGCTCAAAAATCTTGACCTCCTACTGGGTCGGAAACACCCCGAATAACAGGCCGTGACACACTAGCTACACTACCCTGTAGGCTAGCTGCTGAATGGGGAGGGGGTGGACTCGATACCTCGGGGGGGACTGGGCACTTCCACAGAGTTCCCAAAGGGGTGGGATGCTGGGAACCTCCCGAGTAGAGTGGCTGACACCCTCTAGAAATCCCCAGAATTAATTGCATCCAGGGGCCTTGTCACGAAGAGGCAAGACTCAGGCTTCCGTCCAACTAGGTGGACTGGACTCTGTAACCTGGAACCACTTTAAACAGGGTTGCCTGATAGCCGAGGTCACACCACTAGTGATAGTTACCAACCCTTTCATGATGCGAAACTGTTCTTATGTTTATCCATATGTTTCTGCTTTACCGCTATGTCACGGGACCATATGGTCCGATAAGCTCAACACTGTTTTGTATTGCTTACGTTGTCATGTTTGATAAAACCCAAAAAACATTTTGAACTTAAAAAAGGAAAAGAAATGAGGCACAACTCACAACTCTCTTGCTGGGACTTAGGCCAGCCATACACGGGTTGCAGGAAAGAAACTTGCTTAATTCCCCCATCAGCACAGTGTTGATTCAGGAATCCCTCCTGCCAGGCCATTGTCTTCTCCCAGCGGGGGAAGCTGTCCTGATGGGAGAAAAAAGTGATTATTACTAGTGGCTATAGCAGCCGCTAGTGATAATCACAGAAGAATCCGGCATGCTGGTTGTACCCAAGTTGATTGATCGGTCAACTTGGTACATTCAGCCTGCCCATCAAACCATATATGACCGGCCTTAGCTTTGTTTAACATGTAGGATTGGCATCCTTCATTTGCTTCTGGTGTACATCTTTCCAATAGAAAATGTAACTTTGAAAAGATAGAAGAGAATTCTACAGCAGTGAGCTGGAAACTTAACCATTTGAATAAGGAATACTACATCCACAGTGTACATGCTGCTAGTAAGATGTATTTTTTTATGTGAGCCTTGTCATGTGGTTTAACATTATTTTTTTATAAAATAATCCTATTGTCAATGTGCAAATGGTGCTCAAATACATGTGATCTTTATTTTTAAATTGTGTTTTTACTTTTTTTATGCGTCTGAAAACTATGGACGGTTCCCCCATGTGACTAGGATGACTCTCCACCCAGCACGCAGTGAATGAGGGCTCCCTGTTATGGTAAGTATTCTACATGTGCCTTGAGTGGTTTAAATGTTGTTGAAAATGTTATACAGGAGTTTCATCAAGAGCTGTTCACACTGTTGTGTAAAAGCTGTAGCCTGTGTAAACTGACAATGAGGTGGTGGTAATTTTAAAGAAGTCCAGCATCAGCTCATTCGATGCACTTCTGTGACCCATTTTCAGCAGAGAGCGGTCTGAAGTCCGCTTGTCACTGCCATCAGTCGAGGCAGTGCGTCATTTTGACTTCCAAAGTCTGGATCCGCCAGCTGCCTTGACTGATGTCAGTCTCAGCGAGCTGCTGAGATGACCGCTCCCTGCCCCTCCACAGCTCAGCACTCCAATGAGCATGGAGGAGCAGAGAGGAGACACTGAATGACAGTCAACAGCTCTCCTCTCGGATCTGTGAGAACCGAGCCATTGGCAATGTTTGATGGCTCGGTTCTCAGTGCAGAGACGGCGGAGGACAGCTGCAGCATCGAAAGAAATTTTGTTAAACTTTTGAATAAAAAAATTTTTATAAACAAAAAGTAAACCTCTACTAAACTATATTCTAGATCTCAAGTTCCAGTGGAGGAAGTCCAGGAAGATCCCAACGGAGGGGGTGAAGCTCTGGAAGGAAGGAAACATCCAGGGTAAGCTTACGGTGTTTAATGAGGAAGTTCTATCTGTGCAAATAAAAATTTAAGTCAGAAGCTACAAATAATGTAGCTGCTGACTTTTAATAGGACACTTGCCTGTCCAGGGATCCAGTTTCGTCCTCACCCTGGCTAGTTCTTCACTAACCTACAGGTTCCTGGCACCCCAACTGTGGGCAGCCACTTATGCAGCTTTTGGCTTCAAATCCAGCTGTCCACTGCACATGCAGGAGCTGCGCTATGTGAATGGTCCCGCAGTCTTCTGGAACCTGTGACGTGTCCCAGAAGACTTCAGGGAGGGTGGAGGGGAAGGAGGACTTCTTTACTGTCAATACTGGGTACCTGTCACCCCCCCCCCCCCCCAAAATAAAAATAAAAAACTGAAATATGGGAGAGGAGGGCTCCAAAGCAAAAATTCCCCTTTTGGGTGGCGTTCCACTTCAAGGAGAGATAAATATAAATTCAGTTTTTGCACAACATTTTTATAGTTGTATCATGTTTTGTAGCTGGTTAAACTATATTTGCTTAGGGTAATGGCCCGTACACACGATCCGAATATCG